>CM071683.1:12682500-13882500 GCA_036553675.1 Solanum okadae
ATCTTTTCATTTTTCAACATGTATGCATGCATGCTTTTATGATGGGAAAATCAGACATCTCACAACATTCTTAATTATTTACACTCTTACACTCCACCAACGACCCTACAACACCCTTGACAATTATTATTCTCGTTTAAATAAGCTTATAAAAAATAATTTATAGAATGTTTGGATGGAATTATTTTAAATAATTTTGGTTTTTCAGATAATTTTTATTTTTGGAGTTATTAAAAAATGAAAAAAAAAAATTTAAGCACCTATTTTTAAGTCAAAAAAGTATAAAAATAATTTAAATGAAAAGTTGATATTACCAACTTATGACTTTTAGCTTATAAGTTACTTTCAAGAAAGTCAATATAAACACTTCCTTATAAGTTAAAAACTAAAAATCATAAAAGGAGATACTCTATTTTTGGTTTTTGGCCTACTTTAACTTTTTCAAACACCTCTAAAAAAATAATAATTTAAAATGGTGTTTCAAAGTCGAAAGCATCTACAAACAAGCTAATCCAACACCCTCTTATATTTTTTAGCAAACAATGTGTATATTGTGGTATTAAAAAAAAGTTTATTCATTAAAAATTACATTGTATATATCTAATAGATTATCATTTCTCTTAATGGAGTATCATCTTACTCCATAGTGTCAAAAATGGAAAAAATTTACGCTCTATGTATATTAATTAAGAGAAAATATTTACGTTATGTAGCCAATTTTTTGAGTTTGCTACATGGTTTAGCCCATATTTCTTTATGAAAACTTTTCATACACTATTATACCATTTTATATAAAGTTAATATATTATGTCTAATGTTTTCCCCAAATATAATATAGATATTGTTTATTCAGTTACTTGACTTAATATTTTAAGTTTTGCTATATATTTTGAAATTTTCTATTTTTCTTCTATACTATGAAGTTGTTTAAATTTATTTTTGACTTTGGAATTATTTTATTATTTTAGCTTAAAATCAAATATTTATAAACACTTTTTAAATTTATTCAAACACTTTTAAAATGCTTAAAATTATTTGGACTTATAATCACTTGAAATAAATCAATTCAAACAGACTCTAGATCACGTATAATAGTTTTTAAAAAAAAATTATACTACTATACCCCTTGGATATTGTCCACTACTAGCCGAGAAACTTATTGGATTTTTACTTACTTTTATCATTTAATATTTGGTGTACGAACCAACTTACATGTGTACTTTACTTAATTTCTAGCAAATTAAACTTCAAAGTGCTAACTATTTCATATGAAGAAAAAAATCGTCTCCAAGTTAATCTAATTTACACGTGAACATTATTTATAGGGAAAGGTACGTGGTTAAACAAACTTATATTACTTAATTACTCATCATAGTTATAGTTTGCTCTAACTATCACTCGAACTAACATTAACCATTAATTACGTGGGCTGACTTCGAGTTTGTATAATTAGTAACGTTTGTATATGTATAATTCATCACATTTGTATAATTCGCAACTAACAATTCTTTGTTTGATTTGTATTTGTATATGATGGTTTGTATTTGTATATGACGATGATTTCCTTTGGTTTTTCAGTTTTGTCATCATATACATTCAATCTTTTTGTATATAACTTTTTAAAGTTTGTATAAACGTGTTGTTTTCAAATTTTGTATAATATAATTTATATAATGTAATTTGTATAATATATTTTGTATAATTGTTTAAAGTTTGTATGTTTATGTTTGTATCAACTCTTTATTTCGAGTTTTATTATATTTGTATAATTCCAGAGTTTATATTACTCAATTATTCAAAAACACACGAAGTATACAAACGTACATGCGGATTATACAAATTATTGTCCTCTCTCGCTCGCCTCTCTCCTCCCTCTCCCAATCTCACTCACGACTCTCCTCCCTCTCCCAATCTCTCTTGCCAGAATATACCAATACATATATATAATATACAATTATCTAACCGATATACATATACAATTCACCTCTCTCCCACTCTGTGCCCTCTCTCCTCCCTCTCCCAGTCTCACTCGCCACTCTCCTCCCTATAACATTTAGCTATGAATCATAATTAACAAACTATAGCTATAGAACGTAATTAGGCTATTTTTAAGTGGCTATATGTGAAAGTTTCTCTTAATTATATTGTCTTAAGTTGTGACACTGTCACTATTTTATTTATGTTGGATTTCATTTACTCCCTCTATCCCTAATTACTTGTCAGCTTTTGAATTGACACACCTATTAAGAAAACAATCATTGACATAGTGAGTTTACCATTTTACTTCTATTAATTATGAAGTGGATAAACTAAAAACTAAAAATTTTCAAGAAATTCTATCTTTTTCAAAGTAATTAATTGAGGGTATACTAGGTAAAAAATATTTTATCATTTTTTGATTTGTCAAAATAGACAAGTAGTAGGGACAACTAGAAAAGGAAATTTGGACAAGTAATTAGGGACAAGGGGAGTATTTGACAAGAAGTCCACAAATGTGTATTCTTCTATTTAAAAAGCCATTTAAATTGTATATAATCTTTATACATTGCAAAGTCTTTTCATATACCTTAAAAATAGTTTTTAGACAGAGTCTCTTGAGGACACATAACCAAACTACATTAGATAAATTGAAATGAAGGGATGTCATTTTATTTTGTGTATACATCTGATTAAGGGGCTGTGTTTTCACCAATAAATACACTTATCATACTATTTTTGTTAGGTGACGGTATTACTGAAATATATTTATGATGTATTGACTAAGCTAAATTAAAACCATATTCTATGATTTAAAAATTAGAGTGTACCAAGAAATTATTGCCTACAGAAAATGTTAAAAAAATCGAGCGACTAGCTAGAGGTATCATTTAGTTAGATAGCTTTATTATATTCGAACATATAAAAAAATGGACTGGTGAAGTTTAAGGTAAAAAGCAGAAAAGATAAATTATTCATAGAGCTTCTAACAGTAGTATTAGTACAGGCAGAGGCGGACTCGTGCACGTGCATTCGTTAACTTTGAAAAAAATTATGTGTATATGTTTATCTATCTTGAGAAACTAATATAAATTAAGATATAAATAATTGTGCACCCATGAAGAGTATAGATTTGTCATACTATTGGTACAAACTAGAAGAACCACTCATGAGACCTAGGTTTGAATCTAGGTACAATATTATTTTATTGTTTTTTTATTTTTTTAAATTTATCTTAGAACTCATATTTGAGCTAAGGTAATATTGGTGCATTTAAAATCTTCAAATCTTGAATTCGTCTCTGAGTACAGGAACTTGTATCAGCTAGCTAGGACAATGGATGAGATTGTTCTTCTCTCAGTAAAAAAGTTTTGAGTTTGAACCCTAATTATGAGAAAAATTCTTGATAGAGAGTGTTTCCCTCCCGAATAAGTTCTTACGTTACATATATAAATCTAAATTAATGAGACTCCAATACAGATTTGGGATATCGAAAAAGAAAAAAGAAAAAAAAAGCTAGCTAGTATTCCTTAGTCAGCAAAGTAAGTTAGAAATAGGGTTGTCCTAATGACTTTATGTAATTCTTAATAAAAACTGAGTTTGTTGGGACTATTTAAAAGGGAGTGTCTCTATTAACATAACAACTAGTCTTTGTGAGAACAAGAAAAAGAGAAAATGGGGAGAGCTCCTTGTTGTGATAAAAGTAATGTAAAGAGAGGGCCATGGTCACCAGAAGAAGATGCCAAGCTCAAACAATTCATTGAAAAATATGGAACTGCTGGAAATTGGATCGCCCTTCCTCAAAAAGCTGGTAAACATATATACTCCCTCTGTCTCATTTTATGCGAGGTAGTTTGATTCGGTACGAAGTTTAAGAAAAAAAGGAAGACTTTTAAAACTTGTGATCTAAAATAAATTATATAAATTTGTGTGGTTGTAAATCATTTCATTAAAGGTAAAATAAACATTTTATAATTAAATTGTTATTTAATATAGAAATGTGTCATTCTTTTTTAGACTAACTAAAAAGAAAAATAAATCACATAAATTGGGACATAAGAAATATATTTTAATTAATTTTTGTGTAAATGCAAGATTCAAAATGCTATGTAAAATGTATGTTTGAAGGTGTTGTGGGGTTAATATATTTGGATCAGGACTGAAAAGATGTGGGAAGAGCTGCAGATTGAGATGGCTAAACTATTTAAGGCCTAATATTAAGCATGGAGACTTTAGTGATGATGAAGATAGAGTTATTTGCAGCTTGTATGCCAATATTGGGAGCAGGTAACAAATTTCATTACTAATATTATGTAATAATGAGTACTTGAGACTACAAAATTTGAAAAACATTAATTAGATGATTTTGCCAATTAATTTTATGCATGCATCCCAGGTTTACATCTTTAATCAACTCTTTCTTTAATTTACTACTCACTCACACCTGTTATAACAAAGTTCAATCACTTCATTTTGTCCTCCTTGTATTAAATTTATTTAATTTACATGATATTTCTCAAATTTAGAGACTCAAACATCTTAATTTTGATCCTTTGTTCAAATATAGAATCTTCATTTTTTTAAGATTAAAGATTATATATTTACAAACAACCTAGAAAATAAAAGTCACTAAAACAAATAATTTAAAATAATTAAGGTAACTCATCTAGTTTGACTGTCGAAATCTGTATCCTACCACATGAATTGAAAAGAAAAAAAGTACTAATTAAATTGACATTAACTTTTATACACACTGGTAGTCTAAGAATCAAATCTTTGTAAAAAGTGAAATCAATATCCTAAAAATAGTTGACGATAGGGTAGTCTACATTATAATCACATATTATTTTTTCACGTCTATATAAGTTAAATTCAATTTAATTATGTTAAGGCACTTAATTATTTCTAACATGTGAAATTGTATGACAGGTGGTCAATTATAGCTGCTCAATTACCCGGAAGAACAGACAATAATATCAAGAACTACTGGAACACAAAGCTAAAGAAGAAACTCATGGGGTTAAATAATATTATTCCTTCATCAAATTATAATCAAAGATCGCCATTCTTTCCATCTCAAATAGCACCACCCCAACCCCAACCCCAACCCCATATGATTTCAAGTCTTTTTAGAGACACATCAAATGCAGTAGTGTGCAATAATAAGAATATTAATTTTTCTATGGGTAGTAACCAATATTGTGATTATTTACAAAGTCAAGATAGATTGGTGAATTCCCTGAAATATTGCACATTGAAAGATAGTAATAATTTACTAATGTTTGGTGGGACAGATGTAGCAAGTTGTTCCTCATCTGATGGAAGTTGTAGCCACCAAATGAGGTATGGAAAAGAAATCAAGAAGGAAAGAGAGATAGGTAATTGTAATTTCTCTAATTATGAAGAAACTCATCAAAACTTCATTCTTGATTATGGCATTGTCAACAATATTATTAGCCAGCATGATGAAAAGCCAAATCATGTGTGTTTGGGAAGCAACACTCAAAATGATCAACTCCGGTATGATGTTGAACAAGTTAAGCAGTTGAGTGGCAGAGGCAGTGGCAGTGATGGTAATAATAATAATAATAATAATAATAATAATAATAGTAGTAGTAGTTTGTTTTTTAATGATGAAAACAAGACAGATGAGAGGGGGATGTACTATTACCTAGGAACTCATCTAAACTGACTTCAAGTCAGGTGAAAAAAAAAACAAGGACTTTAGTTTATGGGGTTTTGTGCAGTTGTGATGTAATTGAATGGAAATAACTTATTTGACTTGCCAGTACAATGGTAAACCTTTTTCTTTTAAGATACTCCTATTTGTTTGTTTGTGCCACCCTTTTCCCTAACCCCTTCCAACTCTTTACCACTATTCTTTCTGTTTTAATTTATATATTACTCTTTATCTGTTTGCTCTTAATTGTTATGATATATTTTTTGAAAGTTAATTTGATTAATTTTTAAAATTAAATTAGATTATATTAATTCGATATTTTAGACAAAAAAATTAGATATTTAAAAACTATATGAGATTTTTATAAATTTCTATTTTTTGCAAATATACATATGATGAAAAATACATTCAAAAATTTCATAGTTTGACTCCAAAATAGAAATTATGACAATTAAAAGTGAATGGAAAGAATATTACTTTAATAAATAAAGGGAAAAGATTCAATGTGACATCTGTTTAAAAATTGGCTTATCTATGACATCTATTTAAAAAAAGAGGCTTATTTATGTCATTTAAATTAACAAATAATGATATTGATGAGCCTTCGAAATTGACATAGATGAGCTAAACTTTTAACAGATGATATGCCTTTTATCAAAAATTCGATGAAATATTTGAGTTTTTCCATAAATAAATAATTTAGTGGTAATTATTTAGTAATAATAATATAATTGTTGCTATATTATATAGAGTGGCAATAATAAATATGAATATTTATAACCAATACTTTATGAAGATTTCATTAAAAAATTTATCCACTCTAAATGCAATCACACTAACTCAATCGCGCTAAATATTTTTGTGACGGTAAAAAGAAAAATATCTCACCACTAAATATCTCTTTTATTATAGCATATGTGATCTTATTTAATTAAGTACATAAAAAGAAAATCAAAATTTATAATTTATAATTTAAATAAGTCATAAATATATGCTGACGATACATATTTTATCAAGGGTAATATAAAAAATTCAAAGTTAAATTATCAATGATCGTAAAAACATATCATTTTTTAAAAAAAAATTGATTGAAAGTAGAAAGTAGCGCAAAAATTTGAACAAAGAAAAATTGTGATATCATGAGAAGTTTATCATTTCTACGGTTCTTTAAGGGCGTTAGGTTTGAAAACAAGTTATGATGGTATTAGTTAAAATTAAATTAGTTATACCTTGGAACTAGTTATTTAACTTTAAATTTTTATACAAATCTTTTATAAAGCTTTGATTATTCACTCTTTAAAACAAAACCTTCACCTTATTTTGCTTAATTCTTTTGTGTTCCCAAGATTGTGTGGTATGTCTTCAACTATATATATATATATATATATATATTAAAGTTCTTTACATTAAAATAACTATTTACACCTAAATTAAGTTCATTCAAATTGGAAGAACATCTAAGAATGCATAGAAGGACAAAAACTGTATCAAAACAACCTAAAAAGATAATGGACCAAAACTCACCAAAAACTGCTTCTAAAAGACTGTAAAAATTTGATAAAAACGCACCAAAACAACCTAATTAAACTTCCAAAAAGAGTAAAAATTACGCTTAAATAACAAAATCTGCACAAAATTGCACTAAAACAACGAAAACTAAACAAAATTTGCACTAAACAGCAAAAACTGGCCATAAAATAATGTGTAAAGTGACAATAAAAAGTATTTAAGAATTAAGGGGAATTTTTGTCATTTAAATTATATTATCCTAGTATAAGTTATTTTGATATTGTTATTCCAGCTAGGGGTATACATGACCGGGTTGGTTCAGGTTTTTCAAATATCAAACCAAACTATTTGTGTAAAAATTTTAAATTTATAAACCAAACCAAATTAATAAAATTCGGATTTTTTCGGGTTTTTCAACCTCGGGTTGGTTCGGGTTTTTCAAATACCAAATCAAACCATTGTGTCGAATTTTTAAATTTATAAATCAAACCAAACTAATAAACCTCGGATTTTTTCAGATTTTTGAATTTTTTTCGGTAAAGTTTGCATACAAACATATAATTAACTTGTGCTCCAAATATTTCTTTAATCCAACCAAAATACAATTATCTAAGGTGTTTCTTAAAAAATAACACAAAATATGAGATGAGTACAGATGACACTAAAATATTCAATAAAAAATAATAATGAAATCATCATATAAAATAAATATTGCAAAGTCATAATTAAAATGATCATGATTTAAAAGTACAAAACCATGCTAAAATAAGTTTAATAAGTATTAGTTACATTACTAAATATTTAAGGAAAATTAAAATTAGATTATGTATTTTAATTGTCTAAACCAATGTAAAACAAAAGAACAAATATTCAATATTATTGTCATTCTTAGTGTTGAATTGATTTTGTTTTTGCATTAGTACTAATTTGATTTTGATTTAAGTTTCATTATAATTATCAACATGTATGAACTATAATCTTTATTGGACCATTCCGAATTCTAAGTTTTAAACTTGAAATAATAAATTAAAAGATAAAAACTATGAAATAGTATAAGAAATATTTTAAAATTATATCAAAGTAAATATTTTTATGTATAAAATAAAATTTTAAAATTACATATACAATGTCGGGTTGATTTGGTCTCGGGTTGGTTTTTTTTAGTTAAAACCAAACCAAGCCAAATATAGTCGGGTTTTTTTTCCAATACCAAACCACTAGTCGAGTTTTTTTTTCGGTTTGATTGAATTTGCAGTTTGATTCGGATTTTGGTTCGGTTTTATACACCTCTAATTCCAGCAAAAGGGAAGGAGAACTTATCCCATAACTGTTTAGTAATCTTAAAATAAGTTATTTTATCCGTGTAACCAAAAAGGGATTAAGAGACATTACAATCTTATAGTATTTTCTCTTTTCCATCACACCAAACAACCCGTAAGAGTTTGAGAAATAAAAGACAAATCTCTTTGATTGTTTTTTATTAAAACAAATGAGTATTATCTACATATTATTACTCTGCTATTTTAGTTTATGTGATTCTATCTCTTCTTTTTTTCCGTTAAAAGTTTAAACTTTTTTCGACCAAAATGTCAACTATATAAAGCTGTCAATGTTTTTGAATTCAGAGTTAGCTCTCCCACTATTTTTTCTATACATTCAACTATAAAACAGAAAAAATGCTACCATTGGACTATCTTTTAACAACTAACATCCTATCAAAACTATATTAACAGAGTGCTAAAATATAAGTTTTAGTAGTAATAAATATATAATATTAACAAAGAGTGCTAAAATATTTATCGGTTATAGTTAATTATTATTGGATTTAATGTCGCTATAGACTTTAGAGATATTTACAAAAAATATTAATTACTGCTAAAAATACATATTTATAAGCAAATAAACTATTATTATTATTATCTAATTGCTGCTACAAATTATTTTTGGTATAGTGTTTATGACCATATATATATATACTCATTTTCTTAACTCTATCTACAGTCGAAATAATATGCAGTGCCAACCACAGAGTGAAATGCTATCTTGGAATTAGCCAATTAACCTTCTAGATAATTTCTTGCTGAAAAACTTCTTTTTAATTCATTAAATTGACAAACATCTCTTCATTTAATCTAATGATATATTTAAGTTTACACATTTAATATCATGAATTTTATCACACAAATGTTAACAAGCGAAAGTCTATGTTTACTTTCCAAAGTCATCATAAATGAAAAGATAATGTTTTTTTTTTTGTATGAATCAATATTTTCAGTGTAACAATAAAGAATGAAGGAATCAAAAGAATCTTGTAATTTAAAAAGAGTGATGCCAGCCAGAATATAAAAATATAAGACAATGATTCATGCACAGCGATTTTATGGTAAGCTCCAGATATGAAAATGACAAAATCTCAGTCTTATTTCATGATTAAAGTTGCCCAAAATAATTAACAGTAAGTAGCTAGTATTATAATACTGTGTGTGGAAGGGGACAGACATCTACTTCTGTACCTGCATGTGTGTAATACATGAAACTAAAGAAAAAGAAAAACTGAAGTAATTAATTAATCCCAATCAATGTTTTAAAAGACTTTATTGGGACTCGCCTCGGGGCGGGGTTCTAGCAAAACGCTCTGAAATTCAAGTATGGGGTTTAGTTCTATAAGTCTTACGCCCTTAAGCGCCCGACTGAATGTCCTAAACACTCCAAACGCCCAACGCTCGGAGCTCACCTAATAGATCTTACACAAATTATGTGTTAAATTATTTAGTTAATATTGTTGACCTCATAATTGATTGATACTTAATAGTTTTTAATATATAGAAATGAGAAGATCGAGAGTAACTCTAATAACAAGTTGTAGTATCACATCTTTACTATTTGGAAACACTGTGAGCTAGTTAGGGTGATTATATATTACGTAACATTTCTTTTAATAATACATAGCAAAATTTTACTTTTTTCAGTACTTATTATTTAACTTCATGTTTTTGTCATATATCTCAAAATTATCATATTTTATTTAGCTATTAAAAAGTAATTTTATTTTTATCAATG
Organism: Solanum okadae; assembly: GCA_036553675.1. NCBI lineage: Eukaryota > Viridiplantae > Streptophyta > Magnoliopsida > Solanales > Solanaceae > Solanum > Solanum okadae. The sequence continues at coordinate 12,692,726 of CM071683.1, forward strand.
ATGAACTTGTATTTTTATTATAATACTGCTACTAAATTTTATTGATTATTTTCTTTTAGGGGGTAAATTATATTGTATGATAATAATATTTTTTTTTAGAAATAATGGTTCTTTTATTATTAAAAAGTTAAGATATTAGATTATTTATACATGTATAATCATGTTAGAAGTTTTATTTTTTATGAGTTTCTTTAAATAATGTTTGTAATTTATTCAAACTATTGATATACTTTTATAATTTTGTGTTATTATATTATTTTATTATATAATAAATTAAAAATTTAAAGATCTGACCATATCACTTAACCCCACATCTTGAGAATTACGGCTCATTCTATACTATGTAAAACGTCCCGTTTCAAAGACCCGTCTTTTAAAACACTGAGTCCAATAATAAAAGGAGCACTGCTAATTGGCAAGATAGAATTTTGGCACGAATTGCCAAGACACGGGTAAATGATGAAAATGTCCCTTTGGCTCCAAAATCACTTGTATTTCCCTCCAAAAAAGAAAATCACTTGTATGAGGCTTTTGTTGGCTGCCAAATGTACAAATGGGACCCATACCTTAACTATTTCATTTTCTTTCATCTTCTTACTCTTTTTCGTTCATTTTTAAAAAAATTCCTTCGACTTTCTTTTTTCCTCCTCTACGTTACTTCATTTGACAGAGTTATAAAGAATTTTTAAGACTTGCCCAAAATGTCTAATATGCATATTTTACGGTATTATTTATTTGAGAGAAAAAATAAAGTGAATGTGAAGAGAAAATTTTGAATTAATTTTTGAATGAAATGGAAGAAATTGAAGGTAATGAAATTACAAATAAAAAAATCGTAAAATTTTGCGTATTAATTTCTTGAACCTTTTATTTTTCTGTACGTATTTTATAGAATGATATATACGAAATATGAGAATTTAGATATTTTGTTTTGTGTTTGTTTATAAAAGATTATACATTGATTTTTTAATATAACTTTTTTCATCATATATAAATTTTTTTAAAATTTAAAAAATGTTATAAATATTTTTTTTAAAAAATTCTTTGTTTTATTCATGTATTTCTCTTTATAATAATCAAGTTATTTGCATTTACTTCGTATTTTAATTTATATTTTTATTTTAAGAATGTCAAGAATGAATTTTCATGTTCAAAATTACTTATGTCTTTTTAATTGATTATTTTTATTTAAATCAAGCATCATCAAGACATAGTATATTACAACTAAATTTTTAACTTTTTGTAAAAAAATAAAATCGTTGGAACGAATTTATCATATTTCTTAGAAATAATTAAATTCTTAGATAATGCATATATTTTTTGAAGGATCCTATATATAATTAGATCAATTTCTTATATTATCATATATATTCTAATCGACCAAAACCAAATAGAAAAAAAAATAAAAAAATTAAAGTGATAAAAAAATCAACTTATTAATTTGACTTAATTTCAACGTTTGAAAAATCAAATTATCGACCAAAACCAAATAGAAAAAAAAATAAAAAAATTAAAGTGATAAAAAAATCAACTTAATTAATTTGACTTAATTTTCAACATTTCAAAAATCAAATTAATTTATTTAATAAAAAAATTATCCAAACTAAATCACGGCTAATTCTACTAAAAATAATTAAATTTCAGCATTTGATAAATAAACTAATTAATACGAAAAATAATAAAATTACAAAAAGAAACGGAAAAGAAGAAGAAGATATGAAATTGGAAAAAAATAATAAAGAAATGGATCCTTTTAGCTTCTTCTTTTTAGTGGGACCCAATTTCCACCTGGCAAAATATGAAAGAATATCATACAAGTATTGTCTGGCACGTAGTAAGTGTGCCTCACACATAATAAAATTTTTCTTAAAAGTATTAAAAGTGATTTTACTTTTGAGGGTAATTTAGGTACACGAAATATATGAATTTATACAAATGCCCTTAACTTTTGACCAAAATTACGAAAATACCTGATTTTTGTTGCTCATGTCATTTCGTGCAAAAAATCTGTCTTGCCAATTATATTTTCCGTAATAAAATTTAAAAATTTAAAACGACAGACGTCTGGTACGGCATTGAAGACTTTGGTCTCTCATATTGCTAAATGGACCCATAATCATAATGCTTTGATTTGATTGATTGATTTATCACTCACCACCAAATCAAATGGGATGGGGTCTACATGAAGTTGACCCTGGTTCAGCTGAAATACTCATTCCATTTCAATCTGTTTGCTTTATTTATATTTTCAATCATTTTTTTTCTTTTTCATTAATTATTTAATTATATTTTTTTTACGTGATATATTTAAAATTTAAAAATATATTAGTATATTTTATGTATATTTAGTTTAAGGTTAATAAATTATTATTATTTTTTTAAATTTTGTGTTAAACGAAAATTAGAAAAATAAATAAAAATGAAAAAAAGTATTTGTTTGCAATATATATATTTGGATTGACTTATTTTTAGAATTTTTTTGAACTTTTAAGTACTTTTTAATTTCTAGAGGTGTTTGGTAAAGATACACTTTACTTTAGGCTTAAAAAGGACGAAAAAAAAGTAACTAGCTGCCTACTTTTGACTTTTAAGTCACATAATTTTTTTTAATCCAAACACCCCCTTAGTAAAATATTTTCTGTTTGATGAAAATTAATTATATTAGTCAAACATAATAATCTTTTGTTGCTAATATTAATGTCCAACAAAGTACTGAGGGCTATACTAGTTTAGTTTGCAAATGAGCTACATGTTATTATAATATGTGAATTAAGTTAGTCGTGATTAGAGGTGGGAAATAAACGGGTCAAGTCGGTTATGAAAAAAGATAAAAAAAAAATATTCTACTCAACTTATATTTGATATGAATATGTCACGATCGAAGTTATTGGGACGGCGGACACCTACTCTAACACACCTAGATAGGAGAACACCCATACACCCAATTTAAAACATGCAAAGAGAAAGTGAACAAATATAAATTAATCACCCTATTTTAAATATAGAATGACTCCCAAACTTGATCAAATAAAGTGCTTTTGTAAAGAATACATTGAACCCTCCCGAAAGAAGTAGTCTAAACAGGTAAGAGGGCTTCTAAGAGAGTACACAATTAATAAAGAAATATGACACAACTATCACCATATGGAAAGAGGAGTAGAAGCTGTCGGAGATCATCTTCGTCTTCACCTAAGAAGCATAATTGATCCTATAACCAGAGTATACCAAGTGGTATAACAAGAGTAGTATCAATACAAACAACACATATTGATAGGCAAGAATGATCAACCCAAATCCACCACATAACATAATGTAAATAATAAAAAAACATGAAACTTGAAAATAAAATTAGGACCCGACACACTCATTCACCACTCTTACTATAAGTAGTATTATCATGGAACTCATACACGATCTATCTCAAGTCACCCCACCTAATTTCGTGCCAACTCCACCATCTAAGCCATCCAACCATCATATCAGATCACCACCTAACCCTTATACCATCTATAAATTTTCAAAAACACTCATTTTACCAACACCAAAACTCTTCTACTGTTTCAATGAAACTCTCATGCTAACACCCTAGCCCTTAACCCTTAGCAATTTAGTGGACCATCTGCAAAACTTACTCAACCTGAATTAACAACCACACAAGACGTATCAAAAAATAAAGACAATCATCCATACCTGATTCATCACATCTTTGAAGTAACTTGGACCACCAAGTATCCCTAAAACATCATTTAAAGTATTTAACATGCAATCTCGTTGTACTCAAAAACCACCCCAACATTTAAATACACCAACTTGTCCCCTGAGGGACCAGTATTTGATAGATACAACACAATAAAGAACCTAGCCTACTCACTGACCAACATGCAATAGTCACATTATGAAAAGTAAGCCTAGTTCACAGAACCCACACTCAAATAGTTAATGTACCGTGTGATACCCGATCCAACCTTTAGTATATACCTACGTAGTACCTGAGCCAACCATATATAGATATTCTTGTACCAGGTGTGTTATCAGATCTGACCGTTACTATGTACCAGGTGCAGTACCTGAGCAAACCATGGGATATTATGCACCACACATGGTACTCGAGCTAACCATATCTGGATATAACTGTACCAGGCATGGTACTTGATGAGTGATAGATTTACACTCATTTTAGGCTTTTTTTAGTTCAATAATTAGTTTCCTCAATGCCTAATTATGTTCTATTCTAACAATATTTTGATTATTTGCAATTGTGAATGCTAGAGGCTTGGCAAGGATGAATACTTGGAAGAAAGGCTAAAACACAATTGAAAGAAATGCAAACTTCACACTATAAGTCGCCTAACCAAAAGGGTGAATCGCCAAACTGACATGACCTCACCCAAAGTGACACTACTCATAAGTTGAATTAATTGCAGCAGGTCGACGAACTAAAAGAGGAATGGTGATTCCTCGAATCTAAATGAAAAACATTATGACCATGGTAGAAGGTGACAGTACTTGGATGCAAAGTGAAGGCTTAAAAGGTGGTATTTTGTGATCCGTCGAATGTGAAAGATTAACACAAGGGACGTCACCAACTGAGGTTCAAATACATGAAGCCTAAAGAAAATGAAAGGCGAGCTGAAGAATAAATGACGATCCAACGAATTCGGTGAGCCCGACTAATGCCACCGAGTTCTTCATGAAGTGAAGTTTGGGCCAAATTTTGGGAAACTATAAATAGCCCAAAGGAGAGAGAAAAAGAGAGTTCTGAGTTCGTAAAACATAGTTCCAAAAGATAGAATTCGAGTTCTGAATATTTTTACCTTGTGAAGAACATTTCTATTTTTTTTAATTTTCAATTTTACTTTTGCAATTGAAATCAAAGTAGGTGTTGATTATTTCTGCTTAATTTCATCATACCCATGGATGTTATCATGATAGGAATAATTTCTTTACTTTTTGTGATAGTGGCTAAAACTCTAAGTCTAGGGGTGCAATTATGAGATTGAGTGTTGATTAAATATAGTGGGTACTGTATTTTTCTCTATTTTATTGCTTCTCATCCATGGATTTGGGCTAATAAGCATGATGTTAACTTATGGGTTAAGGTTGCAAATTTAATCATATTTTTGATCTCCGATTGGTGCTCTAAAATGATTGATTGGAGTGGGTAATTAGTTTGATACATGCAATTTATGTTTGATGTCTATAGTTTGCTTGAAAAAAATATTATGGGTTAGATCTATTTGCTCTTAAATCTGCTCGAAAGAGGGATATTGTAAGGTAATGTGTTGTTTAGCTATGCACATAGATGAGATTGAAAAGAGATTCTATGAGATCGAAAGAAGATTTGTGTCATTGAAGATTACCCAACCTATCCATGAATGTTTAGCACTATTGAGCAACAAAATTACTCCTATGTGACATTGATTCCAATCCCCCCACCCCTAGATTACTTGTCAATTGCTTGAATTTCTGAAGTTTTAATTTAATTGTTACATTGAAATACAAACTCTTTTAGTAAATTTTATGGATCCACCCATTTGTCCTAACCTTTTATAATGGATAAATTCACATTCTTTATATCTTAGTTGAGTTCTTATCGTTTTACCATTTGAAATTCGACCATAAATCTTAGTTGAATATTTTTATTGGCAATGATCCTTACCCTTTGAATTGGTTTTAGAAGGTAGTTTGAGTGTTATCGAAAATGGTGCTACTGCCGGAGAATGGTGGCTAAGAATTCAATTAGTGAGATTAGCTTGTAAACTTATTGTATTGTAGTAGTTTGTTGCTTGGCAATGTCGTGTTGTAGATTTGCAGGCCTAGATATGAGTGATAAAGGGTAGTGACAATGATAGCCACTATGGCCAAAATGACAACATGGGTGATGCAAATGATATGCATATGAATGTCATTGCAACTAACATAACTATATGGTTACCTCCTTTAATAGGGAGGGCAGTTTTCCATGTAACTGGAACAATGCTACAACAACTCCAAATAAGATGAATGTTTGGAGGATTGGCTCATGAGGACTCTCATGAAAACCTTGAAAAATTCATGGATATATAGATTGTTCGTGTTCAAGAACATATTAGGAGAGTTCATAAGATTGAGATTATTCCCGTTCTCTTTGACTGGGGAAGCCACAAGATGGTTGGAGAAGCTGCCACATGATTCTATTACTTGTTGGGAGGAGTTGATCGAAGAATTCTTAGGAAGGTTCTTTTTTCCCTCGAAAATGGTCAAACTCCAGGATATCATCCAAAAATTCAAAAGGATTTAAGGTGAGGCTTTACATGAGACTTGGTTGCGGCTTTGGAAATTGCAGAAGCAATTTCCAACACATGGTGTTGTAGACAGTTTATTGATGTAATACTTTTATTATTGCCTTGATTCAGTAAACAAGGGCTTGGCTGATCAACTTATCCAAGGAGGGCTAATGTGACAACCGTTTAATGTAGAAATATTGTTGCTAGATGATATAACAAAAGTGAACCGAGCATTGTATACTAGAGAGGATCAAATGTCTTCTCAACAATGGGGCATAAGCAAAGAGAAAATGGATAAGGATCATGAGTGTGATATAAATATAGCTAAAATGATGATCCAACTTGATTTGCTATCCAAACATGTCATGAGAGGTGGATAAAAAATGGTAAATGTGGTTGGTTCAAGCAGTGGGCAGTGCTCGGAGAATACCAAGTTTGAGGCATTATATAATGAAAAAGTGAACTATTTGAGAAATCAATTGGGGGGTTCTCATCCTAACTACCCAAAATAGGGGTGGGAACCAATGTTGGATTAAGTATAGAGATAATGGTTGGAGGGATTGGAGAGATCAAGATGAAAACTGGAGAGATAGGGAAGCTAAAAAATATAGGTGCATGACCTTCCCAAACTAAAAGAACTAGCTAGTCCAAAAGGAAACCAAACGGAAGAAATGCTAGCATGGATCTTAAAAAGGTTGAAGGGTCCGATAATGTGTTGAAGGATTTGAAAAATGACTTCTCAACCTTGACCTAAACGATTACTTCCCTTTCAGTATCGATCAAGCAGCTGTATGTTCAGTAAAAATTGTGTCATGCCATGACATTAAATAAGGCGCTTCTTGGGAGGCAACCCAACTTTTATTTTATTGCTTTCAATAATGTGTGTTGTGAGTGCATGTTGAAAACAAGTTAAAAAGGTGATAAAGGTAATTTAGGCGATGCCAAAACCAAGTCAGTGATCCACTGAAAGCATTGTGTGCACATCATTATGTCCTCCTTCTAGGCTGAAAATTTTGAAAAAGTTTATTGTCAACTTTGGTGATCAAAGCTCCAATTTGCAATCCGCCGAAGTGAACTAAGCAAACTCCATCGAGTTTGCCATATCAACCTTAAGGTTTGGTATTCGTTCAGGTATCATTGGCAAGCTTAAGCTCCTTCAACGATTCACTGAATACGTTCGGCGATGTTAGTCGTAGTTCATTGAGTTGGTTTGAGTTAAATAGGCCAAGAGTCTTTTCAAGTTTAAAAAGAAAAGCTTTCATCTCTTTATGCTTATTTCACTCCTAAACTCCCAATACCCGTATTTTGGTGACCTCAATAGCTTGATTCTACTTGCTTGACGTGTAATGAAGTGCTTGCATATCAATCCCAACCCTAGTTCCCTTGATTTTATGCTTTGATGTCGTCTCTAAGGTTGGTGTTCAAATCTTATCTTTTTATTTGAGCTAGAAATTGATCCTTTTGATATGGGATTGGTGTTATTATTGCTATCTTGATGTTTAATTTGTGTGGGTAGTGCTTAATGTATTGTATTGGACAATGCCCATAAGTTAATATAGTTAATTTTGTGCCTGAAATTGTGAAAATTGATTGTGAAGGTTAAAACTTGAAATTTAATACTTGTTTGTATTCAGTCTTGCCTTAATTGTGTGTCGGTGAAGTCTGATTAGCTCAATTATGCCCTAAAGACTTGTATTTGCTTAATGTAGATAGAGTGATGTGCCGTGAACTTATGACATCTCCGATGCCCAAAACAAAGGATTATTGCAAGTAACCAAGCATGCTTTTTTCAATATGATGTTTTTAAATTTAATGTATAGGAAAAGAGGTTTTGAGAGTAGTTGAAAGACAAAAGCTTGAAATGAAAGTGAAATAGTTGATGACGGATGGCTATACGAGTTGTGGACCCTTGTACGGTCCGTGAAGGTAGTCTGGAAGAGGAAAAAGCCATGTGAAAGTGAACGAGACCCTGTACGGTCCGTGGTGACCTCTACTATAAGGCTAGGATGTCTGTGAAGTTCAAACAAAACCAAGTCAAAGTCAACTTTAAAGGACAAGTGAACGATACTGAGGACGACTCATGGTAACCTATATGGCCGTATAGTGGCTCATGAGAGGATGGAATTAAAGTTAACAAATCTGTCCAAGTGAAAGACCACGGAGGGATTAACGCACCATGAAGACTTTAACGGGTTGTTTACCCTCCTGTGAATGAAGAAGACTCAATCACTTTCCTACATTGACTGGGATTCACCTTTAAGACTATAAATAGTTACTTAGGGTTTTATTATTATGATTATTCACGTTTTTAGACAAGTTATTTTTTCTCACAAAAGACGACTGCTTTCTTGATTTTTCTTATCTTTGTATAATTAAACAACCTTTTAATTGAAAGTTTCAATTCTTACAAAACTAAGTGAATTTCATTATCATAAGTTTTTCATCTTTGATTCTTCGTAAATGTTTCACTACTATTTTGTTGAGAATATGAGCAACTAAACATCATAACTAGGAAGCAACTATAGGATTAACCATGAATAATTGTCAATTGATGCCTTGCATGATTATACGGGAGCAATTATGTAATGACCCGTGAAATGAATAAGTGAAACTAGAGCCTAACGACTTTGTGTTGAGGTTGTAATGAGGTTTCATGTTGTGTAATGTTGTCCCGAGCCTTGTTTGATGGATTTTAGTGAGTCAACTAGGTATGAGATAGACTCCGTAATTGAAAGACCCTTTTTAATATTGGTTAAGGGTTGCAAGGGAAACTGCCAAGTCAAGCGGGAAAGGCCTAAGCCAAAGTCCAAGGCTTGCCTAACCTTGGCCAAGCACTGTCCCAAGTCCACAGACCACTTCACGGTCAGTGGCCTTGACCACGGTCTGTAGAAGTGGCCGTTAAGGTCACTTGGTGTCATGGGAGGAAAGGCACTTTGACCAAGGTACTGCCCAAACTTCACGGACCACTCCACGGTCAGTGGTTTAGACCACAACCCGTAGAAGTGGCCTGAAATGCCTTAGTATCTTGGGGCTTGGCAAGGCAAGGGAGAACATTGCCTAGAGGATCATGGGCACCACCACGGGTCGTGGTCCCCTTTCACGGACCGTAGAAGTGGACTTGGTCCCTGACGAGGCTGCCCAAGTTAGGGGTTTTTAAGTAATTTTATTTTAATGTTTTATTATGTGGGGTTGATTTTAAATGGTTTATATCATAAATATAAATAGTTTCAAGTATTAAAACACTTCATTTACTACTTTATTCAAAATAGCCAAATCAAAACCCCAAACTTCTTCTCCCTCCCAATATTCTCGCTAAAATCAAGGAAGAAGAAGAAGGGAGCCATTGAAGCTAGGGTTTGTAGATTCAAGGTGTTTCTTCCTAAAATTTCGTGGGGAATCAATAGCAAGGTATGGTAGTCTTCATCCTTGTCTAACTTTTCATTCAAGGAGCCAATTCAAAGGTGATTTCAAGTTATCAAAAACCTAGGGTTTTACTCAACCTCACAGGTTCTTTCATCAAACAATTTTAAAAGGTTTCTAATGTCAAATTATTCTTGTATTAGAGTTTAAATTGATGATTTATGATGAAAATACTCTATGAACCCATGAATTCTCTCAATTCCTAAATTGTACCTTTATGAAGTGGGTTTAATGATTATGAAAGCTTATGAATGGAAATTGTCTAAATTGCTTTGGATTATTGAATTGTATCATTATGTATGTCTTAATTATGATAAATTGAAGGTTTGTTTGTGACTTATGATCATGGCCTTGAAAGGGCAATTTATGGCTAATTTACATGTTGAAGTAGAATTGTGCTTGAACTATTGATCCACTTGAAAGGTGGAGGTGTTTATTTACTATGTATGATTATGATATGAAGTATATGTGTGTGTGATATAAATGAATGTATTATGAACATGCTTTATAAGGCTATTGTATGAATGATGATGATATGTGAAAGTCTATTCTCAATTGTACTCTAATGAATGATAATGACTTGTTGTGAAAGGACTTTCTCACAATAAGGGCATTCTTAGGTGAAAGGCTATTATCATCTTTGAATGTATGAGATTTACAATGAATGAATGTTGGGTTGGGATGGATGCCCTCACATGAGTTGAGGCGGGGTATCTAGTAACAATCACTATATCCAATTTTAATGAATGTTGGGTTTGAGATGGATGCCCTCACGTGAGTTGAGGTGGGGTATCTAGTAACAATATCTTATCCTATATTTAACGAAAGTAATGAATGTCATGTACTCCGTGGAGAATAATGCCAAGCACCGAGTGGATTTGAAATGAGATAGAAGCCGCCCTCGTGTGAGTTGAGGTGGGGTTTCTAGTAACAATCTCTTGAGATGGATGCCCTCTCGTGAGTTGAGGTGGGGTATCTAGCAGCAATATTCCTATCCCATAACTATATGCCTACATAGGTATAGCTAGTGGATCCACTTAAGCTATAAAAATGATGGTCCTACCTTAGGCAAGTAGGAATCCTTATATCCGGTAAGAGTGACACCGAGATTCCATGTCAAGCTCACATGGTCTATGTCGGTTAAGGCTTACCCCCACAATAATGTTAATGAACTATGGCTTCTCAAGGATGCACTACTTAATGTGGGTGGTGGTTTGGGACACCATCTATGCATTGCACAAGTAGGCTTTGAGAGGAGTCACAGTGTGTTCCTTTATAATGTTAAATGAAATGAATGGGCTCTTATGATGATGCTAATGAAGAATGTTGATCTAATGTCTAATGAATGAAGGTTCTCTTAATGTAATGAAGTTAATTAAGAATGTGACTTATGCTTAATTGAGATGATGCATGCTATACTTGGATTGTATTAGGAGTTACTTCCTTGTCATGACTTATTGTATATGAATGTGCCTTGTCTATGGTGACTTCAAAGGAGTACTTAGTGTGAGTAGTAGTATGGGATGCTAGTTGCACATTGCATAAGTATAACTTAGATGTTGGTTATATGTGATGATGTGAATCATGTAATGTTTATTTCTCTTATATGCTTTATTGTGTAAAGGTGGAAAGGATGAATGGTAAGTTCACTTTTGGTGACCTTAAGTTGGTACCTTAGTGTTGATGGTGGTATGGGACTCTACCCATACATTGCACAAGGTATAGCTTGCGGGTTACTTGAGGTGAAGGCTAGTGTAAAGGTAATGATTTTATGTTGATTATGTTCAAATGTGAAGTATGACTTGAATGTTGATTGTGACTTATATTATGCCTCTTTTACTCATATTCATGGAGTTTTACCAAAATGGCATAAAAGCATGACTTTCAAATAAATGTCCGTTTTAAGCATGTTTTTGCATGGCTATCATACTTAGTACTTAATTGTGCGAACCCCATTCTCCCCCTTTTCTTATTAAAGTGTAGATTTTTGGAGATATTGGTGTTCTATGCTTGGGGAATAGGTTTCTAAGGAGCTTGGAGATGAAGACATGGTGAGTCCTCATAGTGTCGAGGACAAAATCCATTATGTTCCCTTTATGTCTTTCATTGTATGTTTTAGAGTCTTTGTATGGGCTTAGCCCCAAAGTTGTATTCAAAGTATTAGATGGTTTGAGACAGAGTTTAGAAGTCTTCCGCTTGCTTTTTAATGAAAATGTCTTTGATTGTAAATGAAAGTTTTTAATTCTTCTCTATTTTCCTATGTTCTTATGTTCAAGAATGTTATGAGGCTTGTATAAGACCCCTTCGGGGTCGAATACGCCGTGTTGCATCCGGGGTGTACCCCCCGGGTTGTGACAAACATGGTATCAGAGCACAAGAGTTTGGAATGGTCTTTGGTTGTCTCAAACCACATCTAGTAGAGTCTTGTTCATAATGTGTAGCGCACCACATTATGAATAGGAGGCTATTGGGTGTTAAGAATGTTTCACTTCTTCATTCTTCAAGTCGTGCCATAGAGTTTAGCTCTATAATGTCTCTCTCTTGTTCCTTATCTGATGCCCTTCAGTGTTTGACCACTTGAAAGGAGTATGCTAGAAAGGTTGAGGGAGAGAAAAGGTTGATTGTGATGCCAACTATGGCTATGTGACTTGATAGAGTTGAGATAATAGATTGTGATGTTGACTTTAGTATGAATGGGTTGCTTTATAGTTATGTGTGTTTTTGGTAGAAAGTTATGATAAATTTGGAGGTAAGTTGAAAGATTTGAGGAATGAAGTGTTTTATAAATGTGTTGATGTGTTGAGTGAGTAGACTCCTTAAATGAGGGTGTAAGTGTAATTTAGCTTGGTTTAGAATCACCTTGTGTGATGAGTGTGAAGGTTTAGTGATGTCTTGCTCCGACCTTAGAATTGAAGGAAGTGATGTTGTAAAGAGTTTGCATAGCCTTACTCCTAAGGGGGGAGATAATGTGCTTAAATGGCAAGATGGTTGAGTGTCATTGATGTTCATGAATTAGGCTTGCTTGATTCTCACCTTATGAGGTGTAGTGAGTTTGAGGTGTTTAGACCCGGTGTGGTAGACTCATATGAGACCTTGAGTGGTGTTGGTAAAGTTGTTGTGAGCAAGAGTTGCTTAATGAGGACCTTTCTAGTAACAATCACTATATCCAATTTTAATGAATGTTGGGATTGAGATGGATGCCCTTACGTGAGTTGAGGTGGGGTATCTAGTAACAATATCTTATCCCATAATGAACGAATGTAATAAATGTCATGTACTCTGTGGAGAATAATGCCAAGCACCGAGTGGATTTGAAATGAGATAGAAGCCCTCACGTGAATTGAGGCAGGGTTTCTAGTAACAATCTCTTGAGATGGATGCCCTCACGTGAGTTGAGGTGGGGTATCTAGCAGCAATATTCCTATCCCATAACTATATGCCTACATAGGTATAACTAGTGGATCCACTTAAGCTATAAAAATGATGGTCCTACCTTAGGCAAGTAGGAGTCCCTATATCCGGTAAGGGTGACACCGAGATTCCATATCAAGCTCACATGGTCTATGTCGGTTAAGGCTTACCCCCACAATAATGTTAATGAACTATGGCTTCTCAAGGATGCACTACTTAGTGTGGGTGGTGGTTTGGGACACCATCTATGCATTGCATCAGTAGGCTTTGAGAGGAGTCATGGTGTGTTCCTTTATAATGTTAAATTAAATGAATTGGCTCTTTTGATGATTCTAATGAAGAATGTTGATCTAATGTCTAATGAATGAAGGTGCTCTTAATGTAATGAAGTTAATGAATATTGTGACTTATGCTTAATTGAGATGATGCATGCTATACTTGGATTGTATTAGGAGTTACTACCTTGTCATGACTTATTGTATATGAATGTACCTTGTCTATGGTGACTTCAAAGGAGTACTTAGTGTGAGTAGTAGTATGGGATGCTACTTGCACATTTCACAAGTATAACTTAGAGTTGTCTTAGATGTTAGTCTTAATGTGATGATGTGACTCATGTAATGTTTATGTCTCTTATATGCATTATTGTGTAAAGGTGGAAAGGATGAATGGTAAGTTTACTTTTGGTTACCTTAAGGTGGTACCTTAGTGTGGGTGGTGATATGGGACGCTACCCATACATTGCACAAGGTATAGTTTGAGGGTTGCTTAAGGTGAAGACTAATGTGAAAGTAATGGTTTTATGTTGATTATCTTCAAATGTGAAAGTATGACTTGAATGTTGATTGTGACTTATATTATGCCTCTTTTACTCATATTCATGGAGTTTTACCAAAATGGCATAAAAGCATGACTTTCAAATAAATATCCATTTTAAGCATGTTTTTGCATGGCTATCATACTTAGTACTTAATTGTGCTAATCCCATTCTCCCCCTTTTCTTACTAAAGTGTAGGGTTTGGAGATATTGGTGTTCTATGGTTGGGGAATAGGTTTCTAAGAAGTTTGGAGATGAAGACTTGGTGAGTCCTCATAGTATCGAGGACAAAATCTATTATGTTCCCTTTATGTCTTTCTTTGTATGTTTTATAGTCTTTGTATGGGCTTAGCCCCAAAGTTGTATCCAAAGTATTAGATGGTTTGAGACAAAGTCTAGAAAGTCTTCCGCTTACTTTTTAATGAATATGTCTTCGATTGTAAATGAAAGTTTTTAATTCTTCTCTCTTTTCCTATGTTCTTATGTTCAAGAATGCTATGAGGCTTGAATAAGACCCCTTCGGAGTCGAGTGCACCGTGTTGCATCCGGGGTGTACCCCCAGGTCGTGACAAATTATGTGGTTGGGTGTTTATTTAAAGTATTGGGTATTGTATTTTTCTCTATTTTATTGCTGTACATCCATGAATTTGGGCTACTAAGCATGAGGTTAACTTATGGGTTAAGGTTTCGAACTTAATCCTATTTTCGATTTCTGGTTGATGCTCGAAAGAGATTGATTGAAGTGGGTAATTTGTTTGATACATGCAATTTAGGTTTGATATCTATAGTTTACTTGAAAAAGAGATTACGGGTCAGATCCATTTTCTCTTAAATCTGTTTGAAATAGAGATATCTAAGATAATCGGTTGTTATGCACATAGATGAGACCGAAAGGAGATTCTATGAATTGATGCTTTGAGCTCTAAAGAAGATTAGTGTCATTGAAGATGACCAAACCTATCCATGAATATTTAGCACTATTGAGCAACACAAGTACCTCTATGTGACATCGATTCCAATCCCCACACCCGTAGATTACTTGTTAATTATTCGAATTTTTGAAGTTTTAGTTTAATTATTAGTTTTGATAATGCAAACTCTTTTCGTAAATTTTGTGGAATTACCCACCCATTTGTCCTAACCTACTACAATGGACAAGTTCACATTCTTGATTTCTTCGTTGAATTCTTATCGTTATACCGTTTCATGTGGGATCAACCCCAACTCTTAGTTGAGTATTTTTATTGACAACTATCACTTACTCTTTAAATTGGTTTTAGAGGGTAGTTTGAGCATTATCAGAACCTTAGCTAACTAGCTAACTGTTAGTATGTACTAGGCGTTGTACTCGAGTCAACTGTGGGATATCCTATGCCAAGAAAGGTACTCGAGTAAGCCAACAATCACACAACCCAATAACAATAACAATGAATTGAAATCACAATTGTACACCCAAGTAAACACACTAATTGCATGTGATTGACAATAATTAACAGTTTAAAATGAAACTTCTTCCATTTCCTTAATCATATATGATGCATGCAATACTAACGAAGCAGTTATCAAGCACATATAACATAAATGGGAAACAAACAACCACCACCTACCCAAAGGATTCCTTCCTAAACGATCCCTGCTCATAACCTATTTTACCCATAGTCATCTTCCTTGGGATACCATCTAGAAATTATAACAAAGTAAACATCAACTAACCAACTCCATCATTAGCCTAACCCATAACTAACTACACATTCAACCATCCAAACTCTGTGCCCAAAGGCCTATTGATGAGTCCAGGATTTGGACTCATTTAGAGCTTCATTTTAATAGATTTAGTGTCCTCAAATGCATATTTTATGCCAATAACATATATAAATCCTTGAATTTTAGGTATTTGGATTGAGGAACAAAGCATGGACACTAATAAGCAAAGAGAAACAAGGCAACTGAAAGAATGAAGAAAAGAAGGCCTGAGGATCGCCTAAACCATTGGGTGAGTCACCAAAAGGCCTTGGCCTCGCCTAATGTTCCAATGTGCCAAGCCATGAAGGAGAAAATCAAGTTGGTAATAGAAAGGAGCAGTCGGTGAGTCACCGAATGGTTCCGCGAAGCAGTGCTTCATCGCCCAAAGTTATAGAACTTGAAGATGCTAAAGGTCAAAGCAGAAAGGCGATGAAAATGACCAAAAGGCAGATCGTCGAGTGGATCGGCGATCCCGACTAACTGCGCCAAATGGTCCTTTGCAAAACATTTTTAGGCGACTATAAATACGTTTTTAAATTCTTAGTTTAGTAGGCAATTCAGTTTTTATCAGTGTTATTATTCAGTTTTCAAGTGTAGCACTTAGAACTGAGTTTTTGGAGACACTTTTCCTTAGCTTTGAAGATTTGAAGATTTCCATTTCTAAGAAATTGGATGTGGGTGTTGAAGATTTTTCATCTTAGACCTTTGTAAAGACTATATCAATCCTACCAGTTGATGGAAACACAACTTGGTAACGATTTTTACCTTTTTACTATGTCCAACTAAAACCCCAATTCTTGGGGTGTGATTATGTGATAATGGGTTGATTTAACTGCTGGGTATCGTTAATTGATAGTTTATTTGTTGTATAAAGGTGATTTCGTATAGTAATTTTGGTTGAATTTAATGGGGTTGTAGTTGCAAATACAATCTTAACTTTGTGTTTTTGGCTTGTTGAAGAGAGGTTTTAAAACCAAAATTACTAAATCGATGGTCTGTGGGTATTCGGTTGTCATCGATTCAGCTCGAGAGAGTGAATCCTAAACCCTTTTCCACACATTCAACTCAAGAGAATGAATGGACTAAGGCGAAGGCTGGTCTTAATTGCTGCTTATTGGTGTTCGAGAGAAACCAATTTGATTCGGGATAAATTTTTTGAGAGAAAGTTTATCCCTTCTAAAGTCTAGCTTATTCACCGATTTACAACTATTTACTATTAATTTCAATTACCCGATTGTTTACGTTAGCCCATAATCCAATCACATCCCAAGAACCCGTCTTCATATTCGTATTCTCGTATTATTTGCTGTTTTAGTTGATAATACAAACAAACCCCCTTGATATTTGACACGTGTGTCACCCTAGACTTGAATAATATTTTTATTCGTAAATGTTCTTAGCTATGATTGACTTGAGCATATTCTTACTTACCTATTGATTCGCATATACGTACCACTCCCTTGGGACTCGAACCCAACTCACTTAGTTGGGTTATATTACTACATAGTGATCGTTAACACTTAGTATTGGATGAAGTATCTTTGATAGCATTATTTCGATCACCTATGCATAAAATCTCTCCACAATCTACATGATATTATATATAAGTAAATATAAGTCTAACTAATCCGTTAAAATTCTAGCCTACATGAACGCCAAGAAGTTGCTGAAGAACTCAGAACACAAGCTTCTAGCTCCATCAGGGGCGAATCCTAGCAAATGTAAACCAAAATTTCATAGGTTTTGACCTTGTTTGCACTGAAATCCTTCCTCTCCATTGTTCCTAAGCTTGAAGTGGCTTAGGAGGGCTTTGGAGTAACCCTCGTCTGTTTTACCACAGTAGAGGAAGATGCAAATTAAAAGATTTTACCCTTCTATGAGTGTGCCATCACTGAATTTCTATAGAGGCGCCGCCATAGCGGGAATACTCCTGCTATGGTGGGATGACGTCAACCCGGATCAATTTCAGCATGTGTACTGCAAGTTATAACTCCAAAGGAAGTATTTAAACTTGAGACGATAAGGTGGTAATTGAGCTTAAAGTTGAAAGTTAAGCGCTAAGTTAAAGAAAAAGAGATTAATATTTAGAAAATGGAATAAAATAAGTGAGCTGCTTGCTTGAGTTAACTAAGCTAGTAGGTGACAAGTAGGTGCATCACCTACTTTGACTAATTGACCAGCCCAAAGGACCAAGTAGGTGCATGACCTACTTGAGCTATATGGATCTAGTTAAAAAGGCCAAGGTTAAAGCCCAGCAGGCAAATCTGCCAAGGCCAATATATTTAAGCCCAAGTGAAAGCAAGTAGGTGCATCACCTAGTTTGACCTTTTGAGTTGCTTGATGTACATAAGCAGGTGCATTACCTACTTGACCAATTAGTGGCTGAAAATGGACCAAAAAGGGAGGTTCTAGAGGATATTCTTAAGGGTGAAGAAAGCTCAATATAAGATATATTGGCTGCAATTCTCACTCATTTTTAACACACATTATTGAGAATTAACTCCAGCTCTCTCCCTCTTTTCTCTTAGGATTAAAATAGTAGCCTTAAAGTTCCTTTTAGGGTTCTTGAAGAAATCCTCATATTTGCAAACCAAGGTAAGAGAAACACCTATGGATTTAACTTAATTGTCCCATGGAAGACTAGAAAACATGTTATTCATGCTCATTATAAGTAGAAGGCAGAAGTTCCCACAAGCTACTGCTCACTTTTCTTAATTATTAAGATACTTTTCTCTTCTTCTTTGGAGAGGAATTCAAGTTATAAGGAGAAGTTGCAGTAATTGAGATAAGGTCATTGCTCCATTTTCTTCCTCCTTATGTATGAGTTTGAGTGATGAATTATGGGTGTTCTGTCATAAAAGAACTTAAGGGGGTGGTGAGTTCAATAATTTGTTGTATAATAAAGAATATTTGAGGCTGTTTTATGTTTATTGTTGTTGGTGCAGCTTGGGTAATCTTGAAAAAGGATATATAATGTATGTATTGGGCAGACAATGAGGGTGTTGTGATACACATTATTTTAAGGGCTGTATGGGCTCATTATCAATCAATGCTAGCTACTATTTTACGGGGCTGACAGTGTGATAGCTGCTAATTTTAGTTTATCATGACTTATATTGTAGATTAAAACCTAAAAGGGGAGGCTGAATCGTGATAGTTGTATTGGTCAGAGGATAAGGTATGTAAGGCTATTCGATTCAATATTCTTCGGCATGAAATATGATACTTGCGATTAATATCAATAAGTGAATTTCCTAAGTTCTATTCCTAGTAAAGGAAACATAGTGGCAGCGTATGATCTCCAAATAGCTAACAATATTTCCCCCTCTCCTTAGTGTATAGAATTACTTCATTATATGTTCAGTACTCTATACTTGTGTAATTATCTTCATATGTACTGATATAGAAATGGTATTTGCAAAAGCAATTTTGGTGAATCCTCCTTTGAGTCTGTTGAAGATAATTGTGTCATTTAAGCTCACAAGTAATACATTGATGTTACATAGCCCTTTATGTCATTGTTATTGCCTTGAAGAATTATTTGCATGTCTTTTACTACTGGTCCATATTTCCAAATCTAAAAAATGATTATGACCACCAAAACAACAATCTCAAAGATTAAAGAATCTAAGTGAAGCAATCTGTATAATTATGGGTGGCAGCCTAGGGGTAAATTCCTAGCATGGGTCGATCCCAATTGGTATATAAGGGTGGCAGTTCAGGGGCAAAAGCCTAGCATGGGCCGATCCCAATTGGTATAGAAGGGTGGCAACTCAGGGGTGAAAGCCTAGCATGGGCCAATCCCAATTTGTGTAATTATGAGGATCGCATCCTAGGGGTTAAAATGCCTAGCATGGGTCATCATATTCTACCACTGATCAGCTGGTCATTCGTATCACATGCCTTATAAAGATCATAACACACAGAAAGGTAAAGACAAGAATACATACATGATCCCACAAGAGTTAACAAAAGTGGTCTTCTGTTCTAATTTATGCACACATATATTGATACTTGGTTTCATTCGAACTCTTATTTTATATATGTTATTGACTTACATATTCAGTACATTTTTTCGTATTGATGTCCCTCGCGGGGGACGCTGCATTTCATGCTGCAGGCACATGTACTCCAGCTAGTAGCCCTCCTCAATAGGAGCACGACACTCAACTACTTTTGGTGAGCTCCAGCTTGATTCGGAGCTTTACTGAGTCCTTGATAGATTCATTTTGGTATTATATCATAGTTAAGGGTAAGGCGGGGTCTGTCCCGACCTACTCTAAGGTTTTCTATCTTTTAGAGGATTTGTAGACTTATGTATATGGTTCAGTTGCATCTTAACAAGTTGTGGCCTCAACGGCCAAGTCTTGTATATAAGTTTTGGGTCTACTTATGTTGGTTCGTATCGCTGCATCCTATGTGAACTTGTCACAAGATTGTCATAGTTATATGCATAGTAAGCACATGTTACATGTTGGTTCTCTCGGGCCTTTAGGGTATCGGCTGCCTGTCCGTCTTAATGGGATTTGAGGCGTGACAAGTAGGTCCCTTTAGGAACAATGATTTGGAGAAATTTCGATAAAAATGTGATTTTTGACCAAGGGGTGCCATTGATGCACCCCTTGAATATTCGGGATGATGAAGGATGCTATAGCAACCTTGCTTCCTCTATTGAAGAAGACACTGTAGCTGGAAGGTTCTCGCTATGGCAGCCCTGATACGCTCAAATTACACCTCCCTAATGAATTATAAGTGGTTGTTGTTCAAATAAAGAACCTAATAGAGGTTAGGGTCGATTCCACGAGGAATGAGGTCTAGACTTGGACTAATTGGTTGTTAATTTTAATTTTAGTTTGGTTATTTCTGTAAAAAATGGGGTTTATAAAACAAAAGTTCAATTGATTGATTTCAGTAACAAATAACCAAGTAAACATGATTAAATATTTGGTAGAATCAATAGAAGATAAAACTATGGTATACGTGTTCCCCACAAGTCCTTAACACAATAAACCTTATAGTAGTAGCCTTGTCTAGTGTTTGACATGGAAAGTCGGTATGTTAGGTATCTCCTTAGTGGTTGGTCGCCCCAAGTAGTGATTTTTACCACGCAACTTGGTCGGTCTACGGGTGTGTGCTTTACTAACCCTTACCCCAAATTAGTTGTCATAGAGGTGGTTCAAAGATATAAGATGTCAGTTGTAGTCACCAAATCTCTGTTGTTTAATTACTTTTATCATTCGTTACTTCCTTGGTCGGGAAAGTAGGAATACAGTGGTTTATAACGTTGGCCACCTTTAATTTTTTTTTTATCATGAAGAGATTAAAAATACAAAACACTATTCAAGAATTACTAGTTATTATGCCTAGTTTGTTAATTCCTTATGGTTCCACAACCCTAGTTGTGGATATATCTACTCATGATTGAGTTATCAAAATTCATAATGAGGTTGTTAAAATAAATCATGAAATTACAACTAGAGTGTTAAATTCCATAATCTTGAATTAACAAACAAAAGATGTATTATATGCCGATGTTTCAAGAATTAAAATGGACAAATTTTTCACCAAACTAATTCTCAAAACCAAAAACAAATTATTCAATTATTTAACAATAAAAAAACGAGAAATAAAATGACTAATTATAAAAATCTAATCCTAAATAAACTAGAAAAAGGAAACCTAGAAAAGTAGGCTTTGTTAGTCAAGTCTACAGTTTATGGTCTACGACTCGTAGGTGAAACTATGGCTCGTACACTAAGCCCGTAGAAGGAAGATTATATAAAGGTTATATGCACTCTTCCTACAAACATGATCTATGACTCATATACCTTTGTACGGTCCATCTTGGCAATTTTTCATTCAATGTACTGGGACTCACAATTGTTGACTCTTTCTACGACGTAGACCTACGACTCGTAGTTTTCTTCTTGCCCCATAATTAGCCAAAATATCACCATCATCTTCAACCTTTATCTACGAGTCAATTTTACGGCTCCTAGAAGGGACTATGACTCGTAGGTTGACCCGTAGGTCTTCAAATACTAGTTGCTTCACTTAAGTTCCATTGTTGGACGGTCACAACCTACTTTTCTGCAAACATAGATTAAAATACCATCAAATCTACTAAAAATTCTTAAGAAACATGCAAAACTCCAAGTTTAACACATTATAAGTAAAATAAATTCGAGGTACATCAACACCTTCAACTTAAAAACGTTGTTTGTCCTCAAGTGACACTACTAATGCTAACAAAACTTGATGCAAATTTAAACCTAGAACTCAAGCATTCATATGGCCAATTTCCTCAATAATCTATCCTCCATTTTCATTTTTCAACACAGTGCAATCGTTAAGTTAAAAACAAGCCTACACATGTAAATTAATCCATGACATAGACATACCAATAGATACATTCACATACACAAATAACAATCACCAAGATACCAAACTTTCAACAATGTAACTTGTGTCCTTACTGCAAAGAAATTCCATTGTTCACGCATATATTCAATATGTATTTCAAGTTAAGGGACTCAGTATACGCTCACTGTCACAATTGAATTCAATATAGTACATGCACAATACAATAGACTTGCCCTTATCTTCTACACTTAGACTCTCAAACCATTAAATGAGGATCACTGTAGGACTTTCTTAGCTTATAATGTCGGCTCAGGAGCAGGTGTGGTTTGTTTATAATCAAAGAGACTTTTTCACCCTCATTGACATTACATCACCTATTTTCCTATTTTACAACCAAATTGTGTTTCACATTTATATACTTTACTCCTTAATTTTGATTAAAGCTCTGGTGTGACTTTTCATGCTTTTATTTTTTTCATTCCAAACCTTTCTTCAGCTTTTCATTCTTTTATCTTTTTATTTTCTTTTTGCTGCCACCCATCTTAATTTTCTTGTCTTTTCTCAACACAAATCTTTTCATACCCCTTTATTTTCTTGATTTCCTTTATAGTGGTCATTCTCAACATAGGATTTTAAATTTAGTTGAGGTGCACGATTTCCAAGGAGGGACCAGGGCGAAAATAAAGGTTAACAATCATAACGGGGAATGTGAATTGGGTAAATCAAAAGAATGGTCTAATTTAGTCTCAACAATTTGGATCGAAGAAAACATTTTCATTTGGTTGGTTGTTTTTAGGCTTACTAGACCCAGTGTCAACAATGGCCTATGATCCTTTCCTTATCAACAATTTTAAATCATCCTAGAAAGACTAACAGGGCAGTTCTAGATTGACATATTGTGTGTGAATGAACAAATAATCTTTCACACACATGGTACATCGTTTCACTATCAAATTATCACTATATTAGTTTCATGTTTCAACTTAAGTCATGTTATCCTATTAGTTCCAATAATGTCACAATAAAATCTTACACAATTGACTTATCAATCACATAGATATATCACAAAGCACACAAATTTTTTGGAGGGATATCATTTTTATCAATATTGCCATCATGCCTTTATTTCTAGTGTACTCTTACAATCAACATCCTAAACATATCGGTTCAACATAAATTAAATAGTCCTTGGGAGAAAAGAACATTGGCAAGAAAACCCTAAGGCATGATCTGAGTATTCGGGCTATTCAGAATTAATCCTTACACTCTTAAACATATTCATCCCACCTCCACATAATGTAATGTGCAATGTTCTTGATGCACAAAAATCAAATGAAAGAGTAGAAGGTGAAGAAAAACCTTTAGAGCCTAAGCACTGAGAAATATCTAGAGGCATGTGTGTTCGTCAGTGGGGACCTTAATGCATAAATGCGCGCCTCCGTAGAAGGGTGGTGCCATCATTAACTCCCTCTAGAACAATCTAGGGTGCACCATCAGTAGTACCCTCCGAGCTCAAAGCTTCGGCTACCTACTTCTAGACTCGCTCCAATATAATATCCTCATCCTTTCTGCACTGACACTGACCCACCTCAAGTGTGCACTGCTCCCTCTTTCTCTCACCCTCCTCAACACCCTTGCCAATACTAACTTTAACCTGTGTGTGCTTTCCGGTCACACGAGTAGTATCAACATATTTAAACAAATCAAGTAATGCCTTTTCTCTAACCTTTACGGGTGAGGGACTAGGTGTCACGACCCTGGCCTACACCCCGAAAGTGACACGACGTACAAGACTCCAAAAAGTCTCATACAAGTCTCATAGCATTCTTGAACATAAGAACATAGGAAAATAAAGCGTAATTTAAAACTTTCTTTTACAATCGAAGTCATCTTTCATAAAAAGCAAGCGGGAGACTTTCTATACTTTATCTCAAACCATCTACGATACTTTTAATAAACTTTGGGACTAAGCCCATACAAAAGCTCTAAACATAAATAAAAGACATAAGGGAACTAGTAGGTTTGTCCTGGAACTATGAGGACTCACCATATATTTAACTCCAAGCTCCTTAGAAACTCATCTTCCAAGTGTAGGGCATCACATCTCCAAACCCTACACTTTGGTAAGAATGAAGAAATAAGGGTTAGCACATAAAGTACTAAGTATGATTTTCACAACCCGAGAGCAACCCCTAGTTGTAACATGGCGTACTCGACCCCGAATGGGTCTAATACAAGCCTCATAGCATTGTTGAACATAAGAACATAGGAAAATAGAGAAGAATTAAAATCTTTCTTTACAATCGAAGACATTTCATTAAAAAGCAAGCGGAAGACTTTCTAGACTTTGAACACTATGTCTCAAACCATCTAATACTTTGAATACAACATAGGGACTTAATCCATACAAAAGCCTTAACAAAAACTAAAAGACATAAAAGGAACATAATGGGTTTTTTCCTCGAAACCATCAGGACTCACCAAGTCTTCATCTTCAAGCACCTTAGAAACCTATCCATCAAGCATAGAACACCAACATCTCCAAGCCCTACACTTTAGTAAGAAAAGGGGAAGAATGGGGTTAGCAAATTAGATGTACTAATTATGATGACCATGCTAAAACATGCTTAAAAAGAGACTTTTTGTTTGAAAGTCATGCTTTTATGCCATTTGGTAAAACTTCATGAACATTTATAAAAGAGGCATAATATAAGTCACAACCAACATACAAGTCACATTTTCATATTTGAACTTGATCAACATATAAACCTTTACCCTCACCTCGAACCTTCACCTCAAGTAACCTTCAAGCTATACCTTGTGCATTGTATGGATAGCGTCCCATACCACTACCTACACTAAGGTACAACCTTAAAGTCACCAAAAGTGAACTTACCATTCATTCTTTCCACCTTTACACAATAAAGCATTTAAGAGATATAAACATTACATGAATCACATCATCACATTAAAACCAACAACTAAGACAACTCTAAGTCATACTTGTGCAATGTGCTAGTAGCATCCCATACTACTACTCACACTAAGTACTCCTTTGAATTCACCCTAGACAAGGCACATTCATATACAATAAGTCATGACAAGGAAGTAACTCAAAATACAATCCACGTATAACATGCATCTTTACATTTCAGCATTTAAGCCAACATTCTTCATTAGGTTCATTTAGGACACATTCATGCGTTTACAGGACTATCATACATTAAGTCATTATGACTTAGAGAACTCACTATGACCCTCTCAAAGCCTACTCGTGCAATGCATGGATAGCATCCCATACTACCACCGACACCTCATATAACTCATCAAGAAACCATAATGCATATCTCACATGATGGGAATAGGCATGAACCGACATAGGCCATGAAATCGAGCTAAATCATGGAATCCGGTGTCATGTAACCCCACACCGAAGAAAGGTGTTCTACTTGCCTAGGGTAGAACTAGTAAGCATCCTATGTATAGGGACATAGTTATGGGATAAGAAAGATGTTCATTGGACTCTAGACTAACATTGGGAGAGCCACTATCTTAGCCATATCCACTCGGTGCTTAGCTTCCATTCCCGTAGAGTAGTTCATTCACATTACATTGTTGTATTGGAGAGGGCCACCAACATTAGGCCTACCGACCCAAGGTACATTACACAACAAAGGGCCACCACCATTAGGTCTACCGATTCAAGGTACATTAAGGATAGTTCATTCACTTTCCAAGAAGGGCGACCACATTAGGTTTACCGATTCAAGGTTCATCATCTCACACATGAAGGAGGCCACCACCATTAGGTCTACCGCTTCAAGGTTAAACATTTACATTGGGTTCTAGACACATCATGAAGGGCTACCATCACTAAGTCTACCGGTTCATGTCGTATCCTAAAATACCTCATTAGTCATTTATAGAAGGCTACCAACAATAGGTCTACCAACTCAAGACATTCATTCATTCATTCATGAAAAGGCAACCAACCTTAGGTCTACCAATTCCAAGTCATCAACACATTCATTAGTCCTTTATGAAAGAGCTACCAACATTAGGCCTATCGATTCATGATCATTAAGACAT
The DNA here is from genome assembly GCA_036553675.1 of Solanum okadae. NCBI lineage: Eukaryota > Viridiplantae > Streptophyta > Magnoliopsida > Solanales > Solanaceae > Solanum > Solanum okadae. The sequence continues at coordinate 12,718,835 of CM071683.1, forward strand.
TAAGTCAATATACATTCATTATTTCAAGAAGAGGATGCCTAAGCCTACTAAGTGAAGATACTTCATTCATGATCACATTCATCAATCCAAGAAAAAGATGCCTTAGCCAACCAATTCAAGAGATCACATTCAACGTAGATATCATTTATCAAGAAGAGGGCACATAAATCTACCAATCCAAGATACAACATTACATTATAGATACCCTTCACATTCCATCATCAACATTCATGAGTGTTTAATGAGAATATGCTTTCAATCACAACACATTTACCTTTTATACAAGATCATCATTCTATCATTGAAATCACACGTATATCCTTCACATCACATTCATATATACAACATCATGATAAAACTTCAATCCTTTACACTATGCCTTCAACTCCATGATCACAATGTACATAGTAAGTAAACACCTCCACCTTTCAAGTGGATCAACAATTCAAGCACAATTCTACTTTAACATGAAATTAGGTCAAACTTTCCCTTTCAAGGCTATGATCCCAAATCCTCAATTCACCAACAATTCACCATAATTAGGCATAGATGATGATACAATTCAATAATCTAAATCAATCTAGGCATAAATCCATCAACATTCATTTATAATCAACGAACCCACTTCAAAAGTCACAATTTAGGAATTGAGAGAAATCATGGGTTCATAGAGTATTTTCATCTTAAATCATCAATTAAACATCAATATAATCATAATTTATCGTTTGAAAACGTTTGATGCAAGAACCCATAAGATTGAGTAAAACCTAGGGTTTTTGTGAAACTTGAAAACCTTGAAAACTTCTTTGAAATTGACTCTAGAATGAAAGCTAACCCTAGATGAAGGATCACCATACCTTAATAGATGAAATCCATGAAAATCCACTCAAATAGCCCTCCTCTTCAAGCCCAAAGTCATCTTCTTCTCTTGGTCTTCAATAGAGTTTTAGAGAGAAGATATTTTGAGTGGGAGGGTTTTGATTTGGGGAGTTTGAAGAATGAAATCTAAAATAGGTTTTTAATGTTTTAATACTCTTAAAATACCATAAAATACTTAAAATAACTGTCCCCCAACCAAACAAGACTTAACATGAATTTACCAAATGACCCTTGCCCAAGCTGTGTCCAAACTAAATTGCACAGGTGAGGACCATAGACCCAATCCACGGACAGTAGATGGGTCCACGGACCATCCTGGCTGTCCGTGGTTCATGACTAGGGCTTGGTCTTCAAGGCTTCTGCAAGGTTCGACCTACGAAGGCCATCCATGAATCGTGGATGGACCTATGGGGCGTGAACCCCATCCGTAGGTCACCACATTTTGGTGACACCTTTGGTTTCAAGGGGTCTTGGGGGTTAGGCTTAGGGTCCTCCTCAAGGACCACTAGGGTGGTCCATGGGGAGTCGTACCATGACGTTGGACCCCTATACCCCTCAACCAAAGCCGGGACAACATACAACAACATGAAACCTCACACCAAACTAAAACACACACACGATAGGCTCTAGTTTAACTTATTCATTTTTAGGGTCGTTAAATTATCCCCCACTTGGGAACATTCGTCCTCGAATGACACTTTAAACACATTAAGGGGTAACGACTCAAGACTAGAAGCCCACAATCATGCATGAAACATCAACATAAATGCATAAACATGGGAGGAACATCAACTCCGCATCAAGAGGCTCAATGCAAACAAGAAGGTTGGAACTACATCTACAAACTCATTATGAACCAAACATCTCATTTCTGATTTTATTGGAGGGACTTCCTTCTCCAAATTACATAATTCTCATTACAACATCATTAAGCACATATGAGCAATTTCTCATAAAAGCACATTATGCATCTTTTCAATAAAGCACATTTAGGCATGTTCAACATTAATCGTCATGAAACATATAGACAACTCAAACTAAATGCACATCAACATGAGGAACAATAAATCATGAAAACTCATTTTCTCAACTAAACAAGAATTCAACTAGAACATGCATAACATAAAGAGAACATGGAAACTCAATGCCACATATGACTCCAAAAACATGAAACAAGCAAAAAAGGAACTCTTTGTCTTAGGCTTGAATAGGCACATAAAGGAAAAGGTAAGGATATCAGAACTCTCAACAACCTTACTACTCAACATACTATCCCCCACTTAGGAGTAAACCCAACTAAGGTCAACATGAACATACCCCTAAAGAACCTTAATCAAGACATCCACAATATATCATCTCAATCTATCAAGTCACATAGCCGTAGTTGGCATCGCAACCAACCTTTTCTCTCCCTGAACCCTTCTAGCATACTCATTTCAAGTGGTCCTACTCTAAAAACCATCGCATAAGGAACAAGAGAGAGACATTATAGAGCTAAACTCTATGGCACGACTTGAAGAATGAGGAAGTGAAACTTTCTTAACACCCAGTAGCCTCCTATTCATAATGTGGCGCGCTTCACATTAAGAACAAGACTCTACTAGATGTGGTTTGAGAAAACCTAAGACAATTAAAAAATCTTGGGCTCTGATACCATATTTGTCACGACCCGAGAGCACCCCCTAGGCATAACACAACGTACTCGATCCCGAAGGGGTCTAATACAAGTCTCATAGCCTTCTTGAACATAAGAACATAGGAAAATAGAGAAGAATTAAAAACTTTCTTCACAATCGAAGACATTTCATTAAAGAGGAAGCGGAAGACTTTCTAGACTTTGAACACAATGTCTCAAACCATCTAATACTTTGAATACAACATTGCGACTTAGTCCATACAAAAGCCTTAACAAAAACTAAAAGACATAAAAGGAACATAATGGGTTTTGTCCTCGAAACTATCAGGACTCACCAAGTCTTCATCTTCAAGCACCTTAGAAAACTATCCATCAAGCATAGAACACCAACATCTCCAAGCCCTACACTTTAGTAAGAAAAGGGGAAGAATGGGGTTAGCACATTAGATATACTAAGTATGATGACCATGCAAAAACATGCTTAAAAAGGGACTTTTTGTTTGAAAGTCATGCTTTTATGCCATAGGGTAAAACTTCATGAACATTTATAGAAAAGGCATAATATAAGTCACAACCAACATACAAGTCACATTTTCACATTTGAACTAGATCAACATTTAACTCTTTACCTTCACCTCGAACCATCACCTCAAGTAACCTTCAAGCTATATCTTGTGCAAGCTATACTAAGTATGATGACCATGCAAAAACATGCTTAAAAAGGGACTTTTTGTTTGAAAGTCATGCTTTTGTGCCATAGGGTAAACCTTCATGAACATTTATAAAAGAGGCATAATATAAGTTACAACCAACATACAAGTCACATTTTCAAATTTGAACTAGATCAACATATAACCCTTTACCTTCCACTCGAACCTTCACCTCAAGTAACCTTCAAGCTATACCTTATGCAATGTATGGATAACGTCCCATACCACCACCCACACTAAGGTACTGATGTTTTCGTAATCAAGACACAACTTCTAATTCAAGTGTCTACGATCGTGCAATAGTAATATAACCAACTGAATGGGTTGGGGTCGAGTCCCAAGGGAGCGGTTTCTGAAATTAACTGTTAAGCGCAAAAAATGCTAAAGTTAACTGTAGCGAAAAACATTATCGAGTATAAACATACTAAATCTAAAAGGGGTGACGCAAGCGTCAATTATCAATGTGGGGTTTTGTATTAATTAACAACTACAAACAACCAAAATATACGAAAAATAGATAGAGAGACGAGATTCTTCGGATGTGAGAGGAATACGAGATAAACTAAACTGTCGGGTACATACTTTTGATAGTAATTTTTTGAGTATTTGTGACTAGGCTAGACTATAGTGGGGGTAAATTTTCTCTTGAGCAACTTACCTCGAATTGACTTGGTTTCTCTCGAACACCGAGTTGCCACTTTAAGCATAGGCTCTGCCTTAGCCAATTCACTCTCTCGAGCTGAATGTGTGGGAGAAGGACTAGGATTCACTCTCTCGAGCTGAACCCATGTCGACCCAATACCATCGGCTATCGATTTAGTAGTCTTAGTTTTACGACCTCTCTCTCGAGCAAGCCGAAAACACTAAGATGAAATCGTATTTGCAACTACAACTCCATTAAGTTCATACAAAACTACTAAATGAAATTACATTTAAACAATAAATAAACCATCGACAAGCAAGACCAAACAGATAATCTAACCCATATTCACAAAATCACACCTCAAGAATTAGGGTTTTAGCTAAAATGTAAAAGAGATAAAAATCGATACCAAAAGGTGTTACCATCAAATGGGTACGATAAATAAAGTCTTTAAACACGTCAAGGATAAAGATTTTTGAAGACCCACTTCCAATTTCTTGGAGTTGAAACCCTTTGAATCTTCAAGGCTCAAGAACAATGTCTCCAAAAATGAAAAACTGTTCTATTCTAAAACTTAGTTCTCCAATAGCTTGATACTAAGCTACAGATTTAAGCGGGTATTTATAGCTTTCAAAAAGTGTGCTGTGAAGGATCCACTCGGCACAGTTAGTCGGAATCACCGAGCTACTCGGTGATCCGCCCTTTGGTCTGGTACCTCGCCTTTTAGCTTTTGCCTTCAAAATCATCGCTTTATGAATCATTGGACGATATGGTGATGCTTTGCGGAACTGCTCGGCGATTCGCTGACTGCTCCCTTTCTTCGCTGACTTGATCGTTTTTTTCAGGGTCAAGCACTGGAACATTAGGCGAGGTTGTAGGCCTTTCGGTGACACGCATAATGGATTAGGAGATCGTCAGACTGTCTTTTCTTCCTTCTTTCAGCTACTTTGTTCCATTTTGCTCGACAGTGTCCATGCTTTGTCTCTCAACTCAAATACCTGAAACTTAAGGGTTTTCATCAGATATAGAGACAAAATATTCATTTGAGGACACTGATTCTATCAAAATATAGCCCTAAATGAGTCCAAATTGTGGACTCATCAACACCCCAACTTAAACTTTTCCTTGTCTTCAAGCAAACTAGAGTTCAGCTGTTCAAAAAGGGTGTCTCAAACAGTGCTACACAAGAATCAATCATGAATGCACACAACAAGACTCACTTTACTTATGCAAAGATCAATTGTGCACTCAAAAATTCAAGTTGTGACTCACCATTATCAAAGAATCTCATGCTCACAATACCTGCTTAAAATGAAAGTTCAAGCTCAACAAAAATGTTCAAATGCCCTCACACAAAGAAAGATTCCATATTCACACAATGGTTCACAATTTAAAGTTTTGGAATCATATGCAACGCTCACACTCAAAAAGAGAACACAATGCATAATTTTACCCATAGGTTTTCCCATATTTTCCCATCGACATTTGTTTCAGCTCACTCAAGATCAAAAATGGCTTTTCAAGGCTTGTAATGGGGCTGAGTGCAAAGGTATTGTCATTTAGGCTTAGTGACTTTTATCCTCATGAAATGTGGTGCTCACAACACTTCCTTTCCTCTTCCTTCATCATTTTCTTTAGTGCTCATAAGTCATCCTATTATTCACTTCCCATGGATTGTTTGGGATCCCCATTTCTTTTGTACTTTTCAACTTTATTCCACAACTTTTCTTTTTCTTTCTTTTTCTTTTTCTCTTTTATTTTATTTTATTTGGAGGGGTTCCATTTTTCTCAATACCGTGGATTAAAGGAGACTTTCCCTTTTCTTTTCACCACACCCCCAACTTAGGCTTTTAGCCTAAGTTGGCTATTCAATCAACCACGATTCACGAGGATTAAGGGTAATTGGTCAAGAAAGGTCATGTTGTCATCAAGTTTCTTCCAAAGAAATGTTGGGTTCAAGGGGTGTTCAAGAGAGGTTCACACACTCACAAGGTAGCCACAAAAGAGGTATATGTCAAATTGGCTCACACTCTTCGAAGTTTCCTAAGATCATATCAAATTCAAGGTGTTGTCATGCATGGTTCATAGTAAGCTCATCACACAAGGCATCGACACTAAAGCCACAAAAAACTTCACACTTTCGCTAGTGTTCAACTATCATCACAAGAGTCTCAATTTAATAATTGGCTAGTCACAACGAGATGCAAAAAGTTCACATATTGTCTAAGCAACTTCAATTTGCCTCATCGTAGCCACACATTCATGTTTGTTCGATTAAGACCACTATTCAAGTCATCGGTATTGATCGGAACCGATACTAAAATTTGTGAAAGAACAGCCACATTCAACACAGAAAGGGTGGCAAAATTTTTCGGAAGGCTTAAAATCATTTTGCAATATAAAATACGGAGCCACAAGCTTAAACATCTACAAAAATGCAATATTAACACAATTATAAATTTCAACCCAAATATATAAACAAAACAAATGCACAAAGGTGGCCTCACCCCACAACAAACAAAAATCATTTGTCCTCAAATGCGAATAAAAGTATCCAAAAGTAAAAGTAAGTAAGACAGAGAGGGAGGTAAAGAAAGGATCCTGTCTATGCAGTCTCTCCATCTGTCTGGGCCTCAGTGCCCGGTGTGATACTCTGAATTTGGAAATCAGTTCCCGGAGTAACCTTAGGAGGAATAGCAGTGCCAGATCCACTAGGAGCCGTTGTGGACATCTTAGTTGGCAATGTTTGGATTACCGGCTGCACAACCGTCTCCACAAGATATGGAAAATCTCTAAATATGCTCTCCTCTCGGCTCTCTCTCATCTCATCATCATGTACCGCTATCTGCACTACGTCGGTCTCTGCATCTCACTCCTCATTTACTGTGCCATCCCTCTGTACTGCTCCGGTGGTAGTCGGAGGAATCCTTGAGGTCTAAGGAGCATCCTCATCATCTGCACCCTGAATTAATGAAGTGAAGTCGGTAGACTTCAAATATTCTACGTCCTTTCTTAAATCCACTATTTCAGATTTCAAAGCCGAAACCTAGGATGTCTTCCCCTATTTTCTCTCACAAGCAGTGACTCTAGTAGCCATATCATCAACAGAGACCCTAAAGGGGGTCAGTGATGCCAAGATAGAACTCTCAATCATCCCTGGGATGGATCTCTCCAATCGTGTTACCCTCACATCCGTTGAATAGGCCAGATTCCCCATTTTCAGGATCATGGCCTGAGTAATCCTGACAGGCTGGGAGTAGGAGGAAGTATCTGGGACCAGTGAAGAAGAGAAAGAAGCGGGTGTACCTGAAGGCCCAGAGACCGGAGTAGGCGAAGATGCCTCTGTAGGTAATGAGTCAAGGTCAACATCTGGAGATATATCTGCCGGAACTGTTCCTCTCCCGTCAGCCTCCTTTCGTATGTTCTCGGCCTTAATACGTCGGATATCAGTGGAGGATGAAGGGGTGACCTCAATATCCCTTGCAGTGTCCCGAGGTACTCCAGCACGCCGGCACAACTCAGTGATCAGGACTGGTAATGGCAGAGAAGTGTGCCTTTGTTTGGATCTCATGGCCATTTCCTGTAAAATCAGCAGTCCCAGATTGATGCGTCTCCTAGACATGATAGAGCCAAGGCAAGCTATTTTAGGATGGCGCAAAATGGACTCATTCTAGGATGGCATTATGGTACTGTTGATAAAGCCAAACCAGAACCTAGCAGCAATGCTCATGTCCCTCTTCTCAATAGGAGCTCCTGCATCCATCCACCTAGGGGTGGTGTCAGAAATCAGAGGAGCCATCCAATCCTTCAAGTCATCTAGGGACTGAGCAATAGGCAATCCCTCGTAAGGAAGTGCAGAGTGCAGCGATCTATTCAAAACAATGTTAATATATTCACTACCGCACCCAACTTCTTTACCTCTGACCATGATCGATTTCAACGATCTGAATTCGCTTGCCTTCTTCTTGATTTTGGGCACTAACTCCCCATAGGCTGTATAGAATTCTCGGACCCAAGAAGGAATGTAAGGGCCTCAGGGCCAGGTGAACTGCTCAAATTCATGGTAGTGGATGGTGTCCCTTACACTGGGGTACTTGCCCTCCAGGCCCTCTGTAGATAACAGCTTCACCTCTAGGGTGGTCCGTACCCCATCACCTTTCAATCTATTCAGCAGTCGAGGTGGAAGAGCACTAGGGAGTGTAGGGGTCACTGGAGGTGCCTGAGTTGGCACTGAACCTGTTTAAGAAGGGGTGGCAGCTGAGGGAACTCTGGTGGGCGAGGATTGAGATCTAGCCTCGTGTCTATTCCTTCGGAGAATCAGAAGCTCCTCATCTTTCGGTTCAGAAAAATCAGCCCGGGTGTCAGCAACTACTTTCCAAGCTATGTGCTTCTTTCTTTTGCCTTTGTTTTCCGGTGGGAGTTCTTGCCTTCTCTTATGTGGGAGATTTTATACCCTTTCGTTTATATTAAATCCCTGTACTATTTTCTTGGGTGGCATGGTTAGATTTGTACGTACCATATCTGTAAAAGGTCGGGAGAGATTATGATAAAATCAAACCTAAGCACATAAAATCTATTGCAGACAGACTCGCTGAACCTCTTTGGCGAGCTAGATCGGGCTCACCAAAGGAATTGGCTAAAACATTATGGCAAGTCGGTGATGGGAAGGCCCTTTCGGTGAATCGCCGACTACTTTTGGCGAGCAAGGGTTTGTCCGCCGAAATTTACAGTGCGACAAGGGTTTCAGGGGTGTAGACAAAGGGCGATCAAGCATACTTTTGGCTAGTTACTGAGTGTTTTCGGCGACCTTAGGCTTCTCACCGAAAGTTACATACTCAAACATCACATATAGCATGAGATTAAAGGCGAGATAGGGTCATTAGGCAAATCATCGAGTGGTTCGGCGAGCTCGACTTAGCTCGCCAAACGACCCACCGTGCCTACTTTCAATCCACCTTCTTGAATTCAACCCCGCGACCCTCGAAAACAAAATCAAAACATGCAAAAGTTAAATTAGGGTCAGAGCCATAGCACCCATCACCCCGGAATACTCGGACTTCGTCCGGTTTTGCCAAATATGGCCATTTGACGATAATTGCCCTTAAGAAAGGTGTCACCCTTTCTATAATTGAGCAATATACGTCATTTAGCGCAAACACGGGCTACTTAGACTTCACCCAATCAATCTAAACAACATGCAAACACAACCCGATAAAATTTCAATTATTTAAAAACACACAAATTACGGGCATTCAATGATCAAAGCAATACGGGCAAAATTTTTAAATTAAAATCGGCATTAAGACAATCTATTCCTATCAGAGAGACCCATCACACATCACTAAGATACAATCAGTGCAAATGAGTACAAAATTTTCAAAGGTAAACTTGGGGTTCGGAAACCAACCTTAGATGCCGATTAAAATAGGATTGAAATGCTAGGCGGCAAAGAAATCCTAGTTCCGAGCACCAATAAACAAACAAAAGACTAATGAAAAGTAAGAATATTGAGAATACTAACTCGGTGTGAGTTTGTGAAGTTTAAGACCGACGGAAAGTTAAGAGTTTGAAACTTTTAAAACCTTTAGCCATATATAACCATCCAGCTCGTGACCATTCAGCGACATTAGTCGCGTCTGCCGATCTACTCCGCGAAGCGCCGAATGGTTACTTACCTTGCCAATTTCTACAGGACCTGCATTTTCTTGGGGGTTAAGACAGCGGTCTGAATCGTGGTCGGCGACTCGCTGAACTGCTCTTGAGCAAGCTGAGTTATACAGGCTCTGAGTTGAAAATGTGTTGAGCCAAACGACGAATCAAGTTGGGCACGCTGACCTCTTCAGCGATACGCCAACTGGAACATTTGCTCGCCAATCTGTATTTTCCAAACACTTTCCACATTTAAACTTGCACAACCAACACACCATTATTTACAAAAACAAAACTAAAGCATTTAAGGGTATTAGGTTGCCTCCCAAACAAAGCCTTAGTTAACGTCGTGGCACGACTCTAGTCAACACTCAAACCTCATATTAGACATCACATCGATGTATGGCTTAGTTATCACCCTCACACCAATCGACATTAGACTATTAGATAGTATCACACTAAATCTATGTTGATAATTCTTTTCTTATTAACTACCTCCTTGGTCTGACAAGTAGCAACAAGGTGAGTTCTAACATTTGCAACCCCTAAAAAGAGTTCTAAACGAAAGAATTATCAATGCATGCAATGACACTATTCAAGAATTACTTATTTACTATTCATACTTTGTTAATCGCTCATGATTCCCACAAACCTAGTTGTGGATTTAGTTACCCATAAGAGCAAGAACACAATTCATATTTTTAGATGAAGAAATCATGAACTTACGTAATGAGAAGAATAAACCCAGAATGTCAACGTGAATTTCAAAGTCAAAATCTTCAAAACAAACTTAGGAAATCAAGAATTGCTAAAATTACAAGTTAATCTCCAAAGCCAAAAACTAGAATAAAAGTAATGAAGACTGACCCCCAAAAATGAGGTTTACGTTCCCTATATATAGAAAAACAAGTCCCAACTAAAAAGGAAATAATGTTTCAGTACGCAGTTTCGATCTACAACACTGACCTACGGACCGTGGATTGACCTACGATCCGTAGGTCCCTTCCGTGGTTTAGGACTTTGGCAAATTTTCCAACTTCAGAAATCCCCATCTCTGACGCAATAGACGGATCAACAGTACAAACTGTGGTTCAATCCACGGTCCGTGGATCCTCCTCCATAGCTCCATACTTAGAATCTTCAAAATCAGGTACTGGAACCCCCTCTCTGAATCATTTGACGGAACATCAGGATGACCCGTAGGTCGATCTACTGTCCATCGATTGCAACCATGGTTCCACACTTGTCAAGAATTCCCTGATTTTCCTTCAGCCTTGCTTGCCCATCTATGTTAACCTTCTACGGGGCGTGACTGGACCTACGGTCCGTAGTTCACGTCTGTAGATGCCCTTTTCTGCACATTCTTTAGTAGTGTCTCTCAACTTCCACGTCCATACTTATTTCCTGCAAACATGATAAAAATACATTAATACAAATACAAAATGGCCCTAGACACACACAACGCTTAAGTAAAATGTATTAAAAATACCTTAAACTCATGGTATATTAATAGATGATGATACAATTCAATAATCTAAATCAATCTAGGCATAAATCTATCAACATCCATTCATAATAAACAAACCCACTTCATAAAGCACAATTTAGGAATTGAGAGAAATCATGGGCTCATAGAGTATTATCATCTTAAATCATGGATTAAACATTAATAAAATAATAATTTATCATTTGAAAACGTTTGATGCAGGAACCCAGGAGATTGAGTAAAACCTAGGGTTTTTGTGAAACTTCAAAACCTTGAAAACTTCTTTGAAATTGACTCTAGGGTGAAAGCTAACCCTAGATGAAGGTTCACCATACCTTAATAGATGAAATACATGAAAATCCACTCCAATAGCCCTCCTCTTCAAGCCCTAAGTATTTTTCTTCTCTTGGTCTTCAATGGAATTTTAGAGAGAAGATATTTTGAGAGGGAGGGGTTTTGGTTTGGGGAGTTTGAAGAATGAAATCTAAAATAGGTTTTTAATATTTTAATACTATTAAAATACCATAAACTACTTAAAATAACCATCCCCCAACCAAACAAGACTTAACATGAATTTACCAAATGACTCTTGCCCAAGCCGTATCCAAACCAGATTGCACAGGTGAGGACCACACACCCAATCCATAGACAGTAGATGGGTCCATGGACCGTCCTGGCTGTCTGTGATTCATGGCTGCGGCTTGGTATTCAAGGGTTCTGCAAGGTTCGACCTACGGAGGAAATCCACGAACCGTGGATGGACCTACGAGGCATGAACCCCATTCATAGGTCACCACATTTTTGTGACTCCTTTAGTTTCAAGGGGTCTTCGGTACCTTGACGTTAGACCCCTAAACCCCTCAACCAAAGCACGGGACAACATACAACAACATGAAACCAGACAAAAAACTTAAACACACACACGATAGGCTCTAGTTTAACTCATCTGTTTTAGGGTCGTTACAATGATAGCCATGCAAAAACCATGCTTAAAAAGGATATTTTCTTTGGAAATCATGCTTTATGCCATTTTGAGAAAACTTCATGAACTTCAATATAAGAGGCAAAATATACACACATAACCAACATACAAGTCATTTCATCACATTAGAACATCATCACATATAAGCTATTTCATCACATTGGAATATAATCACATATAAGTCATTTCAACACAATAAGCTTTCACCATAATTAACCCCTAGCTATACCTTGTGCAACGTATGAATAGCATCCCATACCACCAAAAGTGAACTTACCATTTATCCTTTCCATCTTTACACAATACTCATATATAAGAGACATAAACATTTCATAAGTCATACCAACACATTAGAAACATCATCTAGGGCAGCCCTAAGTCATACTTGTGCAATTTATGAGTAGCATCCCATAATACTACTCACACTAAGTACTCCTTTGGAGCTCCCATAGACAAGGCACCTTCATATTCAATAAGTCATGGCAAGGAAGTAACTCATATTACAATCCAAGTATAGCATACATCATTACATTTAAGCATATAAGTCAACATTCTTCATTAGCTTAATTTAGAGCACCTTCATTCATTAGACATTAAATAAACATTCTCATAAACATCATCATAAGAGAACATTCATTTCATTTAACATTACAACATAAAGGAACACACCATAACCATTCTCAAAGCCTACTTGTGCAATGCATGACTGTCATCCCATACTACCACCTACACTAAGTAGTGCATTATTGAGAAGCCAGAGTTCATTAACATTCTTTTTGGGGGTAAGCGTTAACTGACATAGACCATGTGAGCAATTCATGGAATCCCGGTGTCACTCTCACCACATAAGGGATTCCTACTTGCCTAAGGTAGGACCATTACTTTTAGCTTAGGTGGATCCACTAGCTAGACCTATGTGGGCACATAGTTTATGGGATTGGGAGATTGCTAATAGACACCCCGCCTCAACTCACGTGAGGGAATCCATCTCAAGAGATTGCTACTAGAAACCCCGCCTCAACTCACGTGAGAGCTTCCTTCACAAATCACTATCCATTTGATGCTTAACATTATTCCCCATGGAGTACTTAATGTTCATTACTTTAGTTCATTATGGGATAAGAGATTGTTACTAGATACCCCGCGTCAACTCACGATTGAGTATCCATCTCAAACCCAACATTCATTCATTCGATAGCTCATAGATTCAAAGATGAGAATAGCCTTTCAACTAAGAATCCCCATATTGTGAGAAAGTCCTTTCACAACATGTCATTATCATTCATTAGAGTACAATTGAGAATAGCCTTTCAATAGATACTTCATCTTTAACATCATCATAGAAACTTCATTCATTAGTCATTCATGAGTGTGTGTATGTGAGAATAACCTTTCACATATAACCTCATCATTCATAGGTGTTAATTGAGAAATAACATTCAATCACAACACAATTACATTCTAAACATGATCATAACACTTTTATTGAGACATACATATACTTCACATAATAATCATACATATATCCTTCATGAACTTGCCTTCTAAGACTATGAATCAACATCAACCCATAAATCCAAGATACTTCAATAGATAATTAAATTGACATGATTTAATAACTAATTCAATATAAACATAAACAATTTAACATACTTCCATCATCAATCAATTGCCAATCACAGTTCACAACTTAAGAATTTGGGGAAAAACATGGGTTCATAGGAGAAATCATCTTAATTCATCATTAATTCCATGTTCTTTTCATAATTCATCATATAACACCTTTTGAAAACGCTTTGGAATTGAACTCATGCATAGATTGAAAATTAGGGTTTTTAGGTAACTTTGGAGACTTGGAATCATATTGAAATAGGCTCCTTGAAAGAACTAAGACAAGAATGAAGACTACCATACCTTTAGGGGATAAACTCCACGAAAATTTCTTGAAAAAGATTAAGTCTTGAGCTTGTGAGCTTGAATCTTTCATTTCTAATGGAGGTTTTTAGAGAGAGAACTTTTGGAGAGGAGAGGTGGGTTCTAATTTGTGATTTGAAATATTGAAGTCTAAAAAGGAGTTTAATACTTTTAAAACCCATAAAATACTTTAATAAACCAATAATAATTGTCCCCTAACTAAACTAACTTAATATGGAATTTACCAAACTAGCCCCACAATGGCTGAGCCTTGGTAGATTTTACAGGTGCCATCGACGCCCCATGACCTACGGACTATAGGTGGACTGACGCCATGTCCTGTTGGTCTGTGGTTTGGGGTTGTGGCTTGTCAATTGGGGCCTTGACCTATGGAGGCCATCCACCGAGCGTGGATGGACCTACGTGGTGTAGGTCCCCACCCATAGGTCATCCCAAAATTACAACTTTTTGGTTTCTTGGGGTCGGGGGTTAGGCTTTAGGATCCTCCTCAAGGGCCCCTAGGGTGGTCCTTGGGGAGTCGTACCTTGACGTTTAACCATTAAACCCCTCAACCTAAGTTCGGGACTACATTTTACAACCTCAAACCTCACATCAACTTAAAGACAAACTCGTTAGGCTCTAGTTTCACCTATTCATTTTACGAGTCATCACATTATCCCCCACTTGGGAACATTCATCCTCAAATGAGACTTTAAACACTTTTAAGGGATTAACGACTCAAGACTAGCTGCCCATCATGCGTGCAACATCATAAACAAGGCACAAAACTAGGAGGAAACATCAATTCCACATCAATAAGCTCAATGCAACACAAGAAAGTAGGAACTACATCTACAAACTCATTATGCAACATAACTTCAACATTTATCATTTCATTGGAGGAATTACCTTCTCCAACTCATATCATGCTCATCATAACATCATTAAACACATTATGCAATTACTCTTAAAAGCACATTTAGGCATGTTCAACAATTTAACCTCATGAAGCATATAGACAACTCATACTAAATGCACATCAACATGAGGAACACAATTCATGATAACTCAATTTATCATTTAAACATAAGCTCATCAAGAACATTCATAACATAAGGAGGCCATGGAAACACATATTCACACATGACTCCAAAACATGAAACAATCCCAAAAAGGAACTCTCAACAACTTTACTATTCAACATACCTTCTCCTCACATTTTTCATGGAAACCATTTCTTTACTCTTTTATTTCTTAACTTGCCGGTCTAAGATCCCAACCAGTACTTCTAAACTAGGAAGGTCCTTATTAAGCAACTCTTGCTCACAAACAACCTTACCAACACCACTCAAGGTCTCATATGAGTGTCTAAACTCCTCAAACTCATTACAACTCTTAAGGTGAGATTATCAAGCAAGCCTAACTCATGAACATCAAGGACACTCAATGACCTTACAATCAAAGCACATTATCCCCCACTTGGGAGTAAGCCTATACAAACTCTTTTAAACTTCAATTCTTTCCATTCTAAGGTCGGATCAAGTCATAACTAAACCTTCACACTCATCTCCCACGATGGTTCTAAACCAAGGTGAATTGCACTTCTACCCTTTTTAAAAGACTCTACTCACTTCACACACCTAGGCATTTCTAAAACACCTCATTTCATCAACTCTTTCAACATACCTCAAAACTCATCATGACTAAGTCGGGTTCTACCCTCATCTAAGCATAACCATGAAGAAACCCACTCATACAAAAGGCAACATCACAATCTCTCACCTCAAATCTAACAAGTCACATAGCCACAATTGGCATGGCAACCAATTTTCCTCACTCACTCCTTCTAGCATAAGACTTTCAAGTGGTCATAACCTAAAGACCATCAGATAAGGAATAAGGAAAATACATTATATAGTTACACTCTATGGCACGACTTGAAGAATGAAGAAGTGAGACTTTCCTAACACCCAATAGCCTCCTATTCATAAATCTGGCACACTTCACACTGTGAACAATAGTCTACTAGATGTGGTGTGAGACATATTAAAACTTTTACAAAACCTAGTGCTTTGATACCATGTTTGTCACGACCCTGGCCTACACCCCGAAAGCGACACATTGGACAATTGTAACGACCCAGAAATAAGTAGGTTGAACTAGAGCCTTAACGTAAGGTTAAAATTGTAAAAATGACTCACTGAAGGTTTAGTAAATAATTTAAGGTTAAAATGAGGTAATTTGAGTCAAGACCAAGGGGCAAGTTCCAAGGCAATGGGGGCAAGCCAAGGCCAAAGGCTAAGGCGGCCCCTAGCTAGGAGCTACTTCCTCAACCTTCACGAGGGGGACCACGAGTCGTGGTCCACTCCACAGCTCATGAAGATCCCTTGGAAATGGGAAATTGGCCACCCTTTGGCCAAGCCACTGCCTCAAACTTCACAGAAGGGACCACGACTCGTGGAGTCCTTCGTGAAGGAGACTTGGGCATGGGGGCATGATGAAATGGAGTAGCCTAGCTGCCTCACCCTCCACGAGCATGACGTGGGGCGTGGTCCACTTCACGAATCGTGAAGGTGCTCGTAAGGATGCCTTAGGCGATGGAGCCTTGAGCTCCAAAAGGGGAGATACTGCCTCAACTCCACTAGAAGGACCATTTGTCGTGGTCCTCACCACGGATCATGGAGTGGGTCATGACGCCTGGGCGGGTCCAATTAATGAGGGTCTTTTAGGTCATTTCCTATTTAAGTACAATTAAAGTGAGGATATTTTGGGTATTTTTAGGGGTAGCTTATATTTTGTTTTAAGTCAAATTTCACAAGACTTGGTAATTATTCACAAACACCCAAATTGAAATCAAAACTCCCTCCTTTCTCAAAAATTCTCTCTCTAGACTCAAGAAGAAGAAAAAGCCATTGGAGCAAGGGTTTCTAGATTTTTAAGGTTCTTCCCCAAGGTTCTTGGAGTTTCTTGGATAAGGTATGGACGCTTTTCATCCTTGGGTAGCTATCACCCAAGGATCCCCTTTAAAATTATGTTTTCAAGACTTCAATTCCACAATATCTAGGGTTTTTAATTCATGTCATGGGTCTTCTTCTAAAATGATTTCAATTGTTTAGTTGTGGATTTTTATGGTTAATTATGATGATTTATGGTTGGAATAATGTAGTATTGTTGGATTTTGATGAAAATTTCCCTTGGACCAATGATTTCCCCTTTTTCCTAAAGTATGAACTATGTGTGGCTTGATTGATGTTGAGAATTTGACAATTGAATTTGTTGATGTTAATTAAGCAATTGAATCATAAATTCCTCCTATATTATGTAGTAATTGTATAAGGTTGAGTCGATTGTGGTTTCAAGACCCTTAAAGGGCAAAGGTATGAGGGTTATATTTTTTTATAAGAATTGTGTATGAAATTCGGATTTACTTATATAGTAATGATTCTATATCTATTGTGTAGTTGTGGTGTTGATGCAAGATCCTTCTTCCCTACACCCTTACACTTGATTATGCATGAAGTATGTATGTATGTTATGAAAACCTTGTTGTGTTTATTGAAAGGTCATGCTTATGAATACACAATTGGTAAGATGTGAAATGTTTACTCATATGTTGATAGTTCAAAAGGCGAAAGGACATTCTCACCAAATGAATCTTTGAGTTGTTACAATATTATGTTGTCTTGAATGCTTAGTATATTCTCTTGTGAATAAAAATCTAAGTAATGACTTAACGCAACTCTTAAAGGGAATTATGCTTAACACCGAGCGGATATGAGTATGAGATGGGATCCTTCACGCTAGTAGTTGGGTTCCCAATATGGTTATCTCGTGAGATGGAAACCTCCACGTTAGTAGTCAAGGTTTTTAGTAGCAATCTCATTATCCAATAACTATGTGCGCACATAGGTATTAACTAGTGGATCCGCCTAGAAGCTATTATGAAAGTTCTACCTTAGGCAAGTAGAACACCTCTTTTCGGTGTGAGGGTAGAACACCAGATTCCATGTAGCTAACATGGTCTATGTCGGTTAATGCTATTATTCCCTATATGATATGAATATGAACTATGGTAAGAACATGGACTTTAAATGTGACTTCATGAGAGATACTACTTAGTATGAGTAGGGGTATGAGACTTCACTCATGCATTGCACAAGTAGACTTTAAGAGAGGTTATGGTGGGTTCTCTTATGTTATGATGGCTTATGGATTATGTATGAAAGGTATGTATGAATGTTAAGGTTGACTTCATTTGTGATAAGTTCTGTATACGAATGTCTCCTCTCTTATGTATGTTTGTTATGACTATGGTAAGGTATGCATTGTATGTTGTTGGTGACCTAAATGTGACACTTAGCATTTGGTAGGGTTATGGGATCTTACCTTTGCATTGAACTAGTGTGTCTTTGGGTTGCTTATTTGTCGGTTTGACTTATGTTTCTTCATAAATGTGCATAATGGCTTTTAAACATAAAAAGACATGATTTCAACTAAATGTCCCTTTTGAGCATGTTTTAAGGACTTTGGTGCATGCCTTCCATATATAGTACAATTAATTATGCTAACCCATATTTTCTACTTTACAATGTGTGTAGGTTCCGGTTGTTGAGACTACTACTACTTCTTTAAGTGAAGCTTGGTTCGACTATTCCCAATACTTGGTGAGTCCTCAAGTTCGAGGACAAGACATTATTTCTTTTAGCTTCTATTGTACTTAGTATTTTGAGAGTTTATTGATGTAAGGGCTTTGACCTTATTTGTACTCTTTATGAACTAGATGGTGATTGAGACAATGTCTAGACATTATTTTCATATACCCAAAAGAAGTTGGCTTTGATTGTAAATGTTTTAAATTTTCTGCAATTATTCTATGTCTTTATGTTATGATGATGCTAAGGGCTTGTACGAGACCCCTTCAGTTTCAAGTACGCTGTGTCATGTCTAGGGGGTACTCTTGGGTCATGAAAAACTTGGTATCAGAGCATAAGGTTTTGGGATGATTTTTAGGATTGATGTCTCATGAATCACGTCTAGTAGAGTCTTGTTCAGGAGTGTGAAACGCGCCACACTTATGAATGAGAGGCTATAAGATGTTTAGGAAATTTCACTTCTTCATTACTCTTTAGTCGTGCCTTAGAGTTTTAACTCTATGAAGTCCTTATTCCTAACCCTTTTCTTGTGTATATAGGAAATGAATACAAGAACGGCGAATGCAAGAAGGAAGGATGAGGAGAATGTGAATGAGGAAGTTCCTCCCCAAGCTCCCTAAAATCCTCAACCTCTTAATGATGAGGGGGCTATGACCAATGTGGAGATAAGGGCGGCTCTTCAAACATTGACTTATGCTTTAACGACTCAAGTCACTAGAGATGCTAGGGTGCGGTGCTAGTGAGCCCGAATGCAAGTACAACCGCTTCAAGGATAAGGGATTTCACAAAGATGAATCCCCCTACATTCTATGGCTCCAAAGTGGATGAGGACCCACAAGGGTTCATTGATGGAGTTTTTAAAGTGCTTGATGCTATGGGTGTGTCTTTACAAGAGAAGGTGGAACTAGCCGCCTATCCATTGAAAGATGTGACTCAAGTGTGGTATGAGAAATGTAAGGATGAGAAACCCGTAAGGGTGGGGCCGGTAGATTGGGGAGTTTTAAAGTCGTCCTTCCTTGATAGGTTTTTACCCCTAGAGTTGAGGGAGAGAAAAATGCAAGAATTCATCAACCTTCGCCAATGAGGTATGAGTGTGAAGGAATATAGCCTTAAGTTCACACAATTGTCTAAATACGCTCCAACCTTGGTGGTGGACTCTAGGGCCAAGATGAAAAAATTCGTTATGGGGATATCCGATCTAGTGGTGAATGAATGTCGTTCGGCGATGCTCATTCCAAGCATAAACATCTCACGTCTTATGGTCCGAACAAATTGAGGAACAAAAGCTCAAGAAAGTGAATACAGAAGTCAAGAGGGCAAGGACCAATGACGGAAATTCTTCCAAAGGTAAATTTGAGGTTCAAGGCAAACCAAGGTTTAAGAAGAGGTTTTCTAACCAAGGCTTCTCTAGCACTCCTAAGGTCAACAAAGAAAAGGTATTTGCCCCTAAGCCGCAAGGTGGTGGTGGTGGGGCTATCTATGTTGATTCACCCACTTGTGCAAAATGAGGAAACAAGCATGATGGCAAGTGCCTTGTTGGCACAGATTGGTGTTTTAGTTGTGGGAAGAGTGGTCACATGAAGAGAGATTGTCCCATGCTAGGGGCTCAAGAAAGAGAGGACAAGCAAGTACCTCCTAGTGCTCTTATTCCGATGCTCCCAAGAAGAATCGCTCCTATGCTCTCGAATCTAGAAGTGATCAAGAGGGTTCTCCTGACTGTGTTACTGATATGTTGCAAGTATTTTCCATTGATGGTTATGCATTATTAGACCCCAGTGCCACATTATCTTTTGTTACCCCATTAGTGGCTATGAAATTTGATCTATCCCCCGAAAAGTTGAACCTTTTTTTATTCCTACCCTAGTTGGTGACTCGATTGTAGCAAAAAGATCTTATAGGATTTTTCCTATTGCTTTGTCTCATAAAGTCACTTTGGTCTATTTGGTAGAATTAGATATGTTTGACTTTGATGTCATCTTGGGGATAGATTGGTTGCATGCTTGTTTTGCGTCCATTGATTGTAGAACTCGGGTAGTAAAGTTTCAATTTCCAAATGAAACCATATTAGAATGGAAGGGGGGAAACTCTATCCCTAGAGGTCATTTTGTTTCATGTCTAAAAGCTAGGATAATGATTTCTAAGGGGTGTGTTTATCATATTGTTAGGGTTATGGATGTTGAGTCCAAGACTCCTTCTTCAGAGTCGGTCCCCGTAGTAAGGGAATTTTCGGAAGTCTTTCCCGATGAATTTCCTGGCATTCCTCCAGAACGGGAAATAGACTTCGGCATTGATTTTTTGTCGGATATTCAACCCATGTCAATTCCTCCTTATCGGATGGCTCCGATCGAATTGAAAGAATTGAAGGAGCAACTTAAGGATTTGCTAGACAAGGGTTTCATTCAACAAAACATATCTCCATGGGGTGCCCCGGTATTGTTTGTAAGGAAGAAAGATGGGTCACTTAGGATGTGTATTGATCACCGCCAATTGAAAAAGGTCACTATAAAGAATAAGTACCCTCTCCCTAGAATTGATGATTTGTTTGACCAACTCCAAAGGGCGAGTTACTTTTTGAAGATTGATCTAAGGTCGGGCTACCACCAACTTAGGGTGAGAGGGGTTGACATTCCTAAGACGGCCTTCCGAACAATATATGGTCACTACAAATTCCTAGTCATGTCTTTTGGTCTAACAAATGCCCCGGCGGCATTCATGGATCTAAAGAATAGGGTATTTAGGCAATATCTTGATTCATTTGTAATCGTCTTTATTGACAATATTTTGATCTATTCAAGGAATAAGGTTGATCATATGAAGCACTTGAGTATTGTAATGCAAGTCCTTAAAGACCCCCAATTGTATGCTAAATTTAGTAAGTGTGAGTTTTGGCTAAGGTCGGTTGCTTTCCTTGGTCATATTGTGTCGAGCATGGGTATTTAGGTTGATCCTAAGAAGATAGATGTGGTCAAGCGTTGGCCTAGACCTCTATCTTCTACCAATATCAGGAGCTTTTTGGGTTTGGCTGGTTATTAAATGAGATTTGTTGAGGACTTTTCCTCAATTGCTTTTCCATTGAAGACTTTAACTCAAAAGAAAGCCAAGTTTGAGTGGACGGAGACATGTGATAAACATTTCTAAGAGTTGAAAAATAGACTTACCTCCGCTCCAGTGTTGACCTCATCGGAGGGCACCGAAGGGTTTGTGGTATATTGTGATGCTTCTCGAGTAGGTTTGGGGTGTGTCCTTATGCAATATGGTAAAGTGATTGCCTATTCAACTCAAGGTTCATGAGAAGAATTATCTGACTCATGACCTTGAATTAGCAGCGGTTGCTTTTGCTTTGAAAATATGGAGACACTACTTATATGGGGTCCATGTAGATGTGTTCACCGACCATAAGAATCTCCACTATGTGTTTACCCAAAAATACTTGGATCTCCGACAAAGAAGGTGGTAAGAGCTTTGAAACGATTATGACATGAGTGTCCTTTACCACCCCAGAAAAGTTAATGTAGTTGCGGATGCCCTAAGTAGATTGTGCATGGGTAGTGTGGCTCATGTAAAAGATGAGAAGAAGGAATTGGTTCGTGATGTGCATAGGTTGACTCGGTTAGGTATCCAACTAGTGGATTCTACCAAGGGTGGATTTGTGGACCATCATAGTTTCGAATCGTCCTTCGTTGTTGATGTGAAATCTAAGCAACACCTTGATCTTATTTTGATTGAGTTGAAAAATCGGTTCTCAACAAATCCATTGAGGCTTTCTCCCAAGAGGAAGATGGGGTTCTTAGGTACCAAGGTAGATTATGTGTTCCAGATGTTGATGGCTTAAGGGAGAAAATTTTAGAAGAGGCTCATGGTTCGTGGTATTCTATTCATCCGGGAGCTACCAAGATGTACCGTGATTTATGGGAAGTCTATTGGTGGAATGGCATGAAAAAGGATATAGTGGGTTTTGTTGCTAAATGTCCGAATTGTCAGCAAGTCAACGTTTAACATCAAAAACTGGGAGGTTTGTCCCAAGATATCAAAATTCCCCTTGGAACTGGGAGGATGTGAATATGGACTTTGTTGTGGGGTTGCCTCGTACGCGGAGGCAATATGATTTCATTTGTGTCATTGTTGATAGAATGACAAAATCCGCCCACTTTATTCCGGTCAAGACTTCATTTTTGGCAGAAGACTATGCCAAGTTGTACATCAATGAGATAGTAAAGTTGCATGGGGTTCCCTTATCTATCATCTCGGATCGGGGTACTCAATTTACTTCACATTTTTGGAAGGCATTCCAAAAGGGGCTTGGTACCTATGTTAAACTTAGTACCATTTTTCACCCTCAAACGAATGATCAAGCAGAAGGGACAATTCAAACCCTAGAGGACATGTTGAGGGCGTGTGTGATAGATTTCAAGGGTAGTTGGGATGACCATCTCCCTTCAATTGACTTTGCCTACAACAATAATTACCACTCAACCATTACTATGGCTCCGTTCTAAGCACTATATGGTAGGAGGTGTAGATCACTGGTGGGTTAGTTTGAAGTAGGCAAATTTTGTCTAATTGGTCCCAAACTAGTTTATGATGCCATTGAAAAAGTTTGACCTATTAGAGAAAGGTTGAATATGTCCCAAAGTCAGCGTAAGTCTTATGCCGATGTTAGAAAGAGCGAGCTATAATTTGAGATTTGTGATTGGGTCTACGTGAAAATCTCACCTATGAAAGATGTGATGAGGTATGGTAAAAAGGGGAAGCTTAGTCCTCGGTATGTGAGCCCATATAAAATCTTCAAGCGTATTGGGAAGGGTGCCTAAGAATTAGACTTGCCAAATGAATTGGCTCTGGTTCACTCAGTATTTCATGTCTCCATGCTTAAGAAGTGCATTGGTGATCCGGTGCCTATCCTTCCTTTAGAGGTTTTAGGAGTTGATGAGAGCCTTTCTTATGAAGAGGTTCCAGTAGAGATTTTGGACTGGCAAGTTAAGAGGTTGAGAAATAAGGAAGTAACTTCCGTTAAGGTTCTAGGGAGGAATCACTTAGTTGAGGGTGGTTCATGGGAGACCGAGGCCGACATGAAGTCCCATTATCCTCATCTCTTTCCTCCTACTCCTATTCAAACTTGAGGTAAGTAGTTTCTCTTGAGTTTTGATGTTTAGGGAGTGTTGCTTATTGTATGAGTTTTCCATGATTTCCTTATATTGTCCATGTTCTTGATCAAATTCATGTTTGGTATAAATTGAGCTTTCATGAATTATATGCTTCTCATGTTGAATTGCATTTTATTATGAATATTGCATTTTTGACTTCATGAGGTGAAATGATGAACATGCTTAGTTATGTTTTGATGAAATGACATGTTGGCTCCATATTGTTGTGTTGAGCTTGTTTGAGTTGGAGAAGGTAGTTCCTCCCATGATTATGTGAATTGATGAGTTTCATGCATAATGAGTTTGTAGATGTAGCTCTTACTTCTTATGTTGCGTTGAGCTTGTTGATATGAAGTTGATGTTTCCTTCTATGGTTTGTGCATAATATTGATATGTCTTGTAGGATGGGCTACTAGTCTTGAGTCGTTGTTTCCCTAAAAGTGTTTAAAGTGTCATTCGAGGACGAATGTTCCTAAGGGGGAGATATTGTAATGACCTGGAAAATTAGTAGGTTGAACTAGAGCCTAAATGTAAGGTTAAAATCGTAAAAATGACTCCCCGAAGATTTAGTAAATCATTTAAGGTTAAAATGAGGTAATTTGAGTCAAGACCAAGGGGAAAGTGCCAAGGTAAAGGGGCCAAGCCAAGGCCAAAGGTAAAGGCAGCCCCTAGCTAGGAGCTACTGCCCCAACCTTAACGATGGGGACCACGAGTCATGGTCCACTCCATGGCTCGTGAAGGTGGTCGTGAAGATCCTTTGGCCATGGGGAATTGGCCACCCTTTGGCCAAGTAATTGCCTCAAACTTCACGGAAGGGACCATGGCTCGTGGAACCCTTCTTGAAGGAGACTTGGGCATGGGGGCATGGGGGCATGAGGGCATGGAGTAGCCTAGCTACTGCCTCACTATCCACGAGCATGACCATGGGGCGTGGTTCACTTCACGGATCGTGAAGGTGCTCATGAGGGTGCCGTAGGTGATGGAGCCTTGAGCTCCAAAAAGGGAGCTACTGCCTCAACTCTACGGGCAGGACCACGGGCCGTGATCCTCACCACAGCTCGTGGAGTGGGTCGTGAGGCCTAGGTGGGTCAAATTCATGAAGATCTTTTAGGTGATTTCCTATTTTAGTCCAATTAAAGTGGGGGTGTTTTGGGTATTTTTAGGGATAGTTTATTTATTGTTTTAAAAACAAATTACACAAGACTTGGTTATTATCCACAAACATCCAAATTAAAATCAAAATTTTCTCCTCTCTAAAAAATTATCTCTCTAGACTCAAGAAGAAGAAGAAGCCATTGGAACTAGGGTGCTAGATTTTCAAGGTTCTTCCCCAAAGTTCTTGGAGTTTCTTAGATAAGGTATGGATGCTTTTCATCCTTGGGTAGCTATCACCCAAGGAGCCCCTTCAAAATTATGTTTTCAAGACTTCAATTCCCCAATATCTAGGGTTTTTAATTCATGTCATGGGTCTTCTTCTAAAACGATTTCACTTGTTTAATTGTGGATTGTTATGGTTATTTATGATGATTTATAGTTGGAATAATGTAGTATTGTTGGATTTTGATTAAAATCTCTCTTGGACCCATGATTTCCCCTTCTTCCTAAGTATGATATGTATGGCTTGATTGATGTTGAGAACTTGACAATTGAATATGTTTATGTTAATTAAGCTATTGAATCATGAATTCCTCCTATATTATGTATTAATTGTATATGGTTGGGTCGGTTGTGGTTTCAAGACACTTGACGGGTAAAGGTATGAGGGTTATATTTCCTTATAAGAATTGTGTATGAAATTGGGATTTACTTAGATAGTAGTGATTCTATATCTATTGTGTAGTTGTGGTGTTGATGCAATATCCTTCTTCCCTACACCTTTACCCTTTATTATGCATGATGTATGTATGTATCTTATGAAAAACTTGTTGTGTTGATTGAAAGTTCATGCTCATGAATACACTATTGGTAAGATGTGTAAGGTTTACTCACATGTTGATGGTTCAAAGGGTGAAAGGATATTCTCACCAAATGAATATTTGAGCTCTTATATTATGTTGTCTTGAATGCCTAGTGCATTCTCTTGTGAATAAGAATCTAAGTAAAGACTTCACATAAATCTTAAAGGGAGTTATGCTTAGCACCGAGTGGATATGAGTATGAGATGGGTTCCTTCACGCTAGTAGTTGGGTTCCCAATATGGTTATCTCATGAGATGGAAACCTCCACGTTAGTAGTCAAGGTTTCTAGAAGCAATCTTCTCATCCCATAAATAATTTCCCACATAGGTATTAGCTAGTGGATCCACCTAGAAGCTATTATGAAAGTTCTACCTTAGGCAAGTAGGACACCTCTTTTCGGTGTGGGGGTAGAACACCGGATTCCATGTAGCTCACATGATCTATGTCGGTTAATCCTATTCTTCCCTTTATGATTTGAATATGAACTATGGTAAGAACATGGACTTTAATTGTGACTTCTTGAGAGGTACTACTTAGTATGAGTGGGGGTATGGTACTTCACTCATGCATTGCACAAGTAGACTTTAAGAGGGGTTATGGTGAGGTTCTCTTATGTTATGATGGCTTATGGATTATGTATGAAAGGTATGTATGAATGTTAAGGTTGACTTCATTTGTGATAAGTTATGTACATGAATGTCTCCTCTCTTTTGTATGTTGGTTATGACTATGGTAAGGTATGGAATGTATGTTGTTGGTGACCTAAATGTGATACTTAGCATTTGGTAGGGTTATGGGATCTTACCTTTGCATTGCACTAGTGTGGCTTTGTGTTGCTTATTTGTCAGTTTATTGATGTAAGGCCTTTGACCCTATTTGTACTCTTTATGTACGAGATGGTGATTGAGACAAGGTCTAGACACTATTTTTATATATGCATAAAAAGTTGACTTTGATTGTAAATGTTTTAAATTTTCCTCAAGTATTCTATGTCTTTATTTTATAATGATGCTAAGGGCTTGTACGAGACCTCTTCGGGGTCAATTACGCCATGTCACGTCTAGGGCGTATTCTTGGGTCGTGACAACAAGACTCCGAAAAGTCTCATAGAGCCTCATAACATTCTTGAACATAAGACTATAGGAAAATAAAGCGGAATTTAAAACTTTTCTTTTACAATCGAAGTCATCTTTCATAAAAAGCAAGCAGAAGACTTTCCATACTTTGTCTCAAACCATCTACAATACTTTGAATAAACTTTGGGACTAAGCCCATACAAAAGCCCATACAAAAGCTCTAAACATAAATAAAAGACATAAGGGAACTAATAGGTTTGTCCTCGAACTTTGAGTACTCACCATATCTTCAACTCCAGGCTCCTTAGAAACTCATCTTCCAAGTATAGGACATCACATCTCCAAACCCTACACTTTGGTAAAAATAAAGAAATATGGGTTAGCACATGAAGTACTAAGTATGATAGCCATGCAAAACCCATGCTTAAAAATGACATTTTCTTTGGAAATCATGCTTTATGCCACTTTGAGAAAACTTCATGAACTTAAGTATAATAGGCATAATATACACACATAACCAACATACAAGTCATTTCATCACATTAGAACATCATCACATATAGGCTATTTCATCACATTGGAACATCATCACATATAGGCTATTTCATCACATTGGAACATAATCACATATAAGTCATTTCATCACATTAAGCTTTCACCATAAGTAATCCCAAGCTATACCTTGTGCAATGTATGAATAGCGTCCCATACCTCCATCCGCACCAGGCACCACATTAAGGCCACCAAAAGTGGACTTACCATTCACCCTTTCCATCTTTACACAATACTCATACATAAGAGACATAAACATTTCATAAGTCATACCAACACATTAGGACCATCATCTAGGGAAACCCTAAGTCATACTTGTGCAATGTATGAGTAGCATCCCATACTACTACACACACTTAGTACTCTTTTGGAGCCACCATATAAAAGACACCTTCTTATTCAATAAGTCATGACAAGGAAGTAACTCATAATACAATCCAAGTATAGTGTGCATTATTACATTTACGCATATAAGTCAACATTCTTCGTTAGCTTCATTTAGAGCACCTTCATTCATTAGACATTAAATCAACATTCTCATAAACATCATCATAAGAGCACATTCATTTCATTTAACATTACAACATAAAGGAACACACCATAACCACACTCAAAGCCTACTTGTGAAATGCATGGATGGCATCCATACTACCACCCACACTAAGTAGTGCATTCTTGAGAAGCCATAGTTCATTAACATTCTTTGTGTGGTTAAGCCTTAACCGTCATAGACCATGTGAGCAATTCATGGAATTCCGGTGTCACCCTCACCGGATAGAGGATTCCTACTTGCCTAAGGTCGGACCATTACTTCTAGCTTAGGTGGATCCACTACTTAGACCTATGTGGGTACATAGTTTATGGGATTGGGAGATTTCTACTAGACACCCCACCTCAAATCACGTGAGGGCATCCATCTCAAGAGATTGCTACTAGAAACCCTGCCTTAACTCACGTGAGAGCTTCCATCTCAAATCACTGTCCACTCGGTGCTTAGCGTTATTCACCACAGAGTACTTAACATTCATTACTTTAGTTCATTATGGGAGAAGATATTGTTACTAGACACCCCACCTCAACTCACGGTTAGGTATCCATCTCAAACCCAACATTCATTTATTGGATAGCTCATAGATTCAAAGATGAGATTAGCCTTGCAACTAATAATCCCCATATTGTGAGAAAGTCCTTTCACAGCATGTCATTATCATTCATTAGAGTACAATTGAGAATAGCCTTTCAATAGACACCTCATTATTAACATCATCATAGAAACTTCATTCATTAGTCATTCATGAGTGTGTGTGTATGTGAGAATAACCTTTCACATATAGCCTCATCATTCATAGGTGTTAATTGAGAAATAACATTCAATCATAACACAATTATATTCTAAACATGATCATAACACTTTCATTGAGATAACACACATATACTTCACATAATAATCATACAGATATCCTTCATGAACTTGCTTTCCAAGACTATGAATCAACATCAACCCATAAATCCAAGATACTACAATAGATAAGGAAATTGGCATGATTCAATACCTAATTCAATAAAAACATAAATAATTCAACATACTTCCATGATCAATCAATTCCCAATCACAATTCACAACTTAAGAATTTGGGGGAAAACATGGGTTCATAGGACAAATCATCTTAATTCATCATTAATTCCACATTCTATTCATAATTCATCATATAAAACCTTTTGAAAACGTTTTGGAATTGAACCCATGCATAGATTGAAAACTAGGGTTTTTGGGGAACTTTGGAGACTTGAAATCATCTTTGAAATTGTTCCTTGAAAGAAACTAAGTGAAGAATGAAGACTACCATACCTTTAAGGGAGAAACTCCACGAAAATTTCTTGGAAAAGATAAAGTCTTGAGCTTGAGAGCTTGAATCTTTCATCTCCAATGGAGGTTTCTAGAGAGAGAACTTTAGGAGAGAAGAGGTGGGTTCTAATTTGTGATTTCACATAATGAAGTCTAAAAAGGAGTTTAATACTTTAAAAACCATTAAAATACTTTAATAAACCAATAATAACCGTCCCCTAACTAAACTAACTTAATATGGAATTTACCAAACTAACCCCACAATGGCCGAACCTTAACAACTTTTACAGGTACCATCGACGCCCCATGACCTACGGACCATAGGTGGGGTTATGCCCCATCCTTATGATCCGTGGTTTGGGGCTGTGGCTTGTCAATTGGGGCCTTGACCTACGGAGGCCATCCACATGGCGTGGATGGACCTACGGGGCGGAGGTTCCCATCTGTAGGTCATCCCAAAATTACAGCTTTTGGTTTCTTGGGGTCTTGGGGGTTAGACTTTAGGGTCCTCCACAAGGACCCCTATGATGGTCCTTGGGGAGGCATACCTTGACGTTTAACCCTTAAACCCCTCAACCTAAGCTCGGGATGACATTTTTCAACCTCAAACCTCACATCAAGTCAAAGACAAACTCGTTAGGCTCTAGTTTCACCTATTCATTTTACGGGTTGTTACACTAGGTAGTGTAGACAAAAATGCGGCAGTCAATGCATCAACATCGGGCTCGAGTCTATCTATCTCTCCTCGAAAGACCTCAAGGTCTACACTCAAGGTACTGTTGGTCTTAGCGAGCATCTTCAACTCAAATGCATCTCTTTGCCGTTGGGTAGCCTTACTATGCTCTACCAATGCAGCTCGCATCCGAGTCTCTGATTCCTCAACCACAGACCGAACTCATAGTCAATATTGCTTCAACAATTGAGCCATCTGTGTCTCTAACCACTTAACTAGGGTGACTGCATAGTGTTCTGGCCCTATTGATTAGCAGCACATGGCGTGCTACCGACTGGTTGAGATATGGAGGTATTTTTGTATAAACCTCACCCTCTTCAGGCTGCGCGGTAGTCGTCATCTGTGGCATGCTAAATCATGAGCGTTATCATGGCACAACCAGGTTTGCCTCATCCCGGATAAGCCTGACGTCCAGTGTTTTATTTAATGATATCAGCGGACCAATACGACCAAGTAGAAGCACATGGACTCTCGACATAAATAGAAAATCAGCACAGGAAAGGTAAAAGTCGTGGAAATCCGGAATGCTCACTCATGTATCTCCACAATCAGCACTCGAGAAAAATCAATCTCATATCCGTCCATGATATATGCAACCATCACCGTCCGATCACAAGTTAAATAAGTATCCACCATAGTGGGGAATAATCAAGAATGGATGATAAACCACCAAATTTAGTAGAAAAGTTTAGTGAGGCCTTCTTTATTGGGTCAGATCCACGTACCCATTATGCTTTGACCCCATGCTCTACAATATATCCTGCGACCAATCTCAGTAAATCCTCTTTTTGAGAGGAATATTTCATTGCCTTTTGATCTCAAACTATCTGCATGCTTTCAATGATCAAACTTAGATGTCAATAAAACATGTTCATAAGTCGGGCCATGTAGGAATCGACGAATGGTCTGCTATGATATGTCAACTAGGACGTCCCTGATCACTATGCTAAACAAAGGAGGTAGTGCTAGCTCCTTTCCCCATTTTTGGGATCATATTAACTCTAGATATATACGAGACATCATACTCTCGTACCATATTTTCACTGTATTGGCTTGGGGAATCTGCCATCCACTTGCATTGGTGTCTTTTAAATAGGGCATGTATCTCCAGTACAATATGTACGCTAATGGTCAAAACCTAGACTCTTTAGTAATCGATTGTCTGGGGTTTCTTTTCAGACTTCAATCTACTACCTTCCAAAAGATCTTGAACATGCTGGGATATTGAAATGGTTAGTTTGTCCCACAACCCAAACAAACTATTCATGCTCATTTGATTCATCAGATTAAGAACCCTTTGAACTTGATTGAGATCCGAACTGAGATCCCAAT
Source organism: Solanum okadae (assembly GCA_036553675.1). Classification (NCBI taxonomy): domain Eukaryota; kingdom Viridiplantae; phylum Streptophyta; class Magnoliopsida; order Solanales; family Solanaceae; genus Solanum; species Solanum okadae. The sequence goes on from CM071683.1 coordinate 12,750,027, forward strand.
GTGAAATCTGCCTGTGAGCTATTTGCCTCGCTCAGTGAGCCAATTCCCTTTTTAGACTGGAGATCAGATACCCGTGATGGGCCAGCAATGCTAACTTGGTCTAGGATTATCTTTAGTTACCGAGCTTGGTTTCTGGTGCTCTAGGGTGAGTCATTTCTCATGTTGGGGTTATACTGTGACCCACTCTTTTCACCATTGGTAGGTTCGTCCCTAAGGTTGTATTTGGATGCATTCCCATCACAAGATGAGGATGCATTGGCTTTACACCCTCTCCTTGACATTATACTTGCAGAAAGCTTGTTAGTAACTTAGAAAGGCCAAAAGAAAGTAAGAAATTGAAAAAACATTTACGAAACAAAAATTTTTTGCCTAAGAAATCTACTGTTATGGTCCTAATGTCGGATTCACATGGTCAGTAGAAGGTTCTATTGGCCATAGGACCTAATCATAGGATGGCAAGCCTATAATTTCGGAAGTTGGAACTCCGATATTCCAGTACAGTCCGTCAAACTCTCTACATATCGTAAGTCAAACCATTCCTCCTAACTTTAGCTACTGGAACTTGGATATATGGACTAAGGGATTTATCTATGAGTGATGGATATTCTTACGAATCGTAGACAAGCTTGTAGTCCCCATCTTTGATATTGAAATTTCTAGCCTTCTTGTACGAGTCCTATCCATGATCCGTAGATATTTCTATGGTCAGTAGATAACATCTGTACAAAGGTTAGTATGAAATAGTCTACACTGGTCCTCGAGGCATGTCTATAAAGGGAAACTACAGAGCGTTGATAGGTGTATGATCCATAGAAGACCTTTGTAGGTCACAAGTCACACATTAGTGTGAGTATTTCACACATCATTTTGTAATTTCAGTGATCATTAGCCCAAGCTAATTCTTAATATATGTAATGTATTCTTTTGACTACCAACACCCAAAATACCATCATCCCTCAGGTTTGAACACACTTTGTAGTTTATTACTCAAAATAATTCAAACCCTATTTCTATTTACAACTTGAATTCAACACATTAAATCAATAGGATGAAATTCATTCCTTTAAGAATGAATTCAAATTTGTGTGAGTCTTGTGAGAGTTGTGAAGACTCGAACTTGCTTGACCCTGACCTGTGACTACCTTGTGGGAAATTTCGAACGAGTTGGTTTTATGAAGTAGAAAAGAAAAGATTTTTAAAATGGAGAAGAAAGGAAAAATGAGAATTGGGTGATGGAAATGCTTAGGATATATGAGAAAATGGAGGTTATATGATTAGTAGAAAGTGGAGGGGTTGGGACGGTTGATTTGAAAAGGTGGGAAGCTTTGGAGTTTTGTAATGGTTGAAGGGGGGAATGAATAAGGGAGAAATTGAATTGGGGTCATTTTATTTAAGAGGGTCATGGTCGGGTTGGCCAAATTCAACTTAACTAGGTCTTACGTAAGCCCTTGTATGGGCAGTAAGATTTTCTATGAGCCGTAGAAATTTCCGTTGATCGATTACACACTTAGAAAAGGTTAGAAACATACTTGGAGTTTACGAATATAGACTACAAACTGTATAAATTTCTATGATTTGTACTTTGCACTCGTAGACCAAAACATGGAGCTGTTTATGAACATAGGTTTCTATGGTCACCATCTGCGACTTGTCGAATGAACTACGACTCATAGATGGGACTCGTAGAACAAGTCCTCAATCATGTTACCTCATCTTAGGTTCTAGGAATAGGGCCTATGGTTCGTCAAACTTCATACGGCCCGTAGGACCCATCCGTAGGATCGTCATGCATATAAATTATTTCCTGATTTTTCTTTCTTTTCTACACATGTAGCAAACTTTAGGCCTTCCTTTTATTTTTTTTCTTAACACTATTTTGACACGGACCCTAAGCTAACCTATACTAACCTAAAATCAAAGCTTAAAAGAGAAAACAAAGAAAAATAACTTTAACTAAACATCTTGGGTTGCCTCCAAGCAGTGCTTGATTTAACATCTAGGCACGACAGAGATTCCTTGATTACTCAGACTTCCTCAATATCCCATTTTCAATCTCTTTTACTTATTCCGGCTGTCTCATGTAGTATTTTCTCCTTTGACCATCCACCTTGAACCATGTTCCCTCATTATTTTATAACTCAACCGTTCCATGTGAAAACACTTGCACAACTAGAAACGGTCGAGTCCACTTTGACTTGAGTTTTCCAGGAAACAATCGCAACCTTGCATTCAAGAGAAGGACCAAATCACTACGAGAAAATTCACGTTTTTCAATATTTTTATACGAATGAACTTCCATACACTTTCAGTGGTAACTCATCAAGTCCATTTAGTTCATTTAACCTCTGATTTGATGTAGCACCTAAATCTTGATTTAATTTCTTGAGTGACCACATAGGTTTGTGCTCTAGCTTTACAGGCAATCAACAAGACTTCCCAAACACATGTTGGTAAGGAGATATATCTATGGGATTCTTGAATGCAGTACGATATGCCCATAGAGTATCATCAAGATTTCCCGACCAAATAGTTTTGTTTGCATTCACAGTGTTTACAAGGATTTGCTTGATCTTTCTATTTTACACTTCAACTTGCCCACTAGACTGTGGATGGTAAGGAGTTTCCATGATATGTTGAATACCATACTTCTGAAGCAACACCTTCAAAAACTTATTACAAAAGTGAGAACCACCATCGCTGATAATCACCCTTGGTGTACCAAATCTAGAAAATATATTCTTTTTTAGGAATGCAGTGACACTCTTTCCTTCATTGTTTGAAAGAAAACCAACTTCCACCTATTTAGACACATAGTCAACCACTACAAGTATGTACTTCATCCCATTTCAACTTACAAATGGACCCATTAAATCAAGTCCCCCACATCGAACAATTCACTAACCAAAATTGGAGTAAGTGGAGTTCTTGCTTCCTTGAAATACCTCATTCTCTTTAACAGTGATACAAGACTTGGTGAAATCATAAGTATATTGGTGAATGGTATGTAAATAATACCCATACTGCAAGATCTTATGAGCAATCTATATACCACTATGATGACCAACAACAAGAGACAAATGACAAGCTTTCAATATACTCATCATCTAAACCTTAGGAACACAACAACAAATAATCCCATCTGCATAGACACGAAACAGGTATGGCTCTTTCTTGAATAAATTCTCACGTCAGATATGAATTTTCTCCTTGGTGAAATAAAAATTCTGAAGGTACCACATGTAACACCTCAGAGATTTAGAAGCTTAAAGGAAAAGGAAATTATGTTTTTGTGCTATTGATTATATCTTACGAGAAAAATCTACAATTTGTAGATAGTTCTACGAGACATAGATGACACATATAGGATTGAGGCTTATATTTATGAGATTCAAGTATCTAACATTTGACCTAAGGATGAATAAGATCAGTTGTAGGAAAGTTGACGAGTCATAGATGAGTCTCATAGAAGGTTCTATACTTAGTTAAATTTTTGCTTAAAGTTGAGATCTATAGATGGGGTCTATAGAGTGTTGGGATTTAGATGGTCCGTAGAAGGGTGTCATAGGAAGTTGGAAAATTTTAGGCCATAGTAACTTGACCTATGATTGACAAGTACGGTCCCGTATGACCTAATCGTAGGGTCGTCCGACACTTATTTCTTAAAGGCATTAGAGTCTTTTTCTATGAATTTAATATGTAGTTTTAACCTTATTCTATAAGTCCTATAACTACTCTTAAAACCCTAAAATTACCCAACTCTCTCATTCACTCAAATCCCTAATTCCCACCAACATTCATCCTCTCCAAATTCTCTTAAGGTCAAGGAAGAACACCTAGGGTTTCAAGTATCCCATTCCTCCATTTATTTTGGGCTTTTATCCTTAAGTTATGTAGAGTTTCATCAATGGGTTCCATTGACGCATTGATCCCCAAGCTTTCTCAATTCTCCAAGTCAAATTTCATCAATATTATTAGGTTTTCATTCCATTCCTCATGGGTTCTAATTGTGTTTTTCAATTGTTCAGATTTGATGTTATTATGATTTTCTTTGACTCAATTACATGCTTTCCAGTTGATTTTACATGAACCCATGCATTGATCATGATTTTGAAAATGAACCCTCAATGAGATGAAATTATGAAAAATGTTAATCTATGAATGATGTTTTCATGAAGACTACATAAAATTTATCAAAAGAAAGGTTTTATGATCTAGGTTTATTTAAGATAAGCATCAGTAAAATTGTGAAAGGACTTTCTCACATATTGAGAAATCATGGTTTGGGGAAATGTTTTCTGACATATACTTGATTTAAAATTTAATGAGCTACTCCTTGATGTTTTTATCTTGGATAAGTGACTTAATTGTGCTTCTCCATAGATGATGATATGTTTATGAATATGACTATTCCTTTGGGGTTTAACTTAGCACCAAGATAACTTTGAGGTCGAGGCATAAATAAGGTAGTCTCTATTAGCAACTTCTTGTTCCAAACTATGTGCCCCCGTAGGATTGTCTTAAATGACCTATCTAGTGGATACACATATAACATATGATATGATACAAACTCCTACCTTGGAAAGTAGACTCTCCCTTCTTGGTGTGGGAGTTACATCAGATTCCATGTTATAGATCACATGGTTTATTGTCGGTTAAAGCTAATATACCACAAAATTAACTAATTTGTTCTTAAAGATTTTTATAAATCTTTCCTTATGTTTTAAGATGCATTGACCGTGTTCATGATTTATGAGTTCTTATTTAAAGGTTTTTACTATGTTTAGCTTGGTTATGCATATTATGTTTTTTATTATGTCCCCTTATGATCATGTGTCATATTTTATTGCATATCCCTCATACTTTGTACAATACATATAATAAAGCATACTTGAACCTACATTGTTTAACTAATGTATGGTCTGGTGATCTACCTTCTCCAATTCACGACAAGTGGATTGCTTAGTAGATTGAAGGATTGGTGAGTCCTCATGTTCCGAGGACCTTTTTACCTATGTTTACATTCTTTCATGTTTTTAGTTTTAAGATGTTTTACATGGTTTATGGGTTACGTCCCAACCACTACTTTTGAATTTAGAATTTCTTGTTGAGACCATGTTAGACTTCTACTAGTTATGTTAAACACTCTCATATATGAAGTACTCTACTTTTGTCTATTATATTATTTATATGTATGTCAAGTGGCTTGTGTAGGGCCTATTGAGGTCCTTTACTCCATTCACATCTAAGGTATACTTTTGTTTCTGACAAACTTGGTATTTAGATCACAAGGTTTTAGGAAAATATCCTAAGATATATGACAAGCCACGTTGAGTAGAGTCTTACTCAAAACTGTGAAGCGCATCTTATTTATGAATAAAAGGCTACAAAACATTAAGGAACTTTCTCTTCTTTCATTACTCTAAAGTAATGACATAGAGTCTATCTCTATCAAAATCCTTCCTAAATTGTGTTAGATGCTTTTTAGGAAATAACCTCCAGAAAAAATTACATGATAAAGAACGCGTGCAATTAAAATATGGATCCCGAGTTCCTCAAGTTCCGGTTGATCCTTAGGCTGAGCAAGTGACTAATGTCGGATTCTAAGCCATTTACCAAGTGTTGGCTCAAGCTAGGGTGACCGAAGTCAATAGAGAGACCATTGCTCAGGTGAACCCAAATATTGGTACGGAGGCAATAAGGATAAGGGACTTCACTAGGATAAATCCTCCATTGTTTCATGGGTCGAAGGTGGATGAGGATCCTCAAAACTTTAGTGATTAGGTTTATAAGATAGTGGATACTATGTGATTGCCTATAGTTGAGAAAGTGGAATTTACCGCTTAAAAACTCAAGGCTATTACTCAAGTTTAGCTCAACTAATGGAAGAAAGAGAAGGTGGTTGTTGCGGTGCTCTAGATTGGGAGAAATTTAAAGGAGCTTTTCTTGATGATTCTTTACTCTTGAAATAAGAGAAACAAAAGTTCTTGAGTTCATTAATCTCCATCAAGAAAACATGAGTGTGAAGGAGTATGCTTTGAAGTTTAATCAATTGACAAAATATGCTCCCACTATGGTTAGCTACACTAGGGTAAGGATGAGTAAGTTTGTATTGCGTGTGTATGAAATGTTTGTCAAAGAGTTTCGTACCACTATGTTGATCAAGGAGTTGGATATCTCCCGTTAGATGACACATGCCTAACAAATTGAAGATTAAAATCTCAAGGAAAGGGCAGGATACTTTAAGAGGGTAGGGACCGGTAATGGTGACTTTTTCATTCTAGATCTAGTTGATATGGGTTTCCTCAATTTTAGAAAAAGTTTTCTGGTCAAGGTTCTTCTATTGTTCCAGCTCCTATGTTCAATAAGGATAGGGTGTCTAAACCTAAACTCCAAGGTGGTCATGGTAATGGATCTTCTATATCTACTTGCACTAGGTGTGGCAAGAAGCATGATGGTAAATGCTTCACCGGTTTGGATGGTTAATTTGGTTGTGGGAAGAGTGGTCACAAAGTGAAAGATTATCTGTTGCAAGCTAGCAAGGGTAATGATAGTAGGCAAGCCCAACTTAGTGGTTCTGGTTCAAGTGCTCCAAAGCAAAACAAATTTTATGATGTTCCAACTTGACAGGATCACGAGGTCTCTCAACATGTGGTGACTGATATGTTGAAAGTTTTTCAAATTGATATTTATGTTTTACTTGATCCGAGAGCTACTTTTTCATTTTTTAGTCCTTATGTGACCATGATATTTGATTTTGGTCCCGTAACCCTTTCTAAATCCTTTCATATTTCTACTTATGTTGGTGATACTACTGTTTTTAAGATGGTTTATAGGAATTGTCCTATTTTCATATCTCATAGAGTCCCTCATGTTGATCTTATAGAACTTGATATGTTAGATTTTGATATCATTTTTGGGATGGATTGACTTCATGCATGTTATGCTTCCATTGATTTTAGGAACCGATTGGTCACTTTCAAGGTTCCGAATGAACCTATCATATCATGAGGAAAGGATAATTTTATTTTTAAGGGTCAATTTATATCCTGCCTAAAGGCTAGGAAAAGGATCTCAAAGGGTTGCATATATCATCTTATTCAGGTTAGGGATATAAATTCCAAGACCCCTACTCTTGAGTCAATTCCTATTGTAAATCAATTTCTAGAAGTGTTTCCCGATGACCTTCTCGGTCCTCCTCCCAAAACAGAAATAGACTTTGCTATTGGCATTATCCCCGATATGCAACCTATTTATATTTCTCATTATCGCATGGCCCTGAAAAAACATAAGTAGTTAAAGGACCAATTGAAAGATTTGTTGGATAGGGTTTTCATTAGGTTGAATATCTCTCCATGGGTGCTCCGATTTTGTTTGTTCGAAAGAAGTTCTCTCCGAATGTGTATTGACTATCGACAATTATATAAGATTAACATTAAGAATAAGTATCCTATTCCAAGGACTGATTATTTTTTTGATCAACTCCAAAGAGCGAGTTACTTTTCCAAGATTGATCTTTGGTCGGGTTATCACCAATTGAGGGTGAAGGAGAATCACTTTTTGAAGATGTCCTTTCAAACTCGGTAGTGTCATTATGAGTTTTTGGTGATGTCATTTAGTTTTCCATTGCCCCAACGGTGTTCTTATAATTGATGAATAGGGTATTTAATTAATATCTTGACATGTTTGTGATTATGTTTATCGATGATATTTTGATTTACTCATGGAGTGAGGATGAGTATGTTGAGAATTTAAGGATTGTGTTGCAAATTCTCAAGGACCGTAAATTGTGTACTAAGTTTAGTAAGTGTGAGTTTTTGTTGAGGTATGTTGCTTTCCTTAGCCACATTATCTTCGGCAAAGGTATTCAAGTCGATCCTAAAAAATCGAGGCTGTTAAGAATTTGCCTAGACCTTTGTCTGCTTCAGACATACAATGTTTCTTGGGTTTGGACAGTTATTATAAAAGGTTTGTGGAAAGGTTTTCCTCCATTACTTTCGCTTTGATGACATTCACTCAAAAGAGAGTGAAATTTATATGGTCTTAAGCTTTGGAGAAGACTTCATCCATTGTGTTGACATTACCGGAAATATCAGATGGTTTTGAAGTTCATTGTGATGCTTCACGGATTGGTCTTGGTTGTGTCTTGATGCAACATGAAAAAGTTATCGCTTATGCTTCAAGGCAACTAAAGGTGCATAAAAAAAATCATCTGACTCATGATTTGGAGTTAGAGGAAGTGGTGTTTGATCTAAATATTTGAAGGCATTACTTGTATGTTGTTCATGTAGATGTATTTACCGACCATAAGAGCTTAAAGTATGTGTTCACTCAAAAGTATTTAAATCTTCGCCAAAGGAGGTGGCTTGAGTTGTTAAAGGTTTACAACATTAGTATCCTATATCATCCTAGGAAAGCGAATGTGGAAGCAGATGATCTTAGACGACTTTTGATAGGTAGTATTTCTCAGGTTGAAGATGATAAGAAGGATCTAGTTCGTGATGTTCATATATTGGCTCGATTGGGTGTTTGCTTTCTTGATTCTAATGAACGTGGTGTACTTGTTCATGATGGTTCATAATTGTCTTTTGTATCATTTGTGAAGGCTAAGCAAGATCTTGATTTGAAGAAGTTAATTTCCAATAAAGCCATTGAGGCTTTCTCCCAAGGGGGAGATGGTGTCCTTCGATATTAAGGTCAGTGATGTGTTCCGAATGTTGATTAATTGAGAAATTAGATTATGACTGAAGCTCATAGTTCTCGCTATTCTATTCTCTCGGAAGCCACCAAGATGTACAAAGATCTGTGGGAAGAAAATCAATTGAATGGGATAAAGGATTGCATAATTTTTGGCTAAATGTCTAAAATATCAATAAGTAAAAGTTGAGAATCAGGTGGTTTGAATCAAAAGATTTGTATCCTTACATGTGTAAAACACCAGAAACTAGTAAGTTGAACTAGAGAGTTTTGGAGTGTGGTATGAGCATTAAAAGTCGTAAAAATTATTCTCGAACTTAGCATGGAGGTTTAAGGGTTAGGGCGTCAAGGTACGACCCCCCCCCCAAGGACCACCCAAGGGGTACTTAAGGTACGACCCCATAGGTTGGGGTAGTGGTTTGAGGCTGGACCTCTCCTGCTCCTCCACAAGTCTCTAAACCATCCACGACTTGCCAGTACGCCTCGTGGAACCACCCACGGTCCGTGGGTGGGGGTTTTGTAGGTCAAGAAAGTTTTTAAGTTTTTAGTTTTAACCACCTATACAAGCTTAATAGACCCATAAACTAAGTCATGAACTCATTCATCAAAGAACCCCAAAATTCTCTCAAATAATTCCCTCTCTAGACGTGAAGAAGAAGAAGAAGAAGAGAAGGAAGAGGGGCAGATTTCCTCCATTGATTCAAGCTGTTTTTAGGGCTATGAATTGAGGTATGTTAGCTTAATCATCTATGGGTTCTTCCACCCATAGATCCCCCTATGTTTTCCCCCAATTGTGAAGTCAAAAACCAATTATAGCTAGGGTTCTTCTTACATTGTGGGTAGGGTTTAGGTATGATTCCAATCTAGTGGATGATACCTAATTATGATTGTATTAACATTGAATTATGATTATAGCAGAAGGTTTAGAATTGGTCTAGGATTGTTTCAAACTACATCTAGTAGAGTCTTGTTTATAAATGTGCAGCGTGCTACATTGATGATTAGGAGGCTATTGGATATTTAGGAAATCTCACTTCATCATTCTCCAAGTTGTGCCATAGAGTTTGGCTTTAGTAAGGCCTTCTTCTAATTCCTGCCCATTGTTTTCAGGGTATGGCTAATACAAGGGCAAATGCTCGGAGAGGTGAGGAAGGCAATGAGGAGTAAGTGGTTCCTCCCCATGGTCCTCAAGTTCCTTTAGCTCCTAATGATGATGGGGCTATGAAAAGTGTGGAAATAAGGTCGGCTCTCCAAATATTGACCCAAGCCATGACGGTCCAAGTCAATAGGGATACTAGAACTCATGAAAACCCTAATTTGAGCACCGTGGCTTCAAGGTTGAGAGACTTCACAAGAATGAACCCTCCAATGTTTTTTGGTTCCAAAGTGGGTGAAGATCCTCAAGACTTGGAAGAGGTTTACAAGATAATAAATGCAATGGGGGTGAATTCTATAGAGAGAAGCTAGCCGCTTACCAATTCAAGGATGTGTCCGAAGTATGGTATACTCAATGGAAGAGGAATAGGTCGTTAGAGGCGGGTCCCATAGATTAGGAGGTGTTCAAGAAAGCATTTCTTGATAGGTTCTTTCTCCGAGAGATGAGGGAAGTTAAGGTAGAAGAATTTATGAACCTTCATCAAGGAGGTATGAGTGTGCAAGAATATTCTCTAAAATTCACTAAGTTGTCCAAGTATGCTCTGTATTTTGTGTCTAAACCGAGGGATGAGATGAGTTGGTTTCTGACGGGTGTGTCTGACTTGATTGAAGAAGAATGTCATGCGGAAATGCTCCATGATAATATGGATATCTCACGTCTAATGGTGTATGATCAACAAGTTGAGGAGACAAAACTTCAGAAGAAATATAGAGATGTGAAGAGACGTAGAACTGGTGATGGGGATTTCTCCAATGTTAGATCCGATGAATTTGTCAACCTAGGACCCAACAAAAACATTCCAACCAAGAGAGGGTGTCTAAACCTAATCCCCAAAGAGGGAGTAATAGTGAATCTGTGTCGCTTAAGAGGGGTGCTATGGTTGTGGTAGTGAGGGTCACAACAAGAGAGATTTCCAATCCTTAGGGCTAAAGGGAGGGAAGCCTAGCAAGCTTTATTTAGGGTCCCAGATCCTAATTCTCCCAAGTAAGCATAAGTTCTAAGTTCTCCAAACTAGTGGTGATCAAGAGTGACCTACTTATGTGGCTACCAGTATGTTTTCAAGATTTATTTGATTCCGGCATTGTTTGGTCTCTTGTGGCTTGAATTGCTTGACTTTGAAGTTGTTTTTAGTATGAATGATGTTTAGAAGAGTTTGGGTAGGCTTACTCCCAAAGGGGAGATAGTGTGCCTATCTAGTAGGGTTATTGTGTGTTTATGTGTTGCCATGATTTCCTTATATATATGTTCATGAAAATGCTTAGCTCTTGTTAGAAATGACTTATATGCATTATTTTCCTCATGTTGTAGTGCATTTGAGTAGATTTGCATATAGACTTCATGAGATGAATTATGAGCATTCCTCTTTGAATAAATGATTTTTGAGAGTAAATTGCATTTAGGCTCCATGAGTGTATATTGAGCATGTTTTAGTTTGTAGATGCTAGTTCCTCCTTGAGAATGAGTAAATAAAATAATTTAATGCTTTTTGGGTTGGTAGATGTAGTTCCCACTCCCTTGTGTTGCATTGAATATGTTTAGTTTGGAATTGAAGTTTTCTTCCTTGGTTATATTCATTTAGATGTATTGCATGAATGATGGTCTGCTAGTCTAGAGTTCTGACTTTAAGAAGTGTTTAGAATCGTCATTCGAGGATGAATGATCCCCAGGGGGAGATAATGTAATACCCCTGAAACTAGTAAGTTGAACTAGAGAGTTCTAGAGCTTTTGGTAAGAGTTTTGGAGTGTGGTATGAGGATTAAAATTCATAAAAATTATTCTCGAACTTAGTAGGGAGGTCTAAGGGTTAGTGTGTTAAGGTACGACACCCCCAAGGACTATCCTAGGGGTCCTTGAGGAGGACCCTTAAAACAACACAAAAGTTGTCAATAACCAGCATCACCTACAGATGGGCACTAACGAGTCGTGAGTGGACATATGCCACGTATATGGCGGTCGTGAGTTCGAGGCTGGAACTACCCTGCTCCTTCACAAGTCTCTGAACCATCCACGACTTGCCAGTACGCCTCATGGACCCACCCGCGGTCCGTGGGTGGGGGTTTCGTAGGTCAACACAGGTTTTAAGTTTTAGTTTTAAGTTGAGGGTTTGGGAATTAATTAAGTAATTAATTAGGGGTTAAGGGAGGTCGGTTAGTTTGTTATTTAACCACCTATATAATCTTAATATGCCCCTAAACTAAGTCATTAACTCATTCATAAAAGAACCCCAAAATTCTCTAAAATAATTCTCTCTCTAGAAGTGGTGAAGAAGAAGAAGAATAAGAGAAGGAAGAGGGGCAGATTTCCTCCGTTGTTTCAAGCTGGTTTTAGGGCTATGAATTGAGGTATGTTAGCTTAATCATCTATGGGTTCTTTCACCAATAAAGCCCCCTAGGTTTTCCCCCAATTATGAAGTGAAAAACCCAATTTTAGTTAGGGTTCTTCTTACATTGTGGGTACGGTTTCGGTATGATTCCAATCTAGGGGATAATAACTAATTAGGATTGTATTAACATTGAATTATGATTATATGATGAATTTATGTTATTTCAATGGTATACCCTAGTCTAAATTGATGAATGTGATAGTTTGTGGGTTTATGCCATTTGAGGTGAAATTGAAGGTTCATAGGTAATCTTCTTAAATCAATGTCATGTGTAGTAATTGTTCAAGATTAGGAAGATCTAGACATGAATTGAACTAGACCTCATTGAATACGATTCATCTTGACTTGTAAAGTTGGAATTGAACCTTTTAGGATGAATTGTGGCTAGCACCTAGTAATGAAGAATTTGATTGAATGCCTTGTAATCTTGGTTCATAATATGTTTCTATGATGAAGAATTACTGAGAATGAAGATTCATAGTTGTGAATGTTGATCACTAGGGCTTTAGAGTGAAGCTAATATGATTAACTATAGATCTTAAAGCTTTTAGAGTAAAATCTACATGTGAATACAAGGCCAATGAATAGAATTGTGATGAAAGATATTTTCCTACCTAATTCACTTTATGAATCATAGATGGTAGGAAGTGGTAGAATCACTTTAGTTATGATGATATTCTTTTCTAATGTAGAATTTTAAACATGATGTTAGGCATGAAGATGAACTTAACTTGATAGACTTCTCACATAGTAATGGTTCTAGGGTTGAAGGGCTTCTCTTACCAAATTGAACCTAAGCCTATAGAGCCTTTATACCTAGGTCATGGATGGTGATAGTTGCTCACACATGGTCTAAAAGAGGTATTAGTATGTATTTGTTGTCAAGGACGTCTTTCCATAAACTTGAGTCAAATTAGAGACTTAATGATTATCTTGTGGGATTAAAGCATAGCACCGAGTGGAAATTGAAATGAGATGGAAGTTCCCACCTAGTTGAGTTTGGGCTTCTATGGAGGTTCCCACCTAGTTGGGTTTGAGTTTCAAATATGGGATCTCTCACCTAGAAGAGTACGGATTTCCCAAAGTGTGTCTCATGAGATGGAAGCCTTCACCTAGAGGAGTTTTGGGTTCTAGTAGCAATCTCCCATCCCATAACTACGTGCCCCGTAGGAAAGTTAGCTAGTGGATCCAACTAAGCTAACAATCTGGTTCTAGGTAAGTGGACCAAACTTTGATGGTGTTGGAAACACCTTGAGAGATCATGTGATATCTAATATGTTCTCATGTCGGTTAAGGCTATATCCCAATTAAACAAGATTAGTAATGAACTAATATTGTGCTCAATGTAGCATCTCCAAGAGTTCAAACTTGGTGGGCTAAGATTATGCTTAATGTAGAATCTCTTAGAGTCCTATAAAAGTAATGGTCTAAGATTGTGGTTGAAGAAGCATCTCCTAGAGATCAAACTTAATTAACTAAGATTATGATTTAAGAAGCATTTCCTAGAGTTCAAGCTTGATGAACAAAGATGTTCTTAATGTAGTATATCCTTGAGTTCGAGGTAAGAAGGAACTAAGATAGGCTTAGTGAAGTACCTCATAGTGTTCCTAAGTATAAATGGACTTATACATACTAAAGGTAGTATCTCATACGGTCCATTTTAATAATGAACCTAGACATGCTAAAAGAAGTATCTCATAGGGTTCAACCTAATATTGAACTTAGATGTGCTTAAGGTAGTACCTTATAGTGTTCCAAGGTCTAAAGAGAGGATCTAGCTTCCAACCCAAGAAGCATTAGAATGAGGACCTAAAGGTAAACTAAGATTATGCTTAATGTAGCATCTCATATAGTTCCAACATGATGAACTAAGATGTACCTAGTATAATATCTCTTAGGGTTCAAAACAATGAGGAACTAATATAGACTTAGTAAAATATCTCCTAGTGTTCCTATGCTTTCAAAAAAGGGATACTCCCTAATTAAGGAACATGAGTATGATGACCTAAAGAAGTACTTAGTATGAGGGGTAGTATGTGATTCCACTCATGCATTGCACAAGTATGACTTAAGGTTGCCTTATGAGTGTTGTCTTACATGAGCTACGCTTAGATGTGATTATGCCATGGATGCCTTCCAAGATGTGATTGACTAACGGTGATAGTTCCCCTGTCTACATGAAGTAAGCTAATAATGAGACCAAAGGAGGGTAATTATGACTAGGATGACTGAAAGCTAATACTTAGTGTAGAGGTTATTATGGGATGCCGTTTATGCATTACACAAGTGTGTTTTGAGGTTACTTAGGAGTATGGTGCCCTTATGGTAGATAAGCTTAAAGACTTGACCATTCATATAGACTATGATTAAGATGTCCAAAAAGGGATACTTGGCTGGTGTGGTTTTATGGGATGCTATTCATGCTTTTGCACATGTATGCTTTTGAGGTTACTTGAGAATGGTGCTATTATGGTATAGATGACTAAGAGTCAAATTATGCTTATATGATGCTTATATTAGAGACTTTGCTTATTATGATTATGATATTGTCTCTTATGCTTATGGTTTGTGATTCATGAAGTATTTCATATGATTTTGTATTATGTCTTATATTGACTAACCCTTGTCTTATGCTCTGAAGATTATGCTAGCTAACATTTTAGTACATTTTGTACTAACGCATACTTTGCGTACATTCTAATCAAATGTAGGGTTTGGAGACTTGAGTGCTATATTGAAGCTAGGTTTCCTAAGGAGTTAAGGAGTTGAAGGTCTTGGTGATTCCTTATAGCTTCGAGAACAACATCCACCATTTCCTTTGTCTTTATTTCATGATTTTGACACTTTTGTATGGGCTGTGTCCCAAGAATTCATTCTAAAAGTTGTATTAGATGGTTTGAGAAAAAGTATAGAAAGACTTCCTCTTGATTTTATGAAAATGATTTCGATTGTAAAAAGTTTTAAATTTTCCCATATTTTTCTATTAATTATGTTTATGATATGCTAAGGTCTTGTATGAGACCCCTTTGGGGTCAAGTACGCCGTATTACTTTTAAGGTATACCCCTGGGTCATGACAAACTTGGTAATCAGAGCACAAGGTTTAGAATGGTTCTAGGATTGTCTCAAACCACGTCTAGTAGAGTCTTGTTCATTAATGTGAAGCGTGCCACATTTATCAATAGGAGGCTATTGGATGTTTAAGAAATCTCACATCTTCATTCTTTAAGTCGTGCCATAGAATTTGGCTTTAGTATGCCCTTCTTCTAATCTGTGCACGTTGTTTTCAGGGTATGGCTAATACAAGGAAAATTCTAGGAGAGGTGAGAAAGGCAATGAGGAGCAAGAGGTTCCTCCCCAAGGTCCTCAAGTCCCTTTAGCTCCTAATGATGAGGGGGCTATGACAAATGTGGAAATAAGGTCGGCTCTCCAAATATTGACCCAAGCCAAGAAGGCCCAAGTCAATAGTGATACTAGAACTCATGAAAACCCTAATGTGAGCACCGTGGCTTTAAGGTTGAGAGACTTCACAAGAATGAAACCTCCTATGATTTTTTGTTCCAAAGTGGGTGAAGATCCTCAAGACTTTGTGGAAGAGGTTTACAAGATAATAGATGCCATGGGGTTGACTTCTATAGAGAAAGCGAAGTTAGCTGGTTACCGAATGAAGGATGTGGCCTAAGTATGGTATACTCAATGGAAGAGAAATAGGACGGTAGAGGCGGGTCCCATAGATTGGGAGGTGTTCATTAAAGCATTCATTTAGTTCTCTGAGAGATGAGGGAAGTTAAGGTAGAAGAATTTATCAACCTTCGTCAAGGAGGTATGAGTGTGCAAGAATATTCTCTAAAATTAACTAAGTTGTCCAAGTATGCTCCGTCTTTGGTGTCTAATCCGAGGGATGAGATGAGTTGGTTTGTGACAAGTTTGTCTTACTTGATTGAAGAAGAATGTCGTGCGGCAATGCTCCGTGATAATATGGATATCTCACGTCTATTGGTGTATGATCAACAAGTTGAGGAGACAAAACTTAGGAAGAAGAATAGGGAAATGAAGAGACGTAGAACTGATGATGGGGATATCTCCAATGCTAGATTCGATAAATATGATCAACCTAGGACCTTACAAAAACTTTCCAACCAAGATAGCGTGTCTAAACCTAAGCCCCAAAGTGGCAGTAATAGTGAATCTGTGTTGCTTTAGCCTACTTCCTCCAAGTGTGGAAGAAAGCATTATCGCGAGTGTCTAGCCGAAAAGAAGGGGTGCTATGGTTGTGGTAATGAGGGTCACAAGAATAGAGATTGTCCAATCCTTAGGGTTAAAGGGAGGGAGGCCAATCAAGCTTCTTTTAGGGGCCTAGATCCTAATACTCCCAATTAACCATAGGTTATAAGTTCTCCAAACTAGTGGTGATCAAGAGTGATCTTCTTATGTGGTTACCAGTATGTTTTCAAGATTTATTTGATTCCGGTATTGTTTGGTCTCTTGTGGCTTGATATGCTAGAATTTGAAGTTGTCTTCAGTATTAATGATGTTTAGAAGAGTCTGGGTAGGTTTACTCCCAAGTGTGCCTATCTAGTAGGGTTATTGTGTGTTTATGTGTTGCCATAATTTCCTTATATACATGTTCATGAAAATGCTTAGGTCTTGTTAGAAATAACTTATATGCATTGTTTTCCTCATGTTGTAATGCATTTGAGTAGATTTCCATATAGACTTCATGAGATGAAGTATGAGCATGCCTTAGTTTTGGGAGTATAAAGATTCCTCCTTGAATAAATACTTTTTGAGAGTAAATTGCATTTAGGCTCCATGAGGGTATATTTGGCATGTTTTAGTTAGGAGATGTAACTTCCTCCTCGAGAATGAGTAAATAAAATAATTTCATGCATTTTGGGTTGGTAGATGTAGTTCCCCCTCCCTTGTGTTGCATTGAATATGTTTAGTTTGGAATTGAAGTTTTCTTCCTTGGTTATATGCATTTAGATTTATTTTATGAATGATGGGCTGCTAGTCTAGACTTGTAACTTTAAGAAGTGTTTAGAATCGTCATTCGAGGACGAATGATCCCAAGGGGAGATAATGTATTACCCGAAAAACTAGTAAGTTGAACTAGAGAGTTCTGGAGCTTTTCGTAAGTGTTTTATAGTGTGGTATGAGGATTAAAAGTTATAAAAAATATTCCCTAACTTAGTATGGAGGTCTAAAGGTTAGGGCGTCAAGGTATGACCCCCCCCCCTCAAGGATCACCCAAGGGGTCCTTGAGGAGGACCCTTAAAACAGCCCAAAGAAAGTCAAAAAACTGCATCACCTACGGATGGGCACCAACGAGTAGTGGGTGGACCCATTCCCCATAGATGGGGGTCGTGGGTTAAGGCTGGACATCCCAAGATCCTCCACAAGTCCTGAACCAATCACGACTTGCCAGTATGCCATGTAGACCCACCCACGGTCCATAGGCGGGGGTTTCATAGGTCAAGACAATTTTTAAGTTTTAGTTTTAAGTTGGGGGTTTAGGAATTATTTAAGTAATTAATTAGGGGTTAGGGGAGTTCGGTTAGTTAGTTAGTTATTTAACCACCTATATAAGCTTAATAGGCCCCTAAACTAAGTTATTAACTCATTCATCAAAGAACCCCAAAATTCTCTCAAATAATTCTCTCTCTAGAAGTGGTGAAGAAGAATAAGAATAAGAGAACTAATAGGGGAAGATTTCATCCAATGTGTCAAGTTGGTTTTAGGGATACAAATTTAGGTATGTTAGCTTAATCATCTATGGGTTCTTTCACCCATAGAGCCCCCTAGGTTTTCGCCCAATTATGAAGTCAAAAACCGAATTCTAGTTAGGGTTCTTCTTACATTGTGGGTAGGGTTTAGGTACGATTCCAATCTAGTGGACGATACCTAATTATGATTGTATTAACATTGAATTATGATTATATGATGAATTTATTTAATTTCTATAGTAAACCCTACTCTGAATTGATGAATGTGATAGTTGTGGGTTTATGCCATTAGAGGTGAAATTGAATGTTCATAGGTAATCTTCTTAAATCATTGTCATGTGTAGTAATTGTTCAAGATTAGGAATACCTAGACATGAATTTAACTAGACCTCATTGACTATGATTCATCTTGACTTGTAAAGTTGGAGTTGGACCTTAAGGATGAATTGTGGATAGCACCTAGTAATGAATAATGTGATTGAATGCCTTGTAATCTAGGTTCATATTATGTTTCTATCCGGAAGAGTAATTGAGAATGAAAACTCATAGTTGTGAATGTTTATCACTAGGGCTTTAGAGTGAAGCTAATATGATTAACTATAGATGCTAAGGCTTTGAGAGTAAAAATCTACATGTAAATACAAGGCCAATGAATAGAATTGTGATGAAAGATCTTTACCTACTTAATTCACCTTATGAATCATAGATGGTAGGAAGTGATAGAATCAGTTAAGTCATGATGATATCATTGTCTAATGGAGAATTCTAAACATTATGTTAGGCATGAAGATGAACTTAACATGATAGACTTCTCACATAGTAATGGTTCCAGGGTTGAATGGCTTCTCTTACCTAATTGAACCTAAGGGTATAGAGCCTTTATACCTACGTCATGGATGGTGATAGTTATTCATACATGGTCTAAAAGAGGTATTAGAATGGATTGGTTGTCAAGGATATCTTTCCATAAACTTGAGTCAAAGTAAAGACTTAATGATTATCTTGTGGGAATAAGGCCTAGGACCGGGTGGATATTGAAATGAGATGGAAGTTCCCACCTAGTTGAGTTTGGGCTTCTATGGAGGTTCCCATTGGGTTTCCAACATGGGATCTATCACCTAGAAGAGTCCGTATTTCCTGAAGTGTGTCTCATGAGATGGAAGCCTTCACCTAGCGGAGTTTTAGGTTTCTACAAGAGTTCAAACCTCATGGGCTAAGATTATGCATAATGTACAATCTCCTAGAGTCCAATACAAGTAGTGGTCTAACATTGTGCTTGAAGGAGCATCTCCTAGAGATCAAACTTAATGAACTAAGAATATGCTTTAAGTAGCATTTGTTAGAGTTCAAGCTTAATGAATTAAGATGTATGTAATGTAGTATATCCTAGGGTTCGAGGTAATAAGGAACTAAGATAGGCTTAGTGAAGTACCTCGTAGTGTTCCTAAGTATAAATGGACTTAGACATACTTAAGGTAGTATCTCATATGGTCCATGTTAATAATGAACCTAGACATGCTAAAAGAAGTATCTCATAGGGTTCAACCTAATAATGAACTTAGATTTTCTTAAGGTAGTACTTCATAGTGTTCTAAGGTCTAAAGATAGGAACTAGGTTTCAACCCAAGAAGCATTAGAATGAGGACCTAAAGGTGAACTAAGATTATGCCTAATATAGCATCTCCTAGAGCTCCAACATGATGAACAAAGATGTACCTAGAATAGTATCTCTTAGGGTTCAAAACAATGAGGAACTAAGATATACTTAGTAAAATGTCTATTAGTGTTCCTATGCTTTCAAAAAGGGGCTAGTCCCTAATTAAGGAACATGTGTATGATGACCTAAAGAAGTACTTAGTATGAGGGGTAGTATGGCATGCCACTCATGCATTGCACAAGTATGACTTAGGGTTGCCTTATGACTATAGTCTTACAAGAGTTATGCTTAGATGGGATTGTGCTATAGATGCCTTCCAAGATGTGATTGACTAAAGGTGATAGTTCCCTTGTCTACATGAAGTAAGATAAGAATGAGACCAAAGGAGGGTAAATATGACTAGGATAACTTAAAGGTTATGCTTAGTGTTGAGGGTATTATGGGATGCCTTTCATGCATTGCACAAGTGTGCTTTGAGGTTACTTAGGAGTATGATGCCCTTATGGTAGAATAGCTTAAATAATAGACCATGTGTATAGACTATGATTAAAATGACCAAAAAGGGATACTTGGCTTGGGTGGTATTATGGGATGCTATTCATGCTTTACACATGTATGCTTTTGAGGTTACTTGAGAAAAGTGTTATTATGGTATAGATGACTAAGAGTAAAATTATGCTTATATGATGCTTATATTGGAGACTTTACTTATTATGATTATGATATTGTCTCTTATGCTTATGGTTTATGTTTCATGAAGTATTTGATATGATTTTGGATTATGTCTTATATTGACTCCCCCTTGTTTTATGCTTATATGATTATGCTAGCTAACATATTTTTAACATCTTGTACTAACGCATACTTTGACTACATTCTAATCAAATGTAGGGTTTGGAGACTTGAGTGCTATCTTGAAGCTAGGTTTCCTAAGGAGCTAAGGAGTTAAAGATCTTGGTGAGTCCTCACAGCTCTGACGACAACATCCACCATTTCCTTTATGTTTTTATTTCATATTTTTGAGACTTTTGTATGGGCTATGTCCCAAGAGTTTAATATAAAAGTTGTATTAGATGGTTTTAGATAAAGTATAGAAAGACTTTTGCTTGCTTTTATGAAAATGATATCGATTGTAAATTTTTTTAAATTTTCCCATATTTTTCTATTACCTATGTTTATGATATGCTAAGGGCTTGTATGAGACCCCTTCGTGGTCAAGTGCTCCGTGTTACTCCTAGGGTATACCCTTGGTCATGACAACTTGGAAGTGGGAAGATTTGAATATAGACTTCATTACAGGTTTACCCCGCACTCGTCATCAGTTTATTCAATTTGGGTTAGTATGGACCAGATGATGAAATCGACTCACTTTCTTCCGATTAAGACTTTATTTTTCACGGGAGTGTATGCCATGTTTTATATTAAGGAGATGGTAAGGTTGCGTGGAATACCCTTTTCTATTGTCTCTGATCGTTATACTCAGTTTACATTTCAGTTTCGGAAGTCATTTCAAAAGAGTCTTGTTACTCAAGTGAAACTTAGCATGACTTTCCACCGTCAAAGTGATGGACAAGACGAGTGTACCATCCAAACCTTAGAATATATGTTAAGAGCTTGTGGAAGTAACTTCAAGGGAAATTTGGATGATCACTTACGTTTGATTGAGTTTTCTTGTAATAATAATAATAATGATTCTAGCATTGGGATGACACTATTTGAGGCTCTGTAGGGTAGGAGGTTTAGGTCTCCTATAGGTTGGTTTGACGTTGGTCAGATTGCTTTGATAGGTCCTAAGTTGGTGCAATAGGCTATGGAAGAGGTTTGACTTATTTGCAAAAGTTTGAAAATGGTTCAAAGTCTACAAAAGTCGTGTGTCATGTTAGAAGAAGAGAGCTTGAATTTAACGTTGATGATTTGGTCTACTTGAAAATTTCACCCATGAATGGTGTAATGAGGTTCGGAAAGAAAGAGCAGCTTACTCCCCGTTAACCAAAGCAATTATCTGTACCCATCAAGAATATTCCCAGATAACTCTTGCCACACTTCTGGCATGCGGGAGCCAAAGATCCATTTCCATCATTATTTCCTTCTTTAGGTGTAGGGTTAGACACCGTGTCTTTTTTGAACTTAGGAGTAGGAGCTCTAGAGAAACCTTGACCGAAAAACCTTTGTCGGAACCTAGAACAACCATGTCAATCGGACCTTGAATGTGAAAAGTCACCATCACCGATCCTTACCCTCTTTGCCTCCCTAGACTTTTCCTTAAGTTTATCCTCTTCGATTTGTTGAGCATGAATCATTAGACGAGAAATGGTTATTTCATTGATAAGCATGGAGGTACGACATTCCTTAACTACCATCTCAGACACTCCCGAAACAAACATTCTCTTCCTTGCCCCTAGGATCGATAACCATAGTAAGAGCATATCTAGACAATTGCGTGAACTTCAATACATACTCCTTCACACTCATATTTCCTTGACAAAGTTTAATGAACTCAAGCACATTTTCCTCCCTCATCTAAAGAGGAAAGAGCATGTCAAGGAATGCAACCTTAAACTTTTCCCAATCAAGAGGACCCGCATCAACCACCCTATATCCGTTCCATTGGTTGAACCAAACTTGAACAACACCCTTAAGTTGGAAAGTGGCTAATTCCCCCTTTCCACCAACGTCACTCCCATGATCATCAATGATATATCGTGAGTTTACGGTATATTTGATATATTCCACTTAAGAGTTGTGTGTGTCTAGGGCCATTTTGTATTGAAAATAATGTTTTATGTGTTATGTTTGCACGAAAAAGGTCTTGACGCGGTTGAGTGAGATGACAACTCAAATTCTGCAGAAGTGGCCACCCACGGAGTGACTTATGGATGTGACTGTCTATCGATAGGTAGGCATAGATAGGAGCATCATTGAAGTCTGACCAAGTGTAGAACTACAAAGCTATCCACGGACCGTAGGTCGACCTACATGCTATCCTGCACATCCGACCTACGAGTCGACCTAAGTGTGGATCCACATAAGAGGACCCACAGACTGTATGATTAATTACGGTCCGTCATGCATATCAGTCATTGATGAATTGGGAGTTGAAGGTTTCGGCCTCTCCTGAAAAGTTCTAAGTGTTGACCAATGGAGAGGACCTACAGACTGTAGGTCGACCCATGGTCTGTAGATCGAGTTGTCGATCAAAGCCGCGTCCCAGAAGTTTCTTTCCTTATTTTGTTTCCTTTTTGTTTAGGACATGTTTTTCTACAAATAGTGTATGTAAACCTCGTTTTTGGGGCTTAGACATTATTATTTACTTTTAGTTCTTGATATTTTCTTAGGAATTAACGAGCAAACTTTGGCTATTTGATTTCCGGATTTCAGTTTATAAGATTTTTGCTTTGAAATTCAGTTCGAGATATTGGGTTTCTTGTACTCTAAACGTAAGTTTAATAATTCTTATTATCAAAACTTGAATTGTGTTCTTTCAAGAATGAGTAGCTAAATCCACAACCAGGGTTATGGGAACCATGAGAAATTAACAATGTATGAATAATAACTAAGTAATTCTTGAATAATGTTGATGCATGCATTGGTATTTCTTTCTCTTAGAAGTCTTTTTAACGAGTGCACGCATTAGAACTCGCCTTGTTGCTACTTGCCAGACCAATGAGGTATTTAATAAGAAAAGAATTATCAATAGAGATTTGGAGTGATACTATCTAATAGTCTAATATCAATTGGTGCGATGGTGCAAGCTAATCCATACATTGATGTGATGTCTAATCTGAGGTAAAGCTTAGTGTTAGTAAATTATACACACGTAGCCGGACCAAGGTTCGGAGTGAAATTCCCTACTTGGAGGACCAATCACTTAGGCATATCTATCTTACCAACTTTGCATGTAAAACACTAAGAACAAATTACTATTATTAGGATCACCACGTTATGAGCTTTTGGGGAACACATACACCCTACTTTCTTTCTCATATTGATGACTTAAAGTTTGAATCTTGCTCACTTGTTACTTAAACAACAATATTTGTTTCACAAATCCCCCCGCCTTTATTTACTTGTCTTGGAAATAAGTTGACTAAACGAATATAATAGCAAGATAAGTTTAAGTCTGAACCATATTCCTCGTGGGATCGACCCCAACCTACAAGTTGGGTTCTTTATTTGACAACGATCGCAAATACCTCTTTAGGGAGGTGTAATTTGAGCGTATCAAATTTTAGCGCCACTGTAGGGGAATAAGGCTTTTACATTAAGCTTAACTACATTATTAAAATTTACTCAATTATTTCCTAATTTTACATTTTATTTTGTTTTTGTTTTCTTCGGGTTTCTACTCTAGTGTATGCCAAGTACACATAGTCGAGGCGAACCATTGACCCCATATGATCCAGAGTTGAGAAAAACTTTGAGAAAGATGAATAATAAAGGGGTACAAAATAATCCAATCATAGAGGAGCTTGCAGAAGTTGTTGGTAATGAGAATGCTCAAGTTCTGGCGGTAATTTAGTCGGAGATGCATTAAGGGTGCAGAATCCACCAGAACCAAGACTGCGTGGTAATTACACGGTCAACTTCAATATCGTTGAATTTGGAGGACCCATTGTTCTCCCTCTTCTACCTATAGGACACACATTTGTGGTGACCTGCAATCTGATGCAGATGATTACAATAAGAGGGTTGTTTTCTGGTATGGCTTCAGAAGATCCTCATGGGCACATAGACAAGTTGAGGAGAGTCTGCAAGATTTGTGTAGGATGACCGGAGTTGGACATGAATGTCATAGGGTTGCGATTCTTCCTTATATCATTGACCAGAGATGTTGCGGTATGGTTTTCTGAGCTTTCGTATAACTCGATTCATACAGGGGACTGATTGCACAAAGTGTTCATGGCAAAGTATTTTCTATTGTCCAAGAAGCTGAATCACAAGGACAAACTGAACAACTTTGTAGCACTACCTGGAGAGTATGTGAGCAGTTCGTGGGACATGTTCACTGCATTCATAAGAAGTGTTCCAAATCACCGCATTGATGATGAGTCACAGCAGGAGTATTTCTAGAGAGGTCGGGATGACAATAGGAAGGATGTGCTTGATATTATTGTTGGAGGATCATATGGTGAGTGTACTTTTGAGAAGATCGTTGAGAAACTGGAGAAGATATCCCGAAATAATAAAGCAGGGAGTACTAGAAAGTTAGACACTGGAAGAAGCACAATTGGAGTTCAAGTTGCGCCTAATCAATTTGTTGATGACATTCGTGAGGAGATGGCTCAGATGAGGAAAGAACTTGGGTTGCTGTTGAAGCATGTGAGCGAAGGTGTAGAAAAGGTAAATGTAGTAAACTACTTGACTAGAAATCCACCACCACCAGTTGAGGAATGCTACTATGAGGACGATGCTTACTTGGTGAATGATCAGATGGGGGGTTTTCGAGCCAACACCCAAGATTCCAATTTGGATAATTGGTGTCGAAGTCAAGGAAACCAAGGTCAAAACTATGGTAACTACAATCGAGAGGGTAACTATGTCTTGGATGGGAACTACAATCACAACAAAAACTACAACCGAAACAACTATGGCAACAAAAATGAGAGAGTTGTGCATTATGTTCCACCTTCAAATCGGCAATTTGGCAATAGGGAAGCTGGAGGGTAGTATGGCACGCATTGAGGATATGATGCAGAAGATTATGAAGAGGTTTGATGTGACTAATGAGAATGTGAAAGAGATGCAAAAGGACTTGTCTAGAATCTGTCAAAAAGTTGATGCCCATGCAGTGTCGATCAAGTAACTTGAGCAATAGATGAATCAATTGTCTACTACAGTAAACCCACGTCAGCTTGACACACTTCCTAGCAACACCATCCATAATCCAAAAGATGATGGGCATTGTATAGCAGTCACTACTCGAGGAGGTAAATAGACCATTGATCCCCCTATGCCATCTGAGGTTTAAATTGTGGTCGAAAAAGATAATGATGAGATCGAGGTTATTGGAGAGTCTAACAATGCTACAGAGAAGGAAGTGGAGGTGACCTAAAAATTTGTTCCCATGCCTAGACCTCCACCGCCATTCCCATAGAGATTGATGAAGAAGATTGAAGAAGGAAAATATCGCAGGTTCATTACTATGTTGAAACAACTTTCCATCAATGTTTCGTTGATAGAGGCTTTGGAGAAAATGCCTGGGTATGAAAAGTTTATGAAGGATTTGGTGACCAAAAAAAGGACCGTCAGTTATGAGAATGATGAGAGGTTGAAACATTGCAGTGCTATTGCTACTAGGTCACTTGTGCAGAAGAAAGAGGATCCTGGTGCTTTCACTATTCCTTGTACCATTGTGTTGTTGCATTTTGCGAAGGCGTTGTGTTATTTGGGTGCTAGCATTAATTTGATGCCATTGTTTATCTACAAGCAGTTGGGTTTAGGGGCTCTAAAACCAACTACGATGCAATTACTCATGGTTGATAGAACTGTGAAGAAGCCCATTGGTGTTCTCCAAGATGTACTTGTGAAAGTGGAGTCATTTATTTTTCTGGTGGATTTTGTCATACTTTATTGTAAGATTGATTTTGAGGTTCCGATCATCCTAGAGCGACCATTCCATGCTACTGGGCATGCCTTGGTCGATATGCAGAGAGGGCAGATGAAGTTCTGATTGAATAATGAAGAAGTAACTTTCAACATTTGTAAGTCTATGAAGCAGGAAAGCGATCTCAAGTAAGTATATGTGGTAAATCATGTTGTGGAGCGAGGTTTTGATGTGTCTATTGAAGAGACGATGGGTGTTGATGCACTGGCGGCGATATTGATGCATTTTGAGAGTGATTGCATTGAAGACTATGATGAATTAGTTGCCGTACTTTATAGGTTCGAATTTCGTTCCAAACCAAAAAAATGGAGCTAGATATGAAGAATCGTGACTTTCCACCCGCAAAATCGTGTGTTGAAGAGGCTCCAAAACTGGAGCTCAAGGCTCTACCATTGCATTTGAGGTATGTATTCTTGGGGATAGATGGTACTTTATCGTCATCATTGTGTCCGATTTGAGTAAGGTACAAGTTGAGGCATTGGTTTCGGTGTTGAAGAGGTTCAAGAGGGCAATTGGATGGACTATTGCGGACATTATTGGGATTCCTCCTGGCATTTGTTCTAATAAAATCCAACTCATGTCGGACCAAAAGCCTAGTATCGAGCACCAAAGGAGACTAAATCTTCCTATGCAAGAGGTAGTGAAAAAGGAAATCCTCAAATGGTTGGATGCTGGAGTCATATATCCCATTGCAGATAGTAGTTGAGTTTGTCCAGTTCAGTGTGTTCCAAAGAAAGGGGGGATTATTGTGGTTCCTAATGCGAAAAATGAGCTTGTTTTGATGTGGCCAGTGACTGGATGGAGAGTATGTATGGACTACTAGAAATTGAATACTTTGACAGAAAATAATCACTTCCCTATGTCGTTCATGGATGAGATGCTGGATCGCCTTGCTGGTAAGGGTTGGTATTGGTTTCTTGATACGTATTCGGGTTACAATCAGATCTCCATAGCTTCGTAAGACCAAGAGAAAACTACATTCATTGCCCTTATGGGACTTTTTCCTGCAAACGAATGCTATTTGGGTTGTGTAATGCTCCAGTGACCTTCCAGTGTTGCATGATGTCGATATTTTTAGATATGGTAAAGGACACTATTGAGGCATTTATGGATGATTTCTCTGTGGTAGGTGACTCGTTTGATGGTTGTCTGATGCATTTGGTCAAGGTGAAACGCTGTGAAAAGTGCAATCTTGTGCTCAATTGGGAAAACTGCCACTTCATCGTGAAAGAGGGGATGGTTCTGGGTCATTGGATTTCTGAGAATGGTATTGAGGTTGACAGAGCTAAAGTAGAGGTATAAAAAAGCTTCCACCACCTATCCCTGTTAAAGGTGTTAGAAGTTTTATTGGTCATGCATGCTTTTATAGGAGGTTTATCAAGGATTTCTCCAAAATTGCACACCCATTGTGCAAATTGCTCGAAAATTAGTGTAAGTTTGATTTTGATGATGCTTTTCTGTGAGAATTTGGAGAGTTGAAAGAAAAGCTAGTTTCCAAAGCTATCATTATTTCACCATATTTGGGGCAACCTTTTGAAGTGGTATGTGATCCGAGTGGACTGGCACTTGGTGTGGTATTGGGACAGAGGCAAGAAAAAATTTCTTCATCCTATTTACTATGCCAGCAAAGCTCTAAATGTGGCTCAAAAGAACTATACGGTGACTGAACCAAAATTCCTTGTTGTGGTTTTTGCTTTCGAAAAATATCGATCCTACTTGTTTGGTACTAAGGTCATAGTGCATACTAACCATTCTGTATTGAGGTATCTGATGGTTAAAAAGGATGCAAAGCCAAGGTTGATTATATGGATATTTTTGCTGCAAGAGTTCGATTTTGAGGTGAAAGATAGAATGGAGACAGAGAATCAGGTTGCCGACCATTTGTCTAGATTGGAAGAGGAAGCTATGCTCAAGCTTGGAGATGGGGCTGAAATTAATGATGCTATCTAGACGAACATGTATTGGCTGCATCTTTTGATCTTATTCGTTGGTTCGCCGATTTTGCTAACTACTTGACAAATCTGGTTCAATTAGATTTGTAATTTCACCAAAGGACAAAGTTTATGTATGATGTGAAGAAGTTTTTTTGGGATGAGCCTTATTTGCTTCGTATTTTTGCTGATGGGAATATTCGTCGCTATGTGCCCGAGGTTGAGATGATGAGTATACTAGAGGCGTGTCATTCATTGCCTGTTGTTGGGTATCATAGTTGCATTCAGACTGCACATAAAATCTTGCATTGTAGGTATTACTGGCCTACCATCCACTAAGATGCTCATGATTTCGCAAAGTCTTGTGATCGTTGCCAAAGAGAAGGAGGAATTTCAAGGAGGCAAGAACTACCTATGAATCTGATATTGGTAATTGAGTTGTTTGATGTTTGGTTGACATTATGGGTCCATTTGTGAGTTCACATGGGATGAAGTATATTCTTGTTGTGGTTGATTATGTGTAGAAATGGGTGGAAGCAATTGCGCTTTCAAACAATGAAGGGAAAAGTGTCACCACATTCCTGAAAAAGAGTATCTTTTCCAGATGTGGTACACCTAGGGCTATTATCAGCAATGGAGGTTCCCACTTTTGTAATAAGTTGTACAAGGCGTTGCTAGATAAATATGAAGTCCGTCACAATGTAGCCACTCCTTACCATCCGCAGTCTAGTGGAGCAAGTTGAAGTGTCAAACAAAGAGATAAACCAAATCCTTGCAAAGACTTTGAATGCCAATAGAATTGATTGGTCAAGGAGGATTAATGATTCTCTATGGGCCTATCGCACCACATTCAAGACTCCCATAGGTGTCCCCCTGCCAACCTATATATGGAAAGTTGTGCGATTTGTGGGTTGAGCTAGAGCACAAGGCTATGTGAGCGCTAAATAAGTTGAATTTGGATTGGGACGGCGCACCGAGTCAAATAGTGAATGACATGAATGAGTTCGACGAGTTTCGCCTAAAAGCTTATGAAAGTTCAGCCTTGTACAAGGAAACGATGAGGAAGTATCATGACCAAAAGATAGAAAATCGTGAATTTATTATGGGTGATCTGGTGCTTCTATTCAACTTAAGGTTGCGATTGTTTCCTGGCAACCTCAAGTCCAAGTGGACTAAGCTATTCCGAGCCACTCAAGTGTTCCCACATGGAGCGGTCGATCTCGAAAACAAAGAGAAAATAAGGTTTAAGGTGAATAGGCAAAGGATCAAAGTCTACATAGGGAAATTGGAGAGTCTGAAAGAGGTGATAAAGGCCGATTATCCTGATGAAGTCTGAGTAATCCAGGGGCCTGCATGGTACCGCGACGTTGAATCAAGCGCTGCTTGGGAGGCAACCCAAGATGTACAATCTAGCCAACTATAGGTTTTTCTTTAAGATTTAGGAGTTTTCTTTTTTTGTTTTAATTTTTGTAACTCTTTGGATAGGTGTTTTATTTTTGTATAAGTGTTGGCTAGATATAGAATAGGGTCCGTGTCTAAAAAGTGTCCACAAATTTTAAAAAGAAAGTCCTAATGGTTGCTACGTGTGCAGGGGCGAAAGGCAGAATCTGCAGAAAAACAAGTGTGCAGTGTTCTACGGACTCCATCGATGGTTCGTGGTTTCATACACGGACCGTGAATGGCATCCATAGACCCCAGGTAAGTATTCTGAAATTTCTAAGTGTCAGAGTGACCTAGGTACAAGACTCCACGGACTGTGAATGGCATTCGTAGACCTTAGATAAGTATTCTAAAATTTCTATGTGTCATAGTGACCAAGGGACCAGATTAATACGACCCAGGGGTACACCTTAGATCTAACATGGCGCACTTGACCCCAAAGGGGTTTCATACATCACCTTAGCATATCATAACATAAAATAATAGAAAAGTACGGAAAAATATAAAAACTTTTATCCATACAATCAAAGTGTTTTTCATAAAAGCAAGCGGAAGTCTTTACTATACTTTTTGTCTCAACCCATCTAATACAACTTTAGAATAAACCTCTTGGGACACAACCCATACAATAGTCTCAACATGAAAATAAAAGATATAAAGGAACTAGTGAGTTTTGTCCTCGAAGCTATGAGGACTCACCAAGATCTTCAACTCCTTTGTTCCTTAGAAACCTATCTCCAAGAATAGAACTCAATCTCCAAACCCTACATTTAATGAGAATGTAGGCAAAGTATGAGTTAGTACAAAATGTACTAAATATGTTAGCTAGCATAATCATAAGACCATAAGACAAGGGTTAGTCAATGTAAGACATAATCCATAATCCACAATCATATGAAATATGTCATGAAACATAAACTATAAGCATAATAGACAATATCAAAATAATAAGCAAATTCTTCAACATAAGCATCATATAAGCAATATTCAACTCTTACACATCTATACCATAATAAAACTACTATCAAGTAACCTAAAAGCATACTTGTGCAATGTATGAATAGCATCCCATTAGACCACCCAAGCTAAGTATCCCCTTTTGGTCGTCTTAAGAATAGTTTATATACATGGTCAAGTCTTTAAGATTTTCTACCATAATGGCACCATACTCCTAAGTAACCTCAAAGCACACTTATGAAATGCATGAAAGGCATCCCATACTACCCTTCACACTAAACATAACCTTGAAGTCATCATAGTCATACTTACCCTCTTCTGGTCTCATTATTAGCTTACTTCATATAAACAAGGGAACTATCACCTTTAGTCAATCATAGGTAACTATAGAAACAACCCAAGATAAGTCTATACTATATAAGAGAACACTTCATAAGTAGCTTTAAGTCAAACTTGTGCAATGTATGAATAGCATCCCATACTACTATTCACACTAAGCACCAAGTTAGGCTATTATACATACTCACTAGTTGGGGACTAGCTCCTCCTTTCAATTTGCCATTAGTCATTTAAGGTACTTCTCTATTTAGAACAAGGAAAGTCACAACACATAAATGAATTTTATTTCTCAATTCAAGGCTACCAAGGAATGACAAACTAATAGGCTAAACCATGATATCATCTTGCTAACATAACTTTATTAAGCTAAAACAACTACCTTGGAAGTCACACTATCATGCAAGTCCAAGCTATTCTAGGAAGGGTACAAGTGTTCCATCCTAGCTACCATAAAATAGTCCTAGTCCAACTAAGTTATGCACCCTTACAAGCACACTATGATGCTAATGCAAGCTACTCGTAGGAGAGTATGTGTCCTCAATGCTAAGCTATCCTTAGGAGAGTATGATTTCTCAATCCTTAGCTACCCTTAGAAGAGTATGATTCCTCAATCCTAAGCTACCCTTAGAAGAGTATGATTCCTCAATCCTAAGCTACCATGAAATGGTCTTGGCCAAACCAAGTCATGCTATCATGAAGGTATCCTAATAATGCTAGTTCATGCTACCTTTAGGAGAGTATAAATCCTCAATCCTAGGCTACCATGACTACTTCTAACTCAAGCTACCCTTAAAATGCATCTTACAATGCTAAGTCAAGCTACCCTTAGGAGAGTGTAGATCCTCAATCCTAAGCTACCAATCATGGTCTTGTCTTACCAAGTCAAGGTATACATGAATGGATCATACATCACAACTTAAAGCTATTCTAGACTAACAAGCTTTGATTCATATGAGGTTATTAAGTCAACCTAGAATCATTCTATGTGAGAGGACCTAGCATCTCCTAGCATATTTATGCCTAGGTACGTAAGTGAGAATAAACTGATTAACGTTTCAAGGACACTTCATCCAATTCTAATCGTCAACGGTCATATATCAGTATAAAACCAACTACAAGATTTGGGGTCGATCCCACATGTTGTAGCTTTCTTTTGAATTCAATATGAAAGTATGACAGTGACCTCTTCAGCTAGACCAAATTTAAGAGTTTAGAAATCGAATTCTAGGTTGCACTTAATAACCCACTTTAACAATAAACATAGAACAATCAAATAACGAGACAACACTTGGGGGATTTTCTAACCAACTATTGAATTCAACTGAATGGGTGAACATGATTACCAACAATGCTAATTTGTTGTTGGTAGAATGGACTATGTGTAAAGCAATTTTCTCTCGAACAATTACCTTCTTTTTTTTTCTAAATTCTCTCAAACTTCAACACTAGCCATAAAACGTCCAGCCCACTTTCTCATCAAATCTACTCTTTCGAACTAGACACAAAGGCTGAATCGTAAGTCTCACTTTCTCAAGCTAAAACCGTAATGACCCATTACTAAGGATGCAAAATTACTACATTGGCTATATGCTTCTCTCTCGAGCAAGCAGAAAATTCTGAACTATATTGCATCAAACATGTAATAATGAAGTTAAACCACGATAATAATTCAGACCACTTCAAATTAACATCAAAGTTCACTAATTGATGACACCTACTTAGTCAAATGCAACAATTTGTCACATTATCAAACCCCCAAGGTTAAGGTTTTAGCTAATCATGGTAAAAAGATGAAATTCAATACCTACCATGTTTTCCATAGCTGGGCAAATGAATTTCGAAAGTCAAAATTTAATAATATATTCTCTATTACAAAACCCAAAATGAAGAATCTTGTCAAAAAATCACTTCCAATCCACAATAACAGTGTTTTTCCTCTCTATATTTTGTTCCTCACGATTTTTGAATGCTTTCTCTCTCATGCAAAAAATCAATTTATACAAAATCTGGTGTGACATTTTGGGGCCACTCGACGAGGAAAGTTGAGCTTCGCCGACCGTTGAGTGACTCGCCGATTGCCCTTTCGTCTCGTCCTCCTACTTCACATCTTCTTCATCCGACCATTGTAATTTTAGGTGAGTCAACTCAGGATCGCCATTTCATTCCGTGATACACCCTTCTATTTTTTGTCTCACCCATCTGTGATTATCTGGGTCTCTATCGGTACGTTCGATGACCTAGTCATCCAACGCCAATGCGATCGGCGTCATGCCAAGGTGATCTGCTGCTCGTCGAAATTATTCCTAATCTAGCCTCAGCATTCTAAAACTTTAGGCGGTAGAGGGAAAACTTGGCGACTCGCTGAGTGACATTGGCGATCATCATGCCTGTTTTTCCCTTCTCTTTTTCGTTCGTGTTATCTTTATTGTCCATTTATGTCCTAGCTATGTTCCTCAATCCATATATCTAAAAATCAAGGGTTTTACATCAGTTATTGGCACAAAATAAGCATTTGAGGACACTAAATCATTATAATTAAAACCATGTATGAGTCCAAATCTCGGACTCTTCATATACCTTCAACAATACACAACAAAATCACATCATATTAGGTTTACCCTCAAAGCCCTCGCATTGATGACTACAAGCCTTATTCTCAAGCTTTACTTCTTACCATCTTCATTATACCTAGATTTCAAGGTATTCTAATCAAATCCTTTATTAGTAGCTGATTCAAGTCCTATTTCATCATAAAGGTTCAATTTCAACTTTACTAGTCATGATCCTTCATATTCAATAAAGTCTAGTTCAATTAATAATTATATGTTCCTAACCTTGAACAATTTCTACACATGACATTGATTTTAGAAGATCACCTATGAATTCTCAATTTCACCTTCCATGGCATAAACCCACACAATATCAAATTCATCAATTAGAATAGGGTTAACCATAGAAATCAGATAAATGCACCATAATATCATAATTACATTCTAATTCAATCATAATTAAGTATTATCCACTATATTGAAATCATACTTAAACACTACCCACAATGTAGGAAAAAACCCTAGCTAGAATTGGGGGAAATCCTAGGGGGTTCTACGGGTGGAAGAACCCATAGATAAATGTGCTAACATACCTTGTTTCAAAGCCCTAGCACAAGCTTGAAACAATGGAGGAAATATGCCCTTCATAATCTTCTCCTTCTCCTTCTCCTTCTCCTTCTCCTTCTCCTTCTCCTTCTCCTTCTTCTTCTTCTTCTTCTTCTTCTTCTTCTTCTTCTTTTTCTTCTTCTTCTAGAGAGAGAATTTGGTGTAAACCACCTAATTAAGGGTCTATTAGGTATATACAGGGAGCTTAATAACTAATTAACCATCCCCACTGAACCCCTAACTAATATGGAATTAACCTCAAAGTCCCCAACTTAAAATAATTCGACCATAAGTAGCCCCTACCCACAAGACCACGACCCATGGACCGTGGGTGGGTCTACTGGGCATGCTGCACATTCGTAGGTGCTGGTACGCAGCCCCTCAAATGTGTCCTTGACCCACGAGTCACCCCCACGAGGCATGGATGGACCTACGCCCCGTAGGTCCCATCCGTAGCTCTCTAAAAAATGGCTGATTTGGGGATTGTTGTGGGGTCCTCCTCAAGGACCCCTTTGGTTGGTCCTTGGGGAGTTGTGCCTTGACGTTCAACCCCTAAAACCTTCATTCTAAGTTTGGAAGTCATTTGACAATTCTATCCTTCACATCAAACTCTAAAACCCTAACACAAGGCTCTAGAACTCTCTAGTTTAGTTCACTAGTTTCCGGGGTGTAACAATATCTGCCCCTTGGGATAATTCGTCCTCAAATGATGGTTATAAACACTTACTAAGGTCACAACTATAAACTAGAAGCCAATCCCTCTTGCACTACATTTATATGCACACAACCAGGGAAGAAAACTTCAATTCCAACCTAAACATATTTAATGCAACACAAGGGAGTAGGAACTACTTCTACCAACCCAAAATGCTTGAAATTCTATATCTACTCATTTTCAAGGAGGAATTAACATTCCTTAGATAAAGCATACTCAATACACACTCATGGAGTCTAAATGCAAATTACTCTCAAAAAGCATTTATTCAAGGAGGAATCTTTCAACTCCAAACTAAGGCGTGCTCATTAACTCATCTCATGAAGTCTATATGCAACTCTACACAAACGCACCACAACATGAGGAAAAACAATGCATATAAGTCATTTCTAAATAGACCTAAGCATTTTCATAAACATACATATTAGGAAATCAGGGCAACAAATAATCACACAATAACTCTACTAGATAGGCACACTATCTCCCCCTTGGGAGTAAGCCTACACAAACTTTTCTAAACATCATTCATACTAAAGACAACTTTAAAGTCCAACATAACAAGTCATAAAATAAAAGAAATCCGTAAATTACTAAAGCAATATACGCATACCAGAAGCAACATGAGGAGATCACTCTTGATCTTGTCTAGATTGGAGAGCATAAAACCTATTCTTCTTTTGAGGCTCGGGATCTATACCACTAGAGGCAACTTTCTTACCCTCTCTTCTTGTAGCCTTTGCCTTTGCACAATCTTTGATCTTGTCGCCACTCTCACTACAACTAAAGCAACCCTCTCTACCGGCCAAACACCTACCCTCATGCCTCTTACCACACCTAGAACAAGGGTCCATATAGACTCATTACTAATCCCTTATGGCCTAGGGGTAGACACCCTCTCATCCTTATGCTTAGGAGTATTAGAAAAGCCTTTTCCAAAAAAAATTTGTTGATTCCTAAAACGACCATTTCCACCGGACCCATCATGAAATGACTTATCATTATCCATCCTAGACCTCTTTTTCTCCCTAGATTTCTCCTCTTCAAGTTTTTCTTCCTCCATTTGTTGAGCATACACCATACGACGTGAGATATCCATATCATCAAGGAGCATTTTCGTACGACATTCTTTTGCTACCACTTTGGACACACTCGTCAAATACCTACTCATTATATCCCTCGAACTTGCTACCATAGATGGAGCATACTTAGACAATAGAGTAATTTTCAACGAATACTTGTTAACACTCATGCTACCTTTGTTAAGGTTGATGATCTCTTCCACCTTAGCTTCCCTCAACTACAGGGAAAGAACCTATCTAGAAACGCCTTTTTAAACATCTCCCAATCTATGGGACCCGCTTCTACCGGCCTACCATCTTTCCATTGTTCATACCATATTTGAGCAACATCCTTCAATTGGTAAGCAGCTAGTTTCGATTTCTCTACCGAAGTCACCCCCATGATAGCTATCACCTTATAAACCTCCTTTATAAACCCATTATGATCCTCTTCTATTTTGGAGCAACTAAACTCCGGAGGGTTCATCCTCAAAAACTCTCTCACCCTAGAAGCAGACATCCCCCTTATTGGGTTTGCCAGAGCTACCATCTCCCTATTGATTTGAGCCATCACAGTTTGGGCTTGATTACTCAAAGCTTGGGCAAACATTTGGAGAGTCGACCTAATCTCCGCATTAGACATATCCGGGGGATCAATTGGAGCTTGAGGAGGAGCTTGGTGTGGAACTTGGAGAGGAACCTCTAAATCCACATTGCCTTCCTCTTTTCTCCTAGCATTTGCCCTTGTATTAGCCATACCCTAAAAATCAATGAATACAGATTAGAAGAAGGGCCTACTAAAGCCAAACTCTATGGCACGACTTAGAGAATGAAAAAGTGAGATTTCCTAAACATCTAATAGCCTCCTATTCATAAATGTGGCACTCTTCACATTTATAAACAAGACTCTACTAGGCATGGTTTGAGACAATCCTAGAACCATTCTAAACCTTGTGCTCTGATACCAATTTTGTTATGACCTAGGGGTACACCCTAGATGTAACATGGCGTACTTGACCCCAAAAGGGTTTCATACAACCCCTTAGCATATCATAAAATAAGATAATATATAAGTACGGAAAAATTTAAAAACTTTTATCCATACAATCGAAGTATGTTTCATAAAAGCAAGCGGAAGTCTTTACTACACTTTTTGTCTCAAACCATCTAATATAACTTTAGAATAAAACTCTTGGGACGCAGCCCATACAATAGTCTCAACATGAAAATAAAAGACATAAAGGAACTAGTGGGTTTTGTCCTCGAAGCTATGAGGACTCACCCAGGATCTTCAACTCTTTTGTTCCTTAGAAACCCATCTCCAAAAATAGAACTCAATCCCCTAACCCTACATTTGATGAGAATGTAGGCAAAGTATGCGTTAGTACAAAATGTACTAAATTGTTAGCTAGCATAATCATAAGAGCAAAAGACAGGGTTAGTCAATATAAGATATAATCAATAATCATATGAAATACTTCATGAAACATAAACTATAAGTATAAGAGACAATACCATAATAATAAGCAAAGTCTCCAACATAAGAATCATATAAGAATTATTCAACTCTTAGTCATCTGTACCATAATAGAACTACTCTCAAGTAACATAAAAGCATACGTGTGCAATGCATGAATAGTATCCCATATTACCACCCAAGCTAAGTATCCCATTTTGGTCGTCTTAAATATAGTTTATATACATGGTCAAGTCTTTAAGCTTTTCTACCATAAAGGTACCATACTCCTAGGTAACCTCAAAGAATAATTGTGCAATGCATGAAAGGGATCCCATACTACCCTTCACACTAAGCATAACCTTGAAGTCATCATAGTCTTACTTACCCTCTTTTGGTCTCATTATTAGCTTACTTCATATAAACGAAGAAACTATCACCTTTAGTCAATCATAGGTAACTATAGCAACAACCCAAGCTAAGTCTATACTATATAAGAGAACACTTCATAAGTAGCTTCAAGTCATACTTGTGCAATGTATGAATATCATCCCATACTACTATTCACACTAAGTACCACTTTAGGCTATCATACATACTCACTAGTTGGGGACTAGCCCCTCCTTTCTATTTGTCATTAGTCATTTAAGGTACTTCTCTATTTAGTACAAGGCAAGTCAAAACACATGAATGAATTCTATTTCTCAATTCAAAGCTACCAAGGAATAACACCCTAATAGGCTAGACCATGCTATCATCTTGCTAACATAACTTTATTAAGCTAAACCAACTACCTTGGAAGTCACACTATCATGCAAGTCCAAGCTATTCTAGGAAGGGTACAAGTGTTCCATCCTAGCTACCATTAAATATTCCTAGTCGAACTAAGTCATGGTACCCTTACAAAAACACTGTGAAGTTAATGTAAGCTACTCTTAGAAGAGTATATGTCCTCAGTCCTTAGCTACCCTTAGGAGAGTATGATTCATCAATCCTAAGCTACCCTTAGGAGAGTATGATTCCTCAATCCTAAGATACCCTTAGGAGAGTATGATTCCTCAATCCTAAGCTACCATGAAATGGAATTGGCCAAACAAAGTCATGATATCATGAAGGCATCCTAATAATTCTAGTTCAAGCTAACCTTAGGAGAGTATAAATCTTCAATCCTAGGCTACCATGACTACTACTAACTCAAGCTACCCGTGAAATGCATCTTACAATGCTAAGTTAACTTACCCTTAGGAAAGTGTAGATCCTCAATCCTAAGCTACCAATCTTGGTCTTTTCTTACGAAGTCAAGCTATACATGAATGGATCATACATCACAACTTCAATATATTCTACACTAATAAGATTTAATTCATTTTGGGTATTAAGTCAACCTAGAATCATTCTATGTGAGAGGACCTTACGTCTCCTAGCATATATATGCCTAGGTGTGTAATTGAGAATAGACCTTCAACAACAAAATCACATCATATCAGCTTTACCCCCAAAGCCCTAACATTGATGACTACAAGCTAAAACTTCTTACTATCTTCATTATACCTATATTTCAAGGTATTCTAATCACATTCTTCCTTAGTAGGTGATTCTAGTCATATTTGATCATAAAGGTTCAATTTCAACTTTACTAGTGATGATCCTTCATACTCAATAAAGTCTAGTTCAATTCATGATTATATGTTCCTAACCTTGAAAAATTTCTACACATGACATTGATTTTAGAAGATCACCTATGAATCCTCAATTTCACCTTTCATGGCATAAACACACACAATATCAAATTCATCAATTAGACTAGGGTTAACCATAGAAATCTCATAAATTCATCATCATATCATAATTACATGCTAAATCAATCATAATTAATTATTATACACTAGATTGGAATCATAATTAAACACTACCCACAATGTACGAAGAAACGCTAGCTAGAATTGGGTTTTTGACTTCACAATTGGGGGAAAACCTAGGGGGTTCTGGGTGGAAGAGCCCATTGATGAATAAGCTAACATACCTTGATTCAAAGACCTAACACAAGCTTGAAACAATGGATGAAATCTTCCCCTCTTCCTTGTCTTTTTCTTCTAGAGAGAGAATTTCTTGAGAGAATTAGGGTTCTTTTGTGAATCTAAAATAATTATTTCGAAACCACCTAATTAAGGGTATATTAGGTATAAATAGGGGGCCTAATAACTAATTAACCATCCCCACTTAACCCTAATAATATGGAATTAAC
The DNA here is from genome assembly GCA_036553675.1 of Solanum okadae. Classification (NCBI taxonomy): domain Eukaryota; kingdom Viridiplantae; phylum Streptophyta; class Magnoliopsida; order Solanales; family Solanaceae; genus Solanum; species Solanum okadae. Next base: position 12,789,542 of record CM071683.1, read on the forward strand.
CCCCACGCCAACTTAAAATAATTCGACCACAAGCAGCCCCTACCTACGAGACCACGACCCACAGACCGTGGGTGGGTCTATAGGGCTGTACATTCGTAGGTGCTGGTCTGCAGCCTCTCAAATGTGGCCTTGAACCATGAGTCACCCCCATAGGGAATGGATGGACCTACGCCCGTAGCTATCTAAAAAATGGCAGATTTGGGGAATGTTTTGGGGTCCTTCTCAAGGATCCCTTTGGTTGGTCCTTGGGTAGTCGTTCCTTGATGTTCAACTAATAGAACCTTAATTCTAAGTTGAGGAATTCATTTTATAATTCTATCCTTCACATCAAACTCGAAAACCCTAACACAAGGCTCTAGAACTCTCTACTTTAGTTCACTAGTTTCGGGGTGTAACAGGACCAGACCTACCACAGACCATAGATGGCGTCTCATGGGTCCAAAAACTAGGGTTTTCCTGACCCGACCCAGACACCTTATAAAAGAAAACCTTTCATTTTTAAAATACTCCCACGTTCAAAACTCCCTCCCAACTGTTTTTAAACTCTTTCTCTCCCATTTAACCACCAAATCCCACAGATCAAGACCCTATTCACTCCCCCAAATCCCAAATAATCTTTTCTCTCCCAAATCGCCCATCTCATTCCCCAACGATTCCACAGTCCGGGTTTGGTAACGTCTTGCAAAGAGGGTCTAGAAGTTTATTGAAATCACAAACTCACCGTTGTTATGTACTTGTAAGGTATGTTGATTTCTCTCAAACTTTGAAATTTTTCATAGTTTCCTTTTGAAATCAAAATTGAGCTTGTGTTGTTAATTTTGTGTTTGTATGTGAAATTGTATGCTAGAACACCCTTGGTATGATGGTATGTGACTGTGTAATTACTGAAAACTAAAGAATTCAAGTTAATAGGCCGAATTGGAAGTTTTGACTTAGGGTTCATGGGTATCGGTGTGATAAATTGTGAAATTCTGTAAACTTGGAACCTAAAGATGATTAACTACCATATTACTTGTTGAAATACATGTACAGGCCTAAGTTGTTTAAAATTGGTGAAGGAAAAGGATTGAAATAAGTGAACCATCTAAAACCTGACCCACGAGACCTCGTCTACGGAACATAGGTCGGGTCCGTGGGCCAGAAGCACACAATTGTTTTGCTAATTGTCGAACCACGGTGTGGACTACTATCTGTTATTCCATCGACAAACCGTTCTGCATATCCATGGTTCCCACATCAGAGACCTAATTAAGGGTACTCTGACCTATGGAGGGGACCCACGGACCGTCAATCCCTCGACGAACAGTAGGTACCCATCGTGGGTCGACAGTTCAACTACTGCCCAAATTATTTTTAGTTTTTCGTTTTGATTCATTTCTTGTTCTAAAATTCTTCCAAGTGTTTTATTTACTTATTTTGGTAATAACTAAGCTTCTACATATACTATGGCCCCCAACCTAGCTCTGACTTACGCCGCAAAGGGAAAATCAAAATTCTTCGCTCTCACGCGCCGTTCGATCATTATGGAGGACACAGAGGACACTGGCTATATTCCTCGCATCACCAGGACCTCCCCTACTGCTCCTCGCACTACGAGGAACTGAGCCCAGCTACTGATTCTTGACGTGGTTACTTCCCCCTAGTCTGATAGGGGGGACACCGATCAGATCAATGACTGTATCTGAGTCGGCATCCGACGGCATCACTGCTCATCTTATAAGGATAATAGTGTGGGTAACATTACAGTGCCCCAAGTTCTAAGCCTGCACTAGTTGCTGAGGAGCATAATCGATGGTGAGTGAAGGGCCAGTTTCAGATATACAAAGATTCCCACATGCTGAATGAGAATGATAAAATAGCTAGTCACCGAGGAGCGTCGGGTTCTCACAGGTAGCCTCCACACAGCCCCAGTCATTGAGGGGCTATTCCATAGACAGAGGTGTGAGTTGATGGCACGGCCCCAGGAACGTACAACGAGGATATAGTTAGGGAGTTCTACACCTCCTATGCCATCACTGTTAGAGGGTTCATCTCCAAGAGGGTCAAGCCCGCAGCTCAGCCTCCACTTGAGGCTACACTAGTTCTGGGTTTTCCTGTGGACATCTCCGATACCACCCTCCGCAGGTTCATCTTTGGCCCGAATCAGACTCTGCCAATCAATACAATAGAGCTAGACTATCGCATGGGCACTATTTGGAGTGGGGCATTTCAGAAGAATGTTGAGCAGTAGGAATCACTTATTAGGTGGCAAGCACGACATCTTGCCACAGATCGTGAGCGCGCAGAGTGGGTCAGTACTTCAAGCCTGGGCATTAGGAAGGCCACCTTAAATTTTGTTGCAAAATTCTTCTGGCTGCTAGTACGTAATAGGATGTCCCCCACTCAGGCAGACAATGTGGTCACATGGGACTGAGCGGTGATAGTTGCTGCCATGGTAGCGAGACTTGAGGTTGATTTTGTCCGTATACTAATCAAGGAGATCCACGAGAGGGACTTCAAGGCCATCACCACTTTGCCTTTCCCCTGCCTCATCTTCCAGCTTTGTAAGGACTCTAGTGTACCAGTGTGGCATTCTGACAGGTTGCTTCAGGCAACCAATACTTTAGACATCAGACATATTTGGGATGGCGCTAACCTTGCTGCCCCTCGCAGAGAACCATAGGTTGAGGTTCCACCATTAGGCAATGATCTTGTAGCAGATGTGGAGCATATGCAGGATGATAACACTCCCCTCCAGCCACTACAACAGATGCCCAGGCTCCTCCGTCTCCGACCGCCAGTCAGGCCCCTAGCTTTTCTAGAGCCACCCATTCTTCCGATTCCACCGCCATCCCTCTAGCCCGAATACAGAAGCTAAAGGCACAAATGGATACCATGCTTCAGCATGTGAGGCCATGGATGCAGAGTGCTATAACGGAGTCCGAGGTGAGGGTCGAGCAGCGGATGGAGCAAATGATGGACCAGAAGGTCCAGGCCGTTCATCAGCGCCTCGATGCCTTTAAATTGCAAGTCGTGGAGAGGCCGCCCAACCGTTGATGTGACCACCCTCTGAAAGGAGTTAGAGACCCTCCATGCTGATGTTGTTGTACTTTTCGCTCACCTAGAAACTGAGCCAGAGTCTGCCCCTACGATACCAGTTGATGATGTGGTGATGAGTGCCCAATTCGGCCATGACATGCCGCCAACAGATTCTTCCCGTGATGCTGGGAAGCGCCCCCGTTCCAGTCGTGCTTCTGATGATAATGAGGCTGAGAGATTGAGGAATAAGGAACTTCATCAGACTGAGGTTGCTCGGAGGGCATCCATAGTTAATGAGGAGCTTAGACAGCAGCGGGACAGGGAGATAGGGGTTGGCCCATCTGCCAGAGTGAGCACTATTGATGGTGCTAAGAGAGTTGATGAGAGCAATACTGAGAGTGTTGGGATAGTTGATGGGAGCGCTACTGACGGCGTTCCAAGTGTTGATCCAGCGTGCTCCGGGAAACTGGACCCACTCGTTTCTTGAGTGGTCTTCGGCGTATATGCGCCACAGGTTTTCTTCACCCAATCCTTTATTTTTTACTTTTTTTGCATTGGAGACGATTGCACTTTATTTTGTTGGGGGTGGGGTAAATTGATTGTGAGTGATAGGGTGAAGTCTGAGTAACCCAACTCATAATCCTCTCTTGGGGTTTTCTTGCCTGTATTCTCTTCCCCCAAGAGACTGTTTTAATTTCTGTTGAACCAGCATATTTAGGAACGTATGTGTAGAAGTAAGTAGAAAAACGAAAGCATGATGGCATAAAAAACATGAAAAAAATTATCCCTGTCCAAAGATGATGAAATGTGCTAGGTATGTAGGATTGATAAGTCGAATGTGCTAGATATCAATGTTACATGATAGGAACCGATTTGACTTCATCACTTAAGCTAAAACTTGAACTGGGTAATCTGATAATCTGATAATGAAACAATGTGCCAAGAGTGTGTGAGAAAAGTTGAATATTCAGACAACATGTGCCAATCTAGAACTTGCACCGTTACACCTGCTAAGATAATCTAGGCTAAAAGTTAGGAAGTGATCATAGGCCCTTGTTCAAATTATTCCACTTAAGCCTAAAACGATCCAAACAAATGAAGTCAATGTTCCCTTTGATCGAAATTTTTGAGCCTAAAATAGACCATTTCTCTTTAATCACCTAACTCACCTTCCTTAAAATAATTGTTTTGGCCCCGGTCCCTCCTTGGACATGTGCACCTTAACTTAGGCCAAAAGCCTAAGTTGAGGGTGGCTAATTCAAAAGTTATCTTGATCTTGGCCCTGATCCGACATCGGATATTGTCCAACTCAACTCATGTTAAACACATAAGTTGAGGGTGGTTGTGGAAAAAGAAACTGGAAGAAAAGGGGTATGAAAAGAGTTGTGTTGAACAAAGAAACTGAAAAGAAAATATGTGACTGTGTGCAAAAGAGGAAAAAAGTTGATAAACAAAAGTTCTGAAAGAAATAAAGAAAAATAAAGTGAAAGAAAAAAAAGAAAGTGAAAAATAAGAGCCTTAAAGCCAAAAGTCACATATATATTGAAAATAATCAAGGGAAAGAAAGTAAAAGGAAAGGATGACAAATATAGGTTGAGAAAAAAGGTAAAAAGCTAATGTAATGTCAAGGAGGGCATAAAGTCATTAAAAAGTACCCAAATGTACCACTCCTGACCTTAAGACTACGTTACAAGCTAAGAAAGTCCTATAGTTATCCTAGCAACTAGTTTGGAAAGTCTAAGAAGTCAAAATAAGGGCAAGCCTATGGTATTGAGCACTAACTGTACTTGAAGTCACTTCTGAGCATGAGTGTTGAACGAATCCTAAAACTTGAAATTCATATCTCTTGTGAGTGAAAAAGGATTTCTTTTGAAGTGAGGGCACTATTTACATTATTGGAAAATTGATACCTTGCTGATTGTGATTGGTGTATGTTGTGGTGTCTGTGGGTCGATCTATGTCATGTTTTGATCTGTATGAATTGGTTTGTTGAGTCTAAGAGAAAAGATTTGCACTGAGAAAATGGAATGGATTGAAATGGCCATGTGATTGCTTGAGTTTTTATGTCTGCTTCTACACAAGCGTCGTTTAGAGTGTTAGTTTGTCGCTTGAGGACAAACAACATGTTTAAGTTGAGGGTGTTGATATACCGTGAGTTTATGGTATTTTTGATACATTTTTCTTAAGTGTTGTGTGTGTCTAGGACCATTTTGTATTGATTTTTTTTTTGTGTCTTATGTTTGCAGGAAATAGGTTTTAACGCGGTTGAGTGAGATAACAGCTTAAATTATGCAGAAGTGGCCATCCACGAATGACCTACGAACCGTAGGTCCTATGACGATCCTTCGATGGGTAGGCGTAGATAGGAGCATTAAAGAAGTCTGACCAAGTATGGAACTACGAAGCGATCCACGGATCGTAGGTTGACCTACTGGCCATCCTGCACATCCGTGGAAGGTGTTTAGAGAGTTGAAGTTCCAGTACCTGATGAAATTCCTAAGTGTGGAGCCACGGAAGAAGACCCATGGACCGTATGTCCACCTACCGTCCGTCCTGCACGTCCTTCATTGATGAACTGGGAGTTGAAGGTTTCAGCCTCTGCTGAAAAGTTTTAAGTTTTAATCAATGGAGGGGACCTACAGACCGTAGGTCGATCAACGGTCCGTAGGTCAAGTCGTCGATCAAAGCCGCGTCCCAGAAGTTTATTTCCTTATTTTGTTTCCTATTTGTTTTGGACATGTTTTTCTATAAATAGGGTATGTAAACCTCGTTTTGGGGGGGTTAGACATTATTGTTTACTTTTAGTTCTTGATATTTTCTTGGGAATTAACTTGCAAACTTTGGCAATTTGATTTCCGGATTTCAGTTTATAAGATTTTTTCTTTGAAATTAAGTTCGAGATTTTGGGTTTCTTCTACTCTAAACTTAAGTTCATGAAATCTTATTATTAAAACATTGAATGTGTTCTTTCAATCATAAGTAGCTAAATCCACAACTAGGGTTGTGGGAACCATGAGCAATTAACAATGTATGAATAATAACCAAGTAATTCTTGAATAGTATTGATGCATGCATTGGTAATTCTTTCTCTTAGAAGTGTTTTTAACGAGTGCACGCGTTAGAACTCGCCTTGTTGCTACTTTCCGGACCAAGGATGTAGTTAATAAGAAAAGAATTATCAAAAGAGATTTAGTGTGATACTATCTAATAGTCTAATGACAATTGGTGCAAGGGTGAAAACTAAGTCATATATTGATGTGATGTCTAGTCTGAGGTAAAGGTAAGGGTTAGTAAATTATACACATGTAGCCGGACCAAGGTGCGGGGTGAAATTCCCTAGTTAGAGGACCAATCACTTTGGGATACCTATCTTACCAACTTTGCATGTGAAGCACTGGGTAAGGATTACTATTATTAGGATTACCGCGTTATGAGCTTATGGGGAACACATACACCCTAATTTCTTTCTCATATTGATAACTCAAAGTTTGAATCTTGCTCACTTGTTACGTAAAGAACAATAAGTTATTTGTTTCACAAATCCCCCCCTTTATTTACTTGTCTTGGAAATAAGTTGACTAAACGGATATAATAGTGAGTTAAGTTTAAGTCTAAACCATATTCCTCATGGGATCGACCCTAACCTACAAGTTGGGTTCCTTATTTGACAACGATCGTTTATACTTCTTTAGGGAAGTGTAATTTGAGTGTATCAATCAACTCTTGAGGATCTTTCTCAACCTTGGAACCATGAAACTCCGGAGGATTCATCCCAGTGAAGTCTCTCACTGTAGTTGCCGCCGTACCCACATTTAGGTTCACAATGACCACATCCTCTCTATTGGCTTTGGCCAACACTATAAAAACAGGCCTAAACTCTATATTAGTCACTTGTTTGGCCCAAGGGTTGGCAGGACCTTGTGCAGCTTCTTGAGAAGCTTCTTGTTTCACATTCTTATTTGCATTCTTCCTAACATAAGCTCTTCGAGGGGCCATATCCTGAAAAGGATCGATCAGGATTAAGATAGAGATATATAGAGTTACACTCTATCACACGACTTTAGAATGATGATAAAAGTGGAATTTCCTAAGCTTCTTATTGTCTCTTATTCATAAATGTGGCGCACTTCACACTTATGAACAAGACTCTACTCGATGTGGCTTATGAGACATCCTAGGACATTTCTAAACCTTGTTCTTTGAATACTAAGTTTCTCATTATCCAAAGTATACCTTAGATGTAACATGATGTATAGAACCCCAAGAGGCCCTACATAAGCCACTTAGCATAAATCATACAAGATAATAGAAGTAAAGACATTCAAAGGTATCATTTTTATATTTCAAAGGATTGAAAAAAGCCAAAATTCTTACTTAAGTCTCAAAACCATCTAATACATCATAAGGAAAGGGATTGGGACGTAACTCATACATCACATACAAGGTCGGAAATGAAAATGACATAAAACAATAAAAGAGTCTCTGTCCTCGAATCATGAGGACTTGCCCATCTTCAGAGCCTATGAAGAATAAACTAGCTATGAGTATGAGCGGTAGGAGCGTCAAACCTAACATTAGTGTAAAAATATAGGCACAAGTATGCATTAGAACATAAATGTACCAAGTATGAGGCAATAAGCATAAACATATGTATGATAACATAAATGACTTAAAACGGGTAGGCATGATCATAATGAAACATTTAAAAGCTTTTGGAGAAGAAATGACATGAAATCATAAAACATAGTCAAACACATTAACATAAAGGATATAAGAAAAGCTTGAAGAAAACGTAGTCATTTTGTGGGATATTAGCTTTAACTGACAATACCAAAAACTTGTTGCTCCCCAATATACACGCAAGTGTACGTGATCGCGCAAATAATATAGATTCTTAGATAAAACGAGTTATCGTTCCCAAGGGAATTATGATCAATTTATATCTAACACTTAATTCTAAAAATAAAAGTAAAAGTAACCGTTAAGAGATTGTGATGATTGTTCACTATTACTAATTACGCACTAAATAAAAGTAACCAATTGGGAACGACTTTAATAAGATGTTTTCAAGCTGAGAAAATGATGCATGAGACAATTCCAGGGCTGCAGCAATTAACAAATCTCATGCATCATATTCTCGGCTTAGAACTAATTTCAGTTGTCAAGTTACTAATTTATAGGGTTAATTTTATGAGTCGGGCTATACACCTCTCACTGCCTACTCCAGTTAGCTATCTAACTACATCGTTCAGCGATGATAAATATACTAACTGGCGAGCATTTATATTTCATCCTATTTCGTAACCAAGCAAGGTGTTCGTTCGAGCGTCACTCCTGAACACTAATCACCTCAATCTAATGGATGGACCGAGCTCTCTATATTCTCTGGTCTATCTAACCTCTCCTCTCCCGATTTTAAGATTAGACAATAGATTTATCTTATGGTGCGCAATCAAATACTAAAACAAGAATATAGAAGCAACTTATAATGACAACCAATAATTAATTCATAAACCTTCTATATTCAACATTTGATTCGTAGCTACAGCTCCAGAACAAGGGCGTTTAGACACTAATCTCTAAGAAAAGGAGGAAAAGAACCCTAAAAAGTATTGACGACTTTATACTTGATGCCCTCTGATTCCTTCTCTAGATTGATGCTACTAATCATTATTTATATGGACTATTTATAGATGTAGAAAACTCTAAATCAAATAATTGAATCCAAAACAAATTGGGAAATCAAAACCAAGCGGAATAAGAATTCCTTTTCTTTTCTGCCTGAAGCAGTGCACTGCGCCGCCTCAATTGTTTGGGAATGCTTCAGGTGAAGCCGCGTGGCGGTTGTTGCGCTCAATTCTAATTCTTCTTTTAATTTCCTTTCATATGCTTATATATTATTATATTCTATTTAATCCATTAAGTTGTCTGCTTGATTTCCCTCTTCAACCTTTCATCTTTAATTCGTTTTAACTTCAAATTTCTTCATTTTTCCATCAATTTAATCCTGCAAATAAAATATATTATTTAGCATAATACATAAAATTCATGCTCAAAAAGGACAAATATAAATATTAAATGTGGGGCAAATAATGATTAAAATATATATTTTTAGTCTCACATAAAAGACCATGAGAGATATATCATAGAATCTGGTATATCTTTCATACCGAAAGAAGGGGAGTCTACTTGACAAGGTATAATCCAAAAATATCATCATTTTCTAGAGTAGATCCACTAGTTAGGTCATTTAAGTCATCCTACGGGGGCACGTAGTTTGGGACTAGAGGTTGCTACTAGTGATTACCCTATTTGAGTTTCCACATCAAAGCCCTCTCAGTGCTAAGTAAAAATCCCAATGGAATGGATAAAAGTCAATTATCAATTTAACTTAGGAAAGACAATGATCAATACCAATCTACACTTTTAAGATCAAAACATAGAATATCTTCTTAAACATAATTCAACATGGATGAGAAAATCTTTCACCAATGTGAATTCATTTGTGAGAAATACCTTTCAAAATCATAATCATCATAGTAAGTGAGAAATTCGCTCACCATAGCATCAATACTTTTCTTTCCTAAGCATCATAAATTCATTAACAATAACTTCATGAAAACATGCATATCTTCATAAACTCATAATTCATAGTGCATGGGTTCATCATAGAATCATGGTTGAACAATATTAATTAGACATGGGTAAATGAAATTTCAACTAAATCTCATAAATTAGCATCAAATAATGCATTAGAAGACTTAATGAATCATAATTTGATGAAACCCACATTTATTGAATTGAACCCTAATTTTATCAATTGGAAATTGATTTGGGAAATTTAAATCCTTGGAAAGGACTCCATGAGTGAACGCACAATTACCTTGATGCCAGATGCACAAAAAGAATGGAGGATTGGAGACTTGGATGTAACCCTGCTGTAACCCTGATGTAACCCTGAATGGAGACTTGGATGTAACCCATATTCATACTGTTTATTTGCTTTAAATTTTGTGTTACATTTTTGCATGTGTGATTCAGACTCAAGGATCATGTTTATCTTCTGTAATATTTGATTCTGCATTAGTATTACAAGTAGTTTCATTTCTAGTATATGTATTCAGATAATAGATTTGCATATGCGACTTACTTTTAGCATTTTCAATATGTTATTCACATATAAAGCTCTCATGATTAACAATTAATTTTTTCCCTCTAAATTTTGCACAGAAAGTAGATAGAGACTTTACATATCTTCGTGTAGAAAGAGTCTATTAACACAATATAGTGCTCTTAACTTCACATGTTCTTCTAGGAATATTTGTTATGGTTTGCACAAAAATTCAAAAAGGGAGGAATTTTTGCATGAGTTGGGGGCAATATGGAGTGATTAATGGGGTTATTGGAGGTGATTTTAGTGTGTGCAGATTTGAGAATCAGAGATATAACTTCACCACTAGATCCAAAGCTATGAGGGACTTCTCTGAAATAGTTAAGGGTATGTAGCTTATGATCTCCCATTACAAGGGACACAATACAACTGGTTTATGGGAGAAAACAACTTTCGGCCTCAAGGATTGATATGTTCCTTATCTCAGAAGAATGGAATGGAAGATTCAACTCCATCAGACAATTGGATTTTTGCCGAGGCCTGTATCTGATCATAAACCTCTATTGCTGGAAAATGGGGATTGGGACACAACTACATCATACTTTAAGTTTGAGAATATGTGGCTTCCACAAGAGGGGTTCACAGACATGGTGAAGAGTTGTGGCTGAGCTATGTGATTATTGGTAGCCCTGTTTTTATAATCATTCAGAGAAACCAGAAGAAAGACATCACCATTTTGAACAATGAACTCTTTGGCAAGCTAGAGACATGAGAAAAAAGATGCTAGGTGAACTTTATACTCTAGAGCAGCAAACTGAAAGCAGGAGTCCTACTATGCTCAAGAACGATTTATTTTTAAATCTGCAAATGGAACTGCAGGAGATAGTTAGAGCTAAAGAAACCTATTGAAGAAGAAAATTAAGATGCCTATCGTTAAAACATGGGACCGGAATACAAAATATTTTCAATCAGTACCCAATTCACATAGAAGAAACAATGCCATTGAGAAGCTCAAAATCAATAACCGATTTTACCTATGTAAGAAGGATCTGGAATCTGCTAATCAATTGTTTTTGCATTGTCAGTAATAGTGTTTGGAACATGTTTTGCACACTTTTTGGCCTTAGTTGGGTTATGCCAAAGAACATGAGACATTATGGAAAGTTGATAAGGCCATCAAGATAATCTAGTTAATGATTCCAGCTACTATCATTTGGTGTTTTTGGACAGAAACGAACAAGAGATGTTTTGATGGCATCTCAACTTCAAATCACTTTCTCAAAGCTAAATTTTTACTTAACCTTTTTTGCTGGTCAAAGTTGACCCCAAACCTTAGCGCTCGACATTTTCTAGACTTTGTTAGCACCCTAGTTCTAGATTAACTCTTTGCATAGGAGTTGAACTGAGCTAAATATTCCTTTTTGTCATTCAAGTAACTATGCTACTTGTATCTTTGCATCTCCTTGATGGTTTTGAATGAAACTTACTAGTTCATCAAAAAAATAATATATGTTATGAATTTAGTGCATAGTTTTCTTTAATGTTACTCTATCTTATCACTTAGTAACAAGACTATGTTTCATTACCTACTCAAAATATTGAATTTAGGAAACTCTTGTGGAAGGAGTATTCTTCACATTGGTTAATGAGAGTAACAACTTTAACTATTGCAACTGTCTTAGAAATTATGAGATTAACAAGTTAATTTACTCAATAATGATCACTCTTTCACCTCCTTTTATTGTCAATCAAGGCTACTAACACAAGTGCACACATTAATACATACGAACATATTTGATGACTAATATACATAATTTAAGTAAATAGACACTCATAATCTACTAAATCATAAAGCATAAACCGACAATTGGGCAAATTGAGTTTTTCACATACAATTCAGATTCAAATGGAGTAAAATTACTTTGAAAAGGAGGAAACTTCAATATTATGACCAGGAAACTTCAATATTATGTCCAGATACTATATCTCCCAACAACCGGTAAAAATTAGATTGAGTTCTCCGTAGAAAAAAAAGAGATGTTGATTTCCTTTTTAAGAGGATTGAATAGAGACCTACAACTTAATTTATGGTAATAAACCTGGATATCAGGAGACTCATACCGCCATTTTCTCAGCTTTCTTTATTGATTTACTCCAACAAACCTGATTATCTAACTTCCACAAATCTCGTCGAGGGTCTCTTTGGTGTAACATATTCCGCCCTATATCTTGACGGGTTCTACCGAAAGGGTTGAGAGAAACACGCTTCAAGTTGGGTTCTGCCCAAATAGTTAAGAATTTATCCAGAAGAGGTGGAGGAATGATGGTGGTGGAGAGACCAAGTCTTCTCGGTCGTAGCTGGGGATGGGGTAATGGGTGGGTAGTGTAGAAATTATTAATTAAAAATGGGGTGAGGAAATATATCTATTAATTATAAATATAAGAAATGGAGTTTGGAAAATATATACATCCCATAATATAATAAATACTCACATACAGATTGAATATATATTCTTTCGTTAAGACTTGGTCGTTTAAAATCAATTGCGAGGACTTCGTCTCCAACTTGAAAGTAGCTCAAGTGAACCTTCTTATTGAAAAAATAAGATAGACAAACTTGGTAACATTCAAAATTTGTTGACCTTCTAGCCCTTTTTCCTCAAGTACTTCTAACTCAGCAAGGTGTAGTCGAGCATTTACTTCTTCAATGAGCCCTTTTTGAATAACAAGTCTTAAGGAAGGTTTTTGATGCTTAAGTGACGGGTCTGCTTCCATTTCAAAAGCAAGTGAATATGGTGTTGCTTGAGTTGGTGTGCGGTATGTTGTCAAGATTCTTCCATTCATTCATGCCAATCCTGTTTGGACTTGGAGAAAACTTTCTTCAACAAGTTGCATAGAGTCTTATCGAATGCCTCGGCTAGGCCATTGGCAGCAACATGATACATAGAAGATATGTTGCTTGAGGCCAAAGAGATCACAAATCTCGTTCATTAACTTATTATCAAATGACTTGCCATTGTTTCTTATTCTATAGAAAGGGATGCCAAAGCGATAAATGATATTTACTCAGAATAAATATGCAACATTTCCTTTTTTCACTTCTTTAAGAGCAACAAATTTGGCCCATTTTTGAAAAGTAATGCAGCCAAGATGTACAAGTGTCCACCAGAAGATTTTGGTAGTGGCCCAACAACATCCAATCCCCAATAATCAAATGGACAAGATGTGATAGTTGGGTGTAATACTTCAGGAGGCCGATGTATGAAATTTACATGAAATTGGCATGCCTTATATCTTCAAGCGTAGTCTAACCAATCTTTCACCATGGTTGGCCAATAATACCCCATTATCTTTTTGTGAAAGTGGAACTTTAGACCAGATTTATGCGATCTACATACTCCCGAGTGTGTTTCTTGCAGAGATCGGATAACTTCTTCCTCACCCAATCATCAAAAGAGTAATCCCTCAAATGATCTTCTATATAATGTGTCCTTGTATTAAAGGAAGTGAGGTGCACGACGACAACTATCAGTCTTTCTTCTTAGATTTTCAAGAAGTATTCCATAACACAATAGTCGTTAATGGGTTGTCACCTATATTCCTTCAAGGCTTCAGAAACAACGACGAGATACTCAAGCTCATTTTTTGTATATTTGTCCACGTTTCGTGGTGGTACTACAAATTTTGGGAAATGGTAACTTGCATTTAATCAGGAAGGGTTAGCGTTGAAGTTAGGGCAGCCAACACATGAACTTTCTTATTTTTATTATAGGAACCTATTAGAGGGTCACAATTCAAAGCCATCCGATGAAATTTTGAGCATAATCATGATAATGGTGCAATTCGGGATTCTTCACCTAATAATTTCCCAAGAGTTGATTGATCACCAACTAAGAATCACCAAAGACTTGTAAGTGTAACTGCTTCATGCTGACAACCATTCTAAGTCCACATATCGACCCTTGGTATTTAGCAACATTTTTGGAGAAACATTGCTTCAAAGTAAAGGAGAATGTTAGAATCTCTTGTTGTGAAATGATGAACACCATGTTCGTGCATGTTCTGGCCTGATGTGCAACCCTATCAAAGTACATTTTCCATGGAGGTTGAATTTCAATAGACATCACTTCTTTATCAGGAAGCTCATTAGTTAACTCCCAATCATCTGGTACTAGGTGGTCTACCAAAAAGTTTGTTGATGTTTGTCCCTTCACAACTTTCTAAGGAATGTACACGATCTCAAATAGTTGGAATTAGAGGTACCATCTTGCTAGTCAGTCACTAAGGAAAGGTTTTGACATAACGAACTTGATGGGGTTCACTCTACAAATAAGGCGAACAACATGTGCTTGAAAATAATGCTTCGTCTTTTGAATTGAGAGGACTAGCGCCAAGCACAATCTTTTGATTGGTGAATAGTTTAGCACATTTGTCATCGTCATTATGTTCAATTAATAAAGAGAGTATTCTTTACCTTCACTATTCTCTTGAGCTAATAGGTCTTCTGCATACATTTCTTGTGGTGTAATGTAGAGTATCAATGGCTTCCCAGGTATAGTGGTTGCCAAAACTAGAGGTTTTGCTAGATATGATTTGATACTTTTAAAGGCATCGCTACTTGTTTGTTCTTGATCAAAAGGAGCAAACTTCATTATGATATTACCTAATGGTTTCCATGTTCTTGGTATATTTGAAATGAACCTCCTCAAGTAGGCTAGCTTTCCTCGGAAACTTTTGAACTGATGAATATTTCGATGCTCGAACATCTTAAAAATTCCATCAACTTTGGCTTGATAAATTTAAATTCCTCGGTATCTCACAATGATGTCAAGGAACTTGCCAAAAGTAATTCCAAAGGCACATTTCAATGGATTCATCCTTAGTTAATATATTCGAAGAAACTCAAACACCATTCTTAAGTTTTTCAATTGATCATCCCTCTTTCACGACTTCACCACTAAGTCATCAACATATCATTCAACATTTTTATGGAGCAGGTCATCAAATCTACTCCCTCCGTTTCAAAAAGATGGGTCTGGTTTGACTTGGCACGAAGTTTAAGAAATTAAAGAATACTTTTGAATCTTGTGGTCCTAAATTAAAGTTATGTCAAATGTACAAAATTGCCCATAATCTTGTGGTCTTAAACATGCCACGTGGAAAGCAAAAAGTAAAATGTTACCAAAAAAGGAAAGAGGTCATTTTTTTGAAACTGACTAAAAAGCAAAGGAGATCATTCTTTGTGAAACGGAGGGAGTATTTTTCATAGCCCTTTGATATATTGCACCAACATTCTTTAAACCAAATGTCATAACTTTTTAGCAATAAATACCTTTAGGTGTGCAAAATGCGGTGACTTTTTCATCTTTTGGTGCCATGAATATTAGATTATAGCCGGAAGAACAATCAATCAAATACATTGCCTCATAACCAGTGGTAGCGTCGATCATTAACTCTTGAATGGGAAGAGGTAACCCATCTTAAGGGCATGCATTATTGAGATCCCTAAAGTCAACACAAACTCGAATTTGTCAATTTTTCTTACTCATAGGAACAATACTTGAAATCCATGTAGGATATTTGACTTCACGAATAAAGCTTACATCAATGATTTTTTAAACTTCATTTTCTATCAATAGAACAAGTTTGGCCTAAAGTGTTTTGGGGTTTCCTTAACATGATGAGAACCATTCTTGACTGTCTATTGACAGACTTCTACTTTAGGATTCAAGACATGCATTACTTTATAAATCCAAAAGAAAACATCATTATATTATTTGAGTATATTTGTATAACTGGTTTATTCATCAACTTCTAGAAAGGCACTTAGGTAAGTTGGACCTGGGTCTTCATCCGTCCCAAAGTTAACTTCCTTCAAGAGAACTATTATGGTCTTCTCTCCTTCTTCAAG
Organism: Solanum okadae; assembly: GCA_036553675.1. Lineage (NCBI taxonomy): Eukaryota > Viridiplantae > Streptophyta > Magnoliopsida > Solanales > Solanaceae > Solanum > Solanum okadae. The sequence continues at coordinate 12,805,582 of CM071683.1, forward strand.
TTCTGGTGGATAATCTCCAGCATCTTCCTCTTCTAGAGGATCGTTGTCATTGATAGATATGTTATATCACTAGATAATATCTTCCAACTATTTATTAATCTTAATTTGAGGCAATATATGGTGATCACTTTGGATTGTTACATGATACAAGAAGCCTACACTTTTTTCATCTTCCTCGCTCTCCTTGGTTTAAACCACAATGTGAGTCTTTGCCTTTAGTTCCTCTTTACAATAAACCACATTTCCACTCGTCACCTCATTCTAGAAGGAATCAATCTTTTGAAATCCTTTTGAATCAAAGATGAAGCAAACAATGTTACTCTTAGATATTTTATCTGATTCTTGTTATTCTTTTTCTTCAATGGACCTAACCTCTCAAAGAAAGAAGTTCTTGAAGTCGATTTTCCAAGTCGATCAAAGACAATATTTTTTTTTGGAAGTAGTTACATCATCTTCTACCATGATATGGATATTTCTTGCCTTCCTTATGGAGATGCGAACTGGCGGCAGTTGGTAATAGCCTAAGCCTTCACGTGCTTGTCTGGTTGTATCTTCCAAAGGGAGTTTCCCTAACTTTGATGGCTCATTAGGGTTGTATCCAACCTTCAGAAATAGCTTTTAAGTGTTGGGATCAAAGCCTTCTCTTGTGTTTTTTTGTAGGGAATGCCACATCTCGCACTTGATTTTGAGCGATTGTCTTTCCTATGAGCTTCGAAAAAATGTTTATTGCATTAATCCGTCTAATCGAAAGAGATAGTCCTCTTAATGCATTTTCTTAAAGGTTTGATTATTGACCTTCTTCTTTCTTCACCTTTGGAACGTAGAAAAGTACATAAGTCATCTTCTTTTTCGAAGACATGATCTTCCCTTCATTCAGAATGAGACAATATGCTTTAGTGTCAACTTTTACAATTCTGACAACCACGTCAGTTCTTTTGCTTGAGATATTGTCATACTTGATTGATTTGACGTCATTAGATTTATCCCTTTTGACAACATAATTCTTCAAATTGTTCATCAGCGAAATGTGTCTCAACTTTGGTGAAAGGATTATCATCCGCAACTATCTTCCTTTTAATATCTCCTTAAAGATAATTCAAACATTGATAGTTAGAAGATGAGACAATTTTATTCTCATGTACCCAAGGCTGACTGAGTAATATATTGTATGAAGTCTTTGAATAGATCACATGTATCCATGAGCTTAATCACAAATCTACCAAGTGGATTTCTAATTTAATAGAGACTATACACCTCTACCCCCCTTGATTGAATCCTCGTATCAACAAATGACTTTCACTAAGTTCTTCAATCGTGGTAAGGAGTTACTTCAATGTATGAATATGCAGAATATTGACTCCAGATCCTTCATATATTAAGATTTTTTGTATCTACTTCTCTAGCAGTGTTTCACAAAATAGAAGATCATTATCTGTAAATGTTATTTTTGTATCACATACATGAACTTATTGGGAACAAGGTTCAATAGGATTTTTAGAAGATGAAGGAGATATCATTGATGAGATTTCTCTCGTTGTTTCTTCTTAATTAGTAGGAGAAACCGTTGGTGAGGATTCACTCATCGTTTCTTCTTTTTAAGTAGAAGACACCTTTGGTGAGGTTTCACTCACTATTTCTTATTTTTCAACATTGAAACATGATGCCTCAACATTTTCTTTAGTAGACTTTGCAAAACCAACTTGATGAGAATTCTTCTAAAGTCACAAGATGTCGGGGTTTCTGATTGTGATGAAATTTTACCTTTGCCTTCTTTGGACGCGTGATTGATTTCTACTTCTCCAGTTTCTTCACCATCTTCCCTCGAATTGATTGCTCTGATTATTCTTTTTGTAAGCTTGACTTGTTGCGTCTTCGCCTAGTCATAAGAATCTAGCCTTCATCACCATCTATATCAACTTAAGATACGTGTTGCTCCACTGAATCCTCTTCATGCTTTTCAGAGATACATATAGGGAGGACCAGATTGAGCGAGCCGAGTATGATAGAGATCTGGGTAGAAATAGCCTTTTTATCACTAAGTACAATCTTCTTTTCGTTAATCAATCGCATAACTCTATCCTTGAAGACAAAACACTTTCCAAGAGGGTGACTCAATAGTATATGGTACTTGCAATAGGTTAGGTCATTATTTTTTTCAGCTTCATCAGGTTTCTTCTTTTCTAGCAAATTGATGAGCTTTAACTCAAGTAACTCATCAAAAATCTCGGAAACGTCAAAATCCAAGGTATGGTATTCCTTTTCTTACATCTCTCTCATTGTCAACTTTCGAATTGAATGTGCTTGGAAAGATGCTTTCATACTTTGTTTCTGGCTATCCTTTGTAGTGGACTTCATAGGCGACACATTGACATTCATGGATTCTTTGTTGTCATTCAAGGTCACAAATTTTCTCCATCTCTCAGCACTAACTCTCTCTGAGCTCTGGCACACGTTAGTGTGTACTATCTTACACTTCGTCGGAATGGGGAGGGGATGACCAAGATGGTATACATAGGGAAATCATGAGTAAGAAATAACTTAGGGTATTGCGAGTAGTTTAAGTGCAGGCATATCACAAACTGATAGAAGGAAAATTACGAAATCCCAACTAAAAATACCTGAAGGAGTTTCAATCGAAATAGGTAAGGAGAAGGAGACACCGAATAAGGATGAGCAATGGTCGGAATTAACTAAGAATAGTGGAAGTGGAGTTGGCCAAACCCAGTAACTTAGTCAAAACCCTCAGTAACCACTCATAGGAAACATGAGCTAAATGGGGTAACAACAACGACAACTTGGGCCAATCTATTTGCTTCTAATCGATTGACAACAAAAGTTATGAATCTCAACTATATACCCCCTGTAATTATTGATGAAGAGAAAGTAGTGGAAATTTTTGTGGAGGATATTGCTAGAGATAATGAAAAATGGGCTCCTTTAATTGTTGTGTATGTGGCAGGCACTGCACCATCATTGGAGCTATGGGGAGATTCATACTTGAACAGGTACTTTCACTATCAAAACTATAATATTATACCATAAGGATTGGTAATTTGTGGTGAGATTTGTAAATGAGTAAGAGAGGGATAGGGTACTATGTTCAGAGCCTCGCTACCTAGTGCGAAGGCCAGTTATAATGAAACCATGTGTGCGTAAGTTTAATTTCAAGCAGGAGATACTTACCACTATTCCATTGGGAGTTAAACTTCCAAATCTCCCCCTAAACCGTTGGAATGCAGTGGTATTGAGTAAAATTCGGAGTAGTCTAGGGAAACCAATGTATGCATATGAGTGAACATCCAAAGTGAATAGAATTTCATTTACCAGAATACTAGTCAAAGTGCATATCACAAGACCCTTGCCTTAAGTGATTAAGATGTATGATCCTAAGGGGAAAGTCTTAGAACAACAAGTACGGTTTAAATGAAAGCCTATATGTTGCCAAAACTATCTCCAAGTAGGACACTCATGTGTGGAAAGGTCAGATGCACATATCCAGAAGAAAGGACTGAATCAAGGTAAGAAAAAAGAATGGGTTCCTATTACTGACAGAGGTAAAGAGTAGAACAATGATATAGGGCAGTTTACAGTACATGTTTAGGAAGTGATGGAGCATCAATAAGGGAATGAAGTGCAAGATTGGGGGAATGGCAAACTGTAAGACACATGAGTAACACAAAAAGATACGAGAAGGATGGAAGGTCTACTGCTAATGATACAGGGGAACATAGCTATAATGAAGGCCAATAGAGTGGAGAAACAGGTGGGGGAAGTGGGGAGGTACCAATAAAACACCCATTATCTCAATGATAGTGACATGGAATGTGACAGGCTTCAACCAAGAGGTTAAATACAAAGGGTAAAGGTTGTTTCTTAAAAGGAATAAGGTTAAGCTTATAACAATTTATGAGCATATGATCAGAGCTGATAAAGAAGTTTTATTATCAGAAAGAATATGACAAGATAGAACTGGTGCACAAATGACAGTAATAATGTGAGAGGGAGAATTTGGGTGATATGGATTACTAATGAAGTTGATTTTAATAAAAAGGAGGATACAAAACAATATATTCTTGGGTTGGTGATGATCAAATATATTAAAATTTACTTTCAGTTCACTGCAGTATATGGTCTTCACAAAATAACTACTAGACTACCTTTGTGGACAACAATTAAACAACTGAACAATAACATAAATGAACCTTTGTTGATTATGGGGAACTTTAACTCTATATTATCACATGAGGACAAACCAATTGGGAGTCAAGTACAAAATTGTTACGACCCAAGGGTACCCATAGACGTAACAAGGCACAAAATACCCCTAAAGGCACCATGTAAGCCGCTTAGAATATCATAACATAAATCATTAGAACAAATAGAGTAAAACCGCATTTCAAATCTTAAGAAGATTTCATAAAAGAAAAGCATAAGTCTAGACTTGTCTCAATTAGCCATCAATTACAATAGTACAAATGGAAAGGGACACAACCCATACAACATAGTTTGAAAATAAAATACCAAAAATGAAAATCAAAGTGAATCTCCCATCCTCGAATCATGAGGACTCACCATAAGCAAGAATAATAGTCAAATCCAAGCTTGAACCGAATGATGACCGCCTTAAAAACCGGACCCTATACATGGGAAAAATGTAGCAAAATATGGGTTAGTACAAAAATGCACTAAGTATGATAGACATGCATAAAAACCTTGAAAACATGCAAAAAGGGTAATTTTAGTTGAATGCATATAATTTATTAAGTTAAAGCATCATCTTGAAGGAAAAAGGAAATGCATAGGTCATAATCATGTTCATTCCATAGATCATTATACCATATGAAAAACATACTGATGAGTTCGAGATTTGCACTCATTTTGGGCTTTGTTTATATAAAATTAGTGTCCTCAAATGCTTAATTTGTGCCAATAACGGATGTAAAACCATTAATTTTCAGGTTTATGGATTGAGGAACAAATAAAGGATGCTAACAAGAAAAAAGGAACAAAACAGGCTCAAAGGATGAAGAAAGGCATCATGGTGATCGCCAAGTTCACTTGGAAAATCGCTGAATGGTTATTTGATCGCTTAAAGTTCCAGTGTGCCAAGCCCTGAAAGAAAGAACCAAGTTTGCAATGGAAAGGAGCAATCGGCGGATCGCCGAGTGATTTCGTGAAGACAAGATTGATCGGCAAAGTTACAGACCTAGAGGATGCTAAGTACCAAGGCAAAAGGGTGATGGAATAGACCAAAGGGTGGCTCGCCAAATGTTTCGGCGAGCCTGACTTACTTCGCCGAGTGACTCTTCGTAGCACACTTTTGGCGACTATAAATACATTTTTGAACATTTCTTTTAGCATCTTAGATCATATATTTTTGATCTATTTTTTTTTAGTTTTGAACAAGAAGACAGTTTTCTCTAGTTTTTATCTTTTTATGATGTCTAGCTAAAACCCCAAATCTTGGGGTGTGATTATGTGATTATGGGCTAATTTAGTTTATGGGTATTGCTAATTGTTAGTTTAAATGTTATTTAGAAGTGAGTTCAATCATTAATTGTGGTTTAATTTAAGAATTGTAGTTGCAAATACAGTTCTAGCTTTGTGTTCTTGGCTTGCTGAAGAGGGAGGTTCTAGAACTAAGGTTTTTGATTGATGGTTTGTGGGTATTGGGTTGACCTGGGTTCAGCCCGAGAGAGTGAATCCTAAACTCAATTCCACACATTCAGCTCGAGAGAGTGAATGGATTAAGGTGCGAGCTGGTATTATTTTGCACGCTTGTTGATATTCGAGAGAAATCAACTTGATTCGGGGTAAATTGTTCGAGACAAAATTTGTTTCCTCTATAGCCTAGCTTACTCATTAATATCTATCTATTTACTAATAGTTGCAATTACACATTCGTCTATATTAGCCTATAATCGATCACATCCCAAGAACACATTTCATTGTTGTTAATACATATTGTTTGCTACGGTTTGTAGTTGATAATTATAATCAAAAACCCCCATTTGACATTCGTGTCATCCCCTGATTTGAATGATATCTTTATTCGATAACTTTTATTCCTATGACTGAATTGACCATGCTCGTATCTCAAAATTGAATCTGAAACACTTACCACTCCCTGTGGGATTCGACCCCAACTCATTTAGTTCGGTTTTATACTGATTTACGTTCATTGAACACCTAGAAATGGATAAATAAGATCCCATAATCCTACCCAAGCTAAGTAAAGCTTCTTGAGTAACCATAGTTCATAATTCATCTTCTTGTTCATAGTGGGAATAAACCTTAACCGACATAGACCATGTGAGCTTAACATGGAATCCAGTGATACCCACACCAACAAGAGTTATGCTACTTGCATAAGGTAAGACCATCACCATAATAACTTTTAGGTGGATCCACTAGCTAAAGACCTATGGAGGCATATAGTTTATGGGATGAGAAGATTGTTACTAGAAACCCGTTCTATCTCATGGATAGGTTCCCATCTCAAGAGTTCGCTTCTAGAAACCCGGTCTTTCTCACAGAAAGGTTTCCATCTCATAGTCAATATCCACTCGGTGCTTAGCATAATTATCATGGAGTACATATTAAGTCTTGACTTAAGTTTATATTCATGGAAGAGTGCCTTGACACTCAATCCAACATAATTCATAAGATAGCTCATTGATTCAATAGGTGATAATAGCCTTTAAACCTTTTAATCATCATCATGTGAGAAAATCTTCCATATTTTGTTCATTATGTGTTCATGAGAATAGTCTTTCAATCAACACAACAACATCATCATAGTTTACCCTTCAAGGAACACATTCAATCAATACATCTAGAATTACTACATTAGACATGGATGATAACATAATTTAAGTAGTTCAGTTACTACACGCATAATTCTATCATATTCTACTAGCATCAATCATTACCCGCACATTGAGATCCAAATTGGGGAAAATAGGGGAGTTCATGGATTCTTTGGGAATTCAACATAAGACCATAAAAAATCATCAATATATCCATAATAAAACATAATTCAATCATTAAAAATAAATTTGAAAGGAATCCATGAGATTAAAGTCAAATCCTAACTTTTGGGATTTCTAGCTTAGAAATTAGGGGTTTTGAAGGTACTCCATGGATGAAGTCTATCCATGGATGAAGATCTACCATACCTTAATTATGATTCTCCAAAGAAATTGAGTGAAAAGGCCTTGTTTCTTCAAGCCCTAGCTTCTACTTTCCTCTTCTTCTTCCTTGAGTTCTAAAGAGAAAAAATTAGACAGAAGATGAACTTTTGGGATTTGATTTGGGGGTTTTGGAAATAATGGGTTGAATGGGTGTATTTTGACGTAAAATGACTTATATAGTGACCCCAAACATACATCAAATGACTCCAATTAAATTGGACATAAACATGAAATCCCCAAAATAGTCCTCACTTAAAGTGAACTGCCAGGGACCACGTGGGGCACCACGAGCTGTGGTCATGACCACTATCCGCGGTCCCATCCGTGGTCTTGAGGTGGTAACTAGGCAACTTGTGCCTTTAGCTCACACTCCCAAGGAAACTCCACGAAGGGCTCCACGAGCCGTGGTATTGACCACGAGTCGTGGTCCCTCTCATGGGCCTTGAGGCAGTGGCTTAGCCATCCTCTATCACCCCTCAACCACTAGGGCATGTTCAATGTTACTCCCACGAGCCGTCTAAGGCTTCATGAGCCGTGAAGTGGCTCGTGTGGAGGAATCAATTTGAGGCATCCTTAAGGAGGCTACTGCCTCCACCTCCACGAGTGGCACCGCGACTTGTGGTGACCACCACTGGTCGTGAAGGCCCTCGTGGTCTTGGGGCAGTGCCATGGCAAGGCTTGGGCAGCCTTGGCCCGTGGCATTTTGCCTTGGTCCTCTCCCTCCTTCCTCGACTCTAACCTTAACATTTAGCTCTAGTTTTAGCCTACTAATTTCAGTAGTGTTATATTCTCTCCCCCTTGAGAACATTCATCCTCGAATGAAGATCTAGACACCTTACAGAAGTGAAGACTCAAGACTAGCCGCCCATCATGAATGAAACATCAAAATAATGCACAATTCAATGAAGGAAACTTTAACTCCATCTAAAACATAGTCAATGTAATACAAGGAAGTAGGAACTACATCTATCAATCCATTATGCTTGAAAATTTAACATTTCTCATATTCATAGGAGGAACTACTTTCTCCAACTAAAATCATGCTAACCCAATATCATTGAGCCAATATGCAATTACTCTTAAAAGCATACTAAAGCATGTTCATCAACTAATCTCATGAAGTCAAATAGGCAACTCATACTAAATGCACAACAACAAGAGGGACGTAAATCATGAAACTCATTTCCTTACTAAACATGAATTTCATCAAGAACATGCATATCATAAAGAAATCATGGAAAAGAACATACAACTCACACGACTCCCAAAACAATAAAACTCAAGAGGAGCAAATTACATCAAGCTTGAAAAGGAGTATAAAGAAAGAGATGAGGATATCGGGACTTAATATCGTCCTCGGCCTCCCAAGTAGCACCCTCAACCAAATGATTTCTCCATAAAACCTTCATGGAAGCTCTTTCCTTGTTTCTCAATCTGTTGACTTACCGGTCTAGGATTTCTACAGGAACCTTTTCATAAGAAAGGCTTTCATTACTCCCAACCTTTCTACGGGAATAATGGATATATACCGGATCTCCAATATAATACACTTCTTACACATAGAAACATGAAATACCAGATGAACACGAGCCACCTCATTTGGTAAATCCAACTCATAGGTAACCTTCCCAATGCGCTTCAACATTTGATATGGGCCTACATACTAGGTACTAAGTTTCCCTTTCTTGCCAAATCTCATCACACCCTTCATGGGTGAGATTTTCAAATAGACCCAATCATTAACTTCAAATTCTAAATCCCTTCTTTTCACATCGGCATAAGACTTTTGTCTACTTTGAGCCATTATCAACCACTATCTAATGAGTCGAACTTTCTCAATAGCTTCATAAACCGATTCGGGACCAATGAGAGCAATTTGACCAACTTTAAACCAACCAACCGGAGACCTGCATCTCCTACCATACAAGGCTTCAAAGAGAGCCATACCGATACTAGAAATGTAACTATTATTGTAGGCAAAATATATTAATGGAAAGTGGTCATCCCAATTACCTTTGAAATCTATAACACATGCCCTTAACATGTCCTCTAATGTTTTGATAGTACGCTCTGCTTGCCCATCAATTTGGGGATGAAGAATCGTGCTAAGTTTAACTTTAGTACAAAGTCCTTTTTAGAGTGACTTCCAAAAGTGAGAAGTAAATTGAGTTCCCTGATCCGAAATAATAGACAAAGGGACCCATGCAACTTCACTATCTCATTTATATACAACTTAGCATAGTCTTCGGCAGAATGAGAAACCTTGACGGGAATGTAGTGGGCTGATTTTGTCATCCTATTTATAATGACCCAAATATAATCATGTTGCTTTCGAGTACGAGGCAAACCCATAATAAAATCCATATTCTCCTCTTCCCACTTCCAAGTGGGAATTTGTATATCTTGTAGTAAGCCTCCCGGCCGTTGATGCTCAACCTTAACTTGTTGACAATTAGGACATTTGGCTACACATTCTGCAATATCTCTCTTCATACCATTCCAGCAATAGACTTCCCGTAGATCACGGTACATCTTGGTGTCTCCCGAATGAATAGAATATCGATAACAATGAACTTCCTCTAGAATTTTCTCCCTCAAACCATCAACATTCGGAACGCATAACTGACCTTGGTACCTAAGCACCCCATCTCCCCCGTGGGAGCACTACACCATTTTAGGCCTACTGCCAAACTAATTCTGGACAATGCTTGTAAAGTGTTGCCTAAAATATTTTTGGGGACACTTTTAAAGTGTAGCCCAAGTTTTAAACTTTTAGCTTCGATAATATTGACAACACTTGCAAAGTGTACTTTTTAATGGTATAAGCTGCACTTTATAAGCGTTGTTACAATATGATATAATTGGCAACAACTATTTACATATATGGCCACACTTTTAAAGTGTCCTATTTTTATATTTGTAAAAACAATACACTACAAGTGTGACCTTAAATTTTTCACTAAAATATTATATTCCCTCCAACATTTTTAAATCTCCCTACCATTTTTATTGGGCAAAAAAATAATAATTCATAAAACATTAAAACTTTGTTTTCCCCAAATCAGAAAAACATGTTTTTCTCTAATGAACCGAAGAACATGCTTTTCTTTGATGAACTGAAAAGCTGAAGCTAAGTCTGGAGAACTGATCAAGAGATGAAGCTAAGTCTCTCTGTCACGATTTTCTCTCGAATTTTTCGCTGAAGAACACAATTCCTCACATATTTCTCGTTGAAGAGCTGAAGATCTTCTCACTGAAGAACACGATTTTGTTGGAATATAGTTTATCAGGTTAGAAATTCTATCTTTGAAAGTCTAAATTTTAGCTTTAGGGTTTTGATATTCTTTTGTTTTTTGTACGATTTTGGGAGTCTAGCTCGTATTTTAGCTTCATCAGTTGGAAATTAAGATGAATAGCTATAGGGTCTTGTTAATCGAATCATATTAAATTCACTCTAGAAAGTCATTAGGATTTGAAAGTGAAGCAGACTCGTCGTGCAACCCATTGTCTTGTTTTAGAACCTTGTGTCTGCAGGTTATAGAGTAAATTTCACTTTGGCTTGGAATGATATTATGTTGAGTAGATAGGTCTACATAATTTTAAGCTAATTGATATCTGATGATATCTGTGTATGTATTATTCTCTGGCAGATGGATCTGATAGCTAAGTTAAGCCATCCATATATCACGAGTACAAGGATGATTGGGTTGAGAAGGTATTATGTTATTTAGTTTCTAGAACAGGATTTGGAACTGATTTTTTTATGAGAACGAAGAAGCATGAGCACTGCAAAAATAATCCGAGCCAACAAAGGCTTTTGAAGCAATCTTTTTGTCACTTGCCTTAACTGGGAAAGTTATACATAAAAAGGCAATGTGTTTCCAGCATACCAGCAGACAAATTGGACACAGAACAAACTGATAGTTCCATTAACACACTTAAGATTGCCATCCTTTCATTAGAAGGAGACACTGTATGGGAGCTTCCGTCTGGGTTGTTTCTCAAAATTATTGATAATATCATCAATTGTATCCTCCCAATTTTCAGTCGCTTCAAGTTCTTGACACAAAATCAAAGCAAGATGATATCTAATTGCTGCCTCCTCATGGTTATCTTTTACATCTAAATTGCTAACAAGAACCGGCTTCAAGAGAACACGGTTTTGATATGAAGATCTTCAAGCACCAACTCAAAAACTTTTTCTTCAAATGTAATTACAACATCAAAGGGACCATCAGCTGCATTATCCTGCCAACGTTGAGGTGCAAGTTGTTCACCCAAGTTCCTTTTCAGCATAGGCAGTATTCCATTTTGTCTGTACAACGTGTTTGCGATAGAGGTTATCGAACATCTGCTTATAAGGAGTGACGAAGTCGTAAACACTTGGTTCCCTAATAAAAAGAACAAGAAGCTTCACATGTTTCCCAGTGCCATATGAGGCCACATCAAAGCCCTCCCTTTTCAGTAGACAATGTGACTCCATGCTCCAATTCTGGTTAGATGAGCACACCATTGTATACCAGAGCTTCATAACTACTTTCGGCAGTTATACTCTTGTATTCCAGATGAAACGAATTCGTCGATAGCTACACCTTCTGGAATTTACGCCTGCGTCTGGTTGGAACTGAAATGATTATCCTTGACTTGAGAAAAATTCTACCTCAAAATATGATTGACTTTGTTTTTCTTTTTAGGGGAATTGGATATGCATCGTTACCAACTATTGTGAAGGTGGAGATATGTGAGTGGTTATCCTAGCCTTGCTAGCATTTTTTACTTATTGACATATGAATTTTACGTTTCTCCCAAAATATGGTCAAAATATATTTGTAGACTAAATTACCCTATGATTCTTTTATATGAAGAATCTTTAGACACCTTTTCCTAAATTATGAGGTTGAAAGCAATAAGATAATGGGAATGTTTTATGGTGTAATATAAAGATAATGACTTTTTGTTTTTTTGGGTGATCAAGGAAAAGATCATAAGGAAGTCTAGGGGAGCTCTCTTCCCAGAAGAGGTAGTTTAGATACAACTTCCATCATAATGGGTTCTCATACTAGAGTGGTTTACTTAAAGTTTATGTGTTCACCAACTTTTTCCTCTGCATAAACTCTGCAAATGGCTGACTCAGCTATTACTGGCGGTAGATTATCTGCACTCCAACCGTGTTCTACATAGAGACGTGAAGGTATAAATAGGCCCTGAGTTAATGAGCTTTCCTTATGGCAACTATAGTCCTTCTACCTCGTGCCTCACCTTGCAAAGATCCTGCACCTTTTCCTTCTTCCTTACAATGGTGGCTGCAAACATTGTTTTCTACTTTGGATACAAGTCTTCATTTTGCATTATGTTCTTGAAATGTTGGATGTAGAATTGTAGCTTTCACTAATATGTTTCTTGGTAACTTCATATGTATAAGTTGCCTAAGGAACTACATATCTTAATGTTTGCATTTGGTTCTCTTAGTTTGTGTATAAATTGCCTAAGGAACTTCATGTCCTAGCTTTCACTTATTAATTTTGGACATCATTGTGGATCAGAAGTTCCGTTTTTGTAATTTAATCATTTGTCTCTATTTCTTTCACTCCCTCCCTTGTGTACCTAAATTCCCTTCACAAGAGACCTCGCGATCTCTGGATTCACTGCGCCATGGAAAATATGCAGATGTGACTACACTGCTGTGCATTGATTTTTTTTTTTGGTTTTAACCATTATTTCTTTTATAATCTCATAGCAATTTACTCTTGGAGTGGTTTAATGATGTCTTCTCAACTGATATATCTGACAAGTATGAGAATGTTCTCAGTCGACTGTGAGAAAAACATGGATGCAAAGTATGTCTATTTCTATTATTACATTCTCCATTACTTTATCTTGGACTTTGGCTAGTGTATCTTCTAGCTTTGGTTTAGAATTGTTGGAACAATTAGCGTCAATATTTTGAGTATCTATCACTCTACAAGATTGTTAGTACGTTCAAGATTTTTCTTCATCTCGTGGTTGGAGACTGTAGAGATTGTAATACCAGAGTTGCATGAGATGCGCATTGCGCATACTATTTCTATTGGATTTGAATGACTGTGCACGCTGAATCTAGACTGTGGTGGCGGGTACACAATTTCTCTTTGAATATTCTAGTACATCACATGTCTTCTTACTATATCTCAACGTCTTATTGGAAGCAACTTCAAATCATCTTTGTTATCTGTTTTCTTCTTCTTTTCTTGTCACCAGGAAAGGAGCAATATTGACATATGATACTCGTACCGATTTGGCATTTTTTCATTCATTTAATACAGCAGACTATGTTGCTCCTTAGCGGGTTAGGTGAGACATGTTTCTGAACCTACCTACACTAAAGCAATCTAACCTAGTCATAAATTTCTTTCAGACTCCATCTAAGAACTGGTCTGATGTTATTGTTGTCATTTGAGAACTGATTTATTGATTTAGAAATATGGTGGCATCTGAAATGACTGAAAACATCAAATAGTTGTGTCTTACCTTAGGTTTACTTTTATTCTTAATTAGTTGTCAACTTTTAAGTTGATAGCTTTGGAACCTATCAACAATGTTCTATGGGTTCTTGCAGACAGAGGTTATTGTATTTCCATGTGGAGATTTTTGAGAAGGTGGATATCATTGTGACACATACAACTAGGTATGTCAAGGACTTCCATACCTTCACCAAGGCTACTCTATTCCAGTTATTGAACATATTAAAGGGCTAGTCCAGAATGTGTAGACGGTAGATTAGTTAGCTGATACATGTCAAAGTTAGATTTTTGACATCCTGAACTTGTGTTCATAGGCAGAAATATTCCTATCACCATTTCTTATACTTCCTTCTTTATTAGCATGACACCACCCAGAATTCCACCAAGTGCTACTAAAGTTGGGGAGACTGATTTGCAAGTTTCAAGTTTTTCCCTTAGTCACCTCTTACCACATATCATTAACTATGGAGTTAGTTGAAACTTTAGATAGGTTGTTTCTCTACTATTTGTATTCATGTATTCTATATTTCAGGAAATCTTTTGCAGTTTATAGCAGAGATGCTTCTTGTGTATTGGCTTTGTGATTGTCAACTGGTTCTTATATAACTAAGTCATTACTCTTTTTCATAACGTGCTCATGATTAGTTTCATAGAGATCTTTTTGTTGAATTTTTGTTTTCTCATCCATGTGTATTCCATTTTGGTCGTGATCATCTGCATATGTTAGTTTACATGTTGCTGCGTGATTTTTTGAGGTTTTTTGGTTCTGATTGCCATCTTTCTTGAGACAGGCTAAATTCACTGCCACATCCAATTTGTTCTCTATCTGTAAGTTTTTAATGTCATCGTCTTTCCCTAATTCAATGACCTTCTACCTTCAAATTATTGTTTATTGGTGTTCTCGATTAGATTTAATATAATATTGTATTGTACTTATACATGCAAGTGTTTCTACCGCTGATAAAGTTATTTATTCCTTAATTTCTCGATAATTCAAAGCCAAGTATGTTTCAAAGTGCATGTACGCCGAGACTTGACAAAGAATAGAGATGTAAACTGTTTCGCTTTCGAGAATAAATCAAACTGGTTAGCTTTATTTGTGATATCAGGTAAATTGATGATAGCATTTTTTTTGGAAATCATTTTTTTATTCTAGCATGTAGAAATGCTTGTTGGATTGTTTCTATGTACTTTTCTGTCTGCAACAATTACAATAGTTGAAGATAGACAATCAGGTATTTGAATTAATGTAGAAAACAAGATATCTATGTGTTTGGGAAAGTTGATAATCAAGTTTACATCAAAAGGTTACTGATCAAGTCTACTATCTATGATCATGATCCTCATGTAAGTGAGTCATGTTTTTTCTAATTAGTTTGTGCTTGTGAAAAGTAGGAATTATGTCTATCTAGAACAAAAAATGTCCTCTAACTCCTGCCATTTCTGAGGAAGAACTGTGGCTATGGAATCTGCTGCTCTGGCCGTTGTTTTGTTACCCGGTCTTGGTGGTGTAGTTATAGGAGATTATACCTAATTATCATCGTGAAACAAAGGGAATAATATCAAATGTATCCCCCACTGCTACTTGACAGCCTAAGGAGAAGATGATCATGCAAAAAATAGCTAGGGGAAGTGAGTTAGCTCTTTAGAGGATGAAGTGTTCAGAATTGATGAGATCAAATATATCTTAGATTAACAAATTATAATTAGTATCAAGTCATTTTAACCTGATATATTTTATTGATTTTCTAAAGAACGTTAGGGCCCTACGAGTAAAAGTCGAGTCTATTACTACACAACTTATGCACAAAGAGTAGAGTTAGATTTTGCATAAACTCTAGTGCTAGTGTTACTCCATAAAATAAGACATTCAATGGTGTTGGTGTTTCTCTGGCTGATTTTAAAAATCATCCTTTTAAATTGGAGACTTGTGCGAATGACCTGTTAAATTTGATATGACCAAACAAACTGATTTTCAGCATGTCAGATCAACATTTTGTATTACACAACCAAACAAGGTGAGTGTTCACTTACCACATTTAGATAGAAACTATATTGATTGTATATTCGTGTCATGTCTTGCTCATCTTTTTAGATGCCACATTCTTCTACAGTGGATCATAAGGATGTAAGTTAACCATGCTCTCCTTCCAATTTTAGTATGGATTAACGTGGTGATAATGTATGCTAGATAGTAGATGAAAAAATATTGATGAAATGTTCAGATTTGCATGTTATGTATCTCATTTGTGCTTATATTATAATAAAATGAACTAGACAGAATAACCAACAACAAAATACTAAAAGAAAGTTTAAGAAATGCCCACTTGAGGTTTTACATTTTGACCTGTACAGTCAGATTTATGTTATGAAATAACAGACATCATTTTTGTCATCAATGCTCAACCTTGCAATATTTGGAGTTCTATTTAATTTTTTTCCCTAAAATATTTATAGCGAAGATGCACCAGTAGACTGCAGTTAGTCTTTTTTTAGCTTACTGATGGGAGAGACGTCTTTGAAGGAAAAGAAGTTGCAGTTACTTGTATTATGAGGTTTTTTGTTATGTTCATATTGTTGGCATAAAAATTATTGAGCTCTTTGGTTGTACATATGCTTTGTGCTCTCAGAAGACACTTGGTGCTTCCCATGGAATGATATTTTTATCCTCCTGTAAAGGAATTTTTTTTGCATTAGGTAATGTTTGTGAGTGATCATTTAAGTGTTTTGTTCTTTTCTCCCAGATTTCTTGCCGAAAGAGTCTCGGAATACATGTAGAACTAGGATTTTATAGTTTTTGTAACAACAGTTGATTGGAAAATGGATTTTGTTGTAGTTACTTACTGTGACATGTTATTAGCATATGAAATACATGTTTTAATAGCAACTAAGAGTCGTGTTTTTTCATAACAGTACCACTACATTGGGAAGGGGCTGGGGAGTATTGTTAAAAATGACTAGTATTGAGCATAACAAATACATGATTTATTTCACTAACTTATAATTTTATTTTGAATGTGCAGGAAAATGCCGGTAATTGAATTTGAATAGTGGCCAGAAGTAAACTCGATCTATTGTAGTGAACGATGAAGAGTTTTTGTACTATTGTCATATTTTTTTGAATGCATTTGGTTTTGTGGAATTTATTGATAGTAGAGATCTTTAAGCAATCGCTTTCTAAGTATTGGTTGTACAAGACATGTTTCTCGAAGTTTATTTGAAATACATAGCTTTGATTATTTATTAGCTAATTTTGTGCTTTAGATCACTTATATATTTAATTATGTGATTATTGAATATATGCAAATAAAAATTATATTCTTAAAAATGAGAAATTGTGCCTACATAAATTCTACACAACATTGCCACACTTCAAAAGTGATGCTATAGGGACGTCCAATGTGTGGCTTACTGATTACAATTTTTATCTTGTACATAAGAAAAGTTACACTTTATAAGTGTTGTTCTAGATGAGATACTAAAGGCAACACTTTTTAAGTGTGGCCAATAACAAAACAAACGCCACACTTTTAAGTGTAGTATAATCAAACAAAGGTGTTGCTAATGAATTACTACAAAGCATACCCTTTATACCTCTTTGGCCATGCTTTTTAAGTGTAGCTGCTATGGCTACATTTCAAAAGTATGGCCTAATGTCAAAGGTTACGCTTCTTTAGGCCACCACCTAAAAAGCGTTGTTGAAAGTCCAAAAGTGTAGCCTTTTATCAAAGGCCACACTTTTTGCTAGTTTAGACTACACTTTACTGGAGTGGCCGTAGGCCTAAAATGTTGTAGTGGAGAAGGCCTCAACGGACTTCTTGAGTACCGACTCTTTCAACTCAACCAATATAGGATCAAGGCTTTTCTTAGCCTTCATCATATCCATCACAAAGGACGGTTCGGACCCATTATGAGCATGACACCACCCTTGGTGGAATCCACTAGTTGGACACATAGTCGTGTCAATCTATGCACCTCACAAACCAATTCTTTATTTTTATCCTCTACATGAGCCACACTACAAATGGACAATCTACTAAGTGCATCCGCTACAACATTAGCTTTGTTGGGGTGGTAAAGGACACTCATGTCATAATACTTCAAAAGTTCTAACCACCTTCTTTGTCGTAGATTCAAGTCTTTTTGACTACATATATTGAAGACTCTTGTGATTGATGAAAACATCCACATGGACCCCATACAAGTAATGTCTCTATATTTTCAAGGAAAATACTACCGCCGCTATTACAAGATCATGGGTCGGATAATTCTTCTCATGTACTTTGAGTATCCTTGAATAATAGGCAATCACCTTACCATTTTGCATGAGCACACATCCCAACCCAACTCTAGAGGCATCACAATATACAACAAAACCATTTGTACCCTTCGGTAAGGTCAACACCGGAGTGGAAGTAAGTCTATCTTTCAACTCTTGGAAGTTTTTCTCAAAAGCCTCCGACCACTCAAACTTAGGCTTCTTTTGTGTCAAAGCTGTCAATGGAGAAGCAATGGAGGAAAATCCCTCAACAAACCTCCTATAGTACCCAGCCAAACTCAAAAAGCGTATAATATCAGAAGGAGTTAGAGGTCTAAGCCAACTCTTGACCACATCTGTCTTCTTAGGATCTACCTCAATACCCTTGTTTGACACAATATAACCAAAGAAAGATACGAGCCTTAACTAAAATTGACACTTGCTAAACTTTGCAAAAAGTTGTTGGTCTTTAAGAACTTGCAACACAATTCTCAAATGGTCCATATGTTCATTTTCACTCCTTAAATAGATCAAAATAACATCGATAAAGATAATCACAAACATATCAAGGTATTGTCTAAACACCCTATTCATCAAATCCTTAAATGCCGCTGGGGCATTTGTCAACCCAAATGACATAACCACAAATTCATAGTGACCATACCGGGTCCTAAAGGCCATCTTGGGAATATAAACCCCTCTCACCCTTAATTGATGATAACCCGAATGAAGGTCTATTTCTGAGAAATATCTAGCCCCTTGAAGTTGATCAAATAATTCATCAATTCTCGGAAAGGGATATCTATTCTTAATGGTCATTTTATTCAATTAACGATAATCGATGCACATTCTAAGAGACCCATCCTTCTTTCTAACAAACAACACCGGAGCACCCCATGGAGAGATACTCGGTTGAATGAAGCACTTATCAAATGAATCCCTTAGTTTCTCTTTCAACTCTTTTAACTTCGTCGGAGCCATTCTATAGGGAGGAATGGTGATAGGTTGCGTGTCTAGTAAAATATCAACACCAAAATCTATTTGCTTCTCGAGAGGAATACCGGGAAAATCATCGGGGAAAACTTCTAGGAACTCATTCACTACCGGAACCAACTGTAGAGAAGGGGTTTCGGACTCCACATCATTAACCCTAACAAGATGGTAAATGCACCCTTTGGAGATCATTTTCCTAGCTTTAAGGCAAGAAACAAATTGACCTCTAGGGATAGAATTCACCCCTTTCTACTCTAAAATAGGTTCATTTGGAAATTGAAATTTAACCACCTGAGTCCTACAATCGAAAGAGGCATAACATGCATGCAACCAATATATACCCAAAATCACATCAAAATCCAACATATATAACTCCACCAAATCCACCAAAGTAACCCTATGAGACAAGGAAATGGGAAAACTTCTATAAACTTTCCTAGCCACCACAAAATCACCAACCGGGAAAGAAACCGAAAAATGCTCTAATAACACTTCGGGGAGTATTTCAAAATTCATGGCCACTAAAGGTGTCACAAAGGACAAAGTAGCATCGGGATCTAACAAGGCATATACATCAATAGAAAATAATTCAAACATATCGGTCAAAACATTTGGGGAGATCTCTTGGTCATCCCGGGATCAAAGAGCATAAAAGTGGTTTTGCTTTTGAGCATTGGATTTTGAGCCACTTGGAGGAGATTTCTTGCCTTCCTTCCTTTAAGCCGTAAGTGCAGGGAAATTTCTCAAATGATGATAACACTTACCACACCCAAATCATACATCTGTGCCGGCTAAGTACTTACCATCATGAATCTTCCAAGATTTTACACAATTTGGCCTATTTACATAAGAACCACCACTATTACCTCCTTGAGGTTTAGGGTTAGGCACCCTATCCTTGTTGACCCTTGGATAAGCATTTGAGGAACCTTGGTTGGAGAACCTTTGCTTGAACCTTGGTTGACCTTTCCCATTGGACTTAGCATTGGAGAAATTCCCATCACCGGTTCTAGCTCTTTTAACCTCCCTATTCTTGTCTTCGAGTTTCTCATCCTCCATTTTTTGTGCATACACCATAAGACGTGAGATATCCATATCATGAAGAAACATTGCCGTACAACATTCTTTTCTTACCAATTTGTACACACCCATCAAATACCTACTCATCATATCCCTTGAATCCGCCACCATAGTCGGGGCATAGTTGGACAATTGAGTAAACTTTAGAGAATATTCTTGAACACTCATATCTCCTTGACGAAGGTTAATGAATTCTTCCACCTTAGTTTACCTTATCTCTCGGGGAAAGAACCTATCAAGGAACACCGAATTGAACACTTTCCACTAGATTGGACCCGTTCCTACCGGCCTATTGTTCTTCCATTGAGTATACCATACTTGAGCCACACTCTTCAATTGGTAAGCGTCTAACTCCACTTTCTCTATCCAAGTCACCCCCATGGCATCAATTATTTTATAAACCTCTTCCACAAATTCTTGAGGATCCTCTCCCACTTTGGAACCAAGAAATACGGGAGGGTTCATTCTTTCAAAATCCCTCAATCTAGAAGCCGGAGAATTCATATTATGGTTCACATGAGGCCCAACATCTCTATTGGCCTGGGCTGCCATGGCTTGGGCTTGATTTATCACAGCTTGAGCATGAGCTATCATGGCTTGGGTCAACATTTGGATAGTAGATTTAAACTCTATCTGGGTCACATTCTCAACCACGGGATCAACCAAAACTTGGTCAACTTGAGGAGCTTGATTACCTTGAAGAACTTCATCATTCACATCTCCACCCTCCATTTCTCTAGCGTTAGCCCTTCGTGTATTCATATCATGAAGACACAAAAGAAGGATTAGGAGAGGGACTTTTATAGAGTTAAACTCTAAGGCAAGACTTAAGAGTAATGAAAGAAGTGAAATTTTCTAACATCTTCTAGCCTCTTATTCATAAATGTGGCGCTCTTCACACTCATGAACAAGAATCTACTAGACGTGGCTTATAAGACATCATCCGAGAATCATTCTAAACCTTGTTCTCTAATTACCAAGTTTGTCATGACCCAAGGGTATCCCCTTGACGTAACAAGGCACATAATACTCCTAAAGGCACCATGTAAGCCACTTAGCATATCATAACATAAAGCATTAGAACAAATAGAATAAAAATGCATTTCAAGTCTTAAGAAGATTCATAAAAGCAAAACAGAAGTCAAGACTTCCGCTTTGATTTTATGAAATCTTCTTAAGACTTGAAATGCATTTTTACTCTATTTGTTCTAATGCTTTATGTTATGATATGCTAAGTGGCTTACATGGTGCTTTTAGGGGTATTATGTGCCTTATTACGTCTAGGGGGTACCCTTGGGTCGTGACAAACTTACCCCCTAAATGTAACAAGGAACATAATACCCGTAGAGGCACCATGTAAGCCTCTTAGCATATCTTCACGTAAAGCATTAGAACAAATAGAGTAAAAACACATTTCAAGTCTTAAGAAGATTTCATAAAAGCAAAGCAGAAGTCTAGACTTGTCTCAATTAGCCTCGATTACAATAGTCCAAACGAAAAGGGACATATACCATACAACATAGTTTGGAAATGAAATACTAAAAATGAAATTCAAAGTGAATCTCCCATCCTCGAATCATGAGGACTCACCACAAGCAAGGAGAATAGTCAAATCCTAGCTTGAACAGAATGATGACCGACTTAAGAACCGGACCCTACACTTGGGAAAAATGTAGGAAAATATGGATTAGTACAAAAATGCACTAAGTGTGATAACCATGCATAAAAACCTTGAAAACGTGCAAAAAAGGACATTTTAGTTCAATGCATATAATTTATTAAGTTAAAGCATCATCTTGAAGGAAAAAGGAAATGCATGTCATAATCATGTTCATTCCATAGATCTTTATACCATATGAGAAATATACCATAAGTACCTTCAAAGTCTACTTGTGAAAAGCATGAATAAGATCTCATAATCCTACCCATGCTATAAAGCTTCTTGAGTAACCATACTTCATAATTTATCTTCTTGTTCATAGTGGGAATAAGCCTTAACCGACATAGATATGTGAGCTTAACATGGAATCCGGTGTTACCCACACTGAAAAAGGTTGTCCTACTTTCCTAAGGTAAGACCATCATCATAATAACTTTTAGGTGGATCCACTAGCTAAAGAACTATGGGGCCACATAGTTTATGGGTAGAAACCCGGCCTTTCTCACGAAAAAGTTCCCATCTAAAGATATTGCTTCTAAAAACCCAACCTTTCTCACGGAAAGTTTTCCATCTCATAGTCAATATCCACTCGGTGCTAAGCATAATACCCATGGAGTACATATTAAGTCTTGACCGAAGTTCATATTCATTGAAGAGTGCCTTGACACTCAATTCAACATAATTCATAAGATAGCTCATAGATTCAATAGGTGAGAATATCCCTTCAACCTTAGAGTCATTATCATGTGAGAAAACCTTCCACATTATGTTCATTATGTGTTCATGAGAATAGCCTTTCAATCAACACAACAATATCATCATAGATTACCCTTCAAGGATCAAGGATCACATTCAATCAACACATCTATAATTACTACATTAGACATGGATGATAACATAATTCAAGTAGTTCTTTTACTACATGCATAATTTTATCATAGTCTACTAGCATCAATCATTACCCACACTTTGAGATCCAAATTGGGGAAAATAGGGGAATTCGTGGGTTCTTTGGGAATTCAACATAAGATTATATAAAATCATCAATATATCCTAATAAAACATAAATCAATCATTAAAAATGAATTTGAAAGGAATCCATGGGGTTGAAGTCAAACCCTAGCTTTTGGGATTACTAACTTCGAAATTAGGGGTTTTGAAGGGGCTCCATGGATGAAGAGCTACCATACCTCAGTTATGATTCTCCAAATATTTTGAATGAACAAGTATTGTTTCTTCAAGCCCTTGCTTCAACTTTCCTCTTCTTCTTCCTTGAGTTCTACAGAGAAATTTTGAGAGAAAATGAACTTTTGGGATTTAATTTGGGGGTTTAGGAAATAATGGGTTGAATGGGTGTATTTTGACTTAAAATGACTTATATAGTGACCCCAAACTTACCCAAAACGACTCCACTTCAATTGGACCTAAACATCAAATTCCCAAAATAGTCCTGACTTAAAGTGAGTTGTAAGGGACCATGTGGGGCTCCACGTGCCATGGTCCCATTCGTGGTCTTGAGCAGTAGCTAGGCATGTTGTACCTTTAGCTCACACATCGAAGGAAACTCCACGAAGGGCTACACGAGCCGTGGTCTTGACCACGAGTTGTGGTCCCTCTCGTGGCCTTGAGTTAGTAGCTAGACAGGTTGTACCTTTAGCTCACACACCCAAGGCAACTCCACAAAGGGGTCCATGAGCCGTGGTCTTGACCACGAGTTGTGGTCTCTCTCGTGGGCGTTGAGGCAGTGTCTTAGCCATCCTTCATTACCCCTCAACCACTAAGGCATGTTCAAGGTCAGTCCTACGAGCTTCCTAAAGCTTCACAAGCCGTGAAGTGGATCATGTGGATGAACCTATCTGAGACAGCCTTAAGGAGGCTACTGCCTCCACTTCCACGAGTGGCACCCTGACTCGTGGTGACCACCACTGGTAGTGAAGACCCTTATCGTCTTGGGGCAGTGCCTTAGCAAGGCTTGGGCATTCTTTTCCCTTGGCCTTTTTCCTTGGTCTTTGCCCTCCTTCCTCGACTCTAACCTTAACGTTTAGCTCTAGTTTTAGCAGTGCATCAAAAACTGATAGAAGAGGAGAAGCTACTAAGAACAGAACTGATAAAATGGAGTCAGATAGAGGAGAGCATATACAAGCAGAAGTCTAGAGTGCAATGGCTCAAGTTAGGGGATGCTAACACTACTTATTTTTTTGCTAGTATGACAAACAGGAAGGCACAAAATCAAATCACCATGCTAACAAAAGAAGATGACACAATCATCAGAGGAATGAATGAAATAAAATAGGAAGTTGTGAGATTCTACCAAAATCTACTAGGGAAGAACACCAGGCACATGTCAGCTGCACAACTAGAGGTATTCAAAGTTGGACCTAGACTTAACAAGATGCAACAACTCAAGCTTATTCAACCATTCATTGAAGCTGATGTAAAGCCAGCATTGGGGAGTATTGGGGACTCTAAGGTCCCAGGAGAGGATCGGTTTAATGCTTACTTATTATTATTTTTAAATCTGGGCCAGTCATAGGGGATGAGGTAACTGCAGCTATCCTAAATTTTTTCCAAACAAATGAATTTTATGGTCCTGTGAACAAGACTACTGTCACTCTGATTCCTAAAACACAACACCCTACCTCAGTTAAGGAATATAGGTCTATATCTTGTTGCACTTCCATATATAAAATCTTTTAAAAAATTCTCACACAAAGACTTCACACAGTAATGGAATATCTAGTGGATCCAAGTCAGGCTGCTTTTGTACTTGGTAGAATGCTATGTACATGATAATGTGTTAATGAGTCATGAATTGGTCAAATGGTATGGAAGAAAAGGAATTTCTCCAAGGTGCATGTTTGAAATTGACATGCACAAGGCATATGATTCCTTGGAATGGCACTTCCTGAAGGAGGTTATTAGTAGGAATGCAGGTTCCACAAAAGTTTGTAGTTTGGGTAATGAGTTTTGTAGGGACAGTATCATATTCAATCATCATATATGATTGTGTTAGTCCAACATTCCAAGTAAAAAGAGGGGTTAGACAAGGTGATCCACTATCACCCTATCTTTTGTTCCTGCTATGGATTATCTCACCAGACTGCTGAAGACTCTAAAATCCAAACAAACATTCAAATACCATCCTAGATGCCACAAACAACACATTATATAGTTAAGCTTTGCTGATGACCTCTTGTTGTTTAGAAGAGGATATGTTGGTTCCACTACCTTATTGTATGAATGTTTTCAACAATTTTCAAAGGTGTCTCGACTGATAGCTAATAATGCTAATAGTTGTGTGTATTTTAGTCGAGTTTCAGAGGAAATACAACAAAAGATACTGCAACATATTAGTTTTTGTAAAGGAGATCTTCCATTCAGATACTTTGGGGTGCCTCTGAGTTCCAAGAAATTATCAATAAGCCAGTGCCAACCACTCATAGACAGAATGATGGGAAAAATCACTACATAGACAGTTAAATTACTATCCTATGTAGGAAGGCTCCGGTTGGTGAATAGTGTTTTCTCAACCATGCAAGGATTTTGGTCACAGATATTCTTAATGCCTAAGAAAGTTCAACAAAAAGTAGAATCCATGTGCAAAAGGTTTCTATAGAATGGTGAAAATCAAACTAAAGGGAAAGTACTCATAGCCTGGGAGACGCTTTGTTGGTAAAAGACTGCTAGAAGGCTTAATATCACATACATGTATCTATGGAATAGAAAAACTATTTTAAAATATTTGTGGAACCTCTACAAGAAGAAAGATAAACTATGGATTGTATGGGTTCATACCTTTTATCTAAAGGGTAGGAAACCATGGGCAATGGAAATCAAGCAAGCATCACAGATTGTAAAGAGAATTCTGAAAGCATGCCAATGGATATAAGCGAAGGACTTGAAAGTAACTGATATCATGGAGGAAACAAAATTCAGCATTACGAAAATGTATCAGAAACTAAAGGTAGAGTACAATAAGGTATCCTGGAGAAGATTGACTTGCAACAATCTTGGTAGTCCTAAATGGGTATTTGCATTATATGTGGCTATTCATAAAGGACTTTACACCAAGGACATACTGAGTAACTAGGGAATAATTGAAGATGATGTTTGTTCGTTTTGCAAGACAGAAGTTGAAACATATCAGCACTTGTTTTTCACATGTAGCTTCTCAAAACAAATATGGATAAAGATGCTCAATTGGCTACTCATTACAAGGGGTTGTGAAGGCTGGAATGAAGAACCAGAATGGGCCACAGGGCATGCTACAAGGAAATCTATTATGGCAGATGTTTACAAGATGACACTGGCAGCAACAATATACCATATATGGCAGGAGAGACATCTCAGAATTTTTGAACACAAGGAGAGGGCGACATGCATGATCAGTAGATTAATTACACAAGATATTCATCATAGAGCTAGCATGATACCTAGACTAATAGGATATATGTAGAATCTTAATTTTTATCCCTAGACTAGTTTACAAAAAAGGTTGATTGAGTTGTAGTAAGACTCTGAGAGTGGAACATGTCCATATCCAGAGTGCTAATCTGTACAAATTGACTAATATGGTAATAAAATTTATATTTACCAAAAAAAAATTATCAATCTCTTGGGTTCTTGCTTTACTCTTCCTTTGTGAGGATCATTGAAAAACGTCATATCTTTTCCAGTAGATGGTCAACTCCATATCATAAGTACGAGTATCTAGATCTTTGAAGTATTTTTGCTTTTATTCCTTGTAAGATGTAAAGAATCTTCGAGGTGCATTCCTTGGATACACATTTCTATTGTAGAAGCTTCACATAGCCTATCTTTGCAATTTAGTCTCGTATTTCTCCATCAATTTATAAAAATGTATAACAATTTCATCCTCTCTTTAGCGAGTATTTGTGAGTTCTAGAAGGCTCATCGTACACCTTGTTCTATACACACAATTGAGAAACTCGTGCTTTAGTTGCTCCCAGCTATCGATAGAATTGGGCTTGAGATTTTTCTAGCTAGGTTGGGAGTGTGCTATTGGCTGAATGTCCCCTGGTCGCTTTTTCTAGCTGGGCTGGGAGCTGGATGCATGGTAGGATGACTCGCGATATCTACCTCACCCACGGGTCCCTCTTTCTAGCTAGGCTGGGAGTGGACTGTTTGGTTGGGTGCCCCCTTAGGTCACTCTTTCTATCTGGGCTGGGAGTGTACTATTGGCTGGGTGGAGTCTGACGGATTATCTTGGTTACTTTGGGCTGGGAGCCCGATTTCTTCTTTCTTAATAGACTTAGCTCTTCTGTGTATCTCTCGTGCTTATGGAGGTTCGTTCAGGTTTTATTTAAACTTGCGCACGAGTGTACCTTTTGGGCTTATGGGGTCTAGTTAGGTTTAGTTTAGTTGTACTTAGTTTATTTCTGGTATGATCGTATGCTTTATTTTCATATCTTCTTTGACCTCTCTGTGTCAAGATTCTATCCTTTCTTATTATTATTACCTCTTTTGCTCAGTTGGACTTTGATGCGTACTGAGTACCTGTTATTTTGGGTACTCATGCTACACTATACATCTATTTCATGATGCAGGTCTAGTACCAGTTACCAGTGGTGAATAGTTCCAGCCTTCTTTTGAAGCTGTGACTCGGAGACGAGGGTGAGCACTTGAGGTTTTGGGTTTGTTATTTCTCTTTCTTTAATTTGTTTTAGCTAGTCTTGTTGCTTTTGAGACATGCTATGTTGTGATCCACTTTTGGGACTAGTACTCTTTATTAGACAACTCTGTACCAGTGACTTCTAGGTTCTGGGAAGGATTTCTGTATATATTGATTTTGGTTTGTTGTCGTCTTATTGTCCTTGTTTAGATTATTGTTTTCGCTAGTATCTACCCTTACGCTCATTACTTGATGTTGTAGGTTACAGATTGGCTTACCTACTGGTGGTAGGTGCCATCATGTTTCGAGAAATCAGGTTGTGACAAGTTGGTATCAATTGTAATGACCCTCATGGTCATTTTTGTGTTTTGCCTTCTATGTGTCGTTTAGAGCGTTCCTGTAGTGACCACAAGTCTTTAATCCTAGGCAAAGAATATCAATTCTTCACAGTCACCTTATTCAACTGCCTATAGTCAATCCACATGCGCATCGTACCATCCTTCTTCTTTACAAAAAAAATAGGAGCGCCCCAAGGTGATACACTAGGTATGATAAATCCCTTACCCAAGAGATCCTGAAATTGAACACTGAGCTCCTTGAGTTCTACAGAAGCCATTCTATATGGCGGAATAGAAATATGCTGAGTACCCGGCTCAAGCTCATTCGGAACATCAATATCATGCTCTGGGGGTAGACCAGGTCGGTCGGTAGGAAACACATCTAAGAAGTCACGAAGAACAGGAACTGACTCAACTGGAAGGACCTCTCTACTCACATTAGCAAATAAGCCAAATAAGATAAGCATCCGCTAGCCTCCTAGCCTGAATAAAAAAGATGACCCCAACTGGTGTGCTACTACGAGATCCCTGCCATACCACCGGAGGAATACCAAGAATGGCTAAGGTAACAGTCTTAGAGAAGCAATGTAAAATAGCGCGACAAGGGGATAACCAGTCCATGCCCAGAATCATGTCGAATCAACCATGTCAAGCAATATAAGGTCAGCCCGGGTGTCACGACCATGGATAGTAACTAAGTAAGATCGAAATACCTGATTTACAACTAAAGACTCACCCACGGGGGTCGACACATGCAACAGCGCTACCAGAGGCTCAGAAATCATACTCAAGCTAGAGGCATAGTAAATAGAGACATACAAAAAAAGTTGAGCCCGGATCAAATAAATCCAAGGCGGGCTGTTGGCATAAAAGAATCGTACATGTGATAACATCGTCAGATGCCTCAGCCTCCGCTCTCGCTCTCGCTACATAGAAATAGCTATGTCCGCCTCTGCTCCGACCATCAAACCTACCACCTGACATACCTCCCCGAGGACCACCCCATATACACTGATGACCACCTTTACGGTTCTGACCCTGACCATGGCCTTTAGCTGGAGGTCCTAGTAAAGCTGGGGGAGCTACCTAAGGAACGGGAGCAATTCGACTATGCTTAGGGGAGTCGCAGGCCCAATGACCCATCTCACCACCCTCATAGCAACCTTGCCAAGGGCGACTCCCAATCTAACAATCATCATGGCTTGAAGAACCTAACTGAAATACCTCTCAACCCTGACTTAAATTGGCCTCTCTACAACCACCATCTGATGTATGAATAGAGGCTTGGGTAGGCCGGCTAGACTGACCTTGTCAAAACCGTCGTCTGGTCTTGTCATGATAATCCCTAGACCTGGGGTAGGAGTCACTGTAAATGCCATCATGCCTAGCCCTCTTCTCGCTGCCCCTTAGGCCTCACGATGAAGATGCTTCATACTACTGGCATGGTCAACCATGTCTAAAAAGGATCGACCCGCAGAAACCAAGGACTAGGTCTCAAGTCGTAGCTATAATCTCAACCCATGGACAAAGCACTTAACCCTCTCCTCTTCTATTGGTAATATCATCTCTGTATGACGGGACAACAGTGAAACCTAGTCTCTTACTCTGCCACTAACATGGAGCCCTATTCTAACCTGCAGAACAGATCCTGAGGCGGTCTCTAACGCTACGAGGGATAAACTTGGCCAAGAAGGAATCAGAAAACTCATCTCATGACAGCGGTGGAGATCCAACTACCCTGGTCTGCATGAACGTGCACCACCACTGCTTGGCGGGCCCATGTAGCTGGTAAGCGATAAAGTCGGCCCCTCTAGACTCCACTAAACCCAAAGTGTGAAGTCTCTCACGACAAGTAGTAAGAAACTCGTAGGCATCCTTATCCACTGCCCCAAGAAACATCGGTAATGTCAACCTGAGAAACACACCAAGCATCTTCTAATCCTCGAGCGACATAGGTCTGTCCGCTGCCAAGGGCTGTACTCCCACAGGTGGTACCTGGATCTGAGGTGCCCTCATTGTAGGCTGATCCTGTGGTACTGGTGCTGGTGAAGCTGGGGAGGGTGGCTGCTGCATACCTCAAGCATACCCAAGAGCTATGCAATTGCGGCCTGGAGATCTGGAGTCAGAATTGGTCTGGCTGGCGATTGGGCTGGGCCCGACCCCACCGACAAAGCTGGTATATGACCCACTACAATATTTTAGGCCTACGGCCACACTAATTCTGGAAAACATTTTTAAAGTGTTGCCTAAACTACTTTTGGGGACTCTTTTAAAGCGTAGCCCAAGTTTTTAACTTTTAGCTTCGATATTATTGGCAACACTTGTATAGTGTACTGTTTAATGGTATAAGCTCCACTTTATAAGGGTTGTTACAGTATGATATAATTGGCAACAACTATTTACATATATTGCTACACTTTTAAAGTGTCCTATTTTTATAATTGTAAAAACAACACATTACAAATGTACCCTTAAAATTTTCACTAAAATATTATATTCCCTCCAACATTTTTAACTCTCCCTCCCATTTTAACTGGGCAAAAAAAATATTCGTAAAACATTAAAATTTTCCTTTCCTCCAAATCAGGAAAAAGTCGGTCAAAGTGAAGAGCTGCAGAACACGCTGGAGCTAAAGAACATGCTGAAGAGCTGGAGCTGAAGAGCTCTAGTTCTCGTTGATGGTCTCTAGTTGTCGCTGAAGATTTTCGTCCTCGTTCTTGTTGAAGATTTCCGTTAGGTAATTTAGAAAAATATTCTGTCAATTTGAAGCACACGATTTTCTGTCCAAGCTAAGTTTGAACATACTTTGTTTATGTTTGAGAAGATTTGTATTGTTTTGGTGAGTCATTCTTCTCTAATCTGGTGTATTTTTTTGGAAATTTTATAGTGAGTATATGTATTGAGATTCGGGAATAAAACGTGTTTTATATTTCTAAAATTGCAAAGCCCTGATCTGAATGATTGGTTTGCACAATGTGAGTATCTCTGTGTGGTGTTTTGCTGGATTACTTTGGGAATTTCAGATGTTGTTTGTAGTAGATCTGATGGGTATTTGGTTTCTTGATATGTTAGATCTTCCATATTTTACTTTCTGATTGTAGTTTTAGACTCAATTGACTTCCTTTTTAAGGTAATATGTTCTTGCAACTGTTGGATACAATGTCGAAGCTAAGAATTTTTCTTAAAGGTGTTCAAAACTTCAGGATATATATCTAAAAAGTTATTTTTGACCTATTTACACAATATTATTTGCTATTAGTTGGCAATTGTTTTTATTTTGGGGTTGTGCACAAAACTTGGTTGGTAGTTACTAGCAATGAAAACATAAACAATTTAGTTTCTAGGAACAATCTATGAATTGCCTGTAAGTTCACAATCTATGTTGGTCAGACTTAGAATATTGTTCTATTCAATGTGTGTTGGATTTTCCAAAACCTATGCACTTAAGAGGATTAAACATTGGTGTTTCCTGCAGTATTTTTAAAGGGTTCGAGTAACATAGTTCATCGTAGCATTTCGTTTCAGAGTGTTTGAAGTTTGATAGCTAACTGATTGTCAGCATTCTGTTGATTTACATTTCTTGGATATATATAGAGGTAAAACATGAGCAGTTCAATTGTTAGTTGTAGCCTGCCTATCAATTGCATCCAAAATGGAAAGATTCATGTTCCTTTGATTGTTGATTTGCAGGTGATGAATAGTTTTGTTCATTCCTTACCTATGTTGCTTGGACCCTTCAAAAATGTCGTCAGGTGTGTGTTGGATCCTCCAAATGTAGTATATTTTTTGAGGATCCAACACGGTGCGACAACATTTTTAGAGAGTCTGAGCAAGATAAAGTTCTTTACATGTTTGTCATGTTAACAATTTATATATTTTCGGAACTAGATTGTATAGTAATATCTCGAGTTTATGAAACAGGTTGGGAATGCAAATTTTGTGTTTGAAGGCAAAACTATACAAAGAATGGAACTTTTGGTACTAACCACATTGAAGTGGAGAATGCTAGCTTATACACCTTGCACATACATCGATTACTTTGTAAGAAAGATGAATGACGATCAATCCCATCAGAATGTTTTGTGATTAATCCAATTCATGATTATTGAATCCTGCAATAGTATCACCATCAAATGAGGAGGAGGTGTGGCGCCACTTATAACACTTGGACGAACTAATGATGAGGTAAATCTTTGTGCAATAGAACTTCTATATGATATATATAAATGCTTTCCTATGCCTGCTTGGTTGTTGCTCTTTTTCAACTTTCCGTAACTTGGGAAGGCCTAATTTCTTCCTCAAATTGTTATTGAATTGGGTCTTTGTACATGTGTAACTTAGCTTACCATTAGTTGGTGAACTCTTATTCTATTTTCCTGGAAACTTTAGATGAAATTAGTCGGCTCTTCGAACTTAAAAGAAAGAATTAACCGGCATGTCCAGTGATGGCAACCTGTCCACACTTAGAGAGTAAATTTAGGATAATATTTTTAACCTTTTAATTAGTTTGTTCTAGGCTTAAACTTGTCCACACATGCTTCATCACAATAAATAAATTATAGTTCCTTCCATGGCATGATGGATACTGAAGCTTTCACTAATTCTACCTTAAAGGTTCTAAATAATCGAGTCACTAAATCTGAAGTAGGTAGTAGTTTTAATAACATCTTCCACATAATTTCTGGGTCATTCATATAATCTCTGAATATATTGTATTGTTGAAATATGCCATATTTAGATGTAGCATCTTTTAGACATTTGTTTATGTACCTGCAAGTGGTTTTACCTGGCAGTGCAATTTCAATGATGCCTTACGCATTTATACAGAGAAATTTATACATATCATCCTTTTCTGGAACATAAAACTAATATGTGAAGCAATAGTTCTGTTAATTGGCATGTAAATGACAAATGCAGGTACTCTCAATTATATAAGTTTTCCTGCTTTTCGAACTACGAGTGAGAAATAAGCACAAGTATAATTACACTCATGCTATTATTCGTTTATGATGGAACACCTTCTAAGAAATTCGTTTGCTCTTTTCAGGAAAGCCTCTAAAATAGCTACCAACTATTTTTAGAGGCTACACAATCTTCAATAAGTATATTTTTCCAAAACATAACAGGTAATGAATTTAGACGAGACTACTATGTGAATACATATGCTTCAGAGGAAAGAATATAACACTAAAAAACAATACTTGTGGCAAGAGAAACAAACGGGAGAAGATCACTAATGTTAAAAATTGCATCTGCTGAAAGTAGTTTGGCTTTACCTAAGTTTTTTTTGTTGATGTCATTTGAAGGCCTGAAAATTCAGTGCGTGTAAAATGCATAGAGACAAAACATGGTCTCTTTGGTGTCATTGAAGTAACGGCTACTTTTTACTACTTATTCGTGTATATGAATTTCAGTTGTCCTACACTCATTTAGGTTCAGTGCAATAGCTTGCTCTTATGAAACTTATAAAGCTAAATTGTTGGACCCGTGCGCAGCACGGGCAATGAATCATCTAGTACCTCAAGATGAATTAGCACAGGCAGGGCTCTCCGATGAAGACATTTTTGCTGGAAGAGTGACTGATGAGTGGAGGATCTTTATGAAGAAGCAAATTCAGAGGGCAAGGAAATTATTTTATGAGGTAGAAAAAGGTGTCAAAGAACTGAGCTCTGTCAGTAGATGGCCGGTAAGTAGTCATAAAGTTATAGTTGATCGTATGTATCTGCTACTTTTTCTTTTATTGTTAATTGTTATGGTAGTGACGTAAAAAACAACATGAACTTAAGTTTTTTTATAGTGACACATTCCATCACATTGTTATGCAAAACAGAATAGGCTTCAGTTCAAAAAAAGTTTCCTCTCATTTGGCTATAGTTAATATGGACTAACCGTCATACTAGTAGACATTGAAAGGTATCATAATTTTCGATTTCTAGTTCTTAAATCCTCTAAATCATATGTTCCTTCATCACAGAGGAGAGGAAAAAGAGCTTGAACAACGTTCGTCATAAACTGAAGGTATGTTCTGTGTCTAAGAGCACAAACTGTTTTAGTTTACCTCTTTGTTCTGTTTAAGCTGTATAAGCCCACTAAATGTTTCTATTTAAAAGGTCTTTATTATTTTTATAGAATGACAAAATGATTAAATTTGTCCTTAATGTGTGGTAGTTGGATTATATTAATCCTTCATATATTTATATGGTGTAACTTTCATGAGATGGTAGGTCTGTGTATACTCTTACCTTCTTAAACTTCACTTATGGTCATAGAATTGTAAAAAAATTATTATTTTAGTCTTAAACAGTCTCATTTTATCTTCTTATAAAGACAGAAATTTTAACTCAAAAAATCTGCTAGAATACCTGAATCTGCAATCTGAACAGGCACAAAATGTTTTAGTTTACCTCTTCTCATTTTTTTTTTATCTTTATCAGCTCAATTTATATGCTTAGGTATATTCATGTTTTTGTGTTCCAAGCATATACTGGATCTGCAATCTGCTAGAATACCTAAATCTGCAATCTAAACTCAAAAAATCTTTACACAGTGCTGCAATATGAACTCAAAAAATCTTCAATCTGCTAGAATAGATTGTGCTGCCTGAACTAAAAATATGCGGTCTGCAATCTGCAATCTGCAATCTGGAACTGCTGCAATCTGATTTGTTGTACATGGTTTGTTTTGATTTTTAATTTTATTTTAAATGTGTAGGGAAATGGAGGTGATCAAATTTGAAGGGTCGCCAAAAGTCAATTTGATCTCATTGAAGTGGATGATGAAGAGTTTTTGAACTATTGTAAAAGTTTGAATACATTATATTTGATTTTGTGAAATATATTCATTGCTAGAATATATTGAACTATTGTAAGAGTACTTTTTGAACTATTGTGTACACATATTTAGAATATTGCTTTATAAGTATGTGTATGTACACAAGACATACTATCTTTTGATGTTTATTGCAAATCTATATATTTGAATTACTTATTAGCTAATTTAATGCTTGAGATTATTTATTGCAAAATAATATTGGTGTTTTTTAATTAGAAATTGTGGCATATAAATATTTTATAGCCAAAATGATATGGCCACACTTAAAAGTGTAGCCATAGGACTGTAAATTGTCGTATGCACATGGGCAAGGACTACACTTCAAAGTGTTGTCATACATTAGATAGAAAACGCAACACTTTAAAATTGTTGTCATACATTATATAGAAAAGGAAACACTTACAAATCGTGGGCAATAAGGAAGCTAATGCCACACTTAAAAGTGTAGTTGTATGAGATAGAAATGTTGCTATTTGAGGTACATAAAAGCGTTGCAATTTTGCCTTTTACGCTACGCTTTTAAGCGTAGCTGATAAGGAAACACTTGAAAAGTGTTGCCTAAACTCTAAGGTAACGCTACTTTCGAGCACCCCTGGAAAAGTGTTGCTTAAAGTCCAAAAGTATAGCCTTTTATCAAAGGCCACACTTTTTGCTAGTTTAGGCTACACTTTACTAGGGTGGCCGTAGGCCTAAAACGGTATAGTGACCTGCTGAAGGGTCCACTACTGGCTCTGGATCCTCCTCTCTCTCTCGTGCTGGTGCTATGGCCTTGCCTAGACCTAGGGGTCGGTGTCTACCCCATGCTGGGGCTCTATCTGCAGGCCTGGGTGCATCATCCCCGGCCGCGCCACCTCGCGAGCGAGCCATCCTGCGAAAGAGTGAAATAAGTGAGGTTTCAAGGAACCAATAAGACACACGCTGCCCGAAAGTGAAACAAAAGAGGAACTATTCCTAAAGCCATCATGTAGCCTCCCGAAGATAAGTTACCGACGTCTCTATACCGATTCGTAGGACTCTACTAGACTTTAGCTTTGTACATGTGAGATCGATGAACCTCGGGCTCTGAAATCAACTTGTTACGACCCGATTTCTCGAGTCATGATGGCACCCACTATACCCTACTTGTAGGTAAGCAAACCCGTAACCCAGAACATCTAGTAATGAACGTAAGGGCAGGAACTAGAGAAAATAATATTCTAAACAAGGACAACAAGACGGAAACAAACCAAAATAAATATATATAGAAATCCCTCCCAGAACTTGGAAGTCACTAGTACAGAGCTATCTAATAAAGAGTACAACTCCCAAAAGTGGACCATAACAAAGCGTGTCTCAAAAGCAACAAGACTATCTAAAATAAAAGAAGGAGACAGAACAAACCCAAAACGCCAAGTGCTCACCCTCGTCTCCGAGTCACAGCTGCAAAAGAAGGCTGGAACTAATCACCGTTGGTAACTGGTACTGGGACTTGCATCACACCATAGATGCAGAGTGTAGCATTAGTACCAAAACAGCAGGTACTCAGTAGGCATCAAAGGCTGACTGAGCAAAAATGGTAAAAACAATAAGAAAGGATAGAATCTAGACATAGAGAGGTCAAAACGGATATGAAAAGAAAGCATACGACCATACCAGAAATAATTTAAGTACAGCTAAACTAAACCTGACTGGACCCCCATAAGCCCAGAAGGTACACTGGTGCTCAAGTTTAAATAAACCTGAACGAACCACCATAAGCCCGACAGGTACGCAGAATAGCTAAGTCTATTTAGAAAGAAGAAAATCGGGCGCCTAGCCCAAAGTAACAAAGATAATCCATCAGACTTCACCCAGCCAGCAGTAAACTCCCACCCCAGCTAGAAAGAGTGACCCCAAGGGGCACCCAACCATACAGTCCACTCCCAGCAAAGCTAGAAAGAGGGACCCGGGGGTGCGGTAGCTATCATGAGTCATCCTACCATACAGTCAGCTCCCAGCCCATCTAGAAAGAGCGACCCGGGGACACCCAGCTAGCACCATACTCCCAACCCAGCTAGAAAGAGAGGCCCGGGGGCGATCGCCGAAATCACCGAGTCTACCCAGCCAACGATATGCTCCTAGCTCAGCTAGAAAGAACAACCCCGAGGGTGATGCTACCTCCAATAGGATCCAATCTAACAATAGCCATCGTGGAACGCCGTCCTCTCTTAGAAATCAGACAAAAGGCTCGAATCCTATACTATCTCAATCCCACACCTCTAGTGATGCACCGAACCTTCGAGAATGCGTCAGAACCGCATAATTAAAGGGAGAAAATACATAAGTGCAGCAAGCATCGATAGCGCCTAATCTAACGCTCAAAACTATCAGACTCAAGTTTGCTGCTCGAGTCTACAAGGAGCTAAGTCATTCGAACGACGTCGGCAGAAAGTCAAGGTTATCCAGCCCATACGGGTCATAAATCTAAGGCAATGCTAGTCTAACCTAGACTAAGTACATCACACTTACGGTTAAGGATGAAAAGAGCATACAACACATAGCATACAAGCATACAATAGCATTTAGCACATAAGAATGCAACTCTACCAAACTGTTTAACATAGTACTACACCCGAAATATGGCCAATCGATTCTAACATAAGGTATCTAATCAAAGTAAAGTAGGAAACTGGTACCCACCCCCAATTCACTCAAATCGACATGCTTTTACAAAATTAAGCTCAATCTAATAGAAAGGAAGTCGTAGCCTACCTTAAGGTTGACCGCGCGCGCTCAAAATCACTTTGCCTGAGTTTTTTATTCCTGAACGGCCTTTGAACGTTGTCACTCTATCAAATATAGGATCAAAATGTAAGTACGGTCGTTTAGACAACTAAATCACAACAAACGGAGACAGGTCAATTTTGGAGTTAAAATGGGAATCGTGGGACCCGCATCGAACTTTCCGGATTTGACTTCGCCAAGAGACCCAAAATGGTACCCCGAACATGTGTTCCAAAATGCAACAAGATTTAGGGCTCAAAACGCAGAAAAACCCAACATGCAAGAAAACCAGACTTTAATCAACTTAAAAGAAAACATGCAGCAGTTTAAACTCGTAATTTACAAGAATCGAATGGTGCCTAGCACTCCTTGAACACTCCACGATGTAGCCACGATAATTCCCAACACGTGGACTTTGAATCATCCAAAACCGGCCTAAAATGAGTGATATATGACCAAAACAAGGTGGCCAAAAACAAAAACTCGAAAAAGGCATAACAGTCAGGTTTATAACAAAAATTACCTCGAACGACGCGCACCTGACAACTTCCGAACACTCTACCGCGAAGCCACAAAAAAAAATACAAAACTCCCGCACTTCAAATTGCCTAATTCGGTTGAGAGATGAGAGAGTTAGGAGGTTTTAATGTTTTGAAAAGGCTGCTGATTTTCTGCATTATATATCAGATTTTCAGCATATTTTTCAAAATCTTAAAAACTCCGACGGGCTGCTCTGAACTTGTTCGGAACTTCGTACACGCAATAGAGATATGCAACCATACTAAATTCGATATTGCGGACACAAAAGCACAGTTAAAATTTCAATACGAGGTCATCTTGATAAAAAGCAGGTCCCACACCCAACCGCCATATTAAGTCAAAAACCACAAAAGGGCTCAAAAAAATATTGGAAACCTCGGGACACAAAAGAAGGGTCAATCTAGACCAAACTCGACATTCCGGAGCTAATCGCGTTGACGGAATTCTCATCCGAGCGTGTTTACTCAGAATGTTGACTAGAGTCAAACTTAGGCTTAAACTTAAAGTTAAAACGCCTAACCACACCTACTCATACCGAAAACCTCAAGAGTCATGACAACCATGCTACTAGCCTAAAATGACCCTTCCAGAGCTGATGGAATCGTCATAATTGGATTCCGATGTCATATTCTTGAACTTTTGATAAAAAATGAACCTTCAAAGTTTATAAGCTCCAAAAACACTAAAACTCCCACAATAACCAAACGAATGACCAAATGACCGAACTGTCAGTCCGAGCACGTCATAAATGACTTGGGGTTGCTACAGGAATGTTCTATACGATAAACAGAAGGAAAAACAGAGAAATGACCAGGAGGTCATTACAATATCCACTATTAAAAAGGACTTTCGTCCGCTAAAGTAAGGGTCAAGAAGTACCTGAAGGCTCAAACAAGCCGAGAAACTGCTTTCGCATCTCTTGCTTGGTCTCCCAGGTAGCCACCTCGACTGGACGATGCCTCCAACGAACGTTAACAACAGGAATGGCTCTCGAGCGCACTCTCCTCACATCTTTGGCTAGAATGGCAACTGGCTTCTTTACAAATGTCAAATGGTCGTCCAACTCAACTGCATCATACTCGAGCACATGGTACTCATCAGGAACATACTGGTACAGCATCGAAACATGGAAAATCGGGTGGATGGCTGAAAATGCTGGAAGTAGGGCCAACTCATAAGTAACTTCCCCAACTGTCTAGAGTATTTCAAAAGGTCCATTGTACCTGCGGCTAAGATTACCCCGCCTACCAAACCTCATCACACCCTTCATGGGTGACACACGGAGGAATACCCGATCACCAACAAAGAATCTCAATGGTCGACGTGTCCAATCCGCATAACTCTGGTGCCTACTCTGAGCCGTCCTGAGTCTATCCTAAATCACTCTCACCTGGTCTAAATCTTCCTGAATCAAATCTGTATCCTACGGCCTAGGCTATGTAGAATCAAACCAACCCACTGGAGATTGACAACGCCTACCATACAAGGCCTTGAACGGGGCCATATGAATGCTAGAATGGTAGCTGTTTTTATACGCTAACTCCGCCAAAGTCAAGAACTGGTCCCAATGACCACCAAACTCCAAAACACAAGCCCGCAGCATGTCCTCAAGGACCTGAATAGTACGCTCCAACTGACAATCAGTCTGCAAGTGGAAAGCTGTGCTAAGGTCAACTTGTGTGCCCAACTCATCCTAAAAGGTCCTGTAAAAGCTACACATGAACTGAGAACCCTGATCTGATATAATAGAAATGGGCAACCCATGAAGTCGAACTACCTCCCGAATGTAGATAAGAGCCAACCTCTCGGCGCTAAATGAGGACTGAACAGGAAGGAAATGTGTTAAATTGGTCAGTCGATCGACGAAGACCCAAATGCTATTAACAACTCTAGAAGTCCGCGGTAGGCCAGCCAAAAAATCTATAATAATGTGATCCCACTTCCAATCCAGAATGAGTAATCTCTAAAACTCACCACCAGGCCTCAAATGCTCGGCCTTTACCTGCTGGCAGCACAAGCAACGAGAAACAACGTCAGCAATATCTCTCCTCCTCCCACTCCACCATTAATGCTACCTTAAATCACGATACAGCTTCGCTGTGCCCAGATAGATAAAGTATCTAGACTAATGGGCCTCGCAAAGTATCAACCGTATCAAATCCCTAACTCTCGAAACATAGATGCGGTCGTCGAATCTCAACACCCCATCAGGATCTAAGGTAGCCATCACCCGCTAACACTCGATCTCAATGGGCCACCAAGACCTCATCCTCAAACTGACAACCACAGATCCTATCAAGCAAAGAAGAATGAACTCCCATATAGGCCAAGAAGCGTCTAGAATCTGAGATATCCAACCGAGTCATGCTATTGGCTAAGAACTGAATGTCCAAAGCCAAGGGTCGCTCCTCAACAGATAAGAAGGCTAGAATACCCATACTCACCACCTTCCGGCTCAAGGCATCTGCTACCACATTCACCTTGCCCGGATGATAGAGAATAGAGAGGTCGTAGTCCTTCAGGAGCTCAATCCAATGACTCTACCTCGAATTAAGGTCCCTCTAGCTCATGATGTACTGAAGACTCCTATGATTAGTATAGATCTCACATTGAACTGCATACAAGTAGTGCCTCCAAATCTTATGCGCGAAAACTACCGCCGCCAAGTCCAAGTCATGGGTGGGGTAGTTCGCTCATGGATCTTAAGATGTTCGACGCATAAGTAATAGCCCGGCCCTGTTGCATCAATACACAACCGAAACCAACGTCGGATGCGTCACAAAAAACTGTGAAGCCTTCGCCCCTAACTGAAAGAGTCAATATAGGAGCGGTGGTCAATAACTCATTGAGCCTCAAAAAGCTCACCTCGGACTCCTTTGAACAAACAAAGGGAACATCAACACAAGTCAACTGGGTCAGAGGTACTGCCAAGGTAGAAAAACTCTCTACAAACCGTCTGTAGTAGCCTGCTAGTCCGATGAAGCTCTGAATCTCAGTAACTGAAATCATGAATAGCCTCAATGTTCGTCGGATCTACCGTAATGCCCTCCTTGGACACAACGTGCCCCAAGAATGCTATAGAGTCTAACCAAAACTGGCACTTTGAGAACTTGGCAAAAATTCACTGATCTCTCAAAGTCTGGAGCACAACTTTTAAATGCTGCTCATGACCATCCCTACTTTATGAGTATATCATAATGTCATCAATGAAACCTATGACAAAGGAATCAACGTAAGGCTTGAACACGCGCGTCATCAAGTTTATAAAGGCAGTTGGGGCATTAATCAATCCAAAGGACATCACCAAGAACTCGTAATGGCCATAATGGGTCCTAAATGCAGTCTTAGGGATGTCCGCTGCCCTAATCCTCAACTGGTGGTAACCGGACCTCAAATCAATGGTAGAGAACACTGAAGCTCCCTGTAGCTGGTCAAACAGGTCATCAATCCTAGGCAGAGGATATCAATTATTTACCGTCACCTTATTCAACTTTCTATATTCAATTCACATGCGTATCGTACCGTTCTTCTTCTTTACAAAAAGAATGGGAGCTCCCCAAGGTGATACACCAGGTCTGATAAATCCCTTACCAAAGATACCCTGAAGCTAACACAGAGCTCCTTGAGCTCTAAAGGAGCCATCCAATATGGCGGAATAGAAATAGGCCAAGTACCCAGCTCAAGGTCAATCAGAAAATCAGTATCACGCACTGGGGTAGGCGAGGTAGGAAGGTAGGAAACACATCTAAGAAGTCACAAACAACAGGAAGTGACTCAACCTGAGGGACCTCCCTACTCACATCACGCACATAGGCCAAATAAGATAAGTATTCGCTAGCCACTAGCCTTCTAGCCCGAATAAAATAGATAACCCCAACTGGTGTGCTACTACGAGACCCTTGCCATACCACCTGAGGAATGGCAGAAATGGATAAGGTAACAGTCTTAGATAAGTGTATCTTATTGAACAAAAATGGTGATATTGTTCCTCCATTGATCAAGAATTTCAATTTTTGGGAAGTATCATAATCGTCCAATAAGAAGGGTTTCAATTTTTTCAAATGAACAATTTGAAGACCTATTGATTCTAACAACTGATTGCAAAGTTGATCTTTTGAACCTTTCAATTTTTCCATC
Organism: Solanum okadae; assembly: GCA_036553675.1. Taxonomy (NCBI): domain Eukaryota; kingdom Viridiplantae; phylum Streptophyta; class Magnoliopsida; order Solanales; family Solanaceae; genus Solanum; species Solanum okadae. Next base: position 12,847,486 of record CM071683.1, read on the forward strand.
ATGCCTAGCCCTCTTCTAGCTGCCCCCTTGGGCCTCACAATGAAGATACTCCATAGTACTGGCATGGTCAACCACGTCTAAAAAGGATCGACCCGCAAAAACAAAGGTCTGGGTCTCAAGCCGAAGCTGTAATCTCAACCCATTGAAAAAGAACCTAACCCTCTCCTCCTCTATAGATAATATTATCTCTGTATGATGAGAACGCTTGTGGAACCTAGTCTCGTACTCTGCCACTAACATGGAGCTGTGCTCCACCCTACAGAACTGATCCCTGAGGTGGTCTCTGATGCTACGAGGGATAAACTTATCCAAGAAGGCCTCAGAAAACTCATCCCATGACACCGGTGAAGATCCAACTGGCCTGGTCTGCATGAACATGCGCCCATCATTACCTGTCGGGCCTATCTTGCTGGTAAGCGATGAAGTCGGCCCCGCTAGACTCCACTAGACCCAAAGTGCGAAGCCTCTCACGGCAAGTAGTAAGAAACTCATGGGCATCTTCACCCACAGACCTAGAAAACCTTGGTGGTGTCAACCTAAGAAAAACACTAAGTATTTTTTGGTCCTCGAGGGGCATAAATCAGTCTGCTGCCAAGGGCTATACTCCCTCAGGTGGTACTTGGACCTGAGGTGCCCTTACTGTAGGCAGATATGCGGTACTGGTGCTGGTGTAGCTGGGGCGGGTGGTTGCTACATAACCCCAAACACACCTAAGGGTTGTGCAATAGAGGCTTAGAGATCTGGAGTCAGAACTAGTCCAGGTGGCGGCTGGGTTGGCCCTGGCCCCACCGGCGGAGCAGGTATATGAGTTGCTAGAGGGTCCGTTACTGGCTCTGGATCCTCCTCTCTCTCTTGGACTGGTGATGCAGCCCTGCCTCGACCTTAGGGTCGGCATCTACCCCAAGCTGGGGCTCTGTCTGCAGGACTGGGTGCATCACTCCTAGTCGCGCCACCTCGCGAGCGAGCCATTCTATGAAAGAGTGAAAAAAGTGAGATTTCAAGGAACCAATAAGACAAACGCTGAACGAAAGTGAAACAAAAGAGGAAATCTTCCTAAAGTCATCTTGTAGGCTTCCGAAGATAAGTTATAGACATCACTACACCGATCCCCAGGACTCTCACAACCCTATTTCTCGAGTCATGATGGCACCTTCTATACCCCACCAATAGGTAAGCCAACCCATAACCCAGTACAACAAGTAATAAGCTTAAGGGCAGAAACTAGCGAAAATAATAATATAAACAAGGACAACAAAATGGAAACAAACCAAAATAAATATATATAGAAATCCCTCCCACTGGAAGTCACTATTACATAGCTTTCTAATAAAGAGTACATGTCCTAAAAGTGGATCACAACAAAGCGTGTCTCAAAAGCAACAAGCCTAGCTAAAACAAAAGAAGGAGACAAAACAAACCCAAAATGTCAAGTACTCACCCTCGTCTCTGAGTCACAGCTACAAAGAAGGATGGAACTAATCACCGTTGGTAACTAGTATTGGGACCTGCATCATGAAATAGAATCAAAGGCATTTCATTTTAGAGAGTGAAAAAACTTTTTAACTAGATGGTGTCCATAGGTTCCAACATTAAAACATGTCTCCACAAAGTGTGCAACATGTTGCTTCAGATTTTCTTTACCCTCAAACTGTTGAAATTTAGGAGTTTGATAACTGACATGTATTTTGAAGTTATCAATTTTTGCAATGTATGGCTTGGCATACATATGAGAAGACTTGGTGAAGACTTCATAATTATCTTTGATGGTCCCTTATATGAACTCCTTCAAACAATTGAGTAGGATCATTCCTTACAAAGAAACTGACATCTCTTTAACAAGCGGTTCTTGCTTCATAGGACTTTCAATCTCTTGAACTTCAACACCCTTTCCAGGTGAATGACTGGCTTCCCCATCTAGAAGGCCTTTCAGTCTATCCATCAATTTATCAATTTGTGACATTTGATGGTGTACATGCTTTGTGAATCCTTCAACAAACTTCGTCACATTTGCAATTTGTTCCTCAATGGAAGAAGCAACGATTACCATTGTTTGCACACTCATTAGGAATGTAGGAGAGTAGCATGGATTGTCATGCTGATTGATCTTCAACATTCCAATTACGTGATGCATATGGAGTGGATTCATTGGCTGAATCATAGGTCTCCTTTGATGTAGATTTCTTGGAACCAGATTTGTCAAGTAGAGCTAAGGTCTTCTTGATAATTTCAGCAACACTGTTTCCTCCTTCTAAAACATTTGTGGAAGACCTTGATCCTTTTGGAGTCTAAGAACCAAAAATAGTAGTTGATGTGGATGACACTTGACGTGTTTGTTGTCCTAGTGTAGCGGCCTTGCTCCTCGAAATAGCTCCAAAACATTGAAAGGTAACACCAAGGATTCCTTCAACTTTAGTAGAGAATTTGTAGTTAGTGGCCTTAGAGGAAGTTGATTGACATTTGACCTTCTTGAAAGTCATCTCGATATTCCTTGATGCTTGGAAAACTGAGACGAGAGGTACAGATTGTCCCACTGGATGTACCAAAATTTTAGACAGTAAAATTCGCATCCAGAAAACAATAATCAAGAATGAAAAAGTATCACAAAAATGGTATTTATTGATTTCAAAGAGCCAGTGTTACAATATCTATTATTCCTCTAATTCATCTTTTTATATTTAAATTCAGGGGTTCTTGAGATTGATCTTAAATTAGTCTTGAACTTGATTTTGGATTCAATGGCTTTGGAGATTATTCTTGAATCTTTGATGAACTTCAACTTTATCTTGATCTTAAGTTTTATTTGAATTCAAGGGCTTCGAGCTTGTTCTTGAATCTGGTGGTCTTGATCTTGAAATTTCTTGAACTTTAATTCTTAAACTTGTAGGTTATAGAGAAATCTATGGGGTTTGATCCACGAGCTTTCTCTAAATTCTTGTTTAGAATTTTCAATCCCTTTTTGAATTATGCGGACCCCTATTTATAGTGTTAGAATAGAGGAATTATGATAGGAACAAGTTTCCCTTTGGCCAATCAGATTGAAGTGATATGACATATGGGCTTTATGGAGCAGGCTTGTCATTTTGACACGTGTCATGATCCTATTGGCTTCATTTTTTTACTTGGCATACCACCTCATTTTCCACGTGGCACCCAAAATGGGCATGTAGGTGAGCTAATGTTGGACTTAGCAAACAGGGCTCATATATTGTAGCCCAAATCACTTAATTTGGACTTAAATTAAATCCATATTGATTCGATTTAACTAATTAATCCATAATATTTATTTGAACTAATATATTCATGAATTTAATATAATCTGAATCATTTTATAAATTTATATTTAATAATTTTTAAATGATTACAATTTTCACTTGCCTTGATCAATTAGAATATAACGAAAGAGTTATGAAGTTGATTCTCATTCCGTAACAATGAATGAACCGACACGGAAAATAATTCCCTATGTAACACCTCTAATTACTAACCAAGAGTCTCATGTCGATACACCATTGCTTAATTACTACAATATGATTTATTCTCATTTTGGGAACTTGAAGTTTTGTGATATTTGCAAACTTGATCAACATAATTGTGATCGTACTTTAATGGATTGTATTTGGGTATTTACGTAATATTATAATTACGATTACCTATAACTTGATAGGGTGGTGAGGTATATACATATAGGTATATATGTATGCATTTTGTGCAGCACACTTTTTATTTTGGGCAGCACCTTTGAAGGACAATTGTACAAGTGATAAACATCACTTTTGTGACTATATATTTACACCTCCTCTAGTAAAATTCGTTTCCCTGAAGTCTAAGAACCTTAGAACTTTATCTAAACATCTTGTTCTTCAAAATCACAAGAGAAAAACTTGGTCCTTTTGGCTGGAATTTGAGACACACCCTTCCCTTTGGTAAGTGATGAAATTTGTTTACGAGCTGGGTAGCGTTTAGTATTTTAAGCATATTTCGTTCTTTAGAAGTTAGCTTACAGTGAATAAATATGATGTACCTACATATGAAGGATATAAAGTCCAATTTTTCCATTTTACAGTGAATAAATATAAATAAGAGATGTACCTACATATGCAGGATATAAACTTCAATATTTCCATTTTCCTCTTCAAAACTAAGTTGCGACTAGAGGTACCAGGCTGGTCAGATTCACTGTTTTGGGAGCATAGTTGTATTTGTACATGCTAGGCTTACTTGTGATAATGATCATGTTTTACTTAAATATTATTGAGCTAATAGAAGTTAAAGAATTTATTTAATTATATTTTTAAGATTATATATACTCGTGTACAAATTGAGGACCTTGATACGTTGGTCGGTTATCATAACCTGAGAGCATCCCCAAGTCGTAACATGCGTATTCGACCTCTCGGAGGTCTCATACAAGCCCTTAGCATTCATCACATTAGATATGTAAAATAGTGCGGAATTTAAAAACTCTTTAAATAAAATCCCATAAGACTCAAAGGTCACTTTTAAAACATCATTCAAAAGTACAGAAGCGGAATACTAAGTCTCTTAGACATCTTAGACATAAACATGAAAACATACTAGGGACACGGCCCTTTACAATCAAAAGAAGTCTATTAAGTCTATTACAAGAACCTTATCATAAAACTAGAATAGAAAAGTCTTGTCCTCGACATATGAGGACATACCACAAGATCTTGGAAGAACTTCAAGTTCCAAGCTTACTATAGAACCCGCTCACTTTCCGGAACCTACACTTGTAGAAAATAGAGAAATATGGAATTAGCACAATTAAGTACTAAGTATGATGACCATGCAAGAAAATGTGCACCACGGACATTTACAAGGAATAAAATGCTTTTAAGACCTTCTTTAACAAACCTTTACAACCACAAGCATAAACCCACATTTCAAGTTACCATTCACAAATAAGACCATATTCACATCACTTACAACTCAATTAACACAAGCGTATAATACTTAAACAAGATAGCAAAGTAATTCCTTCCTTACCATCTAAGTCTCTATCTCAAGTCACCCTAAGCCACACTTAAGTGAATAATGAAGTGACCGCCCATACAACCTCTTCATATACACCTAAGTGTTCCTAAGAGTTACCATAGACAAGGGTTTTTTTTTTCCATTACATTATAACATACTAAGTCAACATTCTTTATTAAACCATTTAAGAGACACACAAGCATATAGGGGACAATCACATAATAGCCCTAAGGCTTAGGGAACTCACTTTAGCATCTTTTAAGCCTACTCGTGCCATGTGTAGATAGCATCCCATACTACTACCTACACGTTGTAGAACCTATCCAATACTAGAGTGCACATCCCATATGATGGAAATAGGCCTTAACCGACATAGACCACACTAGCAAGGTATGGAATCCGGAGTCTATCTTACTCCGTGGAGGTTGTTCTACTTGCCAAGGGTAGAACTAAAAGCAACCCATGTTGGCACATGTTTTAAGAGATGTCCAAGGATGTTCATTGTGCCTAATCTCATGCTCAACTAGGCCACCATCCTAACCACATCCACTCGGTGCTTAGCCTTGGTTTCCATAGAGTATTCAATCACATATGTACTAGAGAGGGTTCCTTTTCTAGTTCAACCAACTCATAGTACCTCTTCCCAAGAAAGGCCCCATTTCTTAGTCATAGCCAATCTAGGTTCATAGGGATAGCTCATTTGACTTTCTTAGATAAGGATTCTCATGCCATTCCGACTCCTTCCATCTCTAAGTCTATCATTTCACTCAAGAAGGGAACATCACCCTAAGTCCCATCCTTCAAGGTTATACATTTACTTAGGAAAACTAGACTCATGAAAAGGCACTATGCTTAAGTCTACAAATTCAAGTCTTGGCCTAGAATTCTTCTTTTAGCATTTATAGGAAGAGCTCCATTACTAAGTCATAGCCCTACCAAACATTCATATATAAAATCAAGCTTTCATGACACAAGACAAGATACTCAAGTCTAGCATATGAGCTACAACATCATCTTACAAGGACTCATCATAATCCATCATCACCACATATCATCATTTCAAGAGAAACATGCTTTCTCATTAGCATACTAACACTTTATACAATATCACATTAATACCATTAGAACATCTTCACATTATAGCTTCACACAAACTTTACATATAGCTTCATATGTGTATAATAATACAACACTATAATAGCACTCATATAATGCCTTTCATGGCCTCAATTTACAATAATACGATATTCCTACATTATACAACAACTTCACCAATGCCTTCATGGCTACAATTCACAATAATACCACACAAGAATACAATATAACATTTCCACCAAAGGTGGATTCAACCTACCAACAACAATCAATTCAATAAAGAGAGTTCAAGTTTTCTTACCATAATCCAAAGCCATAGCCAAAATCACCAATATTTCACCCATAAGGCTTACCACCCTTATTAACAATTAATCATGAATAAACATTAAACAACCCAAGAGATATCAATACAATTCACTTTACACCTAATTCCATCAACTTTGAATTTATAGAAAAAGACCCACTTCATAAGCAAATTTAGGAGTTTAGGGAAAATCGTGGGTTCTTCAAGGAATTCCATATGAAATCATCTTAAAAACATTAAACAAACATTAATTCATCAATATAATGGCTTAGAAAACACTTTTCCAATGAACCCATGCTTAGATTAGAATTTGAGATTTTTTTGTTCTTTGAAATATATTTTTTTTTAAACTCTTTTGATTGGACTCCTTGAAAGAAAGATTGATCAAGGATCAAGGGTCACCATACCTCTAAGTTGAAAACCCACGAAAATTGAAGAAGAAAGAACTCGAAATCTTCAACCCTAGCTCCAACTTGACCTTGACCTTCAATGGTTTCTAGAGAGAACCCTTTTTAAAAAAAATATGAATTAGAACAATACCTTTTTAAAAGTTCTAATACCATATATAGTTATTAGAAATAAAATAAAATATACCCACTTCTTAATTTAACTAAAATTAACATTTACGAAAACGCCCCTTGCCTACATGGACCTACCAAATAAAACTAAGGCAAAGTCCAATTTTTATTTTGGAAAATTTCATAACTCCAATTTATGCTTAAACTTTAAAAATTCATACGTTAGGCTCTAGTTTCACCTATCTATTTTTAGGGTCGCTACATTATCCCCCACTTGGAAACATTAGTCCTCGAATGACACTTCAAAATATTAAGGGTAAGACTTAAAACTAGCAGCCCACAACAATCATATTATATCAATATAAAAACACTCATCAAGGAGGAAACATCAACTCCACATAACAAGTCATTACAACACAACTTCATTCATATTTATGGAAATAGGAATCACACCTACAACTCAACATGCCTCAAACCTTTTCCATTTCTCATTTATTTGGAGGAACTTCCTTCTGCATAGCACCTCATGCTCATAACAACATCAAAGAACATAATATGCAATTATCTCATTAAAAAACAATCATGCCAGATCAAGAAAACCCTTAAGCATGCTCAACTAGTCAACTCATGAAATATTTTAGCAACTCATCTTATATGCATATAAACATGAGAGACATCATTATGAAAACTCATTTACTCATTTAACAAGAATTCAACTTAAAGCATGCATCATTATAAGGAGAAATATAGAAACTCATTTTTCACACAAGATTCCAAAAACCATGCATCATGCTTCTACAATTCTATGACTCAAGCTTGATTAGGAATAGAAGAAAGAGACACGAATTTCCAAAACTCACCTCAACTCATCATTCAACATACCATCCCGCACTTAGGAGAAACCCATCTAAACCAACACAAAAGGATTCCAACACAAAACTAGAAATTATGACTTACCGGCACCTTCATCCGGATTTGCTTCCTTGTTAGCTTGGAGAGCATAGAAACGATTCCTTGCTTGACCATCAACACTAGGACAACTATAAGGAGCTTGCCTAGCATTCCTTCCTTTAGCCACAATATTAGGACAATCTCTCACCTTGTGATCATTCTTTCCACAACCATAGCACCCATTAGTACCGGCTAGACATTTCCCAAAATGCTTCTTTCCACAAGTGGGACAAGTAGGCTTAACAAATTGAGATCCCCCACCTTTCTCTTGGTTAACCTTGGGAGCACTTGAAAAATCTTGGTTTGGAGCCCTCTTCTTAAACCTAGGTTGTCCTTGATCCTCATACCTACCCCTTTTCAAGTCTTTCCTCACCCTAGTCATCTTGGACTCCTCAATAGATTGAGCATACACAACAAGCCTAGAGATGTTCATGTCACCATGGAGCATTGCCGTATGGCACTCTTGTTTCACCAAGTCGGATACACCGGTAACAAACCTACTCATCTCCTCTCTGGAGTTAGACACCAAAGATGGAGCATACCTAGACAACATAGAGAACTTCAAAGCATACTCCTCCACACTCATATTACCTTGCCTAAGATTAATGAACTCCTCAATTTTGCACTCCCTCTTCTCTAGGGGAAAGTACTTACCCAAGAATGCTTCCTTAAACTCCTCCCATTCAATAGGACCCGCTTCCTCCGGCCTATTTGCCTTCCATTGAGTGTACCAAATTTGGGCCACCTCCTTCAATTGGTATGAAGCCAATTCCGCTTTCTCTCTAGAAGATACTCCCATAGCATCCACAATTTTGTAAATCTCATCCAAGAATCCTTGGGGATCTTCTCCAATTCTAGAGCCCAAAAAGATAGGGGGATTCATCCTCACGAAGTCTCTCAACCTTGAGGCTACCATACTCTCATAAGCATTCACCCTAGGCCCCATATCTCTATTTGCTTGAGCCGTCATGGCTTGGGCTAGGCTCACAAAAGCCGCTTTAATCTCTTCATTAGTCATGGCCGGAGGAACCACCGGAACCTCATTCTCTTGCTCACTTATAGGAACTTCATTGCATTGCACACCTTGACCATTTTGCACAACTTGAGGACGAACTCCCTTATCACCTAAATCCTCTTCCTCTCTCCTTCGATTCGCCCTCGTATTCATTTCCTATAAACACAAGAGAAGGATTAGGAAAAGGACACTTATAAACCAAACTCTAAGGCACGACTTCAAGAATAATGAAAGAAGTGAAACTTCTACCATCCTATAGCCTCTCGCTCATAGATGTGTCGCGACTCACACCGATGAACAAGACTCTACTAGACGTAGCTTTTGAGACTTTGAACCTAAGAACCATTTCCCAAAACCTTATGCTCTGATACCAAGTTTGTCATGACCTGAGAGCATCCCCAAGTCGTAACATGCGTATTCGACCTCTCGGAGGTCTCATACAAGCCCTTAGCATTCATCACATTAGATATGTAAAATAGTGCGGAATTTAAAAAATCTTTAAATAAAATCCCATAAGCCTCAAAGGTCACTTTTAAAAACATCATTCAAAAGTACATAAGCGGAATACTAAGTCTCTTAGCCATCTTAGACATAAACGTGAAAACATACTAGGGACACGGCCCTTTACAATCAAAAGAAGTCTATTAAGTCTATTACAAGAACCTTATCATAAAACTAGAATAGAAAAGTCTTGTCCTCGACATATGAGGACATACCACAAGATCTTGGAAGAACTTCAAGTTCCAAGCTTACTATAGAACCCGCTCACTTTCCGGAACCTACACTTGTAGAAAATAGAGAAATATGGAATTAGCACAATTAAGTACTAAGTATGATGACCATGCAAGAAAATGTGCACCACGGACATTTACAAGGAATAAAATGCTTTTAAGACCTTCTTTAACAAACCTTTACAACCACAAGCATAAACCCACATTTCAAGTCACCATTCACAAATAAGACCATATTCACATCACTTACAACTCAATTAACACAAGCGTATAATACCTACACAAGATAGCACAGTAATTCCTTCCTTACCATCTAAGTCTCTATCTCAAGTCACCCTAAGCCACACTTAAGTGAATAATGAAATGACAGCCCATACAACCTCTTCATATACACCTAAGTGTTCCTAAGAGTTACCATAGACAAGGGTTTTTTTTTCATTACATTATAACATACTAAGTCAACATTCTTTATAAAACCATTTAAGAGACACACAAGCATATAGGGGACAATCACATAATAGCCCTAAGGCTTAGGGAACTCACTTTAGCATCTTTTAAGCCTACTCGTGCCATGTGTAGATAGCATCCCATACTACTACCTACACATTGTAGAACCTATCCAATACTAGAGTGCACATCCCATATGATGGAAATAGGCCTTAACCGACATAGACCACACTAGCAAGGTATGGAATCCGGAGTCTATCTTACTCCGTGGAGGTTGTTCTACTTGCCAAGGGTAGAACTAAAAGCAACCCATGTTGGCACATGTTTTAAGAGATGTCCAAGGATGTTCATTGTGCCTAATCTCATGCTCAACTAGGCCACCATCCTAACCACATCCACTCGGTGCTTAGCCTTGGTTTCCATAGAGTATTCAATCACATATGTACTAGAGAGGGTTCCTTTTCTAGTTCAACCAACGCATAGTACCTCTTCCCAAGAAAGGCCCCATTTCTTAGTCATAGCCAATCTAGGTTCATAGGGATAGCTCATTTGACTTTCTTAGATAAGGATTCTCATGCCATTCCGACTCCTTCCATCTCTAAGTCTATCATTTCACTCAAGAAGGGAACATCACCCTAAGTCCCATCCTTCAAGGTTATACATTTACTTAGGAAAACTAGACTCATGAAAAGGCACTATGCTTAAGTCTACAAATTCAAGTCTTGGCCTAGAATTCCTCTTTTAGCATTTATAGGAAGAGCTCCATTACTAAGTCATAGCCCTACCAAACATTCATATATAAAATCAAGATTTCATGACACAAGACAAGATACTCAAGTCTAGCATATGAGCTACAACATCATCTTACAAGGACTCATCATAATCCATCATTACCACATATCATCATTTCAAGAGAAACATGCTTTCTCATTAGCATACTAACACTTTATACAATATCACATTAATACCATTAGAACATCTTCACATTATAGCTTCACACAAACTTTACATATAGCTTCATATGTGTATAATAATACAACACTATCATAGCACTCATATAATGCCTTTCATGGCCTCAATTTACAATAATACGATATTCCTACATTATACAACAACTTCACCAATGCCTTCATGGCTACAATTCACAATAATACCACACAAGAATACGATATAACATTTCTGTTGCTAAGTTTTGCATTGACAATCTAAACTCAATCGAATTTTTTCCACACTCTTTTCTTGTGAAGGATCTCAAAACTTGGAGACTACTGGTACAAGGCCGGAATAAACATGGACTATATGAGTGGTCCCAGAGGGATCATATGTCACCTTTCGCCAACTTCACCTCCACCAATTTTTCTCATCAACTGTGGCACTGTCGCTTGGGTCACCCTTATATGAAAATCCTAGACTTAGTACTGAATAAATTTTCACTTCCCTTTTTCACCAAAGAAAAGTTTCAATTTTGTAATTCTTGCTCATCAAATAAAGCTCATCGTTTTCCATTTCAACGACTCACTTTAAATAGTAATGCACCACTTCAAACTTTGTTTAGTAATTTATGGGGTCCATCACCCATTTTATCCACTGATAAAAAGTTGTATTACTGCATTTTTGTTGATCATTACACCAAATATACTTGGTTGTATACAATCAACAACAAAAGTGAAGTCGCTTCAGTTTTTGCGCAATTTCATCCTCTAGTGGAAAAAAATTTAAACACAAAATTGTCTCACTTTATACTGATGGAGGGGGTGAATACACAGGTCTTAAACACTACCTACAATGCAGTGGCATAGAACATTTAATCTCCCCACCCTACATGCCCCAATGAGTTCCCAAAGAAGAACGACGACATCGTCACATTGTCGAAACAACTTGAACTCTTCTCAATGAAGCCGCACTACCATCTGAACTATGGTCTTTTTCATGTCACCATGTTGTCTATCTCATATATAGACTCCCTACACCTGGCCTGAATAATGATTCTCCTTATCAATAATTATTTGGCGAACCTCCAAAATACTCTTCGCTAAAAATTTTGGTTGTCTTTGTTATCCATGGCTTAAACCATATACACAAAATAAATTTCAGCCTAGATTTACACCATGTGTCTACTTAGGAGTTTCTATTGTTCATCATGCACACCTCTGTTATGATCCAGTACACTCAAAAATATTCGTTAGTGGTTATGTTCAATTTTGTGAAAATACTTTTCCTTTTACTCAAATGTTCTTACACTTGAAAAATAAGTTTTCCACATTAAATGGGAAATCATAGAGTCCCAAGTCTGTAAGGATACTTATCCAGAAGTCCAATACAACTTGGACCCCAATCTCGTTCCACCTCTTCCGCCGCCTATTTCTATCCCCCTAACAGTTCCTTCTCATACAAACACTCCAGAGTCCATAATTGCAAGGCAACACCAGTAGTCTCCACTTCATCAGGTATGATTCCTATCGCTTCTCAAGCTCCTTCACTATTTAATGATGCCGCCCACAATATTGAACCAACAGCCACCGAATCCTCCAGAAATTATGCCAACTGCCACTGCCCCTCCACCCTCCGGAGTGGTCCCAAGGTCCAAAAATAATATCTTCATACCAAAGAAACAATTCAACTTCTTGGCTCACCTTTCTCCCACTCCAAATACCTTTAAGCATGTCGTCAAGCACATTGAATGGAAGAATGCCATGGATCTGAAATACGACGCCTTAATGAGAAACCAAACTTGGGAACTAGTACCTAGAGACCCGATGAACAATGTTGTTGATTGTAATTGGTTATTTCGCATTAAAAGGAAAGTTGATGGTTAAATTGATAGGTACAAGGCGGGATTAGTAGCAAAAGGTTTCACACAATGTCCAGGCTTGGACTTTCATGAAACTTTCAGTCTGGTTGTCAAACCAACTACCATCAGAATTGTTCTTTCCATTGCAATTCAAAATAACTGGAAAGTTCAGCAGCTTGACGTGAACAATGCATTTTTTTGAGGAAACTTACATGAGCAAGTATTCATGGCTCAGCCGAAAGGCTATGTCAACTCTGATTTTCCAAATCATGTATGTCATCTCAAAAAAGCCATTTATGGCCTAAAACAAGCTCCACGTGCCTGGTATGAAGCTCTCAAATCTCACTTGACTAAAATTGGGCTTGTTCAGTCTGAATAAGATTCTTCTCTGTTTATTTTCACATCTGAAGCTGTTACGATGTATATTCTGGTGTATGTTGATGATATCCTCATTACTGGGAATTACCCAACCTTGGTCGCACATGTAATCAGCTCTCTGGCTTATAAGTTCTCCCTAAAGAACCTTGGTGAACTCAACTATTTTTTGGGGATCGAAGTCAAACATGTTCCAAATGGGATTGTCTTATCACAGTCCAGATACATACTTGAGATTCTCTCAGATGTGGATATGACCGACTGTAAAGGAGTTACGACACCCATGTGCTCAAGTTCACCACCCAAAGCAGGTGATAGTTCACCTCCTGCCGATGCAACCTTGTATCGACGCACTCTTGGTAAGTTGCAATACTTATCATTCACGCATCCTGATATTGCATTTACAGTTAACAAAGTATCACAGTTCATGCAATGCCCGAGTTTGGAGCACTAGAAAGTAGTAAAAAGGGTTCTTCGATATCTCAAAGCATCATCAACATTGTGTCTGCAAATCTCTTGCCACTCTGATAGTAATCTATATATGTACGCCGATGCTGATTGGGCAGGTGATCCCTGTGACAGAATCTCCACATCTAGTTACATACTCTTCTTGTGACCAAATCCTATCTGTTGGTCCTCTAAGAAGCAATAATCAGTTGCTCGGTCTTCTACTGAAGCAGAATACAAATCGGTAGCCAATACACTCTCTGAAATTACTTAGGTCCACAACTTGTTGAATGAGTTACGATATCAAGTCTCTTAAACGCCAAGCATTTTTTGTGATAACATTGGTGTTTTATATCTCAGTAAAAACCAGTCTTCCATACTAAGATGAAGCACATTGCCGTAGAATTTCATTACCTCCGCAACAATGTGAACTCAGGTCGAGTGATAGTAAAATATCTTCCTGTCGTGGATCAAATTGCTGACACTCTCACAAACTCACTGCCCAAGCCTGCCTTCCTTCGATGTTTATCTAAGTTAGGCGTTGTTGCACCATAGCTAACTTGAGGGTGTGTGTTGAGATTACTCAGTAGTCTGTTATCAACTCTTATCAAGTTGTTAGAGTAGATATGATTTGATTCAATCTTTTCCACAAGATTAAATTAAGTTGTTAAAGTAGTTCCTTAGATTTAGTCAAGTTAGTTACAAATTAAGTTGTTAGAGTAGTCCCTTAGAATTAGTCAAGTTAGTTACATCTTACTTTTAATTAAGTTGATGTTACGATTGAATAAGATTATTCAAGTTTGCTTTGATTCTAAATCTCTTTAATCTCATCTTCATCCAGTTGAATCTATTGAGGTTAATCCTGACTTGACGTATAAAGAAGAACCTATCATAATTCAAGCTCGTCAAGTAAAGCAACTTAGAAACAAGAGAATCCCCTTAGTAAAAATAATTTAGAGGAACCATTCTGAAAAAGAAGCTACCTGGGAGCGAGAAGAAGACATGAGGACCCAATATCCACGTTGTTTTGGGACTAGTATAAGGTAAATTTCTAGACGAAATTTCTTTGAAGGGGAGAGAGTTGTAACAGCCCTAATTACTAACCAAGAGTTGCATTTCGATACACCATTGCTTAATTACTACAATATGTTTTATACTCAATGGGAACTTGAAATTTTGTGATATTTGAAAACTTGATTAACATAATTGTGATCGTAATTTAAGGGATTGTATTGGGGTATTTACGTAATATTCTAATTAGGATTACCTATAACTTGAAAGGGTGGTGAGATATACACATATAGGTATATATGTATGCATTTTGGGCAGCACCTTTGAAGGACAATTGTATAAGTGATAAACATCACTTTTGTGACTATATTTTCACACCTCCTCTAGTAAAATTCGTTTCCCTGAAGTCTAAGAACCTTAGAACTTTATCTAAACAGCTTGTTCTTTAAAATCAGAAGAAAAAAACTTGGTCCTTTTTGCTGGAATTCGAGACACACCCTTCCCTTTGGTAAGTGATGAAATTTGTTTACGAGCTGGGTAGCATTTAGTATTTTAAGTATATCTCGTTCTTTAGAACTTAGTTTACAGTGAATAAATATGATTTCAAAAGATAATGCATATTCCTACAACTCTTATGTTTATATAAAACTCTAATTTAGCTGTTATGGGTTTGAAATATATGATGCAACATAGGATACGTTCTGTCCAAATTTTGGAATTAGAAATCCCGTATGATCAACTGTTAGTGTTTTCATTATATCTTTTTGTACAAAATATATTTTGCGGTGATTCTTTATTATTTTTCAACCTTAAGAGATGTACCTACATCTTTCGTGAAGGATATAAAGTCCAGTTTTTCCGTTTTCCTCTTCAAAATTAAGTTGCGACTTGAGGTACCAGGCTGGATAGATTCACTATTTTGGGAGAATAGTTGTATTTGTACGTGCTAGGCTTACTTGTGATAATGTTCATGTTTTACTTCAATATTATTGAGCTAATAGGAGTTAAAGAATTTATTTAATTATATTTTTAAGGTTATATATACTCGTGTACAAGTTGAGGAACTTGATACGTTGGTCGGTTTACGGTTTGAACTCTTAAAGTTTTGTTGGGCTGTTTCTATGCTGAAACCCGAGGTTTGTGTAAATTGTACTTGTACTCTTGCTATATGCTATATATTTGAAGGATTATCTCGATACCTTGGTTACTTCTTATCACGTTGTATTGTCGCATTGGTATTCTCTGAGACTTTCAAGACACCTGTGTACCTCGTCGACCTGTACAGATTGCTTGATCACCTGACATTATTGTTGGGAATTTGTCCTTCTTGTTGATTTTATTTTATCACTTTTGTCATACCTATTGATTCGGATTATTTGCCATCTTGACTCTGGATTTTTGGTTCGTCTTAAGTATGGAAGTTGTCCATTTTAAGTATGAACTAGGAAGCCATTTTTAATATGGCTCTTTATTCTCTTGATTATTGGGCTTCGACCCTTCTTGATACAAGGCTTCGGTCCTTCTTGATACTTGATTATGCTGGGTGTTACGATATAATGTATATATTGGGAGAGCCTTGGGATTGGATCTTTTGGGAAATGGTGTTGAGCGTTCTTGACATTTGGATCATTAAATATCAAACTTGATACTCTTTATTTATTGTTTACTTGATTTATTTATTATGTTTCAATTGTACTGCCCATGACTTTGGAAAGGTAACTCGGTGAATCTAGCGGCTCCATGCATATAGTTTCTACACCACTAAGCTTTATGCTTAGCGATAGTTGTTTCTATCGTAGGGAACGTTCAAGGGGATACTTGAAGCTGGCCATTGGAGAGAGAGTTTTTGAGAGCTTTATGGGAAGAGCACATTTGCATATAGGCATCTATAGTTGCACAAATCTTGGGATTGTACATGATCTATATGTTGTACATTTACATGAAATTTTGAAGGCTAATTTAATCATGTCACCATGGGTTGTAAAATATGTATGACTACATGTTTTACTATTTTGGGGTGTGTAAACCCAAGTCTTGTAATGCATTAAATTTACAGTTTATTTTGAAGGTTTATATGAAGCATGAACCAAACAAACTTCGGTACCCCGAAATTGGTAATGATTTATAACGTGTCTTGTAGTAGCATAGATAATACATGAAAATCTCTTAGCGTATTTTTTAAAAATTATTTTGAAAGATTCTTCCACCATAAATTGGGACTCTTGTCTTATTTAAACTTGAGATCAACTAAATTTCAAAATGACAAGCCTTTATACCTTTCACTTGTTATTTTTGGCTAAATTCCTCTATTGAATTATAAATTGTATATCTTAGATTAATCCCTTTTAAATGTGCAAGTATTATATTAGCTTTTTTGTTAAGTAGTAGCAACCTTCCAAGAGCGTTGTTACACCCGCCCAATTCGAAACTCTTCTATCCTTCTATATATAGTCCTACCTAGAAAGGAGTTACACTTATGGTGTGTTTGGTATGAAGGAAAATGTTTTCCATATTTTCTTCGAAAACAAGTGGATTTCTAACTTATTTTCTCATGTTTGGTTGGTAGAGTCGAAAATATTTTGTAGTAATATTTTTTAAGTTTGGTTGGTGAATGAAAATTAATTTCTAGAAAATATCTTATACTTTTGGTTTGAGACTACAAAATACTCTTTAGGAAAATATTTTTGAACTGAAAAATTAAAATATTTCATGAGGGGGAGGATGAGGTGTAGGAATGACGTAAAAATTGAAATTTTAAAATTTTGAATTTTTTTTTTAAAATAATTTTTTTTAAAAGGTGGTTACGGGTGGTTTTGGGGGAGGGGGCATAAATAACGAAATTCTTAATATTTGAACTACTTTACAAATTATTATTTTTTTAAAAAAATTGACGGGAGATTGTGGTGGGATAAAGGGGTAGGGATGGCGTAAAAATGTAAATTTTAGAATGTGAAATATTTTTCAAAAATAACTTTTTTGACGAGGGTGGGGTGACATAAAAAAAAATTATTTTTAAAATTTGAAATATTTTTCAAAAATATTTTTTTAAAAATTGACGAGGGTGGCCTAGGGTGGGGGTTTGATGTGTGTGTGTGGGGGGGGGGGTTAAAGGTGGGGGTAACAAAAAATGAAACTTTTAAATTGGTACTATTTTTCAAAAATATTTGCCCCCGGGGTGGGGGGGGGGGGGTCACAGGGTCAGGGTTGGCGTCGGGTAAAAATGAATTTTAAAATTCTGAAATAATTTTGCAAAACAATTTTTTTTGTTGTGGGAGGGGATAGGGTGGTAAGGGTTGAGTGAGGTAAAAAAATTCCTAAAATTTGAAATATTCTTCATAAATAATTTTCAATTTTATTTAATGTTTTTTGTTTTGGGGAGGGGGGATGGTTTGGGGGTAGGGTAAACGATATTTGAAATTTGAAAAATAAGAAAATTTAAAATTTTTATTTTTATTTGGATGGAGAGGGTCTGGTACGAGATACGGAGTAGGGTAAGAAAAAATACATTGTAATTTAGGAATGAAGTGGAGTTTTGGAAAATGTTCCCTTAATTTTTTTAAGGAAAGTCATTTTCCTTAAATTTGAGGAAAATAAGTTGATTTGGAAAACCGTTTCCAAAAACTTTAAGCCAACCAAACATGGAAAAATTGGAAAAAAAAATTCTTCATACCAAACACACCCTTAACTGAAAAAGATTTCTATCAGTACCACTTAGCATCTATAAATATATGTTGGTCTTTTACTTCTTTCTTTATCAACCTCAACAGTTTTGGAGCTTTTCTCTTCTTCTCTTTTTAGATACTTTGGAGTTTGACGTCCAAGCAATTTTCTTTTGTATTTTTTTTCACAATTTAATGAAGGTAATATTTGTATTTTGTGAAGACTATATATTAGAGAGTTTTATCGTAATACAATAATTTGATCTTTAAGTGTGAAGAAATGAATACTTATTTTTGTTATTTCCTTTTTTTTTAAGTAAATTTTTTGAGGTCTGAGGACCATTTATTCAGCTAAAAAGTTCAAGGGCTAGGGTAAAAAAAACAAAAGAAATAGTTAGACCCTAAGTTTACCCGACCCGAACCAAAAAGGAAACTAGTCCCACTATAAGCAGCTCCTTTCAACTGTTGAAAAGTATCGAATACTCTTTTCAACGGCAGCATCGCTCTCGTGTGAGGATGTTTCTGTTGTGGTGTCGGTGGAATTCTCAGCTCTGTTATCTTCTCTGGTGGGTGATCTTTTAGTTGGTGCCATGGATGCTTTGGTGGAGACTTTTGTCTGTCATCATCATTGTTACTTGGTAATTAAGGTTGTCCCTTTACTTGTTTTTGCTCTCATCCACCGGGAAGCTGACTAGTTATGTGTCTTCTTAGGTGGTCAGGGTTGATCCCTAAGGACCGGAGAGGAAGTGTTGGTGACCTCAGATCTGGAAGATTAGGTATGCCAAAAAAAATTCTTTCTTCAATAGTGCCTTCAGTGGGTTCTGATTTTTGTCCTCTTTGTCTTGATGTTGATGGGTGGGTGACAAGCTCTTATCTGCATCTTTTGTTGGGGTTATATGTGTGTGCAATACTCCACTACCCTTTATTGGTGAATATTTTTGGTAGCTAGAGTAGTTAGATCTAGCTAATTTTCTCACAGCTGTAATGTCCTCCCTGAGGCATACTCGTAAATTACTTTGGTTGTGTATAGTGATTCCATGTCTTAGATAGATTCTGTAGTTGTTGTTGCTTTCCATGTGACTTGTGATTTCCTTTATCCAATATATTTTATTCTTATGTATTCTCATTGTTCCTGCCTTTGTATGTTGATATGCTTGTTTCTGATTCTCAAATTAGGCATTTCTGTTGTTTCCATGTTGAGTAACCTTCTTGTGTTGCTTGGTAGCTCGTGAAAACTCTTGTATTCTATTGTGCATTGTGTTTCTATCACCTCATTAGCTAGGGAATCTACCACAATATTCCCTTCCCTAAAGATATGGATGATTTGGGAATTTAGCTGTTGTAATCTTCTTCTGATGTCTTCTACCCTTTCCACTATTTCCCTTGGCACCTTCCACTGCTTTAGGATCATCCTCTTCAAATTTAACGAGTCTGTTTCTATAGTTATCTCTCTTAGGTCATTAGAGTAATAGTACTCTAGTTCCTTGATAACACTCTACTACACTTCATCCGATTCTAAGAGTAGGCTGTCGCTAACAAGTATCAAACCAACTAAGAGTTAGGGTCGATCCCATAGGGAGTGATACGGTAAATAATTCAAATACGAAGTAAAATGGTGTTCTAATCGTTTGTAGATGTAGACGTTTTCGAAACAATTAACAAATGATAAAGGTTTTACAATTAATGTCAAATGGGGGGATTTGAGCGAACAGTTAACAACTACAAACAACTGGGAGTTAACAAGTATAGGAGATTTCGTGGGAGTGTGATCAATTGAATGTCAACTTCACAATATGGGTGATTATTATTTACTTGAAGTCCTTGAATCTTTGTGGGTAGGCTAGGCTTTAGGTGCAATTATCATTTCTCAATCAACAATCACGATTCGAGCGAGTTCTTTGGAACCTCGACAAGCGCAACACATATAAACCGCCCAATACATCAATCAATCTACTTTCAGGCTAGATTAGTAGGATTGCATTTAGACCCACTTTCTCAAACTAAGTCTACAATAATACAATCACTACGATCATCAACTACTAGTTTAGCTCTAATACTTCTTTCTCAAGCAAGCTTAGAATGCTAAACTAGAATTGTATTTGCAACTACAATTCATCAATTAAAACTCAACGATTAATTGAACCCACTTCAAATCAACTATAAAATTAGTAAATACTAACACCCATAAGCTAATTGAAACATTCAATCACATAATCACACCCCAAAAGAAAGGGGTTTTTAGCCACACATAATAAAGAACAAGAAATAGTTACCAACTATGTTTTCCATCAACTTGGGTAATAATTCACAAGTCTCCAAAATGCTCAAATTGAAACACAAAATCAAATAAACCCTAAGGGGTCGTTTGGTAGAGTGTATAAGAATAATGCAAAATAGGGTGCATTAGTAATGCTTGCATTAGTAGGCTTGGATTAGTAATGCCTGCATTAGTTATGCAAGCATTATTTCTTATACATTGTTTGGTTTGATGTATCAGAAATAACAAATCTTGCATAATTTCTATTTAAAGAATATATATTTAGAAAAATACCCTTCACACTTTATTTATTTGTACACTTCCTTTGCAATAAAGTTCTTTGCTAAAACATCAAAAAAGATTTCTTTGCTAAACCACCATTAACTTTTCTTCTTTTTCTTCTTCTTTTCAAAAAAAATATTAAATAGTTGTGCTATTGCGTAAAAATATTTTTGTGATTGAATTATATTAAAATTATTTTTTTATTTTTTTAAAAAATAATACTTAAGAGGCCATAAAGCCTATTAAAACACTAACAAAAAAAAAACAAAAAAGCAAATAAAAATAAAAATAAAAACTTATGGCAACAAAGAAAATGAAAAGGCTTTAAGGGTAGTTTTGAAATTATTTAATCTAATGAATGTTTTACTCGAAAATATAAATAAAAAAATGACTGAGTTTTCAAAAAATCGATTAAACTTATGATTTAAGAGAAATCAAATTTCCAAAAGGTCAGAGTCGCCACTTAATTTTTGGTAAAAATCAAGAAAAATCTCAAGTTTTTAAAAAGATTTAAATAGATAAAATCAATTGAAAAAGGGTTCGAGTTCAAATGTACATACCAATAAGGTGTTAGGCCCTTGGAATGTCCGCTAACTTGCGGTTGACCGGCGATTTGACTAAAAATGACTTTGACTAATTTTTGAGAAAATATTAACGAAGTAAAAAGAAATTCGCTTTTTATTTATTTATTTATTACTATTATTTTTCTAGTTAATTATTTTGTGGGGAAATAAACTAAATGGGGGGATTTTTCTAAAGGGAAACAAACATAAGCGACAAGACAAATAACAAAATTAAAGCTAAGTATAAAACATAAATACTTTAATTTAAATATATATATAAAGTGAAATGGATATCTTGGGGAATTTAATTAAATTAAACCATGAACCAAATAAAAGTGTTAGTCAAATACAAATAAAAAAAAGCAAAGGAAGGAAATATTAAATTCGGGCCTTTGGCCCAAATTCCCAAATCTTCTTCGACTTCAATCATATTAATAGTCACCCCTCCATGATTTGGCATGGGGTTACTATTGACATTAGGGGTGGCCATCTGAAGAGTGACGACCTTTTGATCTATCAAGTCTTGAATTTTATGCTTCAAGTTGATACAATTCTCAGTAATATGCCCAGCACCTCCTAAATGGTAAGCACAGTGAAGATCGGGTCTATAAAGCTTAGAGTTGACATTGATATTTTTTGGATCAATTGTCTGCATCAAGCCAGCTGATTTCAATCTTTCAAAAAGTTGTGTTCGACACTCAACCAAAGGAGTAAAGACTCTAGAAGGTTTCTTCTCAAGATTTGGGTGAGGAGGATAGTAATTATTACATGGATGTGAAGGTACTTGACGGTAGTTTGGAGGATTTTGGTGAGTTGGTGCTTGCGTTTGGAAATTTGAGTATTGTGGAGCTTGGTAGCTTGGATGGGTGTTTTGGTAGTGCAAGGGTTGAGTTTGGTAACTTGATTGGATATTTGAACAATTAACGGATGGAGCTTGGTAATATGGATGGGTATTTCGGTAATTTGGATGTGGAGTTTGGTAAACAAGAGGTGAAATTTGGTAACTCGGTGGTGGAGTTTGGTAATTAGGAGGTAGAATTTGGTAATTCGGTGGTGGAGTTTGATATCCTGATTGGGTATAACAAGCTTGATATGAATTTTGTGGAGCTCGAGGATAACCTTTGTAAGGTGAGGATTTTCTGAAGTTTCCTTTTCCTTTTGATGCATATGAAATAGAAGACACATCCTCTCTCTTCTTTTTCAACAATCCTGAAGATTCGATAGGGGTGGCAACACGAGAAATCTTTCCGATTTTAAGCCCATGTTCAATGGCCTCACCTACCCTGACTATCTTTTCAAATATTGCTCCAATGAGCAACATTATCCTATCATAATACTCTGGCTCTTGAATACGTATAAACACTTCAACGATCCCTTTCTCAGACATAAAGGGTCTAACCCGAGTGGCCTCTTTCCTCCTCCTATAAACATATTCACGATAGCTTTTAGTGGATTTCCGCGATATGGAACGATCTCCACATTATAGGAGAACCGTTCTACAAAATACTTAGCTAGTGCATTCCAGCTAGACCATTGTTTTATCTCATGAGAGGTAAACCATTCCAATGCTTCTCCACTTAAACTTCTTCTAAAGAGCCGCATTAGCAAGGCTTCATTCCTGCCAACTTCTACGAGTTGGTCACAGTAGGCTCTCAGGTGTGCCAATGGATTTCCTGTTCCTCCGAAAATGTAAAATTTTGGAATTTTAAACCCGTCTCGGAGGTCCTGATTTGGATGGATGTACAAATCCTCGTAACTCAACCCATCAACTGCAGGAATATAGTGTAGCTCCTTCATGACTTTCCTGATCTCTTCTTTCATATTCAGCTTGCCTGCCTTTTTCTTTGACCTCCACCCTTTCTCTTGTTCCTCATAATGATCAAGCTCGGAACAGTTGGCATATGGTTCATTTGGAATTGAAATTTGAAAAGTAGTATTTTGTGGCAATAGCGGAGCAATAGAGGGATTCTGGGTATTTTGAGTGTCTTGGTAATTTTGAGGGAAAGTCTGGGGGTTGGTATGTTGATTTTGGTGATGGGTGAAGGTTTGCAGATTGCTAACATTTGGGTTTGGAGGGGGAGGACAAGTTTGCAGGTTGGTATTTTGAGGAGGAAGTGGCGCTTGGTAAGAGACGGAGGCATGATGAGGATTTGGGGCGGTTAGATCGATGATTGGGGAATTTTGAGCGGGGTTAGAGGGTGAGTTCTGAACCTGTTCCGCGCTTGGAGGAGGAAAGTGGAGTAAAGGTCTTCCATCTCCTGGAGGGTTGAAAGCGAAAACTGGATTAGGCGAATCTCAGATTCTTTGCATTTCGACCCTCATTTCGGCAATCTTTTGCATTAACGACATAATTTATTCATTTTGATCATCAAGAGCGGGCTGAGCCACAACAACATCAGTCAGGCTAATCTCGTCATTATTATCACTCATTACTGCCTTTCTTTTTTGCGAACTTTGATCGGGGAAGGAATCTTTAGGGGCCTTAAATCTTGTGAAATATGGATGATCAGCCATCTTATCAACACAAATCAGTTTTAAGTACCTGACAAAGAAAAATAACTCAAAAGATAAACGTGTTAGTCTATGTAGATGATAAATAATACAAAATATCACATATATGACTACAAACACATAAGAGTTGCTCCATTTAAAGATAAACTAGCCCATGTATTTAGAAAAATGACTAAATAGACAGGAATTTGTCTATTTGATTTTGAGATTAATGAATCAGAAATGTCGACTTGAGTCGAGACAAAGTCGATTGTATCTTTTGTTGTCGTACTACTGATTTTCGATTGAGAGGAAACTTTATTCTCCTTGCAAGAGTTGGAAAAGATAAAACTTCTCAAAATAGGGACCGAGCCTTGAAGGCGGCCTACATATCTCCCGAGGGAGAATTCAGGTCCTGTGTAGTTCAATTAGCTTGAATCCCCTTCCATTTGAGATAAAGGGTTGATAAAAAAATTTTAATTATGAGAAAGTAAGATTTGAAAAATGAAGTCCGAATTTTGTTGTAAAACTAAAGATTCAAATAGTATTTGGACGCACTTTTGATAGTAACTTGATATTTGTGCTTAAAGGATTCTAGAAGATAATTCGAAGAGGAGTGAGCTAGAATATCTCCAAGTAAAGCAACATAATCATACAAGCATTTATAACACATAGACAATTATTGCGCGTTCTAAACATGTGACTCTTTTGTGCCAAGGGTAGGTCTAGCGATTCGAAGGATGTATAACGTTGTTTGAAACATTACATTGTCTCGAAACCCAAATTTATACAAATTTTACAAATAAAATTGAAAGGGGATACATAATTGGGAAAAGGGATACAATTAATCAATCCCACACAGGGGTACAATCCTAAACTATGCTTCCATGGATGGTTCTTCTTTTTGATTTCTTGTCATTTCCGAATGTCCACGTTTTTTGATGAAATGGTAACTTGACACTTCTTTGACTCGAACAAACTACTAAACTCCCAACCCCAAGAGACGATGTTTTGCCAAATGTTGATACATCCTTCAAATTTAAACACATAAGCATGATTCTCTTTTATTGACCAATGGGTCGAATCGACACAAGGTGGGCTTCTAATGGACCCAGCACGCCTTGGGTGTTGGGTCAATTTAGTTCAAAATGTGCTAAATTCGGGATTTGGTTTCACTATATGCTAGTTGACTAATAGTTGCTTTTGAAAGACTGAGAACCCAAGTAGACAACTTAGGCTGGAATTCACGACAATCATTGGAGGCATGACGTACCAATAAATTGCCGATCCTTTCAGAAAAGGGTTGAATATAAAAAGTCTGCTTGCGATTATGCAGAAACTATTCTTAATATACTATACATACAACAGGAAATGCCATGAATGCAATGACACTTATTTCAATTTAAACACATTAAGCGTAGATAAACAATTCAGCAATTAATAGTAATTAGTTAATTAAGTCAAATCTTATGGTTATAACTTAATTAAGTCCCCAGCAGAGTCGCCATTTTTGTTTTACTCGAAAATATAAATAAAAAAAATGACTGAGTTTTCGAAAAATAGATTAAACTTATGATTTAAGAGAAATCAAATTTCCAAAAGGTCAGAGTCGCTAAGTTTTGTTAAAAATCAAGAAAAATCCTAAGTTTTTCAAAAGATTTAAACATATAAAATACATTGAAAAAGGGTTCGAGTTCAAATGTACATTCCGAGAAGGTGTTAGGCCCTCAAAATGTCCGCTAACTTGCGGTTAACCGGCGATTTGACTAAAAATGACTTTGAGTAATTATTTTTTGGGGAAATAAACTAAAGGGGGGGGGGGATTTTTCTAAAGGGAAACAAACTTAAGCGACAAGACAAATAACAAAATTAAAGCTAACTATAGAACATAAAAAATTTAATCAATATATATATATATATATATATATGTATATATATAAAGTGAAATGCCTATCTTGGGGAATTTAATTAAATTAAACCATGAAACAAAAATAAAAGTGGTTGTCAAATACAAATAAAAAAGGACAAATTACTTAACTAAACTCCTTTACTTACCTTAATATCCATTTATCCCTACTTATTTCAAAATTTTCAAAAATCCCTTATTTCCCCCAATTAATAAAATCTGTAAGATACATAAAGATTTCCCACCTTTTTGCAGCCAATACCCACGTTTCCCCTTACAAATTTAATTCCTTTTTTTCAGCCATCACACATGTTTCCCATTAACAATTAAAATCTTCCATTCCATCCCTAAAATCTCTCCAATTCTTAACAAATTTCTAATCAATTTGATTTTCAGTAAGAGTATCCTCAACTGTACCGGTTTCTAAGTTTCTCCATTGTTGTCTTCTTCGTGCTTTTTACTGATACATATGGAACAGGGTCCATCCGATAGTGTTGGTGTTTCTCATACTAAGAACAAATCCAAGCGATTGCATGACCCATTAGCAATGAATGACGAGATTGTTGTCAAAAAAAAAAAAGGTTGGAGAAACCCCCAAAAAAAAGGAAGAAAGGTGACATATGTTGTTTCCAGACCCACACTTCCTAAGGTATGTGTTTAAACAAACTTTTATATTTTTATGGTTTTGTTATGGTGTTGGTTGTGTTTGGACTGAAATTGTTAAAATTCAATTACAGTGAAGATACATTACTTGTCAATTCAATGTTTTAATAGTGTGTTAGAACAATATCGATTTGTAATCGGTAAATTTAGTTTTACATTGATGCATGTGATTTGTGAAATCGAATTAAGAATCATTTAACAATGAAGATAGATTCACTAATTTTATCAATAATGTATCTTCAATCATTTTAATTTCAAATTCAGTAAAAGCATCACGTGTTGTACAATTTTGAAGGTGTATCAGTTCATGATTTTGTTTGTTGATGCATATGATGTATTAGATACATTCATATACATCCTTAAAAATGAATGCTTGATACATATATGTATTGAATTCATGTACAATATACTGTTAGTGTCCTTTACATTTTGTTCCTGAAAATAATTCAAATATTTGGTTGGTTGGGCTGATGTTAATTACTCATGTATCTTATGCATTTGACGACGTGTTTGATATGATGTCATTATAAAACTATAACGTATTTACTGAATTTACAAATTATTTTCAATGTATCATTCTCTCTTAATTACATCATTTGTTTGAGATTAGACAAGTCAATTATATATTTTGTTTTTCTGTATAAACAGGGCATGAATTATGTTATCAAAAAAATACGAGCACATCCATTGAGATTTGGAGCAACGTTCAATTTTGATTTTGTGAATGAAATCAAGAAGTCCATGAATGAAGAAGGAGTTCAATTGTTCAAGAATACAATTTTTGGACCATATTTGAACATTTCGAAATGTAATTTCCAGGGCCAGATTACTAAGTGCTTGTTGTTGTTGGAGGTGCAACACGATAACAAAGATGTATTGCATGTTCGACATGCTAATGGGACTGTATTGCAGTTTGGTATAAAGGAATTTGCCATTGTAACTGACCTTAAATGCAAAGGAAATGTGACAGATTTTTCATATCCGGAATCCACTCCGAGCCAGTTACTACAAAGGTATTTCCCTGATTCAACTGTAGGTATAACCAAGAGTCGCTTGATACAACATTTTGTAATGGGTAATTGGGATACCACACAGGACGCCGTTCAGATGACAATCTTATACTTCATCAATACTTTCATCTTATGTCATCTTGGTGAGACCTCCATAAAGATTGAAGAATTTCTAATGGTCGAAGATGGTACGTATGAATTGTATCATTTGGGAAAGATTGCATTCGATAAGATAATTACATCACTCAGGCAAGACTTCGACCAAAGCAAATAGATGTATCGCTTATTTGGTATGCCTTATGCACTCAATGTATGGACTTACGAATGTGCATCTAGTATAAATCCAGAGATTATTGTTAAAGTAGCGAATGGTATTCCCAGGATTTGTAATTGGAGTGTCGTGGCTGTAAAGCAAAAATATGAAAAGTTTATGTCTAGCATTTTCTCCGAGGTAACATTACTTTTAAATTTGCAATTAACTGTTTTTCAATAAGCTTTCTAATTTTTTTTTGTAAATAACAATTTTTGTATTAGACATAATATTGTATAACATTCAACCATTTTAAAATGCAGAATGCATGTTCAAACATTGTACCAACACAAGATGAAGTTGAGGCCCTTGATTTACCCGATATTCAAGATGCACATACTCCTGAACCATCCACAACAACAGTGCTGCCAAACAAAGTGCTAACAAGGGCTTCCACTTCAGGTTTTGAGGATTTTTCAACAAGCCCTCCTTGTCATTTATTGAGAAAATCATCACGTGTGTCTAGTACATCATCTCCACCACCACCAAAAGGAGAAAGAAAATTGATACACCTAAAACAAAGGTGTCGTAACCTGAATTGCAAGAGCAGTTAAGGCCGCCATTAAACCAGTCATTCTCAATGCCGGATAAAGCACCTACCCCACCTGCTAATGTATCTTTTGCCCATGTCTCTTCACAAGTCCAAAAAGATAAGTCTGTATATCCCGATATTGAAGAACTGAAACAACATATGAAGGAATATGTAAGTAATGATATTAATTTATATTTTTTTGATTATTCAGAAATATAAAACTAAATGTTAATTTTTTTTGAATAGGTTGACAGTAAATTTGAGTATCTTGTGAATTTGATAAAGGCAAACCACTCTGAGATGATGAATTCTAGGAATAGGGAGGACGACAAACAACCAAAGGTATTGTGTTGTATATCTGTTTTGTTTGTGTGTTTTAACTTTCATAGCTCATTTTGTTAAAAATTTAATTCATGAAGGATTTGGGCGGCAAGTCTACGTCGTGCATTGTTGAAGTTTTCGGTAAAGAAGTCAATGATGGACATCAAACAAGTACCTGCAACTTTGATCAACAACCAACCTCACCGATACAGATGGATTTTTCCATTAATGACCAAGACATTGGTGTATCTGATTTTGATGTTGAAGATCAGGTTTATTTTTACTTTATTCATTGCGGATATCTAATTAAACAATTTATCAGTAACATATTTTGTTTGAAAAAAACTTGTTTAAAAAAATACAGACTGAAGATACATTGAAGAATCATCAAGAAATGAAGGAAGTTTCAGAACTTCAATCATCAGATGCAAATGTTCATCATACTGTAGAACCAACTGATCATAAGAAGGTACTATTGTCATCATAAATTAACTATTAGTATACATCAACTTTGTAGTGATACATCAAAATGTGACATTATAATACATTGCAGTTTACTTGTGTGATTATGATACATCCAATTTTTTTGTGTATGATACTTTACATTTTTAATTATATGTGTATATGATACATTCCATTACAAGATACATACAAGTGTGATTATGATACATTGCAGTTTATTTGTGTGATTTGTATACATCAAATTTTTGTGTGTATGATACTTTACATTTTTAATTATGTGTGTATATGATACATTCCATTACAATATACATATCAGTGTGTCTAAATAAAATTGATTGTCTACTATATGTAATCTATCTTGATACATTAACAGTCCTTTGTATATGATACATATGTTGTTTAATGTATCATAAATTGTACAATATGTTGTTATTCAGGATGATCCAACAACGCAAATACCTCAACAGTTCTTCGAAGGAACAATGAATGAAGATGCTTCATATAAAGTTCAACGTAACACCAATCAGTCTGTGTCAGATACTGCTACATTTGATACATTGGTAATTTATGCTTTATGTATCATTTATATATCATATGGTTTATCAAATCTTATTTAATTATCAATTTGAATCATATAGTATTCTACAACATCTGGTACAATATCATCTGAAACTCGAGAAGTCATGCATACACTTATTGCTAATCTAGGAAGATTGCCTATTCCTGTTAAACAAGTTAGTGCAGCAAATCCTCAGGAGTTAACCAATTGCCAAATTTTTCTTTTGGACAGTCAATTACCCACTGATATTCCAATCACAGAGATTGTTGTCTGAAACAATACAAATACTCCTCTTGCACGTATCAGGATGCCTTCTAAAATATGCAAATCTCCTTATTTGACTTCTTTTAGGTCAAGTGAAAAAGGAAAAGAGGTCACGGAGGATGTAATCCGTCCAAATTTTCCATTTGAAGGTTGTGAGATCACAAATCAAGCCCCGTCATATCTGATTGATGAGTTTATTGAGTGGGTTACTACAGGTCTTCTCAAAACACATGCCAAAAAGTAAGTTTTATACTTTTTACTACATTTGTTCAATTTTGAAATTACAAATCTTGTTGCATTTTTAAATAGCATCTTTTCTTTACACTTTATAAAACAGGAAACCAACAGAGGATAAGTATAGAGCAAAAGCCTCTTCATTAGGTTTTGAAATGATGGATTATGGTGTTGCATATCCGTCCAATAAAAATTGGTTCTATGCCATGTCCCAGCCCAAAAATTGCTGGACTAATCAGGTAAATATGACATGTATATGTACATTTCATGTTTCTGCTACATTAAATTGAAATATATCAAATATAGTTATCTTGATGTATATGATACATTCATTTAATAGGTGTTATATACATATTAATTCAGTATCTAACATTTTATTTTCATGTTTTTCTTTTTAAATGTATAATTATGTTTATAATGTTTTGTGTAGCACATGGATGTTGTTTTTTACTATCTTCATAAAAAATCAAAACTTCGCAGCATGAATCAATACAGATACACAACAGTCAATTGTTTGTTCAGTTCACATATCAACAATACCCATGAAAGGTATTATAACAATGTGGCTGATGATGATATTAGTACCCAAGAACACAATGATCGTTCTGTAGCTGTATTTGTACATGAGAGGTCAATAACTAACGTCATGAAAGGATTTTCAATACCAGTTGCATTACCATGGCATCTTGTGGACGATGTTTACATTCCGGTTAATTGTGATGGAAAGTTCCATTGGGTGTTAGCTGTTGTTGAATTGAATCGGAGGTTAATACGCGTGTATAACTCTTCTATAGACACAAGGAAACAAGTACATTATGAGGAGATAAAAGAGTTGTCAAGGATGCTACCTTCTTACCTCCTTGACAGTGGTTTCTTTGAAAAAAATGAACGGACAATCTGGCCAGAACTTGATGCATATAAGGACAAACAAACTGGTACACTTTTGGAGTCACATATTCCTTTCAATATTGAATACATTCAAGGCATCATGCAACAAGAAGAGGATAGCATGTAAGTATTTAAATTATTGACTACAATCATATGTGTAAGTTTTTTTTACAAATTTTTATTCTGCATTTTGTTGTAGGGACTGCGGGTTATATGTAGCTACATTTGTAGAGTTTTTGAGTGACCAACTTGTTATACAACCTGATATTGATGGTCATCTAGCAAATTATTTTCGCAATAGATATGCAACATTGTTGTGGAGATACGGCAGCGACAAGTTCAAGGGTGGATACATAAGTGAGAATGACGATCCACCAAAGCCTAAGGGTCAATTCACAACACCAACTGAACAAGATTTCGTTAACATAGATTAGTACTTAATAGGGATTGCATGAACAACTTTTCATGTTGTTTTGTTTTGAAGACAAATTCACTTTTTTTTATGTGTTTCTCTAAAAACTTACTACAGTATTTTGTTATTTATTAAAATTGTGTTTTCACTATATTGCTTTAGATACATTTGTTGCTTTATAACGTTAAGCCCCACAATTATCATTGTTTGACTTTAAGTAATCTGATAGTTTTCTTACGAAATGATATATATGATACATAAGTCATAATGTATATTATGCATGAATGTTATTCACATATACCAAGTACATTTATGTATAAGCCACTTAAATTATACGAATGTATATGATACATCATGTAAATCTACAAAAACATAACACAACAAACTTTTAAATTGAACTTCAACACTGCTAAGGTAAAATATATCAAAATTATAACTGTATCAAATACAATTTTAAGAGTTTTAATGTGTTCTTCATTAATAGTCTTCAGTGTATATGATGCAACATAATGTGGTGTATATGATACATGCAAAGCACGTTTGCAAAAGTAAATTTTGGGACACTTAATTTTGTTTAAATCATTATCATGGTATTGAATCAATATTTTATTCATTTACACAATAATTATTTTTTGCAATTTATACATTTAGTATAAGAATAATTTTATATTTAATATAAGATTGGCACACTGTTATGAACTAATGCATTTAGTTGAAAAACAAAATAAATTGTTTAAACAATACACTTTATTTAATCCAACTACTAAAAGCGAAAAATACATATAATCGAAGAAAGAAAAACACGAATATCCTATTTTAAAACATTATTTCAATTCTCTTTCGAGAAGAAAGTACAAGTCCTCCTGTTGTGACCTTCTTGTTGACATCGCCCACAAGAATTCTTGTACACTGTTATCTTCTCATCTGCGTTTTTCTTTCTTCGATTCCTTGGTCGTCCATCCAACCTTCTGTACCTAGGTGGCAAGACAATTTCATCTAAAACATAGTCTGGAACGGTCCAATCCTCCTTATCTGGCATTGGAACCATTGCAACCTCGTAGGTTTTTTCTAATGCATCCGGCTTGTAGTAATCAGAGCAATAAGGATGTATATCCGTAACATTCTTGTGCTTCAAAACTGCAATTGCGTGTTCGCAAGGTATCTCATCATATTGAAATCTTCCACACGTACATATTTTCCGATCAAGGCATACAATGTATCTGCTTCCGGCTTGATAAACTGAAAAAATATATTCAGACGATGGGATAACCTGAAAATAATTGGAAGTTACTGATACATTACATAATATGACATTTACATATCATTTCTCATACAATGCAAATCAGAGCTGCTGATACATCAAACAGAAAGATAGGGATATTGATAAATACCTTTATGTTTGAACTTTTAGATGCATTTACAATCAATACCTCCTCAAATCTTCGGCCCAATGTGTCCTTTGTATATGTCGCTATTTCTCTATTTTTATAGTTCCAACTACCAAATAGAAGTCTAGCTTCCTCCAAGAAGTCTATAATAGTTAACCGACGTGCATCAACAAGGCAACCATTGATACACTCTGCGATGTTCGAAGTCATCATTCTACCTCTGTTTACTATTGAATGAACTCTTGACCACTTCTCATACCCAGCATCCTCAAGGTAATCCTTCACCCTTTGATCAACTTTCACCACCTTAGCCATTAATTTATCAAAATCTTCCTTTCTGTATGCCTTTGCCATTGAGTAAAATATATCACTTAGTGTGTTTTTACTCCTTTTGAAGTTTGAACATACATTCTTCCAAAGATGCCATATGCATGCACAATGAGGTACATTTGGGAACACAATGCTTACACTCTTCATAATACTTTCATATCTATCTGATACAATACACATGTTTTCACGCTCGGCAAATGCATTTTTGAATTGTTCGAAGAACCATGTCCACGAACAGTTATTTTCAGTGTCTACAACACCATATGCCAACGTAAATGTACAACCTATTTACAAAGCAGCACACATTTAACTATATTATACATAACTTTTACACTAAGATACATTGATTATACACTGAAAACAAAGTTCAAAATTACATCAATATTACAAAAGTCATACCTGCACCATCGAGTGTGCTCGCTGATACAAAAGTACCTTTGTAATCCCCGCCAAGATGTGCAGTATCCACTACAACTACTGGTTTGCAATAGTCAAACCCTCTTATCAATGGCCGTAGTGCTATGAAAAGATACATGAATTGATTATTTTCCGTATTTTGCATCCTTATATATGAATTTGGATACACATTATTTAGCATCCATATGTATCTTGGCATTTGCTTATATCCTTCTGATAGTTTACCCTTTAGCATTTCCAGTGCACGTTCCTTAGCACGCCATGTTTGCTGGTATGATATTTCAACCCCATATATTGCTCGAATATCTTCAATTACATCTTGCGGCGTATGAATTCTTTTATGATTAAACAACTTGGGGGCAGTCACACCACTAATAAATCCAACTGTTGCTTGTACTTTTGTAAGTATCCTATCCCGCATTGGACACATATGTTCATTGTTAAAGTACCTCACTTTGAATACATCAGATTTCTTTTTGCACGAAGACCTTAAAGTCCACCCACATTCATCACTGAAGCAAACTAACACATAAATGTACACATTTTTTCATTAAATTAAGTCATAATAACAATCATAATACTTACCATTTTGTTTAAATCATCAAACACCAACGAACTTATCAATACAATACATATACTAATTAGACTAATGTATCAAACGCAATAGAAACTAGAATTATACTAATTATATGCATAAACTGAAAAAAAACAAATCAAATTAGAGCTAAAACAGTCCAATACCTTTTTTTATCCGATTTTTTCACTCTGAAATTGAAGTTGTTCTTTATTTTATATTTCGCCATTACAGTGATGAGTGTTCCTTTATCCTTATACAACTGGCCTGTCTTCACATCAGTACTATTGGAATCAGTTATGTAATTTGTAGCATTCAATTCTGGAATATAATCTAAATCACAAATTCTTGATTCGACCAGAGCAAGAGCTTCAGTATCTCTTTCTGTACCTTCCACGCATATGATTTCACCGGATGAACAATCAAAGTTATGTATCTCCCCAACCATTTTCTCAGTTGTATCAATACATAACAGATACATGCCGATTCCAGGCTCATTTCTTCTTACTTCCAAATAAAGTTTCACACCCATGTCGTTCCTGATTTTCAATGGACATGTGTTTCCGTCTACGATGTATCGAATTTCAATATCTTTTCTAACACCGTCGATCTCCAACTCTGCTAAAATTAACGCTTTCAGATTCATAAATGAAATTGATTCTCCAACGACAATTCCATCAACCTTGTAACCTTCGTAATTAACATTGCTTACCCAAATTCCAGAATGTCGTAATAAAATTGTGATATTCATCGTCTAAAGATGTTTTTCTCGAGTTCTTAGAATGTAGATCCACTTTATCATGATAAATTTGGTTAGCTGAAGGAGCTCTGATTTGAAATTTGAATTTATCAATCAGTTACGTAAGGGAATTGAAGATTTACAATCTTTTAGGCGTGAATTATGGGATTTATAGTTATTAAATCAAATCTACGTTATTGTTTCCTTCTGAAACGCAACAGCTATTAACTGGAATGTATCAAACCTTATTTTCCCGTGCACAACGCTATGTATCCCACAAACAACATTTTTAAGGGATTTTTTGGTAAATAGAAAACTAGAAGGGATAGGATGTTATTTAGTACTTATAATATGTGGTTTCTATAATTTATACAATAAAAAAAAGTAAAGGAAGGAAATATTAAATTTGGGCCTTTGGCCCAAGTTCCTAAATCTTGGACCTGTCCTATTCTAAAGTTTACCCTAAAAAATAATGGACTTTGGCCCATTTTCGTGTCTAAAAGCAAGCGTGTACACTGAATGTATACCGTCGTATATAGATTGTATACTGGACTATTTTCTTGTATACCAGCCCATACACTAAATGCATACACTCTATTTCATCTCCCGAATACCTGTATTTCCTTTTTAAACCATGTATACAAAGTCCTTTGGCTTTTTAATCATGTATATTGTTGCATACCAGTGTATCATAGCGTATATCGGCATGTGTATAGTCCATTTTGGATTTACTAAGACTTGTAAATCAGTTCCCGCCCCTGTAATTTCTTTCCTTTCATTCGAACAAGATGAAGTTGACTCAAAAAAATTCAACTGGATGCAAGGATAGAGTCCAAAGGACTCGAATGGTGTCACATGTGGAAAAACGAAAGGAATAAGGAATTAGTACCAGAAAATAATAGAGTAATAATACACCCTAAATAAATCATAGCAGCATCCTAAACTAATAAATGGCAAATAATTCAATTGAACTAAACAATGAACTTAAATAAGGGAGACAACAATTAATAACTTCTAAACATGAATAGGAAACTAATAGTAGCATCTTAACCAAAGGATGAGGAAGTTAACGTTTTTCATTACTCAAGCTAGTAAGAACTCAACTCTTTTAAAGCAGAAAAACCAAGAATCGAAGCCTATTCATAGCAATAGTCGTCCGACTTGAATAGTAAATAGCAACAAAATAATAAATCCTAACACAAAATTTAACTATGTAGCTAAGTCACAACAGAAAACGAAAATATGCAAACAAAATCACAAAAAAACACCTATTTAATGCGTACCAATAGAATGAAACATATTAAAAGAAAAAAAGATTACCTTCTTCGGTGCAGCGAATTGAGACAAGCGAGCCAGCGACGAGCTTCACCACCACTATAACGAGACTCCGACAAGCTTTGGTGAGCAGAGAACGAAAAAGTAAACCCAAAATTGTAGACTCCAAGTCACTGTAGTATCTCTTTTTCCTATTTTGTATGCATTTCTATGTATGTATATGTTTCTTATGACCTTTCTTACTCTATTATATTTTGCCCCTTCAACGTATATCTTTTTCCCACTTTAGATCAAAGAGGAAGAGGGTATTTATAGGGGAAGAATTAGGTTAAAATTGGGGGTAAATCGGGTGAGGAATTTCATCCAATTCAAAATTCAAAAATTCCTTGAAAATAAGGTTGCCAACCAGCTCGATTTAGTTCAATCACCAACAGATATGAGACGAGGGCAGTTTGATTTCTCGAGCAAGGACGAAATCGAAGAAGATTGCTCCACCTGGTTGATTCGAGTACGATTGTGTACGGAAACGATAAGGGAGGACGATGCGCAAATGGGTTGCTCGATTTTGGGCTGGTTTGGGCTAACTTATGGTTCTGGTTTCGATTTTCTGGGTTTGCAGGTGGGTCACGATCTGGGAGAAGAAGATGAAGACGTAGGAGTGGGATATTGCTGGAGTTTGGGCTGTTGATATGTTTTGTACGTATTCTGTTTGTGTCATATTGTATTGTTGGACTGATTTTGGTATTGTTTGTGGGCTTCGGTTACTGGCAGATAGGTGAAATGGTGGGCTAAAATTATTTAATTGGAAAGTAATGTTGAAATGGGCTTCTAGTGGGCTGAGTTGGCATGCTGGAAATTGCCAAATAAAAGGCCCAAATTTTGGTCCTTTAATGGGTTTAGGAGATTTGGCTAATAACTAAATAAGATGAATTAATATAAATTAATTAAAGAGCTTCTTAATTTCTACGAAATAAAATAATTAAGTTACTTATAAACTAATTAACTCAAAAATGTAAACTATTGATTAACTAAACTAAAACCAAATATTCAAATAAAATTAAAACTTTTTTGTGATGTTTTTCGAATATTCATAAAATTTATAATATATATATATATATTATTCCTAAAAAATTTATAAAAATGACAAAATTACTTAAAATGACTTGAAAAATATTTTGAATTTCATAAATTCAATAATTCCAAATCGTTTGGAATTTAGGAAGCTCGATGATTAATTTATATTGTGCTGGTCCAAAATTGGGTGTCAACAACTGTCACTCGTTTGATTTGGATTGATGAAAGAGTTTTGGTACTGAGTTTAGAAATTATGGTCGAACCCCTGGTAATGGGTTTCCTACATATCGCAGGCTATATGAGAATTCAGGCCACTTGTAGTTCGATACGCTTTATTTGACGCACGATTTTGAAAGAATTCAAAAGTTATCCCGATACCGAATTATGAATGAACCATAATGTGTGGGAATAAGATTTAAGAGAGAATGTCAGAATACAGCCGATTTTTTAACATTGAACCCGCCAACATAACCCTAAACATTAGGAATCAGGCTGCTTGTACTTCGACTCGATCGGTTGAAAAGGAAATCTAGTATGCAAGATAACCTTTGGCTCAGGAAGAGTGACAAATAAGTCGAGTGTGAAAAAAAGGCTTGCAAACTCTTAGCCATGAATGTGTAGCTCTTCACATCGATAAGTAAGAACTTACACAGACATAATTTCCAAAGCTCTTGGTGTATTGTCACTCGGATTGGAAAGTTACCTCCGACGGAAATCAAAATTCTCCGGATGTAAAACTGAAATCGGTATCTAAAGAAAAACCCACATGCCTTCTGATAGGAGTGTGGTTTGATTGTGGTGGAAGTTGTTCCTCAGCTCGTGTCTTAAGAGTTTGTCACTCCTCTTTGGACTATGTCCAATTCGCTGCTAAGAAAAAATTCCACGTTGTGCTGCATCCTTGTTGATGTCGTCCGCACCTGTGATTTGACTTGAGAATTCATCCTCTTGGATGCTCTCGACAAATACTGAGATAAAATTTATTAGCATAAAAATGTAATTCAAATGGAGAGATAGCGTCTTTTACCATGTTGACACTTAGTTGCTCTCTTTGAACATTTAACGTCAGTTCCTTCATCTTGACGTTTGGCCAATAAAACCTGTATCTCATATTTGCAATATAATTCTTCGAATGTACTCTTCCTTTGATATCGAAATAATAAAATATAGACTGATGTAATATGTTGATGGCTCTCTTGATGACGTTCTTGCAAATGAAAATAATGATAATGATTCTTCATTGGTAAGATGATGATAATGATAGGATGATATTGCTACTCCATCGATAGGACGATGATGATGCTAGGATAATGATGCTACTCCATTGATAGGATTATGATGATGCTACTATATCGATAGGATGATGATGATATTGAGGAAGATCCGTCGGTAGGATAATGTTGATGATCCATTGGTAGGATAAAGTTGATCCATTGATAGGATAGTGTTGATGATCCATTGGTAGGATAATGATGATCTATTGTTGGATAATGATGATCCATTGGTAGGATAATGATGATCCATTGGTAGGATAATGATAATGATGATCCGTCGGTGGGATGATGTTGATCCATCGATAGGATGATGTTGATGATTCATTGGTTGGATAATGTTGATCCAACGATAAAATGATGCTACTTCATCGATATGATGATAATGCGCCATCGATAAAATGATGCTTCACAATAATACATTGATAGGATGATGATGATGAAGATACATTGATAGGATGATGATAATAAAGATCCATCTGTAGGATGATGATGATATTTCATTGAGAAAATAACGATGATGTCCCTATGGGTGATGGCATTATCTCATTTGATAATACCCTAGGAATGTCCATCCGGGTGGTAGAGACGATGTCCCTCTGGGTAGTTCTCATTACCGTGTAAGTTGAGAATGATGCTTTCGCTTGTTCCTATTTTGGACACTTTGTTTTCGTTGTGGCTCAGGTTTTGCTGGGAATTTGAACATGGTGTTGTTGCTCATATTTTGAATTCTTTCTTTTTCTTCTAAAAACTCCAATGACTTTCCTACATCCACAGAAAAGTTTTCAATTTTGGGGAGCACCTCGCCCGTTTGACTTCTCCATATGTGTTGAATGGAGAAATAAGATGAACTTGAGGCAGTCTTATAGACTTGCATCGACAGAAAAATTGTTAGTTTTCAAAACAGACTGATCTGTGTTGACTTCTTCGATCGTTTTCTCCTTGTCTTGCTATATTCTGTTGATCGCTCTGATCTCTTGCCTCTCGATAGACAAGACAAAATATTTTGTGCAAAAATATCTGAAACATATCGATATAATATTTAAGAAAAAGGTTTTCAAAAGATGTAATTGAAAAAGGTCACTGCCAACTGTCATGTCACGTCAAGCTTAAATGAAAATCCTTGGTTTGAACTTTGGTGTGTCCGATAGCTTGTTCTGGAGAATTCAAAAATTCTTAAAGCTTGGGAAATTTCTGACTTGGTTCTCCCGAAATCTACTATAATCGGGAAGTTTTGTAGTTGATTCTGAAATTCGAATGTGTCGGAGATTGCTGTAGTTGACTATGAACTTTAACGATGTCAAATAACATTTGAAGTTAGCTTTAAACTTTCAATATGCTCGAAATATTCAAAATTTACGACAAACTTCTAGTGATGCTTGAAGGAATTTTGAATGCCATCCTCAAAATTTTCTGTCCCAGTTACATGTCTTAGGGTATCTCGAACTGTTAATATATGACTTGTAGAATTTTTGTGACCTTCTCAAAAATTCTATCCCAGTTGCAACTCGAAATGTATCTTCAATCTTGACTTGTTGGATAAAATATCTTCCTCTTTAGAAAATTCTGTCCAGTTTCTATCGTAAAGAAAAATAGAAATCTTATGGGAGATATGACCGAGCTGTCGTGGAGCCTACGTATCCCGTTGAGGCAGAAATCATGTCAAATGTAGTTCCGCCTCTCGAGGATTAACAAAAATAAGAAATTAAACGAGGAATACGATCGAGGCTGACATAGGCTGCCTACGTATCTCATTCTTGAGAATTCAGGTGGAACGTAGTTCAAGTACAAAGGGGTAAATTCTAAGCATAAACTATTACAGGGAAATAAAATCTATTACAAGGAAAAGATAGAAATCGAGTCTTCAAACATGATATCTTTTGACAGTATTTAAGTAAATCGATAACTTGTGAGATCCAATGTTCATGCTCAACAATGTGATGTCATCTAACAAATGTATCAATGTGCTCTCCAAGCAAACTGATGAGTTCTCTTTCTTGCATATTTGTCAGATAAGCACCAATTTTGATTACTTTGATGCGTTCATCATTTTCCTGATTCACTATTCTGATCTCTTCTGAATTTGGCTTATCGTGACTTTTGAACTGTCTGAACTCCTCAACCAGGTGTTTAGGTACCATGAACATTTCATTGTAGTCCTCAAATTCGTCTTCATCTACCCCATTTTGTTCATTCAGCTTGTGACATGACATGTTATTATTGGCAGATTTGAAAATATTTTCACTGAAATTATAGACATATACTATTAGATAGCAAATATAAGGAAAGTAAAGTAAATTTCCGCATTAAATGAGGTTTTCATTTGAAATAAGAAAATTAGAACTTTAGCCATGACGATAAATCATTTTGTCTTTTTCAAAATATGAGAAGGGAGACTAAAACATAGTGAAGCAAAAATAGAGTAAAGGATGGATCTCGAGCCTTATTCGGAACACCCCAAATTTTAGAAATAACATAAAAAAATTTATGTCTACCAAGACGAGCGAAGAATCAAGAGCAAAGTGGATGTCCAATTAGGCATTTTCTCCTTTGACTAGCTGTCTGGTATGACTGGTGTCTCAATCATTTCATCAAGCACAATATCACCTTCTTTGAGCCAATTTTCGATTCCTTCCCCTAGACCACTTTGCATTGGAAACGACTGATATAAATAAGGCAATGATTTTGCGAAAGTTTGATCGAACTTCTTCTTGTTCTGACCCTCCTTCGGCACTAAAGCAAAAGCTTGATGAGGTGCCATGATCACAAACTTGGATTTCTCTCTTTTGGTTGGAGAGGTTACAACTTTCTCAATTTTTTCAAGGTTGGCTGAGATTATAACTTTCTCCACATTCAAATCTTCTTCGACTTCAATCATATTAATAGTCACCCCTCCATGATTTGGCATGGGGTTATTATTGACATTAGGAGTGGCAGTCTGGAGAGTGACGACCTTTTAATCTATCAAGTCTTGAATTTTATGCTTCAAGTTGATACAATCCTCACTAATATGCCCAGCACCTCCTGAATGGTAAGCACAATGAAGATCGGGTCAATAAAGCTTGGAGTTGACATTGATATATTTTTGGATCAATTGTCTATATTAGGCCAACTTGTTTCAATCTTTCAAAAAGTTGTGTTCAGCTCTCAACCAAAGGAGTAAAGACTCTAGAAGGTTTCTTCCCAAGATTTGGGTGAGTACGATAGTAATTATTTCCTGGGTGTGAACATACTTGATGGTAGTTTGGAGGAATTTAGGTGAGTTGGTGCTTGCGTACGAAAATTTGGGTATTATGGAGCTCGGTAGCTAGGATAGGTGTTTTGGTAGTGCAAGGTTGGAGTTTAGTAACTTGATTGGATATTTGAACAATTAACTGATGGAGCTTGGTAATATGGATGGGTATTTTGGTAATTTGGATGTGGAGTTTGGTAAACAAGAGGTGAAATTTGGTAACTCGGTGGTGGAGTTTGGTAATTAGGAGGTAGAATTTGGTAATTCGGTGGTGGAGTTTGATAACCTGATTGGGTATAACAAGTTTTATATGAATTTTGTGGAGCTCGAGGATAACCTTTGTAAGGTGAGGATTTTCTGAAGTGTCCTTTTCCTTCTGATGCGCATGAAATAGAAGACACATCCTCTCTCTTCTTTTTCAACAATTCTGAAGATTCGATAGGGACGGCAACACGAGAAATCTTTCCGATTTTAAAACCATCTTCAATAGCCTTACCTACCTTGACTATCTCCGCAAATATTGCTCCAATGAGCAACATTATCCAGTCATAATACTCTGGCTCTTGAATGCGTATGAACATTTCAACGATCTCCTTCTCAAACATAAAGGGTCGAACCCAAGCGGCCTCTTTCCTCCACCTATACGCATATTCACGAAAGCTTTTAGTAGATTTCCGCTTAATTCCCTCCAAAGAAAAGCGATCAGGAACGATCTCTACATTATAGTAGAACCGTTCGACAAAATCCTTAGCTAGTGCATTCCAGCTAGACCATTGTTTTATCTCATGAGAGGTAAACCATTCCAATGCATC
This sequence comes from Solanum okadae, assembly GCA_036553675.1. NCBI lineage: Eukaryota > Viridiplantae > Streptophyta > Magnoliopsida > Solanales > Solanaceae > Solanum > Solanum okadae. The sequence goes on from CM071683.1 coordinate 12,890,087, forward strand.
TCCACTTAAACTTCGGCTAAAGAGCCGCATTAGAAAGGCTTCATTCCTTCCAACTCCTATGAGTTGGTCACAGTAGGCTGTCAAGTGCACCAATGGATTTCCTGTTCCTCCGAAAGTGTCAAATTTTGGCACGTTAAACCCTTCCAGGAGGTCCAAATTTGGATGGATGCACAAATCCTCGTAACTCAACCCATCAACTTCAGGAATATAGTGTAGCTCCTTCATGGTTTTCCTGATCTCTTCTTTCATATTCAGCTTGCCTGCCTCTTCCTTTAACCTCCACTCTTTCTCTCGTTCCTCATAGTGATCAAGCTCAGAACAGTTGGCCTATGCTTCATTTGGAATTGAAATTTGAAAAGTAGTCTTTTGAGGCAATGGCGAAGCAATGGAGAAATTCTGGGTATACTGAGTGGCTTGGTAATTTGGAGGGAAAGTCTGGGGGTTGGTATGTTGATTTTGGTGATGGGTGAAGGTTTGCAGATTGCTAACATTTGGGTTTGGAGGGGGAGGACAAGTTTGCGGGTTGGTGTTTTAAGGAGGAAGTGGCGCTTGGTAAGAGACAGAGGCATGATGGAGATTTGGGGCGGTTAGGTCGATGATTGTGGAATTTTGAGTGGGGTTAGATGGTGAGTTCTGAACCTGTTCCACGCTTGGAGGAGGAAAGTGGAGTGGAGGTCTTCCATCTCCTGGAGGGTTGAAAGCGAAAACTGGATTAGGCGAATCTCAGATTCTTTGCATTTCGACCCTCATTTCGGCAATCTTTTGCATTAACGACATAATTAATTCATTTTGATCATCGGGAGCGGGCTGAGCCACAACAACATCAGTCAGGCTAATCTCGTCATTATTATCACTCATTACTGCCTTTCCTTTTTGCGAACTTTGATCGGGGAAGGAATCTTTGGGGGCCTTAGATCTTGTGAAATAAGGATGCCCAGCCAGCTTATCAACACAAATCAGTTTTAAGTACCTGACAAAGAAAAATAACTCAGAAGATAAACGTGTTAGTCTATGTACATGATAAATAATACAAAATATCACACATATGACTACAAGACATAAGAGTTGCTCTATTTGAAGATAAACTAGCCCACGTATTTAGAGAAATGACTAAATAGACAGGAATTTGTCTGTTTGGTTTTGAGCTTAATGAATTAGAAATGTCGACTTGGGTCGAGACAAAGTTGATTGTATCTTTTGTTGTCGTACTTCTGATTTTCGATAGAGAGGAAACTCTATTCTCCTTGCAAAGGTTGAAAAAGATAAAATTTCTCAAAATAGGGTCCAAGCCTTGAAGGCTGCCTACGTATCTTACGAGGGAGAATTCAGCTCCTGTGTAGTTTGATCAGCTTGAATCCCTTTCGATTTGAGATAAAGGGTTGATTAATTTTTTATTTTTTTATGACAAAGTAAGATTTGAAAAATGAAGTTCGAATTTTGTTGTGAAACTAAAAATTCGAAGAGTATTTGGACGCACTTTTGATAGTGACTTGATATTTGTGCTTAAAGGGTTCTAGAAGATAATTCAAAGAGAAGTGAGCTAGAATATCTCCAAATAAAGCAACATAATCACACAAGCATTTATAACACATAGACAATTATTGCGTGTTCTAAACAGATATGTCACCCTTTTGTGCCAAGGGTAGGCCTAGCGATTCGAAGGATGTATAGTGTCCTTTGAAACATTGCATTCCTCGAAACCCAAATTTATTCAAATTTTACGAACAAAAGTGAAAGGGGATACATAATAGGGAAAAGGGATACAAATGATCAATCCCACGTAGGGGTACAATCCTAAACTATGCTTCAATGGATGGTTCATCTTTTTGATTTCTTGTCATCTCTGAATGTCTACGTTTTTGGATGAAATGGTAACTTGACGCTTCTTTGACTCGAATAAACTATTAAACTCCCAACCCCAAGAGACAATGTTTTGCCAAATGACCTATACATCCTTCAAATTTAAACACATAAGCATGATTGTCTTTTATTGACCAATGGGTAAAATCGACACAAGGTGGGCTTCTAATGGGCCCAACATGCATTGGGTGTTGGGTCAACTTAGTTCAAAATGTGCTAAATTCGGGATTTGGTTTCGCTCTATGCTAGTTGACTAAGAGTGGTTTTTGAAAGACCGGGAACCCAAGTGGACAACTTAGGCTGGAATTCACGACAATCATTGGACGCATGACGTACCAATAAATTGCTGATCCTTCCGAAAAAGGGTTGAGTATAAAAAGTCCAACTGCAATTATATAGAAATCATCCTTAATATACTATACATACAACATGAAATGTCATGAATGCAATGACACTTATATCAATTTACACACATTAAGCGTAGATAAATAATTCAGCAATTAATAGCAATTAGTTAAATAAGTCAAATCTTATGGTTAGAACTTAATTAAGTCCCCAGCAGAGTCGTCATTTCGGTTTTACTCGAAAATATAAAAAAAATGATTGAATTTTCGAAAAATCAATTAAACTTATGATTTAAGAGAAATCAAATTTCCAAAAGGTCAGAGTCGCCACTTAGTTTTTGGTAAAAATCAAGAAAAATCCCAAGTTTTTCAAAAGATTTAAACAAATAAAATCAATTGATAAAGGGTTCGAGTTCAAATGTACATTCCGAGAAGGTGTTAGGCCCTCGGAATGTCCGCTAACTTGTGATTTGACTAAAAATGACTTTGACTAATTTTTGAGAAAATATTAACTAAGTAAAAAGAAATTCGCTTTTTATTTATTTATTTATTACTATTATTTTTCTAGTTAATTATTTTGTGGGGAAATAAACTAAAGAGGGGATTTTTCTAAAGGGAAACAAATTTAACAGACAAGACAAATAACAAAATTAAAGATAAGTATAAAACATAAATACTTTAATTTGAATATATATATATATATATATAAAGTGAAATGACTATCTTGGGGAATTTAATTATATTAAACCATGAACCAAATAAAAGTGGTAGTCAAATACAAATAAAAAAAGCAACAGAAGGAAATATTAAATTTGGGCCTTTGGCCCAAATTCCCAAATCATGGACATGTCCTATTCTAAAGTTTACCCTAAAAAATAATGGAAAAATTAACAATTAAGTCATAATACCTAGTATAATTAGTAAAAATAACAACACTTTAAAATATTTATTTAAAATGGCAGAATGACAATATTTTTATAAAATAATATGTATTCAGATTTTAGTATTTTAAATTAATTTTATTTATGGAAAGAGTCCTATATTGGACCAAATTATATACCAATAACCGTTTAAAGTGAAAAAAATAATTAAACCTATACCATTAACCTTTTTTCGTCACCATTCACGTTTCTTCCCCAATTTTCACGTTTCTTCCCCACCTTTCACGTTTCAAGTTTATCTTTCTTCAAGGTGCTAAATTATTGTTCATCAAGAAATTTTCTTTATTGTTAAACAAAATCTCTTTATTAATTCAAGCAGATTTCTCGGTTGGCAAGGTAATTTCCATTATCCATTTTGATTAGTTATTTTGATTTGTTTTCAGTATCACCGTTTATGGTTTATATTTCACATTGTACATATTACGGATTTCCGTATTTTTTATTTTATTTTTCTGCAAGTTTGTTTACATATTCATCTAATAATTATGTATTTCAATTAGTTATTTAGATTTCTTTTGATTTGTTTTCAATATCACCATTTATGATTTATATTTCGCATTGTACATATTATGCATTTTCCGTTAATTTTTTCGGTTGTTATGCAAGTTTGTTTACCTATTCATGTAGAATTTATGTATTTTAGATTTTTAGTCGATTAAACATTTTTTTTCGATTGTTTTCTGATTTCTTTTAATATTTCAAATTTATTAGAATCTACAAATTCATTCATATGTTTATTTTGTTTGATTTTTAATACATTTATATTTGCTTTTAGGGTTTTAGATTTGGGGAAAGCATCTGTCTATCTACAATGTCTGAATCAACAGTTTATTTGTGTATTCATTCTATCTATATATCAACAAGTTTTACATTTTTTGTTTTTACATTGTATTTCAATCTCAATTCGTATACCAACATGTTTGTATTTCCTTCTTAATTTGTATTCATCCTAACTGTATGCTAACAATTTTGTATTTTATTAGGTATTCATTTTGTATTTCAATCTCAATTTATATGTGAACAAGTTTGTATTTCTCTTTTGTTTTGTATTCAACCTAATTGTATACCAACAGGTTTTGTATTTTATGTGCCTATTTTACCTTTCAAAGTCACTTTGCATTTCAAATGAAGATATTTAATTTCTTTTGTATTCACAACTTTACATTCAATCTCACTTTGTATTTATAACTTTATATTTTCATCTCACATTTGTATTCATATATTGTTGTATTCAACATATAGTTCATGATCCATTAGTTTGTATTTTACCTTTCAAAGTCACTTTGTATTTCAAATAAAGAGAGTATTTCTTTTGTATTCACAACTTTATATTCAATCTCACTTTGTATTTATAACTTTGTATTTTCATCTCACTTTTGTATTCATATATTGACAACATATAGTTCATGATCGATTAGTTACATTAACTTAATGGGATACAAATTATTGTATGCATTCAAACAGAAAAAAACAACTACTAAACTAAAAAAAAACAATTTCATTCGTTATACATCATAATTTGGATACAAAACATCCGAAAAAAGCTATAAATCTCAATGCATACAAAGATTTCACTGATTCAATCAGAAAAAAAAACACTCTTGTACTCGACATATACGAATATCTCATCCAAACAAATAAAAAAATCAAAAAAAAATACCTGATTATTTTTCGATTGTTCACTGGATGCGACAAATTTATAGTTGTCAATTTAGAAAAATTCTGTTTAAAAAATATGTCATATTCAACTTGAAGAAGCTTTCAAAGTTGTCAAATGAATGATTCGGAAGACAAGATAAATTATTTTAATTTGTTTTTGATGTTATTAAGAAGAAAGCAATAAAACGCTCGACGGAAAGATGGCTATTTATGCTCTTTTCAAAACGTAACTGATTTGTATTTAAAATCTTTTTTACCTTTTTAAAATTTTTTTGTTCCATGATTTTCTCTGTTATGTTATTAATTATTTGTATTCTTGTAAATTAATCAAAATAAAATAAATACATAACTAATCCCTTAACAAACTAAAATAATGACATTTTTAATAATAATGAAACTGTTGCTAAGGAGTCCAACTAAAAGCTATAATATTGTTGTCTTGAAAATTTTCCCAAAAATAATGGACTTTGGCCAATTTTCGTGTCCAAAAACCAGCGTATACAGTGATTGTATACCGCCGTATATGGGCTGTATACTGGACTGTTTTCTTGTATACCAGCCCATACACTAAATGCATACACTCTATTTCATCTCCTGAATACCTGTAATTCCGCTTTTAACCATGTATACGCTGTCCTTTGGCCTGTTTATCATGTATACTGTTGTATACCAGTGTATCATAGCATATATCGGCATGTGTATAGTCCATTTTGGACTTTTCCAAGACTTGTAAACAAGTTTCCACCCTTGTAATTTGTTTCCTTTCATTCGAACAAGATGAAGCTGACTCAAAAAAATTCAACTCGATCCAAGGATAGAGTCCAAAGGACTCGAATGGTGTCTCATATGGCAAAACGAAAGGAATAATGAATTAATACCCGAAAATAATAGAGTACTAATACACCTTAAATAAATCATTGCAGCATCCTAAACTAATATATGGGAAATAATTCAATTGAACTAAACAATGAACTTAAATAAGGGAGTACAAGCTCCAAATTGCTAAGGCCCAAGTCATGCCAATGACAAAATAATGACTACTTAAAACTACTGCTTTAACACTTAATAGCCATAACAATACATATATCCTCCAACCAATTTAATAAATAAAATGCCTAAGTAATACAAACAGTTAAAAGCAGAAGCATTTAAACTCATCCATATCATATGGGACACCACGATTAGGCAGAAACAAAGGGAGGGAACAAGGAGATCACTTGCAAAGGGAACATAGGTTCCAGATTTGGCATAAAAATCACATTGCCAAAATTTCATCCAAGTGATGTAAGAATTATGTGATAAATGAAGTTACAACAGTACTATATACAAAACTAAAGAAAGAAAGATTGCTCAACTCTAACAAGACCAAATTGCAGCAACAATAACTCAAGAACAAGGTAAGATTTAATTAAATAAGGACACATTGTTGAATCAAGGCTACAACGGGTATAACTATGGTAGAACAAAGATTCTGAAGGCTATATCGAGACAACAATTAATAACTTCTAAATATGAATAGGAAACTAATAGTAGCATCTTAACCAAAAGATGAGGAAGTTAACATTTTTCATGACTCAAGCTAGTAAGAACTCAAGTCTTTTAAAAGAAGAAAAACCAAGAATCGAAGCCTAATCATAGCAATAGTCGTTCGGCTTGAATAGTAAATAGCAACAAAATATTAAATCCTAACACAAAATTTAACTATGTAGCTAAGTCACAATAGAAAACGAAAAAATGCAAACAAAATCACAAACATACACCTATTTAATGCATATCACTGGAATGAAACATAATAAAAGGAAAAAAGATTACCTTCTTCGGTGTAGCGAATTGAGACGAGCGAGCTAGCGACGAGCTTTACCACCACTACAACGAGACTCCGACAATCTTTGGTGAGCAGAGAACGAAAAAGTAAACCCAAAACTCTAGACTCCAAGTCACTAAAGTATCTCTTTTTCCTATTCTGTATGCGTTTCTATGTATGTATATGTTTCTTATGACCTTTCTTACTCTATTTTATTTTACCCCTTCAACGTATATCTTTTTTCCACTTTGGATCAAACAGGAAGAGGCTATTTATAGGGGAAGAAATAGGTTAAAATTGGGGGGAAATCGGGTGAGGAATTGGATGAAATCCAATTCAAAAATCCTCGAAAATAAGGTTGCCAGCCAGCTCGATTTAGTACAATTACCAACGTATATGAGACGAGGGTCGTTTGATTTCTTGAGCAAGGACGAACTGGAAGGAGATTACTCCACCTGGCTTGATTCGAGTACGATTGTGTATGGAAACGATAAGGGAGGACGATGCGCGAATGGGCTACTCGATTTTGTACTGGTTTCGGATCGTTTCTGGTTCTAGGTTTTGATTCTTCTGAGTTTGCAGGTGGGTCGTGATCAGGGAGAATAAGTGGAAGACGTAGAGGTGGGATATTGCTGGAGTTTGGGCTGCTGATCGGTTTTGTACGTATGATGTTTGTGTCATAATGTATTGTTGGACTAATTTCGGTATTGTTTGTGGGCTTCAGTTACTGGCAGATAGGTGAAATGGTGGGCTGTAATTATTGAATTGGAAAGTAATGTTGAAATGGGTTTCTAGTGGGCTGGGTTGGCATGCTGGAAATTGCCAAATAAAAGGCCCAAATTTTGGTCCTTTAGTGGGTTTAGGAGATTTGGCTAATAACTAAATAAGATGAATTAATATAAATTCATTAACGAGCTTCTTAATTTCTACGAAATAAAATAATTAACTTACTTATAAACTAATTAACTCAAAAATGTAAACTATTGATTAACTAAACTAAAACCAAATATTCAAATAAAATTAAAACTTTTTTGAGATGATTTTCGAATATCCATAAAATGTATAATATATATATATATATATATATATATATATTATTCCTAAAAAATTTATAAAAATGACAAAATTACTTAAAATGACTTGAAAAAATATTTTGAATTTCATAAATTCAATTATTCCAAATCGTTTGGAGTTTAGGAAGCTCAATGATTAATTTATATTGTGGAGGTCCAAAATTGGGTGTCAACAATGCAAGTGTTAAAATGCTATGTATTACTAATACCTAGAATTCCATGGTATTAGTAATACACAACTTAATACACAATAGAGTGTATAACTAATGCTTGCATTAGTTATACATGACCTGAAAAAGTGTACCAAACAAGGTACTACTAATACACACACCTAATGCATGCATTATATTTCCTAATACACTCTACCAAACGACCCCTAAATGTCTACCCAAAAAGTGTAAGAACAATGTTTAGAATGTTTAGGATCAAAAACCCAGAACTGGATAATGTGGCAACTCCTTTTCTTCTGTTGAAAATTTCATTTACACTTCCCCAGAATTTTAGCTTAGGAGTCATTCGGCAAAATAAGTCAGGCTTCGCTGACATGGTCGGCGACGCGCCGAATACTACTTCACATCGCCTTCTTAGCTTAGCCTTTCATCACCTCTCTTCTATGACTTTAGGTGATCAAGGTGGACACCGCCGATCAATTCGGCGCATCACCGAAATACCAATTTTCTCGCCAATTTGGTCTTATCCATGGGCTGGCATACTGGAACTTTTGGCAAGCTAAAGGTAAAATCGGCGACTCGCTGAGTGGCTTTGGCGAGTACCAGCTTTGTTTTTCTTTCGCTTTTTCGCTCTTTTTTGCTAGGTAATGTCCTTTCCTTGCTCTTTTGCCTTCCTTGCTGCAAATTAGCATTTTTAACATCAATTTAGAACATAAAATAGGTAGCGAGGACACTAAAACTTTGAATATTAAGCCCTAAATGAGTCGAAATTCCTGATTTATCAACACCCCGAACTTAAACTTTTGGTTGTCCTCAAGTAAAAGACAAGAGAAATCAGTTCAATAGAGATGTCTACTAATAGTGCTACAGAAGTCTCAACATGAATGCACACGAGGTTCAATCTACCTATGCAATGTTATATTTTGCACTACAAGTTTCAAACTGTGACTAGACATCATCAAATAGAAATCAAGCTCACAATGCTTGCTTCAAATGCAAACAAGCTCAACAAATGTATTTGAATTCCCTCACATCAAGAATGATTCCATGCCCACACAAACCTTATCAATATTTAAGAAGTAAGGAATCAAAATAAACTCTCACACTACCAAAAATGGACACATGCATGATTCTACCCATAGGCCTGCCTATATTTTCCAATCAACATGATATTAAGCTCAATCAAGATCACTAAGGTCTTTCAAGTCTTGTAGCGAGGTTGAGGGTAAAGGTATGATCATTTTGTCTTAGTGAGTTCTACCTTCATGAAGCATGACTTGCATTTAACTTTTTCTCCTTTTCTTTCACTCTTTTTTTTATTGATTTTCATAATCCACCCAAAGTTCTTTTAAGCCTGATTCATTGGACGCCCTTTTTCTTTTATCCATTGCACATGTTTCATTGCAACATTCTTTTTCAATCTTATTCTTCTTTTGCTTTTCTTCTCTTTTTTTTTATATGGAGGGGTTCCATCTTTTTCTACACAATCCATCAAGGGAATATTTTTCACAAACTTCTTGACTTTCCTCATTTTTCACCACACCCCCAACTTAGGCATTTGGCCTAAGTTGGCTATTTAGACGGACCAATGCTTCATGAAGGTTTTAGGTGATGGGGAAAGAGGTCAAATGTGTTCATGTTTCATCCAAAGAAAAGGTTAGGTTCAAATGGTGCCAAGCTAGGTTCACACTATAACAACGTGGTCACAAAGAGGTATAATAGCAATTAGGTACACTCTCAGAAATGTGTGCCTAAGATCATCTCTATCATTCACATACATTAGTCGATTGGACCAACGAGGCATGTTCTACGTACCACTAAGCACACATTTCAAGACAATCTCACCACACATGGCACTCAACACAATCATCAATCAAGATTCTACAAATTTAGAATGCATTTAATGATCATCACATGATTCATTTCAACAATCAGCCGGTCACAATGAGATGCTAAGAACACACATGACTTATGCAACTCAAATTATCCTCATTGGAATTGCACAAACATATCGTTCAATTAAGAACACTATTCAAGTCATCGAAATTGATCACAACCAATACTCAAATATGCAAGAGAACAACCATATTCACAAAAATCAAGAGGTAATATTTTAATTCAAATCAAGAACCAACAATCAAATTATAAATCAAAACCATATAGTCATAAAAATAACCCTTCAGAACAGGCTATCAAAAATCAACATTAACAATAAGCTAAATGCAACCCAAAAGAGGCAGGTATAAAGATTCCTCACCCCGCCAAACAAGGCCTCTTATTGTCCTCAATGAAAAATAAAGAAACAGTCTCAAAAGTAAAACTAAAGAGAGTCAAGATTCCCCTGTCAGACTAAGCTTGAGGTGAACTCTGCAAATTTGGGGCACTCTCAATCTGGGAATCAGTGCACAGCTCATCTCCATCCATTGCTCCACTGGAGCCAATCATCGAAGTGTGCCAAAGAGAGGCCTCCATGGTCGTATGTACCATCGCACTCTCTAGATCCTCGAGGTCATCATACACCACTGCATCACGGGTGCCAAGCTCCTCCTCATCAGTCTCAGGAGCATTTGACTCGACATCATCAGCTATAGTAGCATCTCTAGTTGTAGTAGCCGGAGGGATCGCATAAATAGCTTACATTTCTATACTCGGAACCTCGGGAAGGTCCACAGTGCCGAAAATCCTAGACAAATCCATGGATTTAAGCTAATCCACATTACGTCTCGAACTAGAAACATCGACTCTCAAGGCCGTCACATCAGTTGACTTACATCTACCCTTCTCACATGCATTCAATCACACCATGAGGGTGTTTAATTCTAGGTTATGTGCGGTGATCAACTTTCGGTGCTCTCACAACTCAGGTCGAATAGGGGCTAGGGCAGTAACAATGGCCCTCTCAATCAGTCGGGGACAACTACCTTAACTCGGAAACCATGTACATCACTAGAGTGGGCTAGATGGCCCATCTTGTATAGCATCAACTGTGTCAACGGGGGCGGGCAGCAACAACAACAATTATTGTAGTAGCAGCAGGCGAAGAAGGGGCAGTAGTAGATGTTTTCAGAGTACCTGACGGCTCATCGGCCTGAGTGGGAGGGGTTGTATCTGTCTCCAACATCTCTACATAAACAACCGGGGAAGTGTCCACCGGATCTGCTTTCCTCCTCTCAGCCTCATCCCTATTGTACTCGGCCTTAATTCTCCGGATTTCAGTAAAGGAAGTTGGAGTCACTTCCACATCTGTCTTTGCCACAAAGGGTACTCGATCACGCCGGTACAACTCTGTAATTAGCACTGGGAAATGAAGTGATGTGTGAATCTTCTTGGCCCTCATGTCCATCTATCGCTCAATAAACAACCCGAGATTTAGTCTATGACAGTCAATAATGTATCCCAACAGAGCCGCCTTAGGACTCCGGAGTACAGACTCATTCTTGAAAGGCATCAATGTGTTGTTAATGAATCTGAACCAATACTGCGCAACTATATTCAGGTCCTTCTTCTCAATCTGGACCCTTGGCTCGATCCATAGCAGTGTGATGTCAGAAATCAAAGAAGCCAACCACCTCTTTAGGTCATCGAGCGTCTTCTTTTGTATTCAATCCACCAAGAAATGGATCACATTCATAGTACACCCCAACACCTCATTAATGTTTGTATTGCTGCATTTAACCTTTTTTACACACACCACCACATGATAAATCGGTTCGAATGAGTTGGCCTTCTATTTCCCCTTTGGAATCAACCTCCCATACTCTGTGTAAAACCCTGGACCCAGGAAGGTCTATATGAGCCTCGGGGATGTGAGAATCTCTCAAACTTGTGGAACCTAATGGTGTCCCACACTTTTGGATACGTGTCCACCACTCTATCCACAAGCAGCCTCTTTTCTTCTAAAATTATCCTCAACCCGGCAGCCTTCAGTCTATTCATCGATTGAGGTGGAGGTGCATGTACAGGGGTACTGGTGGTGCCTGCTTAACTATCTATGCTGGAGGTGGAGGAGGTGGAGGAAGAACCGGTATCTTAGTCGGATCAGGCAATGCTTTAGACCGCAACTCAACTCATCTCCTCGAAGAGTCTGATCATCCTTTGGCTCTGACACAGAGGCTGATGATCTAGACCCCGAGGCATCCTCACGATCAGATTCCAAAGAGGTGAGGTGAGTGTCATAGATTCCCATACTATCAGAGTTGTCCTCAGTTGGACTCGAATCTGCAGGACCTTCCATTTTACTGTGCCCTTCCCCCTATCGGGGGAAGTTTGGGTTGCATTGATCGTGACGAAACAACACCCTCAGTAATAACTATTCCCCGTGCTCTCTTTCGGGGTGGTTAGTTCCTACCGAGAACTTTGGGACTGGCCATATCTTCAAAACTACACATCACAAACCAATACATTAGAAATAAGTCACAAAACATTATTGTTGAACATATGCAGAAAAACTCGTCGACTAGTTTAGTGAGTCGCTGAATTCATTCAATGAGCTATGTTAGGCTTGCCGAAAGTAACTGAACAAAATGTCACAAAAATCAGCAAAAGTCGGCGAGTTCAAGGGGTTAGTCGGTGATTCGCTAAAATCATTCGGCGAAGAAAAGGTAGCTCGCCAAAATTTACAGAATGTTTTACCTAAGTTGGGGTTGACAAAGGGCGATTGCAAAGACATTCGACGATCTCAGGCATACCAGTGAATATTACAGAATCTAACCAGCAAAAAATAAGAGCAAAAAGGTGATCGAGGGGTCACTTGGCGAACCACTGAGTCATTCGGCGAGCGTGACTAAGCTCGCCGACTGGTCTCTCGTGCCAACTTTTGACCCCGACCTTCAATTTTCAATACATACCCTGCGCCAATGAAATTAAATCCCTATTCTATGCAATTAAACTCAAACCCACATCAATAACGACCCTGGAGTACTCAAACTTCCCTCGATTTGTCTTAAATTGACCAGTCAACATCTTCTCCCTTTAAAAATGATGTCACCTGCTCTATCATTGGGTAAATTCAGTTAATCGATACACTTTAGGTTACTATACCTAACCCTCATCAGACCCAATATACTACCACTACACAACCATGATTTCAAGTAATTTAAAAACTGAATTCAACAATTATGGGCCGAAACACAAAGGTTAACTTGATACTACAGTAGCCCTTAATTAGAAATCAACCAACTAAGCAAGATTATGCAATATATCCAACAATAATACGAGCATGCATCACAAACGACCATAAATCAAGTCATGTTCAGGATACAAACCTCAAAAATAGACAAAAACAAAAAGCCAGGTGAGCAAATACGGAAGTGAAATGCAAATTTCCCCCGAGCAAATGATCCCCACACAAAAATAAAAAGTAAAATATGATCATCTAAATTTGAAGTGTAAGAGTCGAAAAATACAAATTATAGGAGAGTTTTGATTATAAAATGTTTGGAAACCATTTTTACCCTTCAGTTCGCGCCTCAATCGGCGATGTCACTTATGGCGCTGATCCACTCAGCGATGCATCGACTGGCACTTTTCCCCTCGAAGTTAACAGAACTTCGACCCTTTGGTTGCTCAAAAAGTCGATCCACATCAGGATCGCCAACTATTCGGTGACTTGCTGAAAGGTACCTGCGCTCGCCGAATTGCTATTTTTCTAAAATTTCAAATTTTCAAGCAGCACATCTAACAACGGTTATCTCAATAAAAAAATGAAAAACTAAAAACTTGGGTTGCCTCCCAAGAAGCTCCTTGTTTAATGTTGTGGCACGACGAAGACATGCTTTCAAGATTCATACTTTGGGTTAACCATGGTATCACTCGGTAATCCTCCTTTTGGTCTTGGATTTAAATGAGTCGTGATACGACCCATCTATGCTTCCAGCTGCTTAATTGATACCGAATGTGAGGTAAATGTTTGGTTCAAAGTAGAAACGTCATCTTTCATTTCCTTTAGAACCTTGTTCGATCCTTCCACTTTGTTGAGAATCTGTGCAAGCATATCTTCGATGCTGAAGTTTTCAGGATCAGCCCTTGGCTCTTTTGGCTTTTAACATTCATGGGGAGGTATATGTCGTTCTTTGTCACCATCCCGCTCTCTCCAATTGGTACCACAGTCACGCCATTCCCTATGTCGGTCTTTCCAACTGTCATTATGATCCCTCTTCCAACCTTGATTCCCTTCTGGCCTTGGATACGTCAAGTTTCTTCAACATGCGCTTCATCAGGATTCACTGCCTTAGAACCACTTCCCATGACATGTTTCTTCAATAGGTTCATTTGGGTCATCATATTGGCCATGCTTTCATCTCGCTCTTGGTTCTTTTCCAATTGCACCTTTGTCGTCTTGAAGTTCAAAGAAGACACTTGATCTTCTCTAGTGTACCAAGCACGGTTGATTTTTTTCATCTCATCAAGAAGAGTAGATGTTATGTCAAACGATTGTTGCATGATTCCTCCTCGAATAAGTTGGTCTGCCATACCCTTATTTCTTGAATCTAGGCTCCGGTGGAAATATTGTAGCAACACATCATTTGGGAGTCCATGAGTTGGACATTGAAGCAACAACATCTGAAACCTCAACCATGTCTCGTGAATAGGTTCACCATCCAATCACTTAAAGTTCTGATGTCCCTCAATTTCACCATCTTTGAATGAGGAAAAACCTTACATACAACGCATCAGTGAGCTCTACCCAAGAAGTGATTGATTCCCTTGGTAAATCATCCAACCACTTCGTTGACTCCCCCATTAGAGAAAAGGGAAACAAATGAATTAGGATCGACCCCTGAATGATGTTCTTGAATGAAAATGTCCCACACATCCACAAAGTTTTGGATGTGGTCATGAGGGTCCTCAGTAGCAAGACCTCCAAAGAGACCCTTCATTTGCAACAACGGCAACATAGTGCTAGTCACAAGAAACACTGTATTACCCACGGTCAGAGGCAATCGAATAGCACCCACACTTCCCAACTAATCTTCATTAACATCGTCCAAATTACCAATGTCAGCATTGTACTAAAGTTGGCTAGAATTGCTCCCATTAACACTAATATCTTCACTTTTTTAAGAGCAGCCAACAAAGAACAAAAACAAGTTGATTCAACTACAATAAGATTAGTTCACGACTAAACTTCATTAAAAGATTCCAAACACCACTCCCTGGTAGACACATCATTTTTGATAACGCTAAACTACTATTCATCTGATTCTAAGTGTAGGCAGTTGCTAACATGTATAAACCCAACTAAGATTTGGAGTCGATACCACAAAGAGTGATACAGTAAAGAATTTGATTACGAAGTTAAATGGTGTTCTAACCGTTTGTAGATGTAGACATTTTTTAAACAATAAAATAAATGACAAGGGGTTGACAATTAATGTCAACAGAGGGGATTTGAGTGAACAATTAACAACTACGAACAACCTGGAGTGAACAAATATAGGAGATCTTTCGTTAGTGTGATCAGTTGAATGCCAATTTCGCAAATTGGGTGATAATTATTTACTAGAAGTCATTGAATCTTAGTTGGTAGGCTAGGCTTTAGGTGCAATAGTCATTTCTCAATCAACTATCACGAATCAAGAGAGTTCTTTCGAACCTAGACAAGCACAACACATTAACAGCCCAATACTTCAATCAATCTACTTTTTCAAGCTAGATTAGTAGGATTGCATTTAGACCACTTTCTCAAGCTAAGTCTACAATAACCCAATCACTACAATCATCAACTAATTGTTTTACCACTAATACTTCTTTCTCAAGCAAGCTTAGAATGCTCAACTTAGATTGTATTTGCAACTACAATTCATCAATTAAAACTCAACTATTAATTGAACCACTTCAAATCAACAGTAAAATCAGTAATATTAATACACATAAGCTAATAGAAACATTCAATCACATAATCACACCCCTAAGAATGGGGGTTATACCCACACATAATAAAGAACAAGAAATCGTTACCAACTATGTATTCCATCAGATTGGGTAACAATCCACAAGTCTCTAAAATGCTCAAATTGAAACTCAAAATAAAATAAAACCTAAATCTCGACTCAAAAAGTGTAGGAACAATGTTTAGAATGTTTAGGATCAAAAACCCAAAACTGGATAATGTGGCAACTCCTTTTCTTTTGTTGAAAATTTCATTTATGCGTTCCAAAAATTTTAGGTTCAAAGTCATTTGGTGAAATACGTCGGGATTCACCAACGTGTCCAGCGACGTGCCGAATACTTCTTTGTTTCGCCTTCTTGGCTTAGCCTTTCACCACCTCTCTTCTGTGGCTTTAGGCGATCAATTTTGACATTGCCGATCCATTCAATGCTTCGCCGAAACACCAATTTTCTCACCGAGTTGGTCCTATCCATGGGCTGGCATACTGTAACTTTTGGCAAGTTGAAAGTCCACTCAACGACTTGCCGAGTGGCTTTGGTGAGTACCAGCCTGGTTTTTCTTCAGCTTTTTCGCTTTTGTTTTCCTACTAATGTCCTTGCCTTGCTCTTTTGCCTCTTTGCTACAAATTAGCATTTTTAACATCAATTTAGACATAAAATAGGGATTAAGGATATTAAAAATTTGAATACTAAGCCCTAAATGAGTCGAAATTCCCGACTCATCATGCAATATGTATTGCAAGAATTTCTGCCTTAGTATTGGTTGTAATGCATATGCCTTTTGCTCAAGCATATCTTAGATCTCCCCTTTCATCCCTAATACAAAAACCAAAAGAGCTCATTCCTGGGTTGTCCCTGCTTGCTCCATCTGTATTACATTTCAGCCTCTGGTGGTTTCCATACAACACTATGGAAGTATAATTTTTGCTTGTACTCCTTAATATCTGTTATTAAGTCTGGCCAATCTCTTACTTCTAATCTTATCCATGGGTAGAGTAACTTCACTAGCTTCCTGGTCATGTCTTTTATCTGCAACACCATTGTTGTGAGTGTGGTGTTTCTTCCATTCTTTATTTTGTTTCTTCTTTTCCGTAGTGTCCACATTATTATTTTTGGCATAGCTCTATATATCACTTGTAGCTTTGGTGGGGCATCATAATTGCACCAAGTTATTATGAGATGTTGTATGTGCATTCCATCTATGCTTATACCAGCAAAAATAACAAACTAACTCCATAGCCTAGTGGCTGTTAGGAAAATATATGTCATTTCCTCCACTATAGTATCACAGCACCAGCATCCTGAGACAATTGGAATTCTCATTATCTTTAAGTTTTCATCAGTAGCTACCCTCATCTTTCATACCTTCCATATGAAGAAGTTTGCCTTAAAAGGCACTCCTTTGTTCCACAAAAAGTCATAATCCCTTCTCCCTTCTTTCTTCTTTCTCATCTGCTGCCAGGCAAACTTGACAGTGAATTCTCCCTCAGTATTCCCGATCCACCAAGGTTTATCATTTCTTTCACCAACAGTGGGTTTGATGCTTTCTATTATGTATTTTGTGATCTTTTGTGATAGCCTTATTTTCAATTTTGTGTCATCCCAATTCCCCTCAGTGATGAATGTTTTTATCTCTAGAACCTCATCTCGTGCATTCTCCCCTTCTACAAAGTACAGTGCACCTAGAAGCTTGAGTTTCCTCCTTTTACTTGCCACCATATATTATGCTCCACTTCATCTCTTATTTATGTCATTCTTCTCCATACATGTTATCCCCCATAACCTTTTGCATGTGTTGGGGGGACTTTCTTGTTGTATTTATTCCACATATATGCACTCCACATAGAGGCAGATATCCTGAAGTTCAACCATAACTTAGCAGAAAAGGCATTGGACATGTCATTTAGAGCCCTGAATCCTAGTCCTCATTATTCCTTAGGGTAACACATGTTCTCCCAAGACACCCACTGTTTATTTTTGGCACCAGTAGAGTTACCCCAAAACAACTTAGCAAATAGTTTGTGCAATTGATCTCGGACACCTTTAGAAGGGTTCATAGCTGATAAAATGTATATTGCCATGGATTGCATGACATGTGGTATCAATATGTATCTCCCTCCAAAGGACAGTAATGTGTTTTGCCTGGAGTACATCGTTGTTGCCACCTTTTGAATGAGGCCTTCAAAGTGTGTCTGGTTTTTCCTCCCATAAAAATTTGGGCATCCCAGATAAGTGAATGTGAAGGAACCCATTCTAATCCCAGTGATCCTCCTAATGTGATAGCTCACCCCAATAGGAACCTTATCATGGAGATAGACTAAAATATTATCCAAATTATCATTGTCTTGACACATCTTCATGTTTTGTAAGTACCTTCATCATTTTTCTCATAGAGGAAGGTTGTCCTAGGAAAAACAGTATGATATCATTTGCATATGATAAGTGGTTGATTTTCGTACTCCATTTAGGCATTCCATATCCTTTGTACTCTGGATTTTCAAAAAGGGCGTTTAGACTTTTGTCCAGTACCTCTTCAACAATAATAAATAGGGTGGGGGGGGGGGGTAAGGGATCCCCTTGTTTCA
Source organism: Solanum okadae (assembly GCA_036553675.1). Classification (NCBI taxonomy): domain Eukaryota; kingdom Viridiplantae; phylum Streptophyta; class Magnoliopsida; order Solanales; family Solanaceae; genus Solanum; species Solanum okadae. Next base: position 12,908,413 of record CM071683.1, read on the forward strand.
AACCCCTAGAAGATTGACAAAAACAACATAAGATTTCCCATTTATTATTGCTGATTACTAGTTCTGATCAGTCTCAGTAACATGTCTATAATCCTCTCTGTGAAACCAAATTTCCTAAGAACCTGAACTAGGTATTTCCATGAAACTCTGTCGTGGCCTCTATCACTTCTAATTTTATTATTTTTTTCTTCCAAACTGATTTTCTACCTTATGGAGATAAATTTTAATTTTTTTAAAAACGTCACTTTTATTTTCAAGTGAACATATGTAAACTTAGAAAAATCATCAATGAAAGTGATAAAATATTTATTTCCTCCACAAGTTAAAATTTCTCCAAGTTCACAAATATCAGTATGAACTAACTCTAATAAATTTGTTAATTCATTCAACTTGAAAATGAGGTCTTCTAGAGATTTTTGCTTTACTACAAGACTCATACTTTTCAAAAAAAATAAAAATCATTGGGATTAATCCCAAACTACTTATCATTCCAACATACTAATGATTAATATGACACAAACGAGTATGCCAAAAATTAGTAGAAGAAAACATATAAACAATACTAGAAATGTTATTCTTTTCAACATTCAGTTTGAACTTCCTATCATAAGCATGCTCATTTTCCACAAAATATCCTTTTTTGAACAATTATATATTTATCAGATTCAATAATCTGTTTAAAGCTTGCTTTATTAAGAAGAAAACTAGACATCAATTATTTTTTCTCATGGAAGGAGTAGGGTATATAGTACATCTTTCAAAGTTAACACCCTTCCAGAGATAAAACACAGTTTGAAATCTCATGTTCCAAGCACTTGAGTTCTGTGAGAATCACCAATCATGATAGTTTTGAGCTCATCAAAATGAGTTTATTTTTTAAACCAATCTTTGTCATAATAGACATGACAATTTGCACATGAATCAGCCCACCATCCATTAACATTCTCAACCATGTTTATGTCGGTAATCACCCTCATAAAAGTTTCTTCAGTAAATTGTGTCTAAGGTGTAGAACCATGTTTATGAAATCTGCAAATCGAGCAATATGCATAGTCTTACCACAAACAAAGCACGACCCCTTATCTTGAACTTGTTAATTTTGTGCTTGGCTATTTCAACTATTATTTTTCTTGGGAGTTCTGCCATTCTTTTTCTTAAAATTTTCTTCTTAGGCTTCATAGAAGTATTTTTGTGAGAATCAGGAGTAGCATTATATGAAGTAATTAATTTACCTTTGTTGTGATATTGCTATCTTCTAATTGTAAAAGTGCATCTTGGTCTCTTGCCTCCTCTTACATGAGAATTCACATTATCAACGTCTCAAGAGAGGTTTCCTTTTGTTTGTCGCATAGGTTTTTGAAACTTCTTTAAAAAAAAAAGGATGTTTGTCTATTATGCCACAAAAAATAAGGTTATCTCCAAATTTGATCTCTTCGTACCTGAGCTCTCCAACAATGACTATAAAGTCTTGAGTTTGGTCTACCATTAGTTTTTGGTCCACCATTAGGAAACGAAAAAAATCAACTGGCCGCATAATTTTTTGTTTGAGCCTCTTCGGTATCATACTTAGTCTACAATATTTTCCAACTTTTATTTGTACTAGGGTAAGTTCTATCATAATAATCATAAAAATTATTAGATAGATAATTAAGAATATAATATCGATACTTATCGTAATCACCATCATACTTTTCTACTTTCTCATGATGAGAAATAAATTCGTCATCATCCATACAGGTGTCATCAACTTTATTTGGATTCTTCTCGGTTAATAAATAACAAACATTGACAAGACTTAAGTAGAAAAGTACTTTACCCTTCCATCTCTTGAAATTATTACCATTGAACAAAAATGTCTTGTTAAGGTCTCCCATCTTGACATCCACAATTTTAATTGTAGCCTTGGTCATTTTCCTTAAAATTATTGGTGAAATATAATATTACAAGATTACAACTTAAAAAATGAAGAAATAAAAATCTCTGAGGTGCTGACATCTCGCTCTCTTAAAGGAGATTAAAGCCTACTGTAGCAGATCTTTTCATCAGTCCAGTTGTAGTCATCTTGACTTGTCCCTCCAGGATATAGTATCATAATCACAACATATAACTCAACAAACTCTGGACAAGAGTTGAGTGCAACGATCCACAAAAACAACACATCTCTTCAATTAATAAGAACTCTCTTTTTAGCCCAACTTTTATGCACTCTATATTTTATTGTAACAAAAACAAATAAAGACCACCACTATTTATAGTTGAAAAATTCTTCCTATCAATAAATAGGAAGATAATGGGGTAGTAAATAGAGAAAATAAATGGCCTAGAGGATACACGGCATAACGAAGGAATAATGAGTTAGATAATGAGAGGGCAACCAATGCCACCAACGTGCAAAGACAATTGTTGCACTCCTCAATGGACGAAATAGTTGCACAATTCAATGTGCAAAATAATGCACCAAAAGAGAGATACACTCAATAATTGCCAAGGAAGAATTAGTAAATAAATGTCTACCAATGGGAAGTAGTGAATTGTTATTACCACCCATGTTCTCCAGATATTCACTAAGGCAAAAAGCAATTAGGCCGAGGACATTTTGAGATTTATTAATAATAAAAATATATTTAAATTCTGAAAAGACTAACAAATAGAAGTCTTTTAATAGACATACCACCATTATAATATAGAAATTCTTTAATAGACATAAGACCATTATATAATAGGCCTCACATAGAGTCAAATTATCAATTACAAAAAAAAAATATAAGTCGTCATTTAATACAAATACATCAACATTTTAAACAACTAAATGAGATAATGTTTCCATGTTTACTAAGTAACTTAACACAACACTGCAACATTACAATTTTCGTTGATCCATAAATGATCAAGAAGTGTCATTTTGGCTTGGGTTGTTCAGACTACTTCCTTTTGGTATGTTTCTTTACTTCTCTCTCATTTCTTGATTTTTTTTTGTAAGAGTTATCCTTTTTCATTTCATTTTATCTTGCTTGCAATACTTCGTTTGAAATCAGTATCACCATTTACATAAGATTATGTTGCCACCTTTGTTGTGCTAGTAAAGAAAATCTTACAACATGGCATGTCAAACTGCACTTAAATTATGAAAACTGTTTGGTACTTCAAATAGTCTAAATTAAGAAATAGAACATAGAGTTAATATCAAACACTTAGATTAAAAGCTTTAAAAACATTAATTTCCATGAATATTGGTCTTTTGTAGGTATTGCAGATGAATAATAATCTGGTGATGCAGAATATGATGCAGGATAATAAACAGGTGTTGGATATGCAGGAGGTGGAGGAGGTGCGGTAGGTTTGTTGCATGTACATTAGATACTGCAGGTGCACTGGGTATTTTTCTTAGTCTTCCTTTTAGGTTTTTTGATAAAGGCTCATCTTCTGTTGGTGGTTTGTATAGATATAGACAAAAAATTAAAAATGATTATATTAATTACATATCAATCCAAAGATAAGATATTACCTTTGGTCTACTTCTTTCCCTGTCCGAACCAAAATTTTATCTTTTCCCCTGCCTAAATTTGATGATTATTTCCTTATTTATGAGTTAATATATTGTGTTCATCCTCTTTTGTTGTGGCCACTACCATTATTGTTACTACATATCATGACAAGTACATTTCTAAGTAACTTTTCTTTTCTTTTCTTTTTTTTAACCAACTTTTTTTCTTCTAAATCTACTTAGCCTACCAGTCATTTTTTATTTCTGATGATACAACTGTGGGAATAGTAGATATACGCCATATTTTCATGAGTGTAACTTGTTGAAGAACATTAGCATAAGTCCTCAAGTAAGTTTCCTTACTGTAGAAGCTATCAATATAGTCAAGTGGATCACATTTAATAAAGTAAATTGCAGCCACAACATATACACATGATATTCCCTTCAACTTTCAGGCCCTACAACTACAAGTACACCTTCTAAGTTCTATTATGTGTTGAAACTATCTGATGAGTCCACAAATTAGACTCATTTAGGGCTATATTTTGATAGAATTAGTGTCCTCAAATGCATATTTTATCTCAATATCTGATGAAAACCCTTAAGTTTCAGGTATTTGGAGTTTGAAGAAAAGCATTAAGACTACTTAGCAAAAAAAGGAACAAACGCAGCTGAAAGAACGAAGAAATGAAGATCTGCGAATCACTGAACCCATTCGGCGAGTCACCAAAAGGTCTTATCCTCGCCTTTTGTTCCAGTGTGTTGAGCCCTGAAGGAAAGGATCAAATCGGCGGTGAAAAGGAGCAGTCGGCGTATAACCGAGTAGTTCCGTGAAGTTGTACTATGTCTCCTAATGATCCAAATATGACGATGCTAAAGGATAGAGAAAGATGGCGATGAAACCTACCAAAGGGCAGATTACCGAGTTCATCGGCGATCTTGACTAACGATGCCGAATGATCCGCTACAACACAGATTTTTGAAAACTATAAATACTCGTTGAGAGTTGTAGCTCACCATCAGATTTTTAATATCATATTTTTAATCTAAAACTCTTGACATAGAATTTTGAGTTCTAAGTTTGGAGAGGGTTTTGAAGAACTTAAAGGTTCAAATGGTTTTCAACTCCAAGATTTTGGATTTGGGTCTCTTGGATTTTTCACTCTTTGCATGTCTTGAGACTTAAATCTTCATACCCATTTGAATGCAAACTCATATTGGTATAAATTTCTATCTCTTTTACATGTGTAGCTAAACCCCAATTCTTGGGGTGTGATTTTGTGAATATTGGTTAGATTAACTGTTGGGTCTTGCTTGCTGATAGTTTATTTGTTGTTTAAATGTGATTTCATTTTGAAGTTGTGGTGGAACTTAATGAAATTGTAGTTGCAAATACGATTTCACCTTTGTGTTTTCAGCTTGCTCGAGAGAGAGGTCGTAAAACTTAGACTACTAAATTGATGGCCAGTGGGAGTGGGTCGATATGAGGTTCAACTCAAGAGAGTGAACCCTAGTCCTTCTCCCACACACTCAGCTCGAGAGAGTGAGTGGGCTAAGGCGGAGGATGTTCTTCATGCGGCAAGTGGGTGTCCAAGAGGAACCCATTTGATTGGGGGTAAGTTGTTCAAGAGAAAGCTTACCCCCACTATAGTCTAGTCTAGTCACAAATATGTAACGAAATTACTATCAAAAGCATGTACCCAACGATCTAGTCTAATTCGTATTCCTATCACATCCCAAGAATCCCCTCACCTTGATTAGTATCTCTCTTTATTTTTGCTTGTTTTAACTTAATTGTGACCAAACCCCATTGTTAATTGGCACTTTTGTGTCACCCCTTAGATTTAGTATGTTTTTATTTGACAATGTTTTTAGCTATGACTAATTAGAACTTAATTTTATTTTTCTATTAATTTTCAAACCCACTCCCTTGGGACTCGACTCCAACCCTTGGTTGGGTTACTATATTATTGTACAATCGTAGACACTTGCATTGGAAGTTATGTCTTGATTCTGAAAACATCAAACTGGCGCCACTTCCAGGGAGGTGTTATTTGAGGATTCTTAGATTAGTAAAAATTTTGTTCTTCTTAGTTGTAGTTTTACTAACTTAATTTGTAGTTTTGTTTTGTTCAGTTGTTTTTACTGAAACAGGAGAGATGAGTATGGTTAATGACTATGAACCAATAGAGCATCTCTCGGTGGAAGTGATTAGGTTCAGGGATAGCATCCTAACCTTCCAATAGATGAAAGGTGAGCTTTTTCATGAGTCGTGGTTGAGGTTTAAAACACTGTTGATACAATGCCCAACTCATGAAATTCCCGATTCGGCTCTACTGGAGTGTTTCTATAGGAGTCTCAATCCCAGAAACAAAGGATTAATCGATCGACTGATCCCGGGTGGCCTTGAGAGACCCCTATGAGACCACAGTCAAATTCCTTGACCTTGTGGCTAAAACCAACAAGGATACTGAAAAGGACCATCAATTGGTAATTTTGCTGGGTCAGATGGATAACTTGATCGAAAACGTCGAGGAACTGGAGGTGATGTCCAAACAGAAGAGCAAATGCATACCACCTACCGAGCAGGGAAGGTCTATGGACATTGAAAATAAACGTATCGAGGATATGCTATTAACCATTCTCCACAAGCTAAATTAGCAAGATAAAGTGTTAGAGGAGATTAGAGAAAATGTAGAAGTGCTAAATCAGATGACCGATTCTTACTCTAGATCTATCCAGCTAATTGAAACTCTCTTGGGTCATGTATTGCCTCAGCTCCACCCAAATGAACAATTGGGATCACCTAGTTGCACTAGGTTCAACCCCAAAAACAAGGCTTGAGTGTTGACTTGCGTCGTGCCACGACGTTAACTAAGGCATTGTTTGGGAGGCAGCCCAAAACCCTTTATTACTTTATGTTGCTTTGATAAAATAATGGTGTGTTGATTGTGCAGATGGAAATGTGGAAAGTTATAGAAAAGTGCAGATTGGCGAGCAACAGGTTCGATCAGTGAATCACCTAACGGTTTAGCGACCCTGAACTAGGCCACCGTTAGACTCAAGACCAACTTACATTGGAGTCTGTAAAAATCGGTGAGCGCAGGAAATTCTTGGCGAATCACCGACCATTTCGGTAATCCCGGCGGAGACTGCCATTTGGACTCTCCAATTAACTGGGGGATTCTGTAAAAATCGGCAAATAATGTGATTGCTCGATGTGAGGCTGAATGGTTCGGCGCTCACAAATAATGTCGCCGAGTGGTCAAGAACTTGACGGTTTTTCAAGCCAATGATTTAAAAGTTTCAATTTCCTACGCTCTCCCTCATTTTCAAACTTTACAAACTCACACCTAGTTTCTTTAAATATCATTGCATCTCTATTGTATTTTGGTTGATTTGTGCTCGGATTTGGATTACCTTGCTGCCTAACATTTCAATCATTTCGTGGTTAGCACAAAAGGTCGGTTTTCTATTCCCCAAATTTATTTTATTAAAATTTATGCTCATTTGCAATAGCCAGATCTTGGTGAAAGTATTCTAATCCTGCCAGATAGGACTAGAATGTTGACGCACACGCTTTAATTTGATAATCTTGCTCGAGTAGTTGTGACTGTAGAATTCCAGTGATTGTATGTCTTAATCTGGATTAAAATTCGAAGGGTTTTGTTTGGGTGCTATGGGTCATACATTGATTGTACTAGTGCATACTTTGATTTTATCTTCAGGGGTTACAGGGTTGAATTTGAGAAGATGAGCTGAAAATACGTACGTTGAGCCATTTGGCGAGCTGGGTCGAGCTCACCGAACTACTCGGCGGTTCGCCTAACGTCTCAATTTCTCCTTGAAATTAATGATAAATGTGTTGTTAATTCTGTAACCTTCGGCGAGAAGTTAAAAGTCGCCAAAGACTTTCGGCGACTCGCCGAAAGAGTCGGCAAAGCTTATAAGTACTTTTGTCAAATATTTCTCTAACTTCTCTTCGAGATTTTGCAGACATGACTAAACCTAAAGCTTCTGAAAGAATAACGCCAGCTCAAGAGAAGTCCAAAGGAATTGCGATAAAGGAACATGTAGTTATATCAAAAGGAAAAGCTTCAAAACTACCCACAACTACTGGGAAAGGCAAGGGCAAGAGGCCCACTCCTGCCAGGAAAACCATTACCCTAGATCTTGATACTCTTTCATGGGCTAGGGGATTTTGCAGAGCGGTACATATCTTTCTAGCAGACTCACACTCAACAGACGTTGGTGAATCAGGCGCTGAGGCCTCGACAGATGGAAAGACTGCATAGACAGGATTTCTCTTTACCTTCCTCTCTGTCTTACCTTTTTTTTACTTTTGGATTTTGTGTTAATTTCATTTGAGGACAAATTTCTTTCATTTGCGGTGGGGTAAGGCCACTTTTGTGTGCTATTGATGTTCGTATTTTGTTTATATTTGGGCTTTGTGCTTAAATTGTGTTAAATACTGCTTTCTGTGGATGTTCGAGCTTGTGGCTCCTTTTATTTTAAATTGCAAAATGATTTTGACTCGTCCATAAAATTTTGCCACCTCTCGTGTGTTGAATGTGGCTGTTCTTTTGCAAAATTTAAGTCTCAGTTCCGATCAATACTGATGAGTCCACAAATTGGACTTATTTAGGGTTATATTTTAATACAACTAGTGTCCTCAAATGCATATTTTATCTCAATATCTGATGAAAACCCTTAAGTTCAAGGTATTTGGAGTTTGAAGGAAAGCATGGACACTACTTAGCAAAAAAAGGAACAAAGGTAGCTAAAAGAACGAAGAAATAAAGATCTGAGAATCGCCAAACCCATTCGGCGAGTCACCAAAAGGTCTTATCCTCGCCTTTTGTTCCAGTTTGCTGAGCCCTGAAAGAAAGGATCAAATCGGTGGTGAAAAGGAGCAGTCAGCATATCGCTGAGCAGTTCCATGAAGCTTTACTATGTCGCCTAATGATCCAAACACAACGATGTTGAAGGATAGAGCAAGACGGCAATGAAACCTACCAAAGGGCGAATCTCCGAGTTGATCAGCGATCTCGACTAACGACACCGAATGATTCGTTGTAGTACTTATTTTTGAAAACTATAAATAATCGTTGAGAGTTGTAGCTTAGCATCAGATCTTTAATATCAGATTTGTAATCTAAAACTTACAACATAGAATTTTGAGTTCTAATTTTGGAGAGGGTTTTGAAGAACTTGAAGGTTCAAAAGGGTTTGAACTCCAAGATTTTGGGTTTGGGTCTCTTGTATTCTTCACTCTTTGCTTGTCTTGAGACTTAAATCTTCATACCCATTTGAATGCAAACTCATAGTGGTATAAATTTCTATCTATTTTATATGTGTAGCTAAAACCCCAATTATTGAGGTGTGATTTTATGAATATGGGTTAGATTAACTATTGGGTCTTGCTTGCTAATAGTTTATTTGTTGTTTAAATGTGATTTCTTTTAGTAGTTGTGGTGGAACTTAATGAAATTGTAGTTGTAACTACGATTTCACCTTTGTGTTTCGGCTTGCTCGAGAGAGAGGTCGTAAAACTAAGACTACTAAATTGATGGCCAGTGGGAGTGGGTCGACATGAGGTTCAGCTCGAGAGAGTGAACCCTAGTCCTTATCCCACACACTCAGCTCGAGAGAGTGAGTGGGCTAAGGCGGAGGATGTTCTTCATGCGGCAAGTGGGTGTCCGAGAGGAACCTATTTGATTCGGGGTAAGTTGTTCAAGAGAAAGCTTACCCCCACTATAGTCTAGTCTAGTCACAAATATTTAACGAAATTACTATCAAAAGCATGTACCCAACGATCTAGTATAATTCGTATTCCTATCACATCCCAAGAATCCCCTCACCTTGATTAGTATCTCTCTTTATTTTTGCTTGTTTTTACTTAATTGTGACCAAACCCCATTGTTAATTGGCACTTTTGTGTCACCCCTTAGATTTAGTATGTTTTTATTCGACAATGTTTTTAGCTATGACTAATTAGAACTTAATTTTCAAGTCCATTCCCTTGGGACTCCACCCCAACCCTTGGTTGGGTTACTATATTATTGTACGATCGTAGACACTTGCATTGGAAGTTGTGTCTTGATTACGCAAGCATCACTATCCTTTCCTCACTTCAAATGCTACAACTTAATTAAGTTCAATGTAACGACCCATTAGGTCATTTTCTTCATTTTTCAATCTTCTCAATGTTTAGAGCTTTCCTTTAGCAACCACAAGCCATGAGTTGTTGAGACTGGCAATTCGGTATCCGGGTCATTCATTTAGATTTTATGCAAGTTTTCATATTTTATGGTCTTTGAAACTTGAACGGTTGACTTCAGTCAAAAGTTTAGGAAGACTGCCTCAAAATGAATTTCGTTTTAGGCTAGGAGAATGGTTGGTTCGGGCCCCGAGACTTCTGGTGTGAGTTTGTATTGTTAGGCATTTTAACTTTAAAGCTTAAGCCAAGGGTTGACTTTGGTCAACATTCTTGGTAAACGTGCTCAGATGAGAATTTTTCCATTGCGGTTAGCTCTGGAATGTCATGTTTGGACTAGAATGACCTTTCATGCGGTTCCCTAGGCTTCTGATCTCATTTTGAGCCTTCTTGTGGTTTTTTGCTTAAAATAAAACTTGGGTGTGGGACCCGCTTTTCTTTGAAATGACCTCGGATGAAAGTTTTGATGGTTCCGTTGATTATGGAATGTCAAATTCAATGGGTTAGCATATTACATTTGCATGCACTGGGTTCCGAACGAATCTGGGACAACCCATTAGAGAATTCCTAGTTTGAGCAAACAAGTTGAAGTGTTGATATATGGTGTAGGATTTTAGCAACTAGATATTAGACTTTTAGAGATTAGATTTTACATTTACAAACTAGTTTTAGGTATTATACCCAAAAATTTCAGAGTTCAGCCTTCATTTTCAAAAGGTATTTCATCCTAATCCAAGCTCTGATTTGAGTGATTCGAAGTCCTCTGTGATCATTGTGAGCGTACCAACTTGGGTATATGATTAGAAACTGTTGAGGAACCTTTGTTTGAGGCAACATTGAGCGCGAAGCTACTGCCTTAGCTTGGTTTTCTTGTTAAGTTTTGCATTATGTTTTTAGGGATAATTTCGAGCCTTGGATTGTGTTAATTTTGGAATAGAAGTTCGAGGCTTAGTTTAAGACCTTTTAACGGAGTCAATTTCAAGATTCTCGGTGCGGGTCCCACATTCATGTTTTGACTGAATTTTGGGTCCATTTTCAATTGTTGCGATTTTAATGTCAAAATGTCGGTAATAACGTCGTAACTGATAATTTGATAGTTTGGTGGTGTTCGGAGGCGTTTCGGATTAGAATAGCTCGTGTGTGGTAGATTCAAAGCGCTCATATTCGGCATTGAGGTAGGCTTTAGTCTATTTTATTGACTAATCTTCTTAGATAATTAGCCTAGTATAGATTTTGTGTAATTTCATGTTGTATTTGCAGGGTATTTAGCTTTTCTCTTGTTATTCAATCCTTTCTTGATTCCGTAGGAGCCTTAGGCTTATTATAGGTTTTAGGATCCTTAGCTTATGTTGTGGGTTCACTCTTGTTGTAGAAGATCTCGCTTATCCTTGTTCGGATTGATTCATGGTGGCCTTAGACTAGGATGGACATTTGATGCCTTTGGTTCAAGCTGTGCTCTGTCTGGGACTGGAGCTATGTGATTGGGTTAGGGCATCATCCCTTGAGTTTGCTCCCCTTTTATTGATTCAAAATATTTTCTTGATTCCTTTTCTTGTTGATTAGCGGTGGGCATGTTATATCCTTATTGAGCTTATGATTATACTATTGGGCCCTAGGTCGTATGTGAGGACATGTTGAATTCCTGGTTAGTAATTTCTACCTTGATACTGTGGTTTCATTGGCTAAATAATTATTTCATTTTGAGTACCTTGTTTGAAAGCTGGTGATAACATGTACTGAATGGTTTGCTCATTTTCACAGATTTTGTGGTACGATCCCAGCCCATACATTGGCATATTTATCATTTATGATGAGATACTATTTTTGTCACGACCCAGGGGTTCCCCTAGACGTAACAAGGCGTACTTGACCCCGAAGGGGTCGCATACAACCCGTAGCATCATCATAACAGAAGATCATAGAAAAAGTAGGGAAATTTGAAACTTTTTAAAAAATCTAAAACAATTTCATAAACGAGCGGAAGTCTTTACTAATAACCATGTCTCAAACCATCTATGCATAACATGAATAAAAGTTTTGGGACGCAGCCCATATAAAGTCTAAAACATAAGAAAAGACATAAAAGTAACATAATGGGTTTGTCCTCGAAGCTATGAGGACTCACGGAATCTTCAAACTTTCTAGATCCTTGGAAACCTAGCCTTGAAGCACTCAATCTCCAACACCCTACATTTAATTAGAATGTAGGCAATATGCGTTAGTACAAAATGTACCGAGTATGAAAGCTAGCATACACATCATAAAGCATTCAAATGGTTAGTCAACATAAGACATACGCATATGAGACAATACATATTCATAACATAAATATCATATCATCACAAGTCAACATAAGACATACATAACTACATACTTCAACCATTTGTCTTTCAAATTCAAGTGAACCACTTCAGAAGACACCTCCAAGCTTACTTGTGCAAGGCCAAGATAGCATCCCATAATACCATCCACGCTAAGTACCTCTCTTTGGTCATTCTTGGTCATAGCTCACCTTCATAGTCAAGACCTAGGTTTTCATGTCATAAGAGCACTATACCCCTAAGTAACCTCAAGGCACACTAGTGCAATGCTTGTGGGGCATCCAATAATACCATACACACTAAGCATATCCTTAAAGTCACCATATTCATATTCATCATTTCTAGGTGTCAGTATTGACCTACTTTCATATTGACAAGGAACTATCATCTTAAGTCAATTCATATTATGGAAGGCAACTATAGTAACAATCCAAGTTAGGCATACAACACATAAGAGGACACTTCATAAGTAGCTTCAAGTTATACTTGTGCCATGTATGAATGGCATCCCATACTACCACTCACACTAAGTACTCCTTTAGGCTAACTTACTCAATGCTTACTATTCATCATTCTAGACTATCAGAGAATAGCATACTACCATGCTAGACCTAACCACCATGGAAAACACCCTATCATGCAATCCAAGCTATCAAAGGAAGGATACAAGTACACCAACCTAGCCACCACGAAACAATTCAATAAGATGCAAGCTATCCTTAGAGGAGTATGAACCCTCAACCCTAAGCTATCCTTATGAGAGTATGGTGTCTCAATCCTAAGCTACCAAGGAATGGTCTTGGCCTAACCAAGTCAAGCTACCATGAAGTCATTCTAACCATGCTACATTAAGCTACCCCTAGGAGATTATAGATCCTCAATCCTAGGCTACTATGCCTATACTAGTGCAAGCTACTATGAAAAGCATCCTACCAATACTAGTTTAAGCTACCATGAGATCTACCATCCAAAGCTACATCATTCAACTATCCATGAAGCAATCATGAGACTTAACCTCAACCTATTCTATTCTAACAAGCATGATTCATTTTAGGTGAATAACCTTTCACATTCTACATACATGCAAGCTATCTCATCATATTAAACTTACTCTATAAGCCCTAGTGATGAACATCATGACTTCAAGCCCTATACTCAAGCTTTACTCCACAATCAACATACTAGTCTAGATCACAATATATATATATATATATATGCTAGTCACAAGCCTTAGTCATAGGTAATTCTAAGCATAATTCATCAAAAGTCCCAATTCTAATAATTTAATTCATATTCTATCATACATGCATAAGTCTAGTTCAATTAATGATTTCATATTTCTATTCTTGAATAAGTTCCATTCATGGCAACAATCCAAGAGAATCTAGCAAGAATCATCAATCCCTCATCAAAAGACACAAACCCACATACTTTGGAAATTAGGGTTAATCAAGGAATTCATATAAATTCATCATACTATCATTAATCAACACTAAATTAATCATATATGAGTAGTATCCAACCATTTGGAATCATACCCACCTAAAACCCATACATTGGAAGTAACTCTAGCTTGATTGGGGTTCTTCTTCATAAATTAGGGAAAATTCTATGGGACTCTATGGGTGGAAGAACCCATAGGTGAAGGGTAAACGTACCTTAATCAAAGCCCTATCACAAGCCTTTAGCAATGGACCTTTGTACTTGACCTTAGTTTTAACCCTAGCTTCTTCTTTAATGGCGATTCTTCTTAGAGAGAGAAATATTTGAGAGAGGAGTGATTTGGGGTTTTGAATTGTGTCTAATGTAAAGTGACTTAAACTTGGGGGTTAATGACTTAAAATAGTCTAAATAGGTGAATAAAAGACATACAAAACGACCCCCACTTAAACCTAGTCGAATAGGAATTTACCTAGAAGTCCCTCAACTTAGCTGTCCCGTCCAGACACCACGCCCACTTGTACGGACCGTGAAAGGGGATCACGTCCCGTGGTCCTCTAGGTAGTAGCTCCCCTCAACCTCCTATGCTTCCAAAACCTAAGGCATCTTCACGAACCACTTCACGATACGTGGTCAAGACCACCGACCGTGAAAGTGGTTGTGGACTTGGGGCAGTGTCTTGGCCTAAAGGCCTTGCCTCCCATGAGACTAAGGAGTTTTCAAAGACCCATTCACGAACCGTGGTCCACACCACTGGTCATGAAGGTGATCGTGAACTTTTAGGCAATGTTTTACCAAGGTTGGGCAGCCTTGGCCCCTTGGCATAGGCTTGCCCTTTTGCCTTGGTAGTTGCCCTTCCCATGCTCAACCAAACTCTCAATGGTCATCTAGGCTACTAGGTCTAATACGTACCATGACGTTCAACCACTAACCTCCTCATTCTAAGTACGTAAAGTCTCATCTACGACTCTATTTCTCATACGTCAAGCCTTAGAACCCTAGGTTGTGGATCTAGTTTGGTCTACTAGTTTCCGAGGTGTTACAATATCTCCCCCTTGGGAACATTCAACCTCGAATGACCTTTCTAACCAATTTTCAACGAAGAGAATCTAGACTAGCAGCCAATCATGCATGCACTACATCTACATGCACACTAACAAACAAGGAACTTCAATTCCAAGCTAAACATACCTAATGCAACTCAAAATGCATGAAAGAGACATATATACTCATTTCCAACGAGGAACTAACACCTCCTAGCTACAACATGCTCAACATAAATTAATGGAGCCTAAAATACACATTGGCTCAAAGGTGCTACAGCATGAGGCAACACAATGCAATTAGATCAATTCTAACAATGCCTACACCACTTTATAAGCATACATAAAGAGATCATACCAACACATAATCGTGTAAAGACCTTATGGAATAGGTATCGAACTGAGTCTCTTGTGTTGATCATTGCACACTAGCCAAAGTGTGGAGTCTTGTTTGACAGTAGTGTCAATGCCTAGTGTGATGAGCTTACTTTGAACTATGCATGATAGATCCTAGAAGTTGCCCCGTTAGTCCGAGCAACTAAGTAAGGCTATATCTTGATATGATATTAGGCAACTTTAAAGAGTGTGAGCCAATTTGACATATACCGATTTGTGACCTACCTTGTGAGTGTGTGAACTGCTTTTGAACACCCCTTGAGCCTTACCTTCCTTTGGAAGAAACTTGATGAAAACTAGACCTTTATTTATCCATCACCCATAATCCTCATGAAGTTGTGGTTAGTTAAATAGCCAACTTAGGCCAAAAGCCTAAGTTGGGGGTGTGGTGAAAAGATAATGGCAAGTCAATAAGTGTAAGGAAAGTCTCTTCTTACCCATGGTTTTGAGAAAAATGAAACCCCTCCATATTTAAAAAAAGAATGAAAAAGAAAGTTGTGCAATAAAGTATAAAAGAAATGGGGTTCCAATACAATCCATGGAAAAGGAAAAATAGGATGACTTCTGAGCACTAAAGAGAATGATGAAGGAAAAGGAAAAGAAGCATTGTGAGCACCACATTTCATGAGGATGAAAGTAACTAAGCCTAAATGACCATACATTTGCACTCAGCCCCATTACAAGCCTTGAAAAGACCTTTTTGATCCTGAGTGAGCTGAAACAAATGTTGATTGGAAAATATGGACAAATCTATGGGCAAAATTATACATAGTGTTCTTCTTTGTTATTGTGAGCGTTGCATCTGATTCCGAAGCTTTAAACTGTGAACCATTGTGTCAATATGGAATTATTCCTTATGTGAGGGCATTTGATCACTTTGCTTGAGCTTGAACTTGCATTTGAAGCAAGTATTGTGAGCATGATGCTCTTTGATATTGGTGAGTCACAACTTGATTCTTTGAGTGCACATTTGATCTTTGCATAAGTTGAGTCTTGTTATGTGCATTCTTGATTGAGTCTTGTGCAGCACTGTTCAAGACACCCTTTTTTAACGGCCGAATTTGAGTTTGCTTGAGGACAAGCAAAAGTTTAAGTTGGGGGTGTTGATGAGTCCACTAATTGGACTCATTTAGGACTATATTTTGATAGAATTAGTGTCCTCAAATGCATAGTTTATCTCTATATCTGATGAAAACCCTTAAGTTTTAGGTATTTGGAGTTTGAAGGAAAGCATGAACACTACTTAGCAAAAAAGGAGCAAAAGTAGCTGAAAGAACGAACAAATGAATATTTGAGAATCGCCAAAACCGTTCGGCGAGTTGCCAAAAGGTCTTATCCTCACCTTTTGCTCCAGTGTAGTTAGCCCTGAAGAAATGATCAAATTAGCGGTGAAAAGGAGCAGTCGGCATGTCGCCGATTAGTTTCGCGAAGCAGGACTATGTCTCCTAACGATCCAAAACAGGATGATGCTGAAGGCTAACACAAGACGGTGATGAACTAGACCAAAGGGCGGATCACCGAGTTGATCGGTGATTCTGACTAACTTCACCGAGTGATCCTTCGCAACATAGATTTTTAAAAACTATAAATACTCGTTGTGAATTATTATTCTAGAATCGTATTTTTAGCTTTGAACATTAATTTTTCAAACTTTGCTTCTATTTTTTAGTTCTAAGTTTGGAGAGGGTTTTGAAGAACTTGAAGATTCAAAGGGTTTCAACTTCAAGAAATTGGACTTGGGTCTTGTGGATTCTTTACTCTTGGCTTGTTTTAAGACTTAAATCTATATACCCATTTCAATGCAAACTCATATTGGTATAACTTTCTATCTCTTTTACATGCCTATCTAAAACCCTAATTCTTGGGGTGTGATTTTGTGAATATGGATTAGATTATATATTGGGTCTTGCTTGTTGATGATTTATTTGTTGTTTAGATGTGATTTCGTTTAGTAGTTGTGGTGGAACTTAATGAAATTGTAGTTGCAAATACGATTTCACCTTTGTGTTTTCAGCTTGCTTAAGAGAGAGGTCGTAAATCTAAGACTACTAAATTAATGGCCGGTGGGAGTTGGTCGACATGAGGTATAACTCGAGAGAGTCAACCCTAGTCCTTCTCCCACACACTCAGCTCGAGAGAGTGAGTGGGCTAAGGCAGTGGCTGTTCTTCATGCGGCAAGTGGGTGTCTGAGAGGAACCCATTTGATTCGGGGTAAGTTGCTCGAGAGAGAATTTATCCCCACTATAGTCTAGCCTAGTCACAAATATTCAACATATTTATTGTCAAAAGCATGTACCCAATAGTTTAGTTTTTCCCGTATTCCTATCATATCCCAAGAACCCCATCTCCTTGATTAGCACTCTTTTTATTTTTACTTACTTGAGACAAAACCCCATCGTTAATTGACACTTTTGTGTCTCCCCTTTGATTTAGTATGTTTTTATTCGATAATGTTTTCAGCTATGACTAATTATAACTTAATTTTATTTTTCTACTAAATCTCAAAACGACTCCCTGTGGGAGCGATCCCAACCCTTGGTTGGGTTACTTTACTATTGTACGATCGTAGATACTTGCATTGGAAGTTTTTTCTTGATTATGCAAACATCAAGGAGGTAGAACCCACCCCAAGGCAGACCCCTTCTGACGGACCTCCAAATGGGTCGTGATGGGGAAAAAATCCCGTGAAGCTAATCGTGACATGGGTCAAGCAATTTGGAGGTCATCCCAAACCACTGGTCCAAAGGCCATGACTACCCAGACGGCTCGTGAACCCTGAGACAGCTCGTGAAGCCCTCCATTAGGGGTGCACATTAGTTGTAACTCAAGGCCAATTGGGTATTTTCCTAATTATTTTATATTGATACTATGTCGATTTATCCATACCTAGAACCCCTATATAAGTGTTTAACCCTAAATTTAACCCATTCAAGTAATTCTCTAAAACTACCAAAAGAAGAGCAAATTTTTCTCTCCCAAATATTTCTCTCTAGAAATCTTGAAGAAGAAGGGTTCAACCTAGGGTTCCAAGCCAAGTCTCCAATTCCTCCATTGAAGTTAAGCAATTGGCATTGAGGTAGGATAGTTTTCATCCATTGAAGCCATTCCTCCATAAAGTTCCCAACTTTTCCAATTTTCAAAGTTAGAAATTCCTAATTGACTTAGGGTTTTTCTTCTATGTTATGGGTTCTCTTAATTACTGATTTAATTCATTGATCTATGATCTTTTATGCATGAATTGAGTTAATATCATGTTTTTATGATGATTCCCCATGAACCCATGTTTTGCAAGTTATGATGATGTAATGTGGGTTTTGAATTATGAAACAAGAGGTTATGAAATCAAGCATGTTCTCATGAAATTTGTGTAATTATTTTAAGGATACTTTAGAGTGAAGTATCAATGGTGTCATTTGTTGTGTTGTGAAAGGATTTCTCTTATACGCGTGAAAACATGATTTGTGAGAGGACATTCTCACATAAAGGATTCTTACGGTTGAAAGATATTTTCAACTACACTTTGAATCAAAGATTTGAGGAACTATTCTAATAAAACCTAGCTTGGATTGGTTATTGGATGATACCTTCCCTTGGATGATACATGACCTAGCTGGGATTTGCAATATGACATGCCCTTCCATGGATAATAAAGACAAGTATTCATAATGGACTATTTCATGGGAATTACTCTTAGCACCGAGCGGATATAGAGATTGAAGCTCTCCCATTGGTGGAGTCCGGGTTTCTAGAAGCAATATCCTTTTCCTTTAACTATGTGCCACCATAGGATGTTGTCTTATCTAGACATTAGCTAGTGGATCGAGCTAAGCTCGAAGTTCATGGTCCTTACCTTGGCAAGTAGGACAACCTCTTTTCGGTGTGGGAGACACCTGATTCCAAGTTATAGCTCACATGGTCTCTTTGTCGGTTAAAAGGTAATTTCCCCCTAATAATGAACTAAGGTTAGTTATATAATTACCTCATGAACGTTTTGAAGATGTTAGCTTGCATTGACCTTGTTTTACAACTAATGTTTTCTAAGTCTTTCTAGTCATGTTTTAGCATGGTTATGGCATGTCATGGAAATGTTTCTTTTTAGCATGTTCTAAATGTTTTTATGCATGGCTATCATACTTGGTACATATTTTGTACTACTCTTGCCTACATTTTCTCAAATGTAGGGTCTCACAGTCAGGGTTCCCAATTTTATGGCTAGAGTTAGTTGAGGAGATTTCGAGCTTCGGTGAGTCCTCATGCCTCAAGGACCAGACACTTATTTTTTTCAGTCTTCCTCTTACTTTCAGTTTTGGAACATGATGTACGGGCTATGCCCATATTCATTCTTATGTACTAGATGGCTTTTGAGATGATGTTTAGATTTCCGCTACACTTTGTAAAGCTTTGAAATATTGAAAATGTTTTTTAATCTCTTTTATTCTATTATCTTGTATGATGAAATCTAAGTGGCTTGTATGGGGCCTCTCAGGTCTTATATTCTATGTTACGCCTAGGGGCTACCTTGGGAGGTGACAAACTTCGTAATCAGAGTACAAGGTTTAGAAAGATCCTAGGAAGTCTCATAAGCTACGTTGAGTAGAGTCTTGTTCATGATTTTGAAGCACGCCACATTTATGAATGAGAGTCTACGAGATGTTAGAAAACTCCACTTATTTTATTACTCTAAAGTCATGCGATAAAGTCTAACTCTTTATAGTCTCTCTCCTAATCCTTAATCGATGCCTACAGGATATGGCTACTCAAAGAGCTTATGCTAGAATGAATGTGAGGGAGAATGTGTGACAAGAGGCTCCTCCTAAGCTCCTCAAGCTCTGATTGACCCTTTGGCCGAACAAATGACTAATGCGGAGTTAGGGATGCTTTTCAAGTGTTCGCCCAAGCCATGATAGCTCAAGCCAATAAGGAGGTTGTGGTTCCCATGAACCCAAATGTGGTTATGACGCCATCTAAAGTGAGGGACTTTACTAGAATGAATCCCCCTATATTTCATGGTTCTAAGGTTGAGAAAGATCCTCAAGAGTTCATTGATGAGGTAAAAAGGTGTTGATGATCATGTGAGTAACGCTGGTGGAAAGGGTGGAGTTTGTCGCTTATCAACATAAGGGTGTTGCTCAAATTTGGTTCAATAAATGGAAAGAAGCTAGACTAGAAGATGCGGGTCCTCTCAATTGGGAAAAGATCAAAGTTGCTTTCCTTGATAGGTTCTTTCCCCTTGAGATGAGGGAGGCAAAGGTGCTTGAATTCATTAACATTCGTTGAGTAAATATGAGTGTGAAAGAATATGCTTTGAAGTTCACACAATTGTCTCGATGTTCCTCGACCATGATTGTCGATCCTAGGACAAGAATGAGTATGTTTGTTTCGGGTGTGTCCAAAATAGTGGTCAAGGAATGTCGTACTGCTATGCTTGTAAATGATAAGGATATTTCTCGTCTCATGGTTAATGCTCACCAAATCGAAAAGGAGATATTAAGGAAAATTGTAGGGAGACAAAGAGAGGTAAAACCGATTATGGTAATTTCTCACATTCAAAGTTCCATGGACATGGTCGTTCCAAGTTCCGGTCAAGGTTCCTCCAATGCTCATTCTAAGTTCGACATAGATAGGGTGTCTAACCCTATACCTCAAGGAGGAAATGGTGGTGGATCTTCATTGCATATGTCTACTTGTGCTAGGTGTGGAAAGAAGCATGAGGGTAACTGCTTAGCCTGCACAAATGGTTGTTTCAGTTGTGGTAAAAGTTGTCATAAGTTGAGGGATTTCCCGATGCTTGCGGCTAAATGAAAAGAGGGTAAGCAAGCTCCTCCTAGTGGTTTGAGTTCAAATGCTCCTAAGTAAAACCGATTGTATGCACTTTAGACTCCTGGTGAACAAGAGGGTTATCCTAATGTGGTTACCAGTAAGTTGAAAGTTTTCCAAATTGATGTTAATGCTTTACTTGACCTCGGTGCTACATTGTCTTTTGTGACGGTATATGTGGCTATAAGGTTTGATATTCTTCTGAATGAGTTATTAGATCCTTTTTCTGTCTCTACTCTTGTTGGTGATTCTATTTTGGCTAAGAGGATCTATAGACAGTATCTCGTCTTCTTGTCCCATAGAGTTACTCTTGTTGATCTTGTAGAGCATTGTATACTAGATTTTGATGTTATCCTTTGTATGGATTGGTTGTATTCATGTTATAATTCTATTGATTGTAGAACTTGTGTAGTCAATTTCAGTTCCCAAATGAACCTATCCTATAGTGGAAAGGGGGAAATTCTATGCCTAACGGTCAATTTGTCTCGTCTTAAAGCTAGAGAGATGATTTCTAAGGGTTGTATAAACCAACTAGTTAGGGTGAGGGATGTAGATTCTGAAACCCCTACTCTTGAGTCGGTCCCCGTTGTTAATGGGTTTTCGGAAGTATTTCCAGATGATTTACCTGGTATTCCCCTCGAAAGGGAAATTGAATTTGATATTGACCTACTCCCAGATACGCAGCCTATCTCTACTCCTCCTTACCGAATGGCTTTGGCAGAACTAAAAGAGTTGAAATAGCTTTTGAAAGATTTGTTAGATAAGGGTTTCATCTGACCAAGTATCTCTCCATGGGTGCTCAAGCCTTGTTTGTTAGAAAGAAGGATGGTTCTCTTGGTATGTGTGTAGACTATCGACAGTTGAACAAGGTTACCTTTAAGAATAAGTATCCTTTCCCAAGGATAGATGACTTGTTTGACTAACTTCAAGGGGAAAGTTACTTTCCCAAGATTGACCTTCTGTCGGGTTATCACCAATTGAGGGTGAAAGAAGTGGATATTCTAAAAACAGCTTTTAGAACCCGGTATGGTCATTGTGAGTTTTTGGTGATGTCTTTTGGTTCGACCAATGTTCTGGCGACATTTATGGATTTGATGAATAGGGTGTTTAGACAATACCTTGACATGTTTGTGATTGTGTTCATTGATGATATATTGATCTATTCGAGAAGTGATGATGATCACATCAATCATTTGAGGATTGTGTTGCCAATTCTCAAGGACCATCAACTCTTTGCAAAGTTTAGTAAATCCAAGTTTTGGCTAAGGTCTGTAGCCTTTCTAGGTTATATTGTTTCAATCAAGGGTATTGAGGTAGATCCTAAGAAGACAGATGCAATAAAGATTTGGCCTAGACCTCTATCCCCTTCGGATATTAAAAGTTTCATAGGTTTAGTTGGTTACTATAGAAGATTTGTTGAGGGGTTCTCTTCAATTGCTTCTCCATTGACATTGACTCAAAAGAAGGCTAAGGTCATATGGTCCAAAGCATGTGAAAAGAGTTTTCATAAATTGAAGGAAAGACTTACTTCCGCTCCGGTGTAGACGTTACCAGAAGGGACTGATGATTTTGCTGTTTACTGTGATTGCCTCAAGAATTGGACTAGGATGTGTACTTATGCAAAATGGGAAAGTTATTGCCTGTGCTTCAAGGCAACTTAAGATTCATAAGAAAAATTATCCTACCCATGAACTTGAACTAGCGGCGGTCATTTTTGCTTTAAAGATTTGTAGGTATTATTTGCATGGTGTTCATGTGGATGTCTTTATCGACCACAAGAGTTTGCAATATATGTTTAATCAAAAGGATCTAAATCTTTACCAGATAAGGTGGCTGGAGTTATTCAAAGATTATGATATGAGTGTTCTCTATAAAAAATGTGGTGTCGGATGCTCTTAGCTGGTTATCTATGGGTAGTGTTTCTCACATCAAAAGTGATAAAAAAGAGTTGGTTCGAAACGTTCATAGATTGGCCCGGTTAGGTGTTCTGTTAGTAGACTCTACCAAGGGTGGTGTTATGGTTCGCAATGGGTCAGAATCATCATTTGTGGCAGATGTGAAATCCAAGCAAGGTCTTGATCCGACTTCCGTGGAATTAAAGGAAGCGGTGCTTAAGAAGTCCGTAAAGGCTTTATCCCAATGGAGAGATAGAGTACTTAGATATCAAGGTTGAATGTGTGTCCCAAATGTTAATGACTTGAGGGAACATATCTTGTCAGAAGCCCATGGTTCTCAATATTCAATTCACCAGGGAGCCACAAAGATGTATTGTGTTTTGCGAGAGGTATATTGGGGGAATGGGATGAAGAAGGGTATTGCGGAATTTATGGATAAATATCCCAATTGTTTGGAAGTGAATGTTGAGCATCAGAAACCGGGAGGTTTGTCTCAAGAGATTAGCATTCCTACTTGGAAGTGGGAAGATTTGAATATGGACTTCATCGTTGGTTTGCCTCGCACCCGACGACAACATGACTCGATTTGGGTTATTGTAGATCGAATGAAGAAATTGGCTCATTTCATTGCTGTCAAAGTTTCTTATTTGGTGGAATATTATATTAAGTTGTATTTGAGAGAAATGGTAAAGTTTCATGGAGTGCCTTTATCCATTATCTCTGATCGTAGTACCCAATTCACTTCTCTGTTTTGGAAACTTTCCAAAAGGTCTTGCTACTCGCGTTAAGCTTAGTACGGCCTTTCATCAACAAACCGATGGGCAAGCGGAGCATACTATCCAAATTTGGAAGATATGTTGAGAGCTTGTGTGATTGATTTTAAAGGTGATTGGGATGATCACTTGCCTTTGATTGAGTTTTCATATAATAATAGTTATCACTCAAGCATTGGTATGGCTCCATTTTAGGTATTTCATGGTAGGAGGTGTAGACCTCTTATAGGTTGGTTTGAAGTGGACGAAGTTGCTTTGATAAGCCAATAATTGTTGCATGATACTATGGAGAAAGTTTGACTTTTTACAGAAAGGTTGAAAACGGCTCAAAATCGGCAAAAGTCCAACGCCGATGTTAGAAGGAGAGATCTTGAGTTTGATGAGAATGATTGGGTCTATTTTAAAATTTCACCCATGAAGGGTGTAATGAGGTTTGAAAAGAAAAGGAAACGTAGCCCCCGGTAAGTAGGCCCATATTCGATTTTAACGTCTATTAGTAAGGTTGCTTATGAGCTTGAATTGCCTATTGAATTGGCATCGGTGCA
Organism: Solanum okadae; assembly: GCA_036553675.1. Classification (NCBI taxonomy): domain Eukaryota; kingdom Viridiplantae; phylum Streptophyta; class Magnoliopsida; order Solanales; family Solanaceae; genus Solanum; species Solanum okadae. The sequence continues at coordinate 12,932,344 of CM071683.1, forward strand.
GCCAGGTTTCCATGTTTCCTTGTTTAAGAAATGTGTTGGTGATCTGACATCTATAGTCACCTTAGAAGATTTGGGCGTTAAGGAGAAACTTTCTTATGAGGAAGTAACGGTTGAGATCTTAGACATGCAAGTCAAGAAGTTGAGAAATAATGTATTTGCTTTCATGAAAGTTTTGTGGAGGAATCAGTTAGTTAAGGGTGCTAGTTGGGAGGCCGAGACCAATATGATGTCTTGTTATCCTCATCTCTTTACTTCTACCCCTACTTTAGCTTGAGGTATTGGGTTCCTTATGGTTTACTCTTTTGGTGTCATGTGTCTTAGATATTCCCACATTTTCCTCATTTATGCATGTTCATGAAAAATCTTAAATTTTGAGCAAATTAGTCAACTTGATTGATTTGTACATGTTTATGTGTGTTGCGTATGATTTGCATATCGACTTCATGATATGATTGTTTCAACATGCATGAGCTTGGAGTTGATGTTCCTTCTTGGATATATGCATTTATGTGATTGGATGCATTTTGGGATGCTATATTTGAGTTCTTTTCCTTCGTGTGATGTCTAGAACCCCATTCGAGGAACAATGTTCCGAAGGGGGAGATAATGTAACACCTTGAAATAAAGAGGCTAACTAAGGGGTCAAGTGGGAGGTCACCAGCCCAAAACTGAGCCATGGCACCCTTCATGGAGCCTTTAACGGGCCGTGAAGGGGTACCACGGCTCGTGGTGGTGCTCGTGAAACCTCCCAGAGCTTGGACAAGAGGAGCTCCCCTCCCACGAGCTCTCAGACAGCTCGTTGTGTGCCTTACAGCTCATGGTGGTTCCCGTGGAGAGGGAGCCAGAACCCACACCAAGGCCAACCATTTCTCACGGACCTCCAAATGGGTCGTGAAAGGGGCAAACCGCCCGTGAAGCTGGTCATGAGATGGGTCATGCCATTTGAAGGTCATCCCAAGCCATCAGACCAAGGGTCACACTTCCCCAGACGGCTCGTGGACCCTAATACTGCTCGTAAAGCCCTCCATCAGGGCGTTCGCGTCAACTATAAGTCAGGGTCAATTGGGTCTTTTCCTAATTATTTTATCTCGATACTATGGTCGTGAGATAGGTCATGACATTTGAAGGTCATCCCAAGCCATTGGTCCAAGGGCCACGCTTGCCCAGACGGCTCGTGGACCCTGATACTGCTCGTGCAACCCTCCATCTAGGGGGTTCGCATCAGCAGTAAGTCAGGGTCAGTTGGGTGTTTTCCTAATTATTTTATCTCAATACTATGTCATTTTACCCATACCTTGAACCCCTATGTAAGTGTTTTAACCCCAAATTTAACCTATTCAAGTCATTCTCTAAAACTACCAGAAATAAGAGAAAGGCTTTCTCTCCCAAATATTTCTCTATCTAAAAAGCTTGAAGAAGAAGGGTTCAACCTAGGGTTCGAAGACCAGTCGCCAATTTTTGCATTGAAGTTAAGCAATTGGCATTAAGGTATGATAGTTTTCATCTAGAGAAGCCTTTCCTCTATGGAGTTCCCAACTTCTCCAATTTTCAAAGTTAGAAATCCCCATTTAAGTAAGGTATTTTCTTCTATGTTATGGGTTCTCTTAATTATTGATTTAACTAATTGATATATGATCTTTTATGCATGAATTGAGTTAATATCATGTTTGCATAATGGACTATTCCGTGAGAATTACTCTTAGCACCGAGCGGATATTGAGATGGAAGCTCTCACGTTAGTAGAGGTTGGGTTTCTAGAAGCAATCTCCTTGTCCCTTAACTATGTGCCACCATAGGATGTTGTCTTATATAGACAATAGCTAGTAAATCCACCTATTCTAGAAGTTCATGGTCCTTACCTTGGCAATTAGGAAAACCCCTTTTCGGTGTGGGAGACACCGGATTCCAAGTTAAAGCTCACATTGTCTTTATGTTGATTAAAAGGTAATTTCCCCACAATAATGAACTAAGGTTACTTTTATATAAGTATCTCATGAACGTGTTAAGATGTTAGCTTGCATTGACCTCGATTTATAACTTATGTTTTCTAACTCTTTATACTCATGTTTTAGCTTGGTCATTGAATGACATGGAAATGTCCCTTTTAAGCATGTTCTAAATGTTTTTATGTATGGCTATCATACTTGGTACATATTTTGTATTAACGCATACTCTTGCCTACATTTCGCCAAATGTAGGGTTTGACAGTTAGGTTCCCAGTTTTGTGGCTAGAGTCAGTTAAGGAGATTCCAAGCTTTGGTGAGTCCGCATGCCTCACGGATCGGACACTTATTGCTTTCAGTCTCTCCTTACTTTTAATTTTGGAACATAATTTACGGGCTATGCCCAGATTCATTCATATGTACTAGATGGCTTTTGAGACGATGTTTAGATTTCCTTTATGCTCTGTAAATATTTTAAAATTGAAACTATATTTAATCTCTTTTATTCTATTATCTTGTATGTTGAAAGCAAAGTGGCTAGTATGGTGCCTCTCGGGGTCTTATACGTCATGTTACGCCTAGGGGCTACCTTGGGTTGTGAGAGTGCTTATGTATTAGGAATCTTATAAGGCCTCAAGTTAGTGGTCTCAAGGTAGGGACTTTAAACACCTCCCTTCACACCTTGTGCTTAAGTATTCAGGATCTTATAAACCCTCAAATTAGTGATCTCAAGGCGGGAATGTTAAACACATCCCTTAACACTTTATGCTTAAGTGTTCAGGATCATATAAAACCTCAAGTTAGTGATCTCCAGGAAGCTACGTTAAACGCATCACTTCACACCTTATGATTATGTATTCAGAGTCACATAAAGGCGCTCAAGTTAGTGATCTCAAGGCAGGGATTTTAAACACATCCCTTCACACCTTGTGCTTAAGTATTCGGGATCCTATAAAGCCTCAAGTTAGTGATCTCAAGCCGGTGACGGTGAACACATCCGTTCACACCTTATGCTTCAGTATTCGAGATCTTATAAAGCCTCAAGTTAGTGATCTCAAGGTGGGGACATTAAACACATCCCTTCACACCTTATGCGTAAGTATTCAAGATCTTATAAAACCTCAATTTAGTGATTTGAAGGCGGGAACATTAAACACATCTGTTCATACCTCAAGACCAACTTCTTGGGTTGTTATAAAACTCTCCACTATATAGCATGTATGAGACAAATATCTATTTCATGGCCTACAAAAAAAGAGACAAAAGAAAAAAAAATATATATGCATATATGTATGCTCGTACAAGTTACAAAAGGAGGTCTACTAGTGGAAATTTTTAAGAATATGCAAAAAGAACCTTTGAAAATTGTCAATGTGATGGTGAAAAAGTTTTTTAAAATGACTTATTACTGTATAAGAAGAGGGAATAGTACACACCTCTCCGTCAACGCGTGTGTCTCCCTTCACTTGCTTTTACATCTTCTTTCACTGCCCTATTGTTGCTTTTTCCTCACTGAGCCTTCTTATGTGTACTCAAGCATGACAATCCCTCAACAACAGAGGCGTACACTTCGACAATGATTGTAAACTATTTATGCTCAAATTTATATACTTAACATTTTAGGTGCAATTTTTTTCAAACTTAACAAGACTACTAAAATTTGATGTCGTTAATCCCATTAACTTCTTGCCGATTTCAGTCCGTGTTTTGCTTTTGGGAAAGTTAGAAAGAATGCTAAAATACACATTTCAGGTAATGTCAAGAGTAACATATTGTTGGTCTAATTGAAAAAGTTATATTTCGCCTCTACGATCAACAATCCACTACAAGCTCACATCATTCGCAGGTATTGCACAGGAAGCTTATAGATATACCAGAATTTTCATGGCTTTTCATATCATACATTTGTGACTATAAATGTTCTTTAGGTGCTAGAGTTTGCAGAATAAGGCTACACTTTCTGTTTGAAAAATCCAACCACTCCTCGACACATTGTAAGTTGGTGAATTTTCTCTTTAAATGCATTCACAAGATTCAATAACAACTACGATACTTTACACTGTTAAATTTTTACATCATAGCTTGTACTTTTCCTTCTCTTTCAGTGTCTCAGTCATTTCTTTATTTATATGAATTCCTGCATAGTACTATATAATAAATAGATTTTATAAGTATTTTACATTAATTTCAAAAGGTTGCTTTTATGTTAGCCTCTTCGACTTTTCTTGAGATCACTACAAATGTCATCAAAGCTTTCTCTTCCTACCCAACCTGAACTCTCTCACTGTTAATTTTTTCATGATTGCTGATTAACTTGTCTAGGTTTTACCTACAATTTATTTCAATTTAGCTAGACAGAAAGCTTACCAAAACCATGGCTAGCATTATAGGCATCTGAAACTAATTGTGCAAGTGTGCTGCATGAATGTATTCTTTTCTTTTATCTCAACTTTCCACTTGCTTCTATGTTTGTGGCTGTGTAAACTACTTACTTATTAGATAGAAAATATGGAATATGGATCTGTTAATTTAAACGTTAAAACAGAGAAAGGCAATCAAAGGGAACAAGCTCCTTCATTAGAATTTTAAAAGTGATTTCATAGATAATTTTGCATAATTTTGGAAGGTGAGCTTGTGGTTGTGAACTCAAGATTTGACATTTGTAATCCTGGTTCAGTTTATTGTTCTTTCATATCAAGTATTATATTAGATTACATATTTTTTCCCTAAAGTGGTATATATGTAGCAATTTACAGAAGAAGAAGATACATGAGGCGAGATGTGTTAGACTCTCTGTAGGATTTTGTTTGCCTGCTCTTTTTGGTGATCTAATGTAGTCACTCCATTTTGGTTAGCTACACAATTTTGTGCTGATGTCTATAAATACGCAGGAATACGTACATCTAAAAAAGGCCAATAATTCAGCATCACTGACATGAAATTATTTCTCTTCGCCAAACAAGAACAGTATATGACAAACTGAACTGGCCATAAAGACATTATCTCCCTATTTTGAATGTACTTAAAACATGTTTGACTTATTATATTATGAGGCAGTCCAGTTAAAGTTTTACCAATATATGTAGAGGCCATTGCTGTCGAAATTTTGATATATAATTTGATCGTAACCTTTTCTTTGGTGCCAGTTTTCACTGATAAATGTGTCCACATGGATTGCCTAGCAGTGGGAGCTACATAATACCTAGTTACATGATCCACGGCTTCATTCAATAGCAGCTCCAGAACACTATTTCTTCAAGGCTTCAATCTTTATTCGAAATCTATTGTTGCCAAACTCTTCTATCGGAAGTAATAGTTTCATCTGGAATTTGATCTTTGCATTTGCCCTTGCCTCTTGATGAGTCCACAGTTTGGACTCATTTAGGGCTTTATTTTAATAGAAATAGTGTCCTTAAATGCTTATTTTGTCTCAATATCTGATGAAAACTATTAAGTTTCAAGTATTTGAAGTTTTAGCGGAAGCATGGACACTTAGGTGCAAAAGGAACAAACAGGCTGGAAAGAACATAAAAACTAAAGGTTGAGCTTCGACAATCACTCTTGGAGAATCACCGAAGGGAAGCACTCTGCCCTTTGTTCCAGTACTCGAAGCCCTAAAGGAAGTGGATCAAAAAGGCAATGAAAGGAGAAGTCGGCGCTTCGCCAAACAGTTTCGTGAAGTAATGACATACCGCCCAATGGTCCAGAACACAAACATGCTGAAGGCAAAGCACAAAATGTGATGAACCAGAAGAAGGGCTATTTGCCGAGTCATTTGACGATTGCAACTCACCTCGCCGAACGGTCCGCCGCAACACTAAATTTGAAAACTATAAATACTAGCCTTAGTTATTATTTTTAAGGGTAAACATTATTGTTAATTTTCACTTTTAGAACATCAGTTTTAGTATTTTTCTCTCAAGTTTAGAGAGGGTTTTGTGGGAGACTTGAAGAAAGGAGTTCATCTTCCCCAAGTTAGAAGTGGGTCTTCTCTATTCTTCTTCCTTTGCTTAAATTAAGGTTTAATTTCTTATACCCATTTGATTTCATTATCATTTTAGGTGTATTTTGTTATCCCTTCATGTATGGCTAAAAACTCCCCATTCTTGGGGTGTGATTTAGCAAATATGTGTTGATATTATTGTTGGGTCTTGCTTGCTGATAGGTTATATGTATTTTAATGGCAATTTCACATAGTGGTTGTGGTTTAATTTAATGGGTTTGTAGTTGCAAATACAAAGCCACCCATGTGTTTTCGGCATGCTCGAGAGGGACGTCGCGAAACCAAGACTGCTAGACTGATGACCAAAGGAGTGGGTCGACATGAGGTTCAGCCCGAGAGGGTGAGCCCTAATCCCATATCCTAACACTCATCTCGAGAGAGTGAGTGGGGTAAGGCGTAGGCTGGCCTTCATGCGGCAAATGGGTGTTCGAGAGAAACTCATTTGAAACGGGGTAAGTTGCCCGAGAGGGAACTTATTTCCATCTAAAGCTTAGCCTAGTCACTATTATCTTGCAAATTTCCTATCAAAAGCATGTACCCAACTATTTATCTCAACTTGTATTGCGGTCACACCCCAAGAACTTTTCCATTTACTTGATTTTCTTGTTATTTTTGTTGTTTTTACTATACTTGTGACAAAAACCCCATCGATATTTGAAACTTTCGTGTCACCCTATTGAATTTACAATGTTTTTATTTGCAAATCACTTTAGCTATGACTAATTAGAATGAAATTTTAATTAACTACTATTTTCACTACCACTCCCTTGGGACACGACCCCAACCCTTGGTTGGGTTACTATATTATCGACGATCGTCGACACTCGTACTGGAAGTTGTGTCGTTGATTACGATAAGCATCACCTCTTCATTCAGTTAAACACTTTTTGGTACAACTTGACTCTTAATTGTGATTTCACGATATTGACATTTACCATTTTAAATTTTAATTCTTATGTACTTCAATGTGGACTATTAGGCTGAACGATTGACAAGTTGTCCTCTAATCAAAATTTCTATCTTTGATCTTTTAGGTTTCTTTCAAAAATAGATACAATGAACTCATAACTCTGCTACAAATTTTGCCAACCAAAAAGTACCGTCGCCACTATCTCCAGACCTCGGCAAAAATTCTCATTGCTGTCAAATTTGCACTTCCTTTTAGTTTATATCTGTGTCCTATTTCAGGTGACCATACTTTACAATAATCTTTTTGCTACTTTGATTTCAATTCCCCAATTCTACTTATCCTTTTGTAATTCGTTTGTATGCAACAACTTTGGTTCCTTTAGTTCTTCCCCCTTTTTTATTTCAACTACTCTTATATTCGATTTTGAGTTTCTTTGTGTTTTTTTGGGTTTCTAACTTTGCCCTTTTTAGTGTTTCTTTTCCTTTCTTAAAACCCCTAATATTTAATGATTTCATTAACTCATTTTGCATAACCAATTTATTAGAAAGATTATATTTTAGTGGGTTAGAAAGTAAATGAACCAATCATTTGCTTATATATATATAGAGGTTCATGCTCATCAAGTCGAACCTATAATTAATATTCCCCTTTAAGGTAATCTTTAATGGTGAACTTTTCCCCTCTCTTCCACTGATACAGATTATGCCATAAATTTGAAGAGGAAGTGCAACATAAACATCATAAATGTCAAGAGGAAGGAATGCCCGAATCATTCAACATACTCAAAAATTTTAGTCTCACCACCTAAAATTTATTCCTGCATAAAGTGATCCATGAGTCCCATGCCTCTTTCCATCAAAAAACATTGTAATATTCTTTTTTTTTTTTGGACATTAAATTCAAATGTGATAAAAAAAGGTCGTCGTCTTTTAAACTCTCATCAAACTGTGCAAGTTCATTTGTGACTCTTCAAGCTATTGTTTCCCCTTAGATGCGGAGGAACTTTTTGGTTAATCTTAAATTTGAGTATTTCATTATGGGCTCGGGCTACCTTTACTGGTCTATTTATAAATGTCGATGGGTACTCCTCCCAGTTAAATTATAAATCCTTTTTTGACTAGAATCCCAACAGAGGGCGATGTGACAATATTTTTTAATAGAAATCTATTTTTCCATATTCTAATTGGTTTACAATATCTCCTACTTTGACCAAGTTTAGTGGTTGACAAAGCCACATGATTTCTACTTTCCCTACTCTAATTGGTTTACACTTTCTACTCCAAAATTGACCAAGGATGGTGGGCTGGCAAAGACACATAATTTTGGGACTTTATTTTTTACTACTTATATTGGAGTGCTATGTTAATTAAATACACACAAATTATATGATATATAATTATCGTATAATTAATACTTCAACCCTAGTTTTCAAAAGATAAAATATTTCGACAAGATTTGAAGCAAGGGGCATTTGTAATCATTTAAAATTTGTTAAATATAAATTTATAAAATAATTTGGATTATATTAAATTCATGCATATATCTGTCAAAATAAATATTATGGACTAATATATTTGGATTAATTATTCAAATCTATTAAATATGGATTTAATTAAAGTCAAAATTAAATGATTTGGGCTATAATATATGCGCCAGTTTGCTAAGTCCAACTTCATCTCATCCTAGAGGCCCATTTTGGGTGCCACGTGGGAAATGGTGTGTCAAGTCAAATAAAGGCCATGTATCAAAATAACAAGCCCGCTCCATAAAGCCCATATGTCTTGTCACTTAAATCTGATTTGCCAAAGGAAAATTTGTTTCTATCACAACTCCTCTATTCAAAAACTATAAATAGTGGTCCTCGTAATTCAGAAAAGGGACCGAAAATAATAAACAAGAAGATATAGAAAGCTCGTGGATGAAACGCCATAAATTTCACTATAAACTACAAGCTTAAAAATTCAAGTTCAAGAACGATCAAAATCAAGACCATCGAATTCAAGAAAAAATGCGAAGCCCTTGAATTCAAATAAAAGTCATGATCAAGATAAAGTTCAAGTTCAAGTTCATCGAATATTCAAGAACAAGCTCCAAAGCCCTTGAATCCAATATCAAGTTGAAGACAAATTCAAGATCAAGATCAAGAGTCCTTTAATTTATATTTGAAAAGATGAATCAGAGGAATAATAGAGATTGTAACACTCGCACTTTAAAATCAATAAATACGATTATTGTGATATTTTTCTATTCTTGATTATTGTTTTCTCGATACGAATTTTATTTTCTACAGAAAGTTATAGTGATGTAGCCACATGCATCATTTAAAGGGGGGGGGGGAGGGGTCACACTTCCTACTCCAATCATTTTGGAGTAATATACATATGTTATATAATTATCATTTAAATAATACTTTAAGTCAAGTCTTCAAAAGATAAAATATCTCGATAATACTTGAACCGTGTGGCATTTGTAATCAATTAAAATCTATCAAACATAAATTCTTAAAATGATTTGAATTATATGAAACTCAAGATATATTTAGTTCAAATGAACATCATGGTTAATATAATTGAACGAATTATTTAAGTTCAATAAATTTAGATTTAACTAAAATCCAATTTCATTAACCTGGGCTATAAACAATGAACCTATTTTGCTAACCCCTATATGTCATCTCAGCCTAGAGGCCTAGTTTGATGTCATGTGTCAAATGACGTGGCATGTCAACTCAAATGAAGAAGTCAATAGAATCATGACATGTGTCAAAATGATATGACATTTCTGTCCCAATCAAAGGCAAATAAAAAGGTGTCACGTATACAGATGACGTGTTTCGACCAATCAAATATCATCATATCACTTAAATATAATTGGGAGAAGAAAACATGTCTTTAACCACTACTCCTCCGTCATGTCATTTAAATCTAATTGTCCAAAGGAAAGCATGTTCTCATCATAACTTCACTATTCTACAACTATAAATAGGGGTCCTCATGATTTAAACATAAGAACCAGAATTCTAACAAGAAGGCAAAGAGAGCGCGTGTATCAAACGCCGCAGATTTATCTATAGAATTCAAGCACTCAAACATTCAAGTTCAAGAACAACTCAAGATCAAGACCACATGATTCAAGAATAAGCTCGAAAATCTTGAATCCAAAGACAAGTCAAGATCAACTTTATCAAGATTCATGATCAAGCTCTCAAGACCTTGAATCTATATTTGAAAGGACGAACCAGAGGATGCATAGAGAGATTGTAACACTCATATTTGAAATCAAACTACAAAGAATGTTACAATATTTTTCAATCTTGATTATTATTTTTTAAATTTGAATTTGATTGTTTTACACGGTGATCCAATTAGAATAAGAAAAACCTTCCCTCCTTATTTGTTTTCCTTCAAAACTAGTGATCTCGATGATACACTTAAGACCTTTAATATTTATGTGTTATCATGTGGTTACTCTAACTTAAATCATGTAATATTTGTGGTCTTTTCACTATCTTTTCGTCACGCCCCGATTTATCGTGGCACCTACTACAGCCCACCAGTAGGTAAGCCTAATCCTTAACCCGAAGTCATAAGCAACGAATTACCAAGCAGAAGTCAACAACAAGAAATAAGAGCTTAGAACAAAGCAAAGAAAGGATAATCAACGAAATCATACAGGAACCATCCCAAGACCAGGCATCAGTTAGTAGTTGAGCATTTCATCTAAGAAAGGAGTACAAGATTTTCAAAAATACTAGACAAGTACAGGTTGTCTCTGAATACAATATAAAGACTAAGCCTAGACAAAACAAACGGAAATTGGTAGCTCCAAACGCCAGAAGCTCACCCTAACTCTAAAACACTATGTTGCTCTGCATGACTCCAAATGGATTGTGACAACCCAACTACAATCTGCATGGAACAGAAGTGTATTATGAGTACCAAAAAGGGTACCTCAGTAGGCAACATATGACAGATCTCAAAAGTAACACAAGCATAAACAAAAGTACTATGGAAAGCATAACACATGTAACTAAACTTGAGATACAAAAGCAAATAGGAAATAAAAAAGTCGAGACAAGAACGTACTTGGATCGCGAGCGAACAACCTAATCGCAAGCAACTAAGATACTAAGTCTACTATCCAGGACCCACAACCAATATTCTAATGCCTAAACCTACCAAGTAATAATAAATTAATACTAGAAACTAGAGTATAGTCAAACAATAATCTAACTGAACCCCATAAACCTGGAAGGTACAAAAGGCAACAGTAACTCAACTGGCCCTATTAACCAGAGGGTAAAACAACAAAAAAGTATAATGGTCATAGACAATGCATATAAATGTAGGGTGAGTAGCAGAACCATCATTAACCTTCTGAACCCCTAACCAGAGGTAATGGCCTAAAACCGTAAAGCATTAGCCTCAGACTGGAATAACAGCCTCGAACCGTCAACATCAGCATCAAACTAGAGATAAGGACCTTAAACCGTGAGCATCAGCCTCGAACCAGAAGTAATGGCCTCGAACTGTGGGCATCACCCTCAAACAGAATGTAATCAATAATGGGGCTACCTACACTGCCAATAAACTTGCAGGGCCGCTAGCAAGACCAAAAGCATGGAAGAAAGGCTGTCAACGCACCAACTATTCTAGTAAAAACTGAGCACATCCCAGATTCCTCTAATATCTCAAGTAGAAAAACGTGCATGTCCTAACACCTCGTAATCTCAAAAAATAGTAATTCAAGTGTTCCAGGTGATACGACTCTTGTTAAAACCAGTTTAGAATAAAAACCAAGTAAAATAGTGTCTTATCATGAATGATAAATATGTCAATGCATGGGCCAAAATCGTACCAAAAATTCTATGATAATGAGCAAACAATGCAATGCATTCCATCACCAATATTCAAACAACGCACCCAAAATCAAAAAATTATATAGCCAATGAAACCACGCTACCAAAGCAGAGAGTACTAACCTAGGATCCAACTAGTCATCACATACGACCTCGAGCCTAGCAATATAATCATTAGCTCCATAAGGATACAATATGCCCACCGCTAATCAACAAGTAAAGGGATCAAGAAGAGATTTCAAATCAATAAAGGGGGAGAAAACTCAAGGGGCAACGCCCTACCCGAATCACAATGCTCAAGTCCTAGACTAAGCACAACTAGGACCAATCCACGGCTCTGAAGAGCCACCAAGGACACAAGCATCAATGCAAGGAGAATAACCCAAAACAACCCCAAAAGGGAGCAAACTATAACTATCAGCCACTAAAACACAATCTAAAGCATTTAATGTCCAGCCTAGTCTAAGTCAACCACGAATCAATCCTAACAAGGATAGGAAAGATCATCTACACCACAAGTGAAGACACCGTCTAAACAAAGGATCTTCAAACCCACAGTAAGCCCAAGGCTCCTATGGAATCAAGAAAGGATGGAAGAATAAGAGGAAAGCTAAGTACCCAGAAAATATCATCCGAAATTACATGAAATCTATTCTAGGCATTATCTAAGATGCTCGATCGAGAAAGTGGACCAAAGCCTACCTCAAAGCCAAATACGAGCACTCTGAATCTACCATACATACACGTTATCCGCATCTAAAACACCTGCAAACTCCACCAAACTATCAAATTATCAATCACAATGTCATTATGGATGTTTTGACACTAAAATCACAACAATTGGAAATGGACCCAACATTGAGTCAAAATAGGAATGTGGGTCCGATGCCAGGAATCCTGAAATTGACTCGGTCAAAAGGTCCTAAACTACGCCTCGAACTTGTGTTCCAAAATTGAGCACAATTCGAGGCTCAAAAACTACTCCAACAACAACATGCAAAATTAACAAGAAAATCAAGTTAAGGCAGTAGGTTCGAGCTCAAATTTACCTCAAACGAAGGTTCCTCAAAAATTTCTAATCACAAACCTAAGTACACTGACGCTCTCAATGATCACACGGGAATTTGAGTTATGAATATCTAAGCTCAAATGAGGGAGAAATGTCCTCTTGAAAATGAGGGCTAAAAGTTGAAATTTTTGGATATAAATACCAGAAACTGGTCATTAAAAGTAAAATATGGTCGTTAAAAACCTGTTATCTTGTTGCTAAAAGCCTGCACTAGATATCTGCACTTCGGCTAGTTTGCTCAAACTTCAAATTCTCCGACAAGGTGCCCGAAATTCATTCAGAACCTGTGCACAAATGACAAATGCTTCCCCATCAAAATAAGAATTCCAGACTCAACGGAACCATTAAAACCTTCATCTGAGGTCATTTTGATGAAAAGTGGGTCCCACACACAAGTTGCGTTTTAAGTTTAAAATCACAAGAAGGCTGAAAATTAGACCAGAAGCCTAGTGAACCGCACGAAAGGTCGTTCAAGACCAAACTTGACATTCCAGAGCTAACCACACTGACAGAATTCTCATCGAGCATGTTTTCCAAGAATGTTGACGAAAGTCAACCCTTGGCTTAAGCTTCAAAGTTAAAACGACTAAACAAATTTACACCTCGTGCCCGAACCAACTATGGACTAGCCTAAAATGGCCCTTCCGATGCTGATGAAACTTTCAAAATTGTATTATGAGGCGGTCTTCTTGAAGTTTTGATTGAAGTCAACCATTCAACTTTCAAAGGCTCCAAAATATGGAAACTTGCACAAAATCCAAATGAGCGACCCAACGACTGAACTGTCAGTCCCAACAAGTCATAAATGGCTTGAGGTCGCTACAGGAAACCTATAAATGCTGAAAAGATCGAAAAATGAAGCAAATGACTTGGAGGGTCATTACAACAACCTCTACTAAAAGAATTTTTATCTGCGAAAGTAGAACCATAGACACAGCCTAATGGCACAAAAGGACAAGGATACTAATTCCTCATGCTCCGCCAAACCCTCAGACAACCTCTTGGGTTTAACAATGCCATCACAAAACTTAGGCTAAGAAGAGAATCCTCAAATTCACTTCTAAACTCCAAAAACTCCTCCACATCCATTTTGGTCTCCAACTCTTACCCAACTATACAAAACTTGCCTGAAAACACCAGATTCATCTAAATAAATCACCACCACACCAAAACTACAGAATAGAGCAACCGCATGATCATGCCAGATGCAACCTAACTCTCAAATCAAAAACTCACCTTATGTTTCACATTTAAAACTTTCAAATCATCAAGAGTGTTCTGTCTATCCTTACCATTTGAAACTTACCTACCAGGCCATACAACAAAAACCTCAGAAGAAATAAAATGCTCCACCTAAACATCAAGGAATAACAAATGCTAAATCAAGGAACTCTGCTAGGGCAAAACCCAAAATCTATTTCTAACCCTGAAACTAACAAACGCATCTGAAACACAACCTTCTAAATCTAACCACATTGATTCAAAAGATAACCATCATGCAAACGACAAGATAGCACTGATCCCCGTTCCAGCAACCTACTCCAACTAATGGAACTTTTGAAATGCCGACACTACAAGCCCATAAACTGCTCTGCCACCACAAATTTGAGCTAAAAATCCTAACCTAATGGAAACTGATCCGGCAGGTGGCATATCAATATAGTCAACTAGCCTATAGTTGCCCAAGAATACCAACCCTATCATAAACCACGCAAGCTACCAGGCATGATAAAAACAAACCATACATCCTAAACTAGAGCCAACTCATAAATACCACGAATTACATTACCCCATCCTAAAGATGAATCTTCTTAGCAAGGTTCCATTTTCCAACATGGCTAAGGCCTGAAATCACCAATGAACACCACATTTCCGACTTTAAATCATAAACCAGCCTCAAAGGCTATCAACACAACAATAAGAACCAACACAACAGCTAGTCTGGGCACAACAAGGGATCACACCTCCAACTTCCAGCCATCCATAACTAACTTCCAAGACCACAAGAAGTAGATGATTCCAAAAGACTAAACGAGCAAAAACACAACTCCGCATAAAGGAAAAGACTAAGGAAAAGAGAGAACGCAACAAAAAAGGACTACCACAACTAAATAATTTAACTACCCAACACAACCCTCGGAGAACTAGTAATCTCCCAACTACTACTCAAAAGGGACGGCTCACAACTAAGCTAACTAGGTCCTACAACATACAAAATTCAAATCGGGCAAAGCTAGTCTAGCCACCTATCAAATAAGGATGTGCATCACAGTAAAAGCACACAAGGGTGGCGAAAAGGTAAACCAACAATCCCAAGGACACAACCACAAAAGGACTATCAAGGCAAAGGTACGGGGAGTTACTCAACCCCACTACTCCCAATCGAAGAAATACAACCTAGCTGATCCAATACTAGAAGAAATCAACCATAGGGGAAAAACACATACAAAATCCTCAAATTAAGATGCCACAAAAATCCAACAATAGATAATAAGCCAAATAAACCCAAATGGGCATGAAAACCCCAAATCATTCAAAATAATAATCAATGGGATAAACCATAAAATTACATCCAAAGAAAGGATACTTGAAGCCTCGGCCTCTGACCGACCTGTTGAACCATGCAATGGACCATGGTCGGCCTTAACATGAAAACCTAATGTAGTAAAAGCAACACCCAAGGCATCACCTCTAACCGAATGAGCCAATAACTTATAAGACTGATCTAGATGAATACCTCTCATCATGGTCCCATGTTGGGGACAAGCTATACACTAATGAACAAGCTCCCCAGAGGTACAACTAAGTCTGACCACCACAGCCTGGGGACTATCATATTTCTGCAATACTTGGAAAAACAACTTCAAGTGGTCTAACTTTCCACAATCATAGAAACATCTATAGCACGAAGCCTGGTGTGAAGATCATGGTGATCTTCCATGTCTACCTCTGCCAAACTCAAAACCACCCCTAGCAACTGAATTGGGGCCTTGCAAAAATCTCTAATATAGTGGCTTATCTCACCACACCCATAGCAACCATTACCGAGAGCAACTGTCTACAAAGACCCAACTGGAGTAAAAGGAGACCCAACACCCGAAGGTCTACAATTACAAACATGACAAGTCTATCACCAGTACCCCGACCTACCTCAAAATCTCTTAGAACCTAAGATGCTACCTCCATAGGCCTGATAGGTTGAAAAGAAAGATGTCCCTTGTTGAGTTGATACTCCCCTCAAAGTGGAATTTTTTTACTGTTGTAGTGATAGAAAAGCCTCTTACAACCATCACTGTAAGTCTCAAGGCATGCTTGCTCTAAAAACCTCACATGACTCTCGACTAGGGAAAGGTAGACAATGTTGATATTAGTTTCTTTGATGCTAACTAGAGAGGAAAAACCAACCCTCTGATTAACCCCTGACTCAACTCCTGATCTAAAGAAAACAATATTGAGTTATGCCCAACCCACTCTAGAAATCCCAACACATAGTCAGAAATGGATGACGAATCCTGTTGGGGAGCAGTCAACTCAACTCTACTTTGAGGAGCACCCGCTACGCTAAGAATCACACCTACCAAAGATGTATCATTAGAGGATCTCGGACCTCCTAACACTCAATACGGAGGAACCAAGGTAGTCAAAGACCCTATCAAATCTTGGGATTCCACCTGACTCTCTAGATAATAAGAATTGCCTCCGACCTTATGGTTCATGCCCGACTGAGGCCTCCTAGCCCGATCACGTGTTGAAACTCTAGTGGAATATGTTGATGCTCTGCCACGTCCATTGAATGATTCATGTTATCCGTCGAAGAGAGAGTAGATTCTAAAGAGGTGGTTTTAGAAGTTACTCGAAGAGAAAATATGATGAGTCCACAAATTGAACTCATTTAGGTCTATACTTTGATAGAATTAGTGTCCTCAAATGCATATTTTGTCTCAATATTTGATGAAAACCCTTAACTTTCAAGTATTTGGGGTTTGAGGAAAAGCATGGACACTACTTAGCAAAAAAGGAACAAAGGCAGCAGAAAGAACGAAGAAATGAAGATTTGAGAGTCACCGAACCTGTTCGGCGAGTCACTGAAAGGTCTTATCCTCGTATTTTGTTCTAGTGTGTTGATCCCTAAAAGAAAGGACCAAATCAGCAGTGAAAAAGAGCAGTCGGTGTGTCGCTAAGCAGTTCCGCGAAGAAGTACTATGTCGCCCAATGATCCAAAACACGACGATGCTAAAGGATAGAGCAAGACGGCGATGAATGCTACCAAAGGGCAGATCGCCGACTTGATCGGTGATCTCAACTAACGACGCCGAATGATCCGTTGTAGCACAGACTTTTGAAAACTATAAATACTCGTTGAGAGTTCTAGCTTAATATCAGATTTTTAATATAGAAATTTTTAACATAGAATTGAGTTTTATGTTTGGAGAGGGTTTTGAAGAACTTGAAGATTCAAAGGGTTTCAACTCAAAGAATTTAAACGTGGGTCTTGTGGATTCTTCACTTTTTTCTTGTTTTGAGACTTAAATGTTCATACCCATTTGAATGCAAACTCAAATTGGTATAAATTTCTATCTCTTTTACATGCCTAGCTAAAACCCCAATTCTTAGGGTGTGATTTTGTGAATATGGGTTAGATTATATGTTGGGTCTTGCTTGTTGATGATTTATTTGATGTTTAGATGTGATTTCGTTTAGTAGTTGTGGTGGAACTTAATGAAATTTTAGTTGCAAATACGATTTCACCTTTGTGTTTTCGTCTTGCTCGTGAGAGAGGTCGTAAAACTAAGACTATTAAATTGATGGCCGGTGAGAGTTGGTCCACATGAGGTTCAGCTCGAGAGAGTGAACCCTGGTCCTTCTCCCACACACTCAGCTCGAGAGAGTGAGTGGGCTAAGGCGGAGGTTGTTCTTTATGCGGCAAGTGGGTGTCTGATTGGAACCCATTTGATTCGGGGTAAGTTGCTCGAGAGAGAATTTACCCCCACTATAGTCTAGCCTAGTCACAAATACTCAACATATTTATTATTATAAGCATGTACCCAATAACTTAGTTTATCCTGTATTCCTATCACATCCCAAGAACCCTATCTCCTTGATTAATACTCTTTGCATTTTTGTTGTTTTTGTTTACCTATGACAAACCCCCATTGATAATTGACGCTTGTGTCACCCCTTTGATTTAACATGTTTCCATTCGATAATGTCTTTAGCTATGACTAATTAGAACTAAATTTTATTTTTCTACTAATTCTCAAAACCACTCCCTATGGGAACAATCCCAACCATTGGTTGGGTTACTTCACTATTGTACGATCGTAGACACTTGCATTGGAAGTTGTTTCTTGATTACGCAAACATCAGAATGACGCCACTGCCGGGGAGTGGTGTTATTTGAGAACTCTTAGTTTAGTAAAAAAAATTGTTCTTCTTAGTCGTAGTTTACTTACTTAATTTTTAGTTTTGTTTTGTTTGGTTGTGTGAATATTTCAGAAAGCATGAGTGTTAATGGTAGCAACGGTAGCCAGTTGGGCCACCAAGATGACATCGGAAATCACAACGATGTCCAAGAGCCCAACATTAATGACCCCCATCTCATGGGAGGTATTGGGGCCATCTGTTTACCTCCAGTCGAGGGAAATGCAGTGTTCCACATAACGAGCATTATGTTGCAACTCTTGAAACTAAAGGGAATTTTCAGTGGATTGGCTCATGAGGATCCTCACGAACATCTTCAAAACGTCGTGGATGTGTGCGGACCATTCTCTTTCAAAAAAATCTCTCAAGAGTCAGTTCGGTTAAGGCTATTCCCTTTCTCATTAATGGGAGAGGCGCGCAAGTGCCTGGCGAGTTGCCTCACGAATCCATCACTTCTTGGGAGGAATGGGTAATTGCATTTAATGTGCGATTTTTCCCTCCTTCGAAGATGATGACTCTTCGGGATAGTATCCAAAGCTTTAAGCGTTTGAAGGGCGAGCCAATCCATGAGACTTGGCTGCGATTTAAAAAGTTGGTGCTACAATGCCCGACTCATGGTCAACTCGACAATGTCTTTCTACAGTACTTTTATTGAGGCCTGGATTCGGTAAACAAAGGTGTCGTTGATCAACTTCACCTAGAGGCTTGATGCAGCAACCGTATGCAGTAGCAACCCAACTCTTAAATGGCATGATGACCCTCAATAGGGCATGGTACACTCGTGAAGACCAAGTCTCCCCTCTCACACTCAAGCTATCCAAAGAGCTGATGGAAAAAGATAATGAGAGAGACCAAAACATGGCTAAAATCATGACACAACTTGACATTTTATCTAAGAATGTCATGGGGGATGGTGCCCGTGGTGTCAACGCTGTGGGGGTCGGGTGTCTAACTCCTGAGGAGGCGAAATTTGAAGCCTTGTATAATGAGGAAGTGAACTTCCTAGCCAACCAAGGCAGTGGTTATCGTTCAAACTACCCAAGGCAGAGTGGTAACCAAGGTTGGGCTAAAGATGAAGGATGGAAGGATAGTGAATGGAGAGACCAAAATCCTAATTGGAAGGATGGGGAGAAGGACAGGCATGTGCCTCCCCACGAGCGCAAAAAGTCAAAGGATTCGGAGGGTGGTAGGTCTGAGGATATGCTCTCTCGTATCCTAAATAAAGTTGAAGGGTCAAACAAGATCTTGAAAGAGATGAAAGAGGATGTGTCGACCCTTAGCCAAATTGTTACCTCTCATTCAGTATTAATCAAGCAGTTGGAGACCCAAATAGGTCAGATGTCGTCTCATCTAAATCAAAGATAGAAAGGGGGTTTGCCTAGTGACACTATGGTCAACCCCAAAAATGAGGTTTGAAGGTGGACTTGCATCGTGCCACAATATTAACTAAGGCGTTGTTTGGGTAGCAACCCAAAACCCTTTATTTTTGCTTTTTATTCGTGTTATGGTAAAATAATGGTGTGTTGATTGTGCAGATGGAAGTGTGGAGAGTGAACGAAAAGTGCATATAGGCGAGTCACATGTCCATTCCATAAATTGCCTAAGGGTTTGGCGACCCCGAACCAGACCGCCGTTAGACTCAAGACCAATTTACATTGGAGTCTGTAAAACTCGACGACATCAAGAAATTATTGGCGAATCCAATCATGTCAGTGATCTCGACGGAGACCGCCGTTTGGACTCCCACAATACATGGAGGTTCTGTAAACTTCGGCGAGGCAAATGACTACTTGGCGTTACGTCGAATAGTTCGGCGATTGGGACTAATGTCGCTGAATGGATGAAAACCGGATGGTTTTTCAAGCCAAAGGTTTAAAAATTTCAAACTCATTCCCTTTCCCTCACTTTTTCATATTCCCAAATTTACACCCGCACTCTAGTTTTACATAACTGGCATTTTTGGAGTATTTTTAGTATCGAATTGTGCTACGAGTTGGATTACATTGCTTCCTAGCATCTCAACATCCATTTGATCGGCATTAAAGATTGGTACTTCAAACCCAGCGTTCATTTTGTCGAAATTGTACTCATTTGCAATCTGTTAATCTTGTTGAAATTTGTTGGACCTCTCTAATTGAATTAGATTGTTTAATTACCTATTCCTAATCGATAACTCTTGCTTGAATCATGAAATCTCGCTTTCTAGTGCGTTAACTTAAATTAATTTGCAATAGGGTGTGCTTTTATGTTACGGGTCTTAGTCAGATTTGTGTTGTAAGAACTTAAATTACATTTTCGGGGGTTGCAGGGCAGATTTCAAGAAGTTGGGTTGATAATAGGCACGATGAGTCATTTCGGCAAGCTGAGACGAGCTCGCCAAACCACTCAGCGGTTCGCCTAGTTGCCCTACCTCGTCTTTGATATCATGTTTTATGTGTAGTGGGTACCTTTCGACGAGAAGCATGAGGTCACCAAAAGCATTCGACGACTCACCGAAAGTCTTCTTGTTCACCCTTTGTCTGCATCTCTAACCCCTTCTACACTGTAACTTTCAGTGGACACCCTTTTGTTCGCCAAATGGACTGTTAAGTCTTCTTGCAGCTAATGGTCTTTGGTTGGCTTGTCAAATATTTTCTAACTTTATCTCAAAGCTTTGTAGACATGGCCAGACCAAAAGTTTCAGGAGGAAATATGCCACCCCGACATATAAGGGCACAAAACTCCACAAGAGATGCAGGGGGGACGACAGATCACCCCAAATCAAGGAGCGAGAACAAGAAAGCCAGTTCCAGTAGGAGGATTCCCATTGAACCTAATGTCCCTTCGTGGGCTCGAGGGTTCATTAACGCGATACATGCCTTTGGAGCAGCTCACGATTTGGACAATATGGCTAAGGCTAATAACGCTGCAGCAACGAGGCAAACGCAGACCATGAAAACTAGAGTCAGAATGACAACACTCCGAGCATCGATGCCCAGACAGATGGAGAACCTGCTTAGACATGATCCCCTCTTTACCTCCCTCTCTGTCTGTCTTTAATTTACCTTTTGGAGACTTTATTTCATTTGCATTTGAGGACAAATACTTTTTAATTGTGGTAGGGCGAGGCTCACCTTAATTTTGTGTGCTACTCATGAATCGTGTTTTGTTTGAGTATTTGGGTTGTGAGCTATAATTTTGTGTTAATACTATTTCTATGGATGTTTGAGCTTGTGGCTCTTTCTATTTTAAATTGCAAAATAATTTTGACCCGTCCAAAAATTTTTGCCACCTCTCGTGTGTTGAATGTGGCTGTTCTTTTGCAAAATTTAAGTCTCGGTTCCGAACAATATCGATGACTTGAATAGTGCTCTCAATCGAACGAACATGAATACGCGGCTACGATGAGGCCAAATGAAGTTGCATAGATAATAAGTGAACTCTTTGCATCTCGTTATGACTAACCTAGTATTGAATGTCTCTTGTGATGATCATTGCATACTAGAGAAAGTGTGGAGTCTTGTTTGACTGTAGTGTCAATGCCTAGTGTGATGAGCTTAATTCGAACCATGCATGATAGATCCTAGAATCTTCTCCGTTGGTTCGATCGACTAAGTAAGGCTATCTCTTGAAATGATATTAGGCAACTTTAAAGAGTGTGAGCCAATTTGACAAATACCTCTTTTGTGACCAACCTTGTGAGTGTGTGAACCTCTCTTGAACACCCCTTGAGTCTTACCTTTCTCTAGAAGAAACTTGATGAAATCATAACCTTTCTTTATCCATTACCCATAATCCTCATGACGTTATGGTTAGTTGAAGAGCCAACTTAGGCCAAAAGCCTAAGTTGGGGGTGTGGTGAAAAGAAAAGGAAAATCAATAAGTGCAAGAAAGTCCCTCTTACCCATGGTTTTGAGAAAAATGGAACCCCTCAATATAAGAAAAAATGAAAAAGAATGTTGTAGAATAAAGTACAAAAGAAATGGGGTTTCCAAACAATCCATGGAAAGTGAATAATAGGATGACTTATGAGCACTAAAGAAAATGATGAAGGAAAAGGAAAGGAAGTGTTGTCAGAACCACATTTCATGAGGATGAAAATCACTGAGCCTAAATGACCATACCTTTGCACTCAGCCCCATTACAAGCCTTGAAAAGACCTTTTTGATCTTGAGTGAGCTGAAACAAATGTTGATCGGAAAATACGGGCAAACCTATGGATGAAAGCATGCATTGTGCTCTTCCTTGTGAGAGTGAGCATTGCATTTGATTCCGGAACTTTAAATGATTAAACCTTTGTGTGTGAAAATGGAATCATTCCTTGTGTGAGGGCATTGAACACTTTGGTTGAGCTTGAACTTGCATTTGAAGCAAGTATTGTGAGCATGAGATTCTTTGATATTGGTGAGTCACAACTTGAATCTTTGAGCGCACATTTGATCTTTGCATAAGTAACTTGAGTCTTGTTGTGTGCATTCATTATTGAGTCTTGTGTAGCACTGTTCGAGGCCTCCTTTTTGAACGGTTGAGCTTGAGTTTGCTTGAGCACAAGAAAAAGTTTAAGTTGGGGTGGTGATGAGTCCACAAATTAGACTCATTTAGGGGTATATTTTGATAGAATTTGTGTCCTCAAATGCATATTTTGTCTCAATATTTGATGAAAACTGTTAAGTTTCACGTATTTGGAGTTTGAGCGAAAGCATGGACACTACTGGACAAAAAAGGAACAAAGGCAGCTGAAAGAACAAAGAAATGAAGATCTGTGAGTCACCGAACCCGTTCGGCGAGTCGCAGAAAGGTCTTATCCTCGCCTTTTGTTCTAGTATGCTGAGCCCTGAAAGAAAGGATCAAATCGGTGGTGAAAAAGAGCAGTCGGCGTGTCGCCGAGCAGTTCCGCGAAGCAGTACTATATCGCCCAATGATCCAAAACACGACGATGCTAAAGTATAGAGCAAGACGATGATGAAACCTACCAAAGGGCAGATTGACGAGTTGATCAACGATCTCGACTAACGACGCCGAATGATCTGCTTCAGCACATACTTTTGAAAGCTATAAATACTCGTTGAGAGTTCTAGCTTAATATCATACTTTTAAGATTACGAAAACTTGCACAAAATCAAAACGAACGATCCGTCCACCGAATTGTTAGTCCGAACAAATCATAAAAGACTTGTGGTCACTACAAAAACGCTCTAAACGCTCAAAATGAAGAAATGACCTAGAGGGTCATTACAATCTTTGTCTCAATTTTTTTGATCTTCTCACTTATATGTTTAACACGTCATCTAGCTTTATGTAATTAGTCAAGTCGTGTATTTAATGTGATGACGTGTGTGGACAAATAATCAGAGTTATCCGTAATTTAGTTTAGAATGGTGTCCTAACACACCTTAAATCATTAGCTAATGACTCTTCATTTTTTCATAAAAAGTTGTCATGTCTGTTTACATCTCTACTTTATTCAAATAAGGAGAAATATCGTGGTGACTCAAAAAATAATCAATTAATTCAATTTTTTTTAAAAATAAGAAAAAAAATAGTTTTAAAGAAGTCGCCACCTAATTTTAGGAAATGACTAGGAAACCAATTAAATGATCTATGAAACCATTAGATTTTAGGTAAGGGTTCAAGTAATTATGAAGGGAAGGTAAAAACAATTGTGGGTCCCGACTAAATTAAGTTTTTTTTTTCAAATTGAGGAGGAGATAAAAATAATATACAAGTAAAACAAACATGCAATATATACAAATAATAAAGTAAATCAATAATATGATAAACGGCGTAAGTTTGTCTAACGTTAACAATATACACAATAATGACTAAAAAATATAATTCGAACTCCATCTTAATAGCTTCAATGGCAAGCAACCTTGTGTACCTGTAAACACACTTAGTAAAAGTGCTAGTAATAAATAAATATGAATAAAAATAAAGGAAATCAAATAATAATTTAAAAATAAAATCCGTCTTATTAACATGGGAGGGCTTGAAAATCGACGGTAATTTCTTCATCGGCCAATTTTAACATACATTATATATATGTATATATTTATATATATATATATATATATATATAAACTTAAACTAAATTTTCGTCTTTTAAAATAGGAAGACCTCGAAAACCGACGAATTTTTTTTTTCATTGGCTAATTTTAACATCTAAAACATATGAACTTAAACTAAACTCCATCTTTTAAAGTGGGAAGGCCTCTAAAATCGATGGAGAGATTTTTTCATTAGCCAATTTTAATTAACAATATAGAAATAACATCAAACCTAAGCTAAAAGAAACAGTAAAACACACCATTAGGAAATAGACGAATTCAATGTAAAACAAGACATCAATAATTAATTATAACATTAACCCAATCTAAGCAGCAACCAAATCAAATGGAGTAGGCGTGAATGAAGCAAAAATATAGTTAAAGACCCTGTAAACAATCCAAAAGAAAATAGAGTAATATTGCAGGCACAAATGTCAACTAAAAACTTGAGAAAATAACTAATAATAGTAGTAAAAATCATACAATTACAAACAGTGATGTTAATGATAAAGGATCAACAATACAATGGAGTTTATAAATAAATCATAAGAAGATAGTAAATCCGACCCAACACGCAATAAATCAGCCTAAAAATCAAAGAATAAAAATATCCAACATAAAAATGGAAAAGAAAACACAACCATAATGGTAGAGAATTAACTATACTTAGCAGATGAAATCAGCCCAACAGGAGCAATTAACAAGATTAAAAAAATAAAGGAACAAATGAACTGTTCTTACTAGAGGAACAAGCAAATGGTCGTTGTTGTTTGCGGTGGTCGTTTCAGCTGTTGGTTACGTGGATTTTGTGTGGTTCCGCCGGAGAAGAGGTGGCCGATTTCTGCAAAAAAACAAACAAAAAAATCGAAAGGGGGAAAAGGGAAAGGTGTCTGGTTCATTTTTTCTTATTTTGCTCCGGTTCATAGGAGCTGCTGCCGGAACCACTGGATTGTTGGGTGTTTCTGGTGGTCTGCGTATGGCAGCTGTTTGGAGGTGTTGTTTGGTGTTCACTGTGAAGTGAGTAGAGTTTTGGGTGGAGGTTGGATGGTTATTTGGTGGTGTGAGAGTGGTACGGTGGGTTGCTGGGGGTCAGAGAAATAGAGAAGCTTTGGTGGTGGTTTTGGCAATTGGTAGTGGAGGAACGGTGGCTGTTTGTTGTTATATTTTAGTTAGACGGCTGGAAGTTTCAGGTGGTTGTGGAGTTCGCCAGAAAATGGGCTGGAAAAGTGGGTTCACTGGTTGTGGAAGCTCACTGCTCTAGCACTTTGTTCATCGGAAAAAGGATGCGGGTTTTATGTTCGGTTCTCTGGTGGTACGGAGGCAGAGAAGAGAGAAAGGAAAAAATGGGGTTTTGGGCGATGGACTTGTTGGATTCCGACGGAACTTTGGTGAGCTTGTCACTAGAAAATTGTGAACACTAAAAGAAATTTGTAAAGACTAGAAAAATCTGAAAGGCACCCCTAAAATATTATCCACCACCACTAATTTAATCACTAAGAAATAACTTAGATAGAAAATCGAAAATAGTATAATACCATAATCTTAAAATCGTTGGCCAAAACCATTAGTTAATAAAATATTTGTGTATGAAATCTTAACCATATTTTGAATGAATTTCTAGACTGTGTAAAATATAAAAATGACTATTAACAAACGTAACGAATAAAATGAATATTAAAAATGTGATGAACGTAACTAATAACATGTAAAAAATGCAATTTAACAGAAATAACGATTTCATCAAAATGAACAAATATTTGAACGTATTCAACTGGCTGTGACAAAAAATAATGTAATTAAAATTAATTGATAAAAAATCCTGAAATTTTGACAAATATTGATAAAGTTATTTAAAATTATAAAATGATGTATTTTGAACTATTGAACAAATATAACTTAAAAGTTATAAATTTTGAAAATGTTAGGTCCAAATTGAGTGTCAACAATATCAAATATCGGTGTTTCACGAGAAGAATGAAGCAGGGCAAAGCCGCTTAAGTTGTTAACTATATGAATCATTTAAAACATTAATTAATTCAAGAGCATGAATGGAATGCAGACCTCTAGGACAAAGGCATTGCCATAGGTTCAATTTTCAGTAATGACTAATGGTTATTAGAAAAAAAGTATTATTAATAGAACAGCCAAATACATGGTACATGAACAGAAAAAAAAAGGATAATTTTTTTTTAATGGTTGATTTAATGGGTTTTGACCATACATGAGGTCCAGTTAACAGGTTGAAGTGATGTTGAATCAGTTCCTTGCACCCATTGTTCAGTCAAGATTTTCTCAAATTCAGTTGGGCTACATGGTACAGTAAGTGCACCTTCATGATCAAAACCAAATTCTTCAGCAGCTTGTTCTAATAGTTTCAAGAATGAAGGGTGTGTTAAACAACTCAAAGGAACTATAAATCTCTTAAGGTGATTATTGTCCATAGCAACAACCGCGAAATGCCCTTCCTTCACGTCCTCTGGCACGTTGATCGACTCATTTCCATGCTCATCGAGTTTGGATGCATGTGATTTCTTCTTCCCTAATAGAAGACTCTTTTGTAGCTTCCTCACCATTATTCTCAAATTCACTATCCCATTCTTCTTCTTTTCATGAGTTGTTCTAGCGTTTGCCATTTGAAGGTGCTAGGGTTTATTTTTGTAGGGTTACTTTGGATACCTTTTTTAAACATGCATGGTACCTAGCTAGGTTATATATAGTGTTAGAGTAGGAAGGGCACTTGAGAAATAAAGTTTGCTAGTGATATATGTGGACTGACTTGGGTGTATGTCTAGGGAGACCAAACCATGTGAATGAAGTTCCAATTCACTTATGAAACGTCCCTTTTATCTAGTCACACTCACACATCTACCTCTTCTTCCAATTATAAATAAAAATAGACATAACTTCAACACCATTTGTTCATGCTTAATGAACACTTGATCATTATTAGTCTTACTATAAGAAAGATTTATGAAACTTATGAGGTAAAATAAACTATAAAAATTTGTGTAGCTCATAAAGGTGAAATGGAAAGTTAATATTAAATTGTTGTTAACTATGAAAGGTGTCATTCTTTTTATATTGGTTAAAAGAAAATGTGTCACAAAATTTAAGTTTTTTTTCATATTCCATTAAATGTATTCATCATATAGTTGAAATTATTTTCAAGCTTTACTTTCTGTATCAAAAGTTTTTTTCATCACTCTTTTAAGTTAGGATTAGAAATACTGATGTTGATCGATTCTAATGAATTGGATTGAACAATATAAGTAGGTACATTTGTTTTGTAATTGAATAGCTCAAGTGCAGTAGTACACATATTTTCACGGTAAATGATGCGTAATTATTTTTATTTATATGACTTAAAGACCAAATTGATCTCTTTTTTAAATAAATTAAAGACCAAATTCATCATGTTATACCTTTGAGGACCTAAATAAAACCAAATTCTAATTGCTGCTGCTTACTACGGACTTATATTATCTATTATTGATACTATATAATTTTTTGCATAAAAATAAATATACTATTTACTCTATCTCATATTTTACTTTCACACGCATTTTAAAAAGTTGTGAATAAAATATTTATTTATTGTTCAATGTAATTAATATTATTTACTTTTAAAAAATCAAATTCAGGATAAAATGAAAACAAAGTTAATTAACCTTTTATCTTAATTTTATAAATTGATAAATATTTTGAGATAAGTTTTAATAATGTTGACAATAAATATGAAACGAAACAAGTATTAGTTTATTGATAACAAACTCACCAATTGCATAGAATATTCGAGAACCGTATCCAAAGTTTGGAGACTAGTTTGGCACCCACAATTTGTAAGGAAGGAGAGAAGTCTATAAAACAACCATGCTGAAATTTGTGACATTTCTTTCAATGTTGCCCCACTTATATATATTGAAATTACGTTTCATAGTAATGTATGAACATAAATAATCTACATCACCAACAACCTTCATCTTCACTTCTAGAGACCTCCTTCCTGATATTTGTTGGTAGATTATGGGTTTATATGTTTTTGCAGAATTAACGGATCGTAAGAGGAAAATTAGGTAATTACAGAATTTAAAATAACATAATTTCTAAAAAATTTCCTATCATTTGAATTAATTACAAAGATCTCTTTTTTCCTTCTTTCTCTTAACATCCGGATACATCACTCCATTATCTCTATCATATACATTATAAATTTATTTGTTTACAATGTATCTGATACAAATGTTATTCTTCATACATAACCTCAATTATTTCAAACCTAAATCTGTATGAATCTAGAGGTTTATAATTATGTATCGTAGGCTATGTATATGGCGAATGAGCTGCAAGTTCTAAAAAATTCAGAGTTATTATAATTTCAAATTGTATCGATATACAAATTAATACTTTTCTTTTTTCCAAAAATCGATATCCCTTCATGGTATTAGTCGAAATATTTTATTATGGAGGAGGCACAACTTGTACTAGTTGTATGAGGGATTATTTTATTGTTATTATATTTGAACTCGTGGGACCTACAATTTGTTTTTCTTCATTGCCTCCTATTTCTCTTTCTTGTTTTTATCTTTCCTCTTTTTTCTCATTTTATTTTATTTTTTTTCTTAAATTAATTTTGAAACCAATTTAATTACTCTCTCATTTTGTACATATGAAAATAGATTTTTTTACTAATTTGTTTTAACCGATTTTTTTTTTAAAAAAAATTGTTTTATCATTAAATAAAAAAGGCATGAGCATACAAAATTCAAGTAAATTCTTTAAATCGTCACTTATGTCATAAAAATTGATCACTAAAATTATTTCTATTTCTTTTCATTCATTTTTCATTTATAGTGCTTTAAAAAATTTCACATTCATAATTCGTATCATTTTAATTTATACTTTTAGAATTCATCTAAAAAATATTTTTTACTTTATTTGAAAATTGATGTTTGATCATGAAAATTTGAAATAACTTTTCAACTTGAAGGTATATTTCAAATTTGAAAAACATGTTAGTATAATTTGTTTATAAACTCATTTTTCACTTTTGATATTATATTTAAGTAAATTCGAACATGAATATTATTTCAAATATTTTTTAATAAAAATAAAACATAATTTTATTTTCAACTCTTCTTCCTCCATACATTTCAAATACAGTAAAAAAATATATTTAAATTCTATGGTCAAATGCCAAATAATTTTTATTGTTTAGTTTAATAACAAGTGTTTCACTATTCTTTTACAACTTTAATATATAAATTTAATTGTATTTTATTAGAGATTATTTTACTAAATTAGTCTTATTAATTACATCTAAAAAAAATTGTGTTAATTATTAATAACTTATGTAGTTATAATAAGAATATTATTTTTAAAAAAGTATTTTTTGTTAAAACAAACAAATAAATAAAATATCTTCATCTTATACTGAAAAAAATTGGTATAGATTTAACAAAAACATAAAATTAGAAAAAAGAAGAAAAATTAGAGAAGAGCAGGAAAGAGAAATTAAAGGCAAAGAAGGAAAAACCAAAAAATGGATCCACCGATTAGAATAGAATATATCTACAATAAAATAATTTTTCATACAACTAGTACTAGTTGTACCACATGCATAGTAAAAATTTTCGTAATAGTCTATTATAGCATCACCAAGACTTGCGTCATGACCTTACCATCGCTCTTAAGTTCTACCACTACGTCCGTAACTCAAAATAATAGCTCTTCACTCCAAATATATCTCATTCACATGTATTGAATTTGATTGAACTAACTATCTCGGATGAAATTTTTTGTTTTTTTTAATGTTAAGATGTCAAGATCTAGAAGGTTATGTTGGTGACTCTTTTTTAGTGTCCATAGAAGGTCACTGCAAGCACTCCATTTGAAAGGCAGGGGCGGACCCATGTATACTGTGTCGGTCTATGGGATGCTCGAGCAACCATTGATTTCGATGAGAAATTTGTATATAAATATAAAAAATACTGAAAAATTGATATAACTTATTCACGAGCACCAATAAACCAAAAGGTCGAATGGGTGCTTCTATTCTAAAGCTGAAGTTTAAGTTTGTTGATGTCAAGGCCCAAAATTTCAAGTCGTTATGGCAACTATGTTTCCAACCAATAGATAAGCTAATCCATTAACTCAACCAATTCAACTAAAAACGTGAAAAGGTAAGTAACAAGCAATATCTCGAATATTAATTCGTTTACAATAAAATGCAGAAAAATCAAAATACAACTCCAAGATTTAGTGTCATAAGTACAAGAGCTTCAAAATTCAATACAAGTCTCTAATTTTTTAACAAGTCTAACCATAAGAAATATCCCATCAGAATACCAACATGGCCTAATAAATAGAGATAGATGAAGGTATGGACCGCAAAATATCCAAGCAGCTCACCACAACTCCAAAATAATCTAAACTCAATCTCAAACTCCAAGAAATGCGCTCAAATTTGAATACAATTTGCACCACAAAAGAGTGTAGCAAGTGTAGTATAAATATGAAACCACGTGTACCTAGTATATCTCATAGGCCGACAACGAAGAAGTAGTGACACGAGTATATAAGAAAATAATTCTTTAATTTTACAAGTCAACATATACTTATCAACCAAGTTTCCATCAAATAGGGATAATCAATGTCACGTAATGTCCAACATCAATAAAACACATACTCAAACAAAAAGGAAAGATGTAATGAGATGCAATGCAATGCAATGTGACACCATAAAATGATATGCATGCCTCAAATGCCTAGTACTCTCTCAACTGTATATACATGATACTCTTTGAAAATACATCGAGAGTTCATGACTTGTGGGGGACTCACGAGGTCCATATATAGACATGAACAGTCACCACATGTCTGTGCGGACGATCTCCACATGTTAGACCTTTACTCATACTCAATCTCATGTCAATGCATGTGCACAATAGGATATCAATAAAAAGGGATGATGAAGCATCTTAATAAATCAAATGTCGCTATGACATATAATCACCTCAATTATCACAAATATATGGATTCAAATAAGAAACACAACCACATAAAAGAAATCAAGCCACTATATACATCAGCTAGGGGTGTACATTGCCGGGTTGGTTCGGATTTCTCAAATATCAAACCAAACCATTTGTATTGGATTTTTAAATTTATAAACCAAACCAAAGCAATAAAACTCGGATTTTTCAACCTCGGGTTTTTTGGAATTTTTTTGGGGTATTCAGATTTTCGGGTCTTGTCGGGTTTTTCCGGTAAAGTAATCATACAAACATATAATTTACTTGTACTTTAAATATTTTTGTAGTTCTACGAAAATACAACTATCTAAGGTGTTTCTTAAGAAAATAACACAAAATATGATAAGATTAATGACATTAAAATATCCAACAACAAAGAATAATAATGAAATCGCGTAAAACAAATATTACAAATTAACAAATCATAATGAAAATGATCATAATTTAAAAGTACTAAATCATGCTAAAATAAGTTTAATAAGTATTAGTTACATGACTAAATATTAAAGTAATTTAAAATTAGATTATGTATTTTAATTGTCTAAACCAATGTAAAACTAAAGAACAAATATTCAATATTATTGTCATTCTTACTGTTGAATTAATTTTCTTTTTGCATTAGTATTACTTTGATTTTGATTTAAGCTTTATTATAATTACCATCATTTGTGGACTATACTCTTTTATTGAACCATTCATAATTCTAAGTTTCAAACTTGAAATAATATATTAAAAGATAAAAACTATGAAAAAGTATAAGAAATATTTAAAAACTATATCAAAGTAAATATTTTTATGTATAAAATAAAATTTTAAAATAATATATATAATGTTGGGTAGGTTTGGTCTCGGGTTGGTGTTTTTAGTTTAAACCAAACCAACCCAAATATAGACGGGGTTTTTTTCAATATCAAACCAAGTCAAACCGAACCACTAGTCGAGCTCTTCTTCGGTTTGACTCAGTTTGCAATTTGGTTCAGTTTTCGGTTTAGTTTTGTACACCTCTAACATCAGTTAATGCTCATATGCTTTGCCATTCTCGAATTACAATCTATCATATTGTAGTATTAAACTTTCTCTTAAATAACACTGATACTCATACTAATGCCCGTCCCACCATTGGTATAAGACCCCCATCTTTTGCCCTTACCCATTGTCTATTACATTTTTAATCTTTAATTAAAAAATCGTCCTTCAATGAAGTCTAGAAACTTTTATCATACCTGAAATGGTGAACACATGTCATGAATCCTCAAGATATTGCATTTCCCTTTCGCAAGACTTCAAAGTGTTTTGAATCTATCAAATATGCATTATTCGTAAGTAACCAAATCCGTAGATATCCATTACTATACTCCTAGCCTAGACCCCACAACTCACCCAAAAAATTGAATCTAGGTTAACAAGGATAAAATTGGAAATGTAGTAAAACTAAACAAACTAGTATATACTTAATTTACTTATAAAACGTAGAGCACAAATTTTTAATTAAGTTTCTAATCTTGACGTCAATCAATTTGTCAAGTCTCATATTTCTTAAATTCAAGCTTATGGTTAAGTCTCAATATCATCAATTAACATAAATCTAGTAATATTTATATGATACAATACATATAATAATTAACTTCCTATCTTAATATGCCAAGATATTAAAATATATACGATAAACCGCAAGAATTCATCTTAATCAATAATACACTTTAAGTATGAGGTTTCGTTGAGTTCTTGCGATGAGGATCTTGTGTTTGAGTGTTGTTCTTGAGTAATTTAGAGTGATTTTTTTTGTAATTATGTAGGGTCTAAGAATCCAAAAGATTTTCAGGGAAATCGTTCGACTCTAGAGGAATTAGACACGAAATTGAAGTAAGAAAATTCATCGATTTCTGGGCAGAGGCTTGGGGCATCACGCCACTCAGTGCGTCTCGACTAGTGTTCTCTAGGATTGAGTTCAGTCTGGCGCCTTGTGCCACTCAATGTGCCAGGTTTCCAGGTCCCCTACCCCCATCTTGATTCCATCGTTTTACCCATATGAATTCCTTTAAGGTGTACCATTATTCTATCTCATTCTAACTACTCTAAACAACATCTAAACATCGAGAAATCATTCATAACATGAATCATAACCCTTGAATTCATAATTCAAATTCAAGACAGAGTTAAGATATAAGTCTTGAGAGTTCTTTCGAGTCATTTTGAGAAGTCTTTTACAATCTTTTAAAACTTGTGTTAAGACTTGAGTACTTGAGTTTGAGAATGAGGAGAGTTGAGTTTCATTTTTCAAAATGAATATATGGGAACTAAGTATTCCCAAGAGTAAATGTTTTCACATTTAAAATGAGGGGAAACACCGATTTTCAAAGGAGTTCATGAGGAGTTTTGAGTACTATCTCTTTTAAGAGAAATCTTTTGAGTAATAATCTCAAAATTGAGGATGAAGAAATGTTTTTAAACATATGAGCTAAGTTATATTTTGGGAGTATTATTGAGCACCGATATCATGTTTCTAGCTTCCACACAGTATTTCTATTTCAGTAAAATCTTTAAGAATGCTCATGATATGCCAGCAGGGTTAGCTTGGGGTCACTCGTGATCCTAGGTCCTGTGTTAACGTCTAAGGGGTAGCCTCGGGGTTTGACAATGTTTGCCCACGTGTAATGTACTATAAAATCAACAACATAAGATCGATGCAATTTGTCTACCACTAGGAATCATCTACATGTGTAGGAATATGAATAGACATAGGGGAAGAGTCACAAAGAATAATCAAATCCTAAATAAGTTACGTACTTGCGTAAAATGAAGAAGACCCACATTTGAAATAAAATTGTAGATAATCAAGAGCTTTCCGAACGATACTTTGAACAACCTTGGTTACTCCAATAGAGTTAGTTATTTATCGATATAATATTTTCAACCACCAAAATATTAGTCCATGAATTGTAGGGTGATCCTTTACCATTGTACACGTCTTTATGAATGTTCCCACATAGTTCCATACAAGTATCCCTGTCAAAATCCTTTAACTAAAGAACTTTTCTCTTCTCTTAGTTCAATTAATATACTGACCCTCAAATCAATATTTCAAAGGCTCCTCACAACATGAGTTTATCAATATCTGTCATTAACACGCTACATTAGATGTCCTTGTTGACTTATATCTAATTTAGCCTTTTATACTTCTTGATGTATTAGACTTGACACACCCCTTGACTCTCATCAAATGAATACCAACGTGGCCATCATTCCATCCAATTTAACTATTCACATATCTTCAATATACCTCCCCTCCAATAGATAGAAAGCTTTTTTTTGACCAATCTTATCCCTTCAAACATCATTAGAAGTGATCATATTTTATGTCTTTGTCGTTCCTCGACTTCTCCTCATAGCGTTGCCATAATCACTATACTTTTATTTGATTAATTTATCTTTCTAATCTTACATTTCTCTTCAAGACATCGACATTATACTTTTTCAGTACTAAATTATTCACTTATGGTAAATATGGTTCATAACACTGTCCTAATAAACTCAAAACAAGATCAAGTATTCATGTTTAAACCACAACTCGAGCAAATCATCCTTACTATTTTAAAACTTGTCAATTTCATTCTTTAGAATCGAAAAGCTCATTACTAAGTTATTTTGCTAATCATGTTACATCTATACTATACCACATAATATTGTCCACTACCATTGAGTTCAAACTTGGAAATTTTTCCTCTAGTGAGAGAAAGGAACAAACAAATTTTGACCTTAAACCAAATCTCAAACGCACAATAAAAAATGGAAAAATAGAGATTTTCTAAAGTCCTATAGCCTCTTGAAGATCAGTAATGGATGTCTCCGCACCAATCTGCAAGACTCTACTAGACTCAGCTCTTGTACTCGTGAGCCCGATGAACCAAGGGATTTGATACCAAGTTGTCACGACCCAAAATTTCAAGTCGTGATGGCATCTACGTTCCCAACCGATAGGTAAGCCAACCCATTAAGTCAACCAATTTAACTAAAAAGGAGAAAAGGTAAGTAACAAGTAATAACTCGAATACTAAGTCTTTTATAATAAAATGAATAGAAACTAAAATACAACCCCAAGATTTAGTGTCATAAGTACAAGAGCTTCTAAAGTCAATACTAGTCTATAATAATTTAACAAGCCTAACGATAAGAAATATCCTATCAGAATATCAACATGACCTAAAAAATAGAGATGGATGAAGGCATGGAGCGCAAAATATCCAAGAAGCTCACCACAACTCCAAGATAATTCAAACTCAGACTCAAGCTCTAAGAAATGCACTCAAATTTGAATACAATTTACACCACAAAAGAATTTAGCAAGTGTAGTATGAGTACGAGACCACGTGTACCCTGTATATCTCATAGACCTACAATGAAAAAGTAGTGACAGGAGTATATAAGAAAATAATTTGTTAATTTTACAAGTTCACATTATACTTATCAACCAAGTTTCCATCAATTAGGGATAATCAATGTCACGTAATGTCTAACTTTCACGACCCGAGTCTACACCTTGGACGTGGCGGCACTCGAGAACCATTGTTGGTCCCCAAACGAACCCTCATCCCGGATGACTACAAGCGAAAGACTAACTCAAGCATACAGATCTTTAAAATGAAATAAAATTCAATAAACTCAAATACTCAACTTTGAAATAATCTGAACAATACTCAATAGACGAACTTCGAGTTTGTAAAAACAACTCAAAGAAGATACAAACTGAAACCACTCAACTTTGTCTATCTATGAAGCCTCTACTATTATAGAAATATATCAGGACAAGACCCATGATATCTCAAAACTACTAACTGTAGGGTAAAGGTGAAGTCCTCCGAAATATAAGAAGGCTCACCAAAGCTATCTGGAACTGCAAGTGGTATCAACGAAGCTTCTGTTGATTACCCTAAATACATGTATCTGCATGATAAAATGATGCAGGACAAATGACGTCGGTATATTGAATGTACGAGCATGTAATGTGAATTCTAAAGCATAAACATAAGATTGAATTGATGGAAACTAAATTAAACATACTTACCTTTTCTCAACTCCCTCAACTCAACTCATCTCAATGAAACATAGTTCCCATCAACTTAGAGAAATTCGGCTCAACTCAGAAATGGGATACTCAATTTAGAAATAAGATACTCAACTTAGTGGAACATAGTAAACTCAACTCAACTCAGAGAAATTGTCACGACCCGAGACTACACCCTGGATGTTACCGGCACTCAAGAACAATTGCTAGTCTCCGAGCGAACCCTCATCCTGGCTGACAACAAGTGGAAGACTAACTTGAGCATACATAAGCATCAAACTGAAAGAAATAATTAAAAACAGTTTACTAAATCTCAAAACTTCGTTAAATATACTGAGTATGAAATATAAGTTTTAAGTAAAATATCTGAAACTGAAAGACTCTCCAAAGCATATATCTATATAGCTTCTACTATTAAGGAAGGATGTCAGGACAAGACCCACGATACCTCAAAACTACTAACTAGAAAGTACTGTGAAATCCTCTGAAATACAAGGAGGCTCACAAAGCAAACTGGAGTGTAGAGTGATACCAATGAAGTGCCTCTTGATAATAATGAGCACCTATATCTGCATCATAAAAGGATGCAGGTTGAATGACATCAGTACATGGAATGTACGAGTATATAAGATGGTTGGGTAAACAAATCACTGAATTGAATGACTAAAAGCAACTTAACTGAATCAATACATGAACATGAAGTTAAAATCATTTAAGCTTTACAATAAAATATACAATTTAAGAAACATGGAAATAATATACTTTACTTGTGGGGAGTTTCTCTAACCGACAACCATTACCATGAGCCTAGCAATGAAACAACGTTTTGCCTCACGTTGCCAAGGTCATCCTATACTTTGCTAGGGTATAGCATGATATCGTGACTATGGATCCATCTAATTGGCCTTCTCAGAGGCAGTGCGGAGTCTCATGAAGAAGCTATCCTATCCTATGTTGGCTACGTAGTTCTATGGGACTTCCAAATCATAAAAGACTCTAACCGAACTCGGTGCTCGATACTAGTCCCAAAATAACTAATATAACTTTGTTCTCAATTCACCCTTTGCAAAGAATGTGCTTCTAAAATTACTTGAAATACTTTGCAAACACATGAGATGTGTTTACCTTCTTGAAAGCATGCACTTATGAACTTATCTTTTAAGTCTAATAATTAACATAGATACATATGTATATGTATATACATGAATAAAATAACACTAGAAAATCTTAAGTCTTTATGAAATAGAACCTTTAATCTTTTTCTCAAAAACTCATTTTTACTTCTTTAAACACTCAGTTTTAAACTTAAGTGTTGGCTTTGAAAAAACTTCTCAAGATTTATAACTCCAAAATAGGGTTCATGCTGAATTATAGACATAAACAAATCATCTCAAGGATCTCAATAACAATATAGAAACTCAATACTTAGGAATAGAATTTTTTTTAAAAAAACAGAAATTCAAGAACTCAAAATCAACTTAGCTCAAGAATACTCAAATCTAGGGTTTCTCTTTTTATGATTTGAAAGTAGATGTAGGGCGTGATGACGAACTAGTCCAACACTATGATAGCCTTACATACCTGGAAGAACAAGGTTCTTGAAGAATCTTGAAGATGAACTTGATTAGAAGCCTTAAAACCCTAACTTGAAGGAGAAAAATCAAGAAAACCTTTCTTGAGATTTCTTGAATTAGTTTCTTGAAACTCTTTGGACAAGAATTAGGATTCTCATTAATAATTCATAATTGTATGAAGAAATTTGAGTTGTAAAGCATGAAATTCTTGGAGAAGAACTTACCTTGAAGAAGAATCTTGAAAAATATTGAAAGAATCTTGACCGGAAATCCTATGCTTTGATTTTTCCTTAGGGTTTGAGAGAGAAGAAAATAATGGATTGATAGATGAAAATCTAATTGTTTTGGGTCTTTAATTATTAAAGAAATTTGTTTAGGGTTTTCTTAAAGGTAAAAAGACAAAAATGACCATTTTTAATGTTTTCCCGTCGGTTAATTCGTAACAACACTGTATTAGGTTACTAAAATGGTCATAACTCTTTACTCAAAGTCCGATTGTCGCGAAATTGGTGGCGTTGGAAAGTAGATTCAAATACATTTAATTTAATTGGTTATGGTCTACGTAATTCTTTATATTATAAGATATATGGTAATTTAATGTTGACCCAAAGAGAATCTTACATCAAAACTTAACCGATAAGGAAACTTTCAACTCTACTTGTGCTAAGAGTGTCTAGTGACCTTAATTGATATCCAAAATCATTCCCACACTAAATAATTTAACATTACACATATGGGTAATTTAAGAATCACTTGATATGACCCTACAAGTAAATGAAGAATGGTTCGAGTCTTAACTTAGAAATTTTTGGGGTATTACAATATCTCCCCTTTGGGATCATTTGTCCTCGAATGACGGCTGGTCTGAGAATGGAAAGGGGTTACTCTTACCGTATTCAATTCTAACTATGAATCACAAAGTACTTAACATAGGGTGATTATTCTAATCCAAATCACAAGATTCGGGTTCTATACCTCTGTAGGAAATCTCATCCCAAGAACACTACTCCTTACCATTACATTCAGCTAACCTTGAGCTCATATCACGAAACACCTAATGTATCACACATTGTCCACATGTTAACAATACCACATTCAAGATTAGAACCTTAACCACTAAATAGACTCCTACTAACCCACTTTTTAAGAACTTCTCATCCTCTCATCATCTTTACCAACTAAACTTTCATGCATTACCACCAGGAAGCTGACTTAGTACTCATTGTAAAACCCTATCTCCTTCTTCCTCCACATTTATAACCGTAGATGGAATAAACACACCATAACTATCACAATAAGAAATAGTAATCCTCTCCTCCATCATCACACAACTACTATCAACAACACCTCTCTCCAAAACTAAAAAGGATTACTGAAAGGTCTTTAGGGTGAAAGATCATAAGCACGATTCATTCGAGATATCTGATATAAGAAAATGCATGGTATAGCATTATGTTGCTTGCCATTGAGAGTAAATCATGAATTTGTGAGACTGAACATAATATGAGACATGAATGCTTATATGAATAGGTTCATATCATGAGATTGATATCCATAACTTTATAGAGTAAGATTGAGATCAATGGGCTAAAGTCTTTGCCCCTCATACTGAAAACTGAGCATAGATGTGAATCTCTCTAAAGTGTATGAACATAGGTGATGAACACAATTTTGATATAAGAAACGTCATCATGATGTTGAACTGACTGAACTTTGAGGAATACGCTAGAATATGAATGGATTGATGTACCTCTAGAACTCTTTCAGAAGACATAACTATCTCATTCTCAACAGTTGATTTGATTTCTCATCTTATTATCTCCCCCTTAGGTCTAAACCTAACACTTGAAAATAATGGACATATTCCTTCATCTCTAAACTGGTCTACATTCCCTTTAATACTAGAAAATGCTTATCTCATGGCTACAGAACTCTTCATAAGCAGGTACTAAGACTCCTTCTACGACCTCTTTCTAAGATGTTTCTATCAACCTCTTCTCATTGACTTATAAGGCTGCTTCATCTAACTCTTTAAGGGAAAAATAATGCTTACCTTAGCCTATTCCACATTGACAGCTCAAATATACTATCTAGGCACACATGAAAAAAAAGAAACTTAGTTAGAACCTCATTAGGTTACATACAACCTCGGGTACACCTCTTAATACTCTTGTTACTCTAATGACTTAACCACACTTCACTACTCTTACCTCAAAAGTAGAATCCCATATTTGTACCACTCTCCTTCATTGTAAATAACATCTTAACTCCTCTCCTACTCAATGTCAACTCTACCAGATCAGATCTCAAAACTAACATCATCACCCTCATGTTTCCATTTTTTTGACTACGATGCTCATTTCAAATTCAAGCTTAACGTTTATTACTAAACCCATGTAATAATATGATTGCTCGCTTACCATGCCAACTTACAACTACTAGATAAAATTTAGAAACACTCGCCCATTAAAACCCCATGACAAGTAGTCAATCTTTATCTTTGAGTCTACATCCTTACAGATTATTGCCACATTCCACCTCACAACTTAAGTACTATTTACTCATTCACTATACATCATTGCCTAATTAGTTCTATAACACTTTAATATTATGGGATCTCCCTCAAAAAATCATAAGCCTATCTTAGATCTATCACCTCATGAATACTCCTACTTTTCTATGCAGCGCCTACACTTGGTCGTTACCAACACAATGACACATCATCATAACCTCCTTTCTAGTTCAAGTATATTCTAACTAATCTTAAATAGTATCTCTTACTCTACCTCCTATCATGCAATCTACACAAAATCATCACCTTGTAGTCTACCCATTAGGGAAAACTCCTCATTAATAACCTACTGGGTGCATGACAATAATAACATAGCTTTCCTCATCACTATCTCCTTTTCTTAGAATACTGAACCTCTACATACATTCTTCTAACTTTAGGCATTCTTACTACTGTTTCGTATAATCTCATTACTCATACTCTCTTTTCAGGTGAAAATACTATCCAAGCTCCAAAACAAACTTTCCCATAAAGGTCTCAACTGAAACAATGTTTAGAGAATGTCACGACCGAGGGGTACCCCTAGATGTAACAGGGCGTATAAGACCCCAATAGGCCTCATACAAGCCACTTAGCGTATCATAACATAAAGTAACAGAAAAGTGCAGAAAATTTTGAAACTTTTCAATACAATCAAAGTCTTTTATAAAAGCAAGCAGAAGTCTAACTTAACGTTGTCTCAAACCATCTAAACATAAAATAAATAGAAATATTGGGACGCAACCCATACAATAGTCTCAAAAGTAAAATAAAGACATAAAAGATATAGGGTGATCCAATCCTCATATACAGTGAGGACTCACCAAAGCTTCACTTAACGATCCTCTGGGAACCTAGCCACAAGCATGAAAATTAGGAACGCCGAACCCTACATTTGATAATATTGTAGCCAAGAGTATGCGTTAGTAAAATCAAGTACTAAATATTATGGCTAGCATAAACAACATAAACCTAAGCGGTAGTCAACATAAGACATAAGGCATAATCATATCAATACATAATAAGCATCATGATGAAAAAGGAATACTTTCTTAAGTAACCTCACTTATCCTTATCCAAGACTTAGGTCATCCGCCTCTAGTCAAGCTTACATCATGGAAGGCATATCTAGCAACACTCCAAGCAATCATCATCATACATAATCACATTAGTCGTACTTACTTTTAACACTACACTATTTTAGGCATACGGCCAGCCCAGTAAAGTGTAGCCTAAACTAGCAAAAAATGTGGCCTTTGATAAAAGGCTACACTTTTGGACTTTAAGCAACACTCTTCCAGGGGTTCCCGAAAGTAGTGTTACCTTAGAGTAAAGGCAACACTTGCCTTATCAGCTACGCCTAAAAGCGTAGCCTAAAAGGCAAAATGCCAACGCTTTTATGTACCTCAAATAGCAACATTTCTATCTCATACAACTACACTTTTAAGCGTGGCCTTAGCTTCCTTATTGCCCATGATTTGTAAGTGTTGCCTTTTCTATCTAATGTATGACAACACTTTGAAGTGTAGTCCTTGCCCATGTGCATACCACAATTTATAGCCCTATGGCTACACTTTTAAGTGTGGTAATATTATTTTGGCTATAAAATATTTATATGCCACAATTTCTAATTAAAAACACCAATATGATTTTGCAATAAATAATCTCAAGCATTAAATTAGCTAATAAGTAATTCAAATATATAGATTTGCAATAAACTTCAAAAGATAGTATGTCTTGCGTACATACACATACTTATAAAGCAATATTCTAAATATGTGTACACAATATTTCAAAAAGTACTCTTACAATAGTTCAATATATTCTAGCAATGAATATATTTCACAAATCAAATATAATGTATTCAAACTTCTACAATAGTTCAAAAACTCTTCATCATCCACTTCAACGAGATCAAGTTGACTTGTGGTGACCCTTCAAATTTGATCACCTCAATTTCCCTACACATTTAAAATGAAATTAAAAATCAAAACAAACCATGTACAACAAATCTGATTGCAGCAGTTATAGAAGAGGCATTAAATTCCAAATTGCATATTGCAACTGTTCCAGATTGCAGATTGCAAACTGCAGATTTTTTGAGTTCAGGCAACACTGTATTATATCAGATTGCAGCAGATATATAACAGGGTCAGCATGAGAAATATCCAAAGATATTCTAATGCAGACATGTAAATTAGGATAGCAGTCGCACCAAACAAAGCATGGAAAAAGAGGAAAATCAACTCCAACCACACCAAGACAGTCTACTGCAGACAAGGTAAGTCTCATAACTATGCTCCTAGTCAAGTTGGTAACACTAATTCTGAAAATCATTTACAACAGGTTGTAAATGAGCAAGTCAGTCAAAATGCTATTCCTATAGGACATGAACATAAACAAGTTGATGTTAGTGACAACCCTCAAAAATAAAATGCTACAGCTAACAAAAATGATCCTAGTAACAAAGGAAAATAGGTTGTTGTTAGTGACAAACCTCAACAACAAAGTGAAAAGTACACACAACTCATAGACTCCAAAGATTAGCCATCACCTGCTTCAACTAAATGTCTTAGTGTTGTCCTTGTAGGATTGTGTTTGATTGCCAATTTCATGTTGGTATATTGTAGTAGAAGTTGTATTAAATTAGTATGAGGTTGATGAATGAGGCCAGTTATGCTCCATGGAGGTGCAATGCTATTGTTGTACCATTTGGTCACTTGCTCCGAGTCAACCTCAAGGATGATTCTGCTACAGTCATGCTGGATACACCAAGCCATTCCAATATTGGTTGCTTCAACTTCTGCTTTATTCTGCACTTGCCTTAGATGTGATTTTGGCAACTGAAAAAAGAAAGAGCAAACACTACTGCTCAATTGATAAGGAAGATTATATCAAGCAACTTCATTCCTAAAAAGCATCAGTTTTGTGCAACAGAAAACCACTTCAACCTTTCAGTGGTAGTTTTCCACTAAATTCACCACGAGAAACTGCAGCAATTATTAACATCAGTACAATTTATTTGAATTCAAAAAGTAAGTTAGAGGAGTAAATGACCAATATCATAATTTAAAATAATAAATTTACATTCTTGGTAGCCAATGAGAAATTGAGGAAACCCCTAAAATGTACCTTGGACGAGAAGATGAAGTATTTACATAAGCTGCAACATTGCCGGTTAGAGGAAAAGGAGAACCCACAGAAAGAATTTCCCTTATTCGATTTTAGGAAATGAAGAGACTATCTGTCACACAAAAAGGTCAAGTTTGAGAATGCAAGAAAGAGTAGGATGAGATACTTTTATCTAAGGTGGTCGTTTGATCATGAATTAAGAGAGTTGTGTCGTAGGATAATTTTTTTTCTTCCATCAACTGCCAGGGATAAGCCATATCTATCTTAAGCTAAGGTTATATCCTCTTGAAATGTCATACTAAACAATCTTGCACCGACAAAAGTATCTTAATCTCAAGTTTGATCTGCAGTAAGCGACAATAATGGACAAGTAGCTGAGC
Source organism: Solanum okadae (assembly GCA_036553675.1). Lineage (NCBI taxonomy): Eukaryota > Viridiplantae > Streptophyta > Magnoliopsida > Solanales > Solanaceae > Solanum > Solanum okadae. The sequence goes on from CM071683.1 coordinate 12,976,304, forward strand.
TAAATAAAGGTGCAAATATATGTTGTAATAAACAAAAGAGCATGATTCAGAGTGCCAACAAAAAGGAAAATGTACATATAACTTGCAGATACATGATAGTCCAAAACTCATAAGTAATCAAGAGATACTACAATAAGTTAACAAAACAATAAAGTTAAGAAATACACATGAAAAAACTCATTTGGCTAAAGAATGAAAGATAAAGAAAGTCAAAACAAGGAGATATCTGATTGAGCTTGAAGAATATCAATAATACATTAAGTAGCTCATAAACATAGAACTACAAAATCACAATCCCTTGTAAAAACTTGAACATTCTAAGAAATTGCTTAGGATCATAGACACAATGACTTCCCAATTTTAAGAACATTAACAAGGCTTCTAAACGTTTAACAAGTTTGGCGAAAAAAAACAAAAAAATATTTATGCATGTAATAATTAGAGATCAAGGATATGCAACATTAGTGCAGAATGTGATAAATTAAGCTCTAGAAGGTGCAAGTAGCACACATTGAGGTTTAAATGAGAGGTCGATTGAGATTGTTTGGGCATGTCGTCAACCTCAAGAGGCGCCAGTCCCTGGGTGTGAAATCATGGTGAGTGGAGACCTAAAATATCATTGAAGGAAGTTCTCTTGAAAAATTTATAAGGTCTTGGAATTTCTATAGTCAATCCCAACTTGTTTGGGATTTAGGTGTAGTTGTGTGTTGTGGTATATTAATGTCCAATTAGAATATCACTGGCTGATATTGTTGTTAGTTCTGGTTTTGTTCATCTTAAAAAAATGAGGTTTTACGAGTTTATGTTAAGATCTTTGATGCTTCTCTCATCCAGTTGAATCAATTTATTCTTCTCTTTTACAACGATACTGAGGCTAGCTTGTGTGCACCATGATAATTCCAAGGGTATCTCCTACCTCCCACTAGAACAAAAACCAAATAAGGAAAAAAATAAATTGTTATCACCTACACTATCTGTATTAAGCCAAACTTACTTCACATATGGAAAAAAACATAAACTAAAACCTGTGAAACCAAAATGCAACATGAGAAGAGATTAATCGTATAACTACTTGTATTCAACATCTATTACGGTGTAAAATACTAAAAGAGCTTAGCAGAAACATGTGACTTAGTGATCGTAATACTTCTAGATGTAAGTGGTGGATGATGTAAATTATGTCGAGTAAAATGTGATGTCTCTAAGAAGATATTACCTAATTAGTTCTTGCAACTACAAGGAATAAAAGTTAAGTCAGCACTAAGTTCACGAAAGCTAACTTAGGGAAAGGACTACAGTTTTGAGAAGCAACTAAAAGATCTACCTGCATGGAGAAAAAGAACCCTCAAACTTCATTTCTAATCATTCCAGTGCACCTTCTGTTTGGTTTCCAAGTTTGAGTGGTAGAACAGTGTTATAACATATATAAACAGACTTATCAAGTGTTCAACTCAAATGAACTGATGTTATCTAAATAGGTATCAAATAAAGGGTCGACAACATTCTTGCACCTTCTTTCACATTCAAAAGTTCAAGATTTAACTTTTTTGTTAATATGAAATAATAAATACCTTTTCCAAAGTAGAAGCATTAATTGAGTTGGAAGAATTCGAAAGATTTTACCCTTTTACAAATCGTGCACTACTTGCATCAACATGTGAAGGAAGTTGCACACCATATGAATGAAGGTTAGCTCATGCACTACTTGTATCATTTCATGCATTTCTTCCCTAAGAGAAGAGAATTCATTGGCATTTACTTCCTTAATAGTCTATGGGTCATAGAATAGTCTAGTAGAAAGTGGGAAAAATAATTTTGAAAATCAAGTTGCAGTAGTCGACCTACCTAGCAGAGCACGAACAATTGATTTTTGATGCTGGAATTTTGCCTAATCTCGTTAGTCTGTTGAAGAGGAACATATATGCTTAGACCTTTAGAGATGTCCATGGTGTTATTCGCAGGTTACCCGACTTATGGTATATTGAGCATCATAGCACAGATAATACAAGTTGTCTGAGATCAAGGAGGAGAGGAAATTAAAGGACTCAAGCAGGCAAGCATTTGGTACTTTTAGATCCACTTAATAACCAAATTTATAACACTAAGTTATGATGCCATCCAAGAAATACTCAACCTTATAAGCATTTGGTACCAAGAGTCATAAAAGAACACACACACAACAAACAGAACAGTAAAAAATCTAACATAAAGATAAAAGAAAGGTTATAACCTGAACATAGATTCTCTTTTCATTGTAGACGGCTTCACTGGGTACCAATTCTTAGTACAAAGATCATCTTCCTTGCCCTTAGCAATGAACACGCCTCCATGTCTATGAGGCTCCACCAGAACCTTACTACCACCCTTAGCAATGAACATGCCTCCATTGCAAAAGATAACAAGTAAACAAGAGCTAGGCTTCAAGATTAAGACAAATGACAACCTATTATGTTGTTGTTTCCCCTTCTTTTTACACATATTACATCTGTTGGATAGCTGAATTTTCCTTATCATCATATTATACTGAGTAAGGCATGTCTCATTCAGAACTGTCCAGGCGAATATCAAAACATATGTGGTTAATACAACTACGAGCTAGACTCCCAAAAATTAACAAAAATTGTATATGCAGACACAAGAATATCAAAACCCTAAAGCTAAAATTTAGACTTTCAAAGATACAATTTCTTACCTCATAAACCCTATTCCAACAAAATGTGATGAAGTTTTAAGACATCCTCTTCTCAAGTGAAGCATTTTAGTGAGGCGTGTTCATTTGTGAGGCGTAACCTTCAGCTCTTCAACAAGAAATCGTGAAATAGTGTTCTTTAGCCTTTCAACGTGAAATAGTGAAACCTGTGAGAATGTTTGACCGAAATCGTGTTCTTCAGAATTAGTTTGGAGAGAAAATCGTGCTCTTCAAATAGACGAAAGATTTTCTGATTTGGGGAAAAAGATAGTGTTAATGTTTTATGACTTACCTGACAAACCTTCAGCGATTCAGCGAGAAGTTCTTCAGTGATTCAGCGAGAAGTTCTTCAGATATTCAGCATGTTTTTCCGTTATTCTGCGAGAAAGTTTGACGGAGAGAAAACTCTTCAGCTCGATTTGGGGGACTCACTGTGTTCTTCAGGACTTCAGTTCTGATTTGGGGGAAAAGTATTTTTTAATGTTTTATGATAAAAAATTTTCTTAATAAAAATGGGAGGGAGGGTTAAAAATATTGGAGGGAATATAATATTTTAGTGAAAATTTTAATGCCACACTTATAATGTTTTGTTTTTTCAATTATAAAAATAGGACACTTTAAAAGTGTGGCCATATATGTAAATAGGTGTTGCCAATTATATCATATTGTAACAACACTTATAAAGCGTAGCTTATACCATTAAAGAGTACACTTTTGAAGTGTTGCCAATATTATCGTAACTAAAAGTTAAAAACTTTGGCTACGCTTTAAAAGCGTTGCCAAAACTACTTTAGGCAACACTTTACAAATGTAGTCCAGAATTAGTATGGTTGTAGACCTAAAATGGTGTAGTGTAAAGACATGGAGATTTTCCTCAATGCCTAGTTCAAAAAGACTAAGGGGTATTCGCCTCTTACCTTACTTACTTTTAGATTGCGGGTACTCGCCTCCACAACCTCATCATATGATACGGGTACTCGCCTCCACATCATTTAATAAGGAGCATGGGTACTCGCCTCCACATCATTTTATAAGGAGCATGGGTACTCGCCTCCATGTCCTTTCATCATAGTAAGAACGTGGGGACTCACCTCTTGTTCAAGTCTAAGGAGTAGGGTAATCGCCTCATATCCTTCATATGGAGGTCAACGGTAATCACCTCTAGCCTCATCATTCATTAAACATTTTAATCTAGATTCATTTTAGGTGAGAAATCCTTCAACCTAGAATCATTCATGTGAGTAAACCTTTCACATTCATTCAATCATGCTTATCAATTCGTTATAGGGAGTATATCTTCCACATCATAGCATTAATCAATCAACAATGCATAGTTTAGGCTTTACACTCAAAGCTCTACATCTCATGATCATTATCTATTCTTTACTCTCAAGAAATTAACATCATGTTCATCATACTATTCATAATTCATCAATCCTATAAAGAGATATCTAACCTATAGAGTTTCCCTCACATGGCATCAAACCCATATATCAATTCAACCCTGAAATCATAAGATAGGGATTGGTACATGTAATTTCATCCTAAATAAATGCAATTCTATCAATTCAATCATATACAATCATAATCCACTAAATTGGATCAACATTCATCATTGCCCACAACAATGGAAGAAACCCTAACATGAATTGGAGAAATTCTTCATCAAATTGTGGAATTCTAGGGGACTCCATGGATGAAAGGATTACATGGATGAATAAGCCATCATACCTTAGTCAAATAGCCCACAAAATCTTGAAAATTGGAGACTTGATCTTGACCTAGCTTCAATCTCCTTCTTCTTCTTCCAACTTCTAGAGAGAGAATATTTGAGAGAAGTTTTGGGAATTCTTTTGGGATTTTGAGAGAATTACTTAACTGGGGGATTTTGGGGGTTAAAATCACTTATATAGGTGTCTTAGACTTAGGGAAAATGACATGACTTCAATTAAATTAAAACCAGAAAAGACCCTTAAGTGCCTAAAATAATTTCACTGGCGTGACCCACGAGACCATGACCTACGGTCCGTCCTAGTCAATCGTGGATCATGGTTAGAGACTTTAGGCCAATCCACAACTGCCCCATCCAGGGACCATGGACCCACCCATGGGGCGTGGTCCTGGCCGTGGTTTACTACCTCAAAATAGTGTTTCAGGATGTCCAATCCACGAAGCCCATCCACAGGGCGTAGGTCCATCCACGGGGCGTGGTTGACCCTCGTGGGTGACACTTGTAATTTCCCCAAAATCTGCAATTTTCCTCGTTTCAAATCCGAGGTGTTACATTATCTCCCATCGAGGATCATTCGTCCTGGAATGAGATTCTAAGCACGTTTCTAAACGAAAAGACTTAAGACTAGCAGCTCATCATGGATGCAACTCTTCTAAATGCACACAACTAAGGGGGAACATCAACTCCTATCTCAATATACGCAATGCATTATAAGGAAGTAGGAACTACATCTAACAACCCAATCTACATTAAAGCTTAACCTTTCTCATGTTCAAGGAGGAACTATCATCTCAAAACTCAAAAAAATGCTCAACACAATCTCGTGGAGCTCATATGCAATTCAATCTCAGAAAGCACAAATTCAAGGAGAGGATCACCACTCCAACTCAAGGAATGTTCTTCAACTCATCTTATGAAGTCTATAAGCAACTCATACTCAATACTCATCAACATGAGGAACAAACATCATAAAAGCCATTTCTTTCAAAACTTAAGCTTTTTCATGGACACACAATCTCAAGGAAATCATGGAAACACATAAAACACACATGACTTCGAACATAAGCAAAACAAGAGGAACTCATTACCTCAAGCTATAGTAGGAGGAAAAAGATGAGGTTACCGGGACATCATATCGGCTTCCACCTCCCAAGTAGCGCCCTCAACTAGATGGTTTCTCCATAACACCTTAACGGAAGCTACCTCTTTGTTCCTTAATCTCTTAACTTGCCGGTTTAAGATCTCAATCGAAACTTCTTCATAAGAAAGGTTCTCTTTCACTTCCAACCTTTCAAGGAGAATTATAGATATCGGATCTCTGACACACTTTTTCAACATAGAGACATGGAAAACCTAATGCACCGATGCCCACTCATTTGGAAAATCAAGTTCATATGCAACCTTACCAACACGTCTCAAAATTTGATATGGGCCTACAAAACAGGGACTAAGCTTCCCTTTCTTACCAAACCTTATTACACCCTTCATGGGTGAGATTTTCAAATAAACCCAATCATGCACATCAAATTCAAGGTTTCTCCTTCTAACATCGGCATAAGACTTTTGTCGACTTTTAGGCATTCTCAACCTCACTCTAATGCATCGAATCTTTTCAATAGCCTCATGAACTAACTCGGGACCTATCAAGGCAACCTCACCCACCTCAACCATCTAATAGGGGATCTAAACCTCCTACCATAAAGATCCTCAAACGGAGCCATACCAATACTAGAATGGTAGCTATTATTATAGGCAAAATCAATCAAGGGCAAATGGTCATCCCAACTTCCCTTGAAATCTATCACGCAAGCCCTCAACATGTCCTCTAATGTTTGGATTGTTCTTTCCTCTTGCCCATCGGTTTGGGGGGTGAAAAGTTGTGCTAAGTTTAACTTTAGTGCCAAGACCCTTTTGGACGACTTCCAAAACTATGAAGTAAGCTGAGTATCTCGGTAGGAGATAATGGACAAGGGAACTACATGGAACCTTACCATCTCTCTCATGTACAATTTAGCATAATGTTTCGCCATATATGAAACCTTGGCGGGAATGAAATGGGCCGACTTCGTTAATCGGTCAACTATAACCCAAATCGAATCATATTGGTGTTGAGTCCGTGACAACCCTACTATGAAGTCCATATTCAAATCTTCCCACCTCCAAGTAGGAATGCTAATACTTAGGATAAACCTCCCAATTTTTTATGCTCAACCTTCACTTGTTGGCAATTAGGACACTTAGCCACAAATCCCATAATATCGTTCTTCATCCCACTCTACCAATAGATCTCTCGCAAATCACGGTACATCTTGGTGGCTCCCGGGTGAATAGAATATTGAGAACTATGGGCTTCGGATAAAATTTGTTCCCTTAAGTCATCAACATCTGGAACACATAAGTGACCCTGGTACCTTAGGACACTATCTCCCTCTTGGGAGAAAGCCTCTACAGACTTCTTTAGTACCTCCTCTTTCAATTCAACTAAGGTCGGTTCAAGACATTGATTTGCTTTAACATCGGTCACGAAAGACGATTCGGAACCATAATACCACCCTTGGTGGAATCCACTAGTTGAACTCCCAATCTGTCCACCCTATGAACATCTCGAACCAACTCTTTCCTCTCATCATCAACATGTTCAACACTACCCATGGCAATCGACCAAGGGCATCCGCCACCACATTCGCTTTGACGAGGTGATAGAGAACACTCGTATCATAATCTTTCAATAATTCAAGCCACCATTTTTGGCAAAGATTTAGATCTTTTTGGGTAAACACATATTGCCAGCTCTTGTGATCGGTAAACACATCAACATGGACCCCATATAAATAATGCCTCCAAATCTTTAAGTCAAATACTACTGCCGCTAATTCAAGATCGTGGGTAGGATAGTTCTTCTCATTAACCTTTAGTTGCCATGAAGCATATGCAATCACCTTACCATTTTTCATAAGCACACATCCCAAACCCACTCTAGAGACATGAAAATATACCAAAAATCCATCCTTACCTCCAAGTAAGGTCAGCACCGGAGCAAAAGTAAGTCTATCTTTCAACTTTTGGAAACTTTTCTCACAAGCTTCCGACCATAGGAACGTCGCCTTCTTTTGAGTCAAAGCCGTCAAAGGAGAAGCAAGGGAGGAAAACCCCTCAACAAACCTTCTATAATAACCGGCCAAACCCAAGAAACTTCTAATATTCGTCAGTAATAGAGGTCTAGGCCAACTCTTGACCGCATCCGTCTTCATTGGATCTACCTCATTACCCTTGCTTGAAACTATATGGCCAAGGAAAGCTACAGACCTTGACCAAAACTCACATTTACTAAACTTCACATAGAGTTGTTGGTCCTTGAAAATTTGCAATACAATCCTTAAATGATCAATATGCTCATTCTCACTTCTTGAATAGATCAAAATATCATCGATAAACACAATCACGAACATATCAAGGTATTGTCCAAACACCCTATTCATCAAGTCCATAAACGTCGCCGGGGCATTAGTCAAACCAAAATACATAACCAAGAACTCATAATGACCATATCGGGTTCTAAAAGCTATTTTGGAATATCTTCCTCTTTCACCCTCAATTGGTGATAACCCGACCGGAGATCAATTTTAGAGAAATAACTTGCCCCTTGGAGTTGATCGAATAAGTCATCTATTCTTGGAAGAGGATACTTATTCTTGATGGTCACTATGTTCAAAATTGGCGATAATCAATACACATACGGAGTGAACCATCTTTCTTCTTAGCAAACAACACCGGAGCACCCCATAGAGAGATACTTAGTTGGATGAACCTCTTATCCAATAAGTCCTTTAACTGATCATTCAACTCCTTAAGTTCCATCGGAGCCATTCTATAAGGAGGAATAAACATAGGTTGGGTATCGGGGAGAAGGTCAATACCAAAATCTATTTCCCATTCGGGAGGAACATAAGGTAAATCATCGGGAAAAACTTCCAGAAACTTTTTTACAATAGGGACCGACTCAAGACTAGGAGTTTCTGACTCCACACCCTCGCTATATGATAGACACAACCCTTCAAGATCATTTTCCTAGCTTTAAGGTAAGAAACAAATTGACCTCTAGGCATAGAATTTCCCCCCTTCCGCTCAAGGATAGGCTCATTTGGAATCTAAAATTTGACAACTCTAGTCCTACAATCAATGGAGGCATAACAAGAATGCAATCAATCCGTACCCAAGATGACATCGAAATCTACCATGTCAAGTTCTATCAAATCAACAAAGGTATCTCTATGGGACAAGGAAACGGGACATCTCCTATAAACCCTCTTAGCTACCACAGAATCACCAACATGTGTAGAAATAGAAAAAGGTTCTAACATATATCAGGAAGCATATAAAATCTCATAGCTACAAAAGGAGTCACAAATGACAAAGTAGCACCCGGATCAAGCTAAGCATACACATCATATTTAAAGACTTTTAACATACCCGTCACCACATCCAAGGAGCTCTGTTGGTGACCTTTAGTTTGGAGAGCATAAAAATGGTTTTGCTTTGGAGCATTCCCACTCGAGCCACTGGGGCCACATAAAGGGTATGGTTAAGCCCTACGACGAGTGTCTCCCTTATTTCTAGTAACCGAAGGACAATCCCTTATTTTATGATCCATTTTACCATACCGGAAACAAGCATTAGTGCCCGCTAGACACTTCCCTTCATGGTTTCTTCCATATTTAGCACAAGTAGGCATCAAAGACTTACCACCATTTCCTTAGGGATTAGGGTTAGGCACCCTTTCATTTCTTGGCTTTGGAGGAGCATTTGTAGAACCTTGCCTAGAGTACCGTTACCGGAATCTAGAACGACCCCGTCTACCGGACCTAGAAGGTGCAAAATTACCATCATCCACTCTAGCCCTTTTTGCCTCCCTATATCTTTCCTTGAGCTTTTCCTCTTCTATTTGTTGGGCATGCACCATAAGGCAAGAAATACCTATGTCTGGAGAAAGCATATCGGTGCAGCACTCTTTGACTACCATGTTGGACACTCCCGACACAAACTTACTCATCTTGGCCCTATGATCCGCCACAATGGAAGGAGCATACTTGGATAGTTGAGTGAACCTCAAGGCGTATTCCCTTACACTTATATTTCATTGCCTAAGATTGATGAAATCAACCACCTTGGCTTCTCTCATCTCTAGAGGGAAGAATCGATCAAGAAAAGCACTTTTGAATCTTTCCCATTCTATGGGACCCACTTCCACCGACCTTGCCTCTTTCCACTGATTAAACCATATCTCAACAACCTTTGAGTTGGTAATGGCCTAGTTCCGCCTTCTCTACCGAAGTCACACCCATGATAGAAAGCACCTTATAAACCTCGTCGATAAACTCTTGAGGGTCTTCTTCAAGTTTGGAGCCATAAAATTCAGGCGGGTTCATTCTTCTGAAATCTCTCACTTTTGCCGCCGCCGTACCAACACTTGGGTTCACGGGGGCAACCACCTCTCTATTAGCTTGTGCTATTACACCTTGAGACAACACTTGAATGCGGACCTCAACTCCGCATTCGTCACATTCTCATTCAATGGGTCAATCAGAGCTTGAGGAGGAACCTCTTTCTCAACATTTCCCTCCTCCAACCTACTAGCATTAGCCCTTCTAGTAGTCATTTGCTAAAAACCATCGGACACGAATTAGGATAAAGACTTATAGAGTTAAAACTCCATGGAACGACTTAGAGAAGTGAAGAAGTGAAATTTCCTAAACATCTAATAGCCTCCTATTCATAAATGTGGCGCACTTCACATTTATGAACACGACTCTACTTAACGCGGTTTGAGACAGCCTAGAGCCATTCTAAACCTTGTGCTCTGATACCAAGTTTCTCACAACCCAGGGATACTGATTCTTATCGTGACCAAGGACACTATCCTACGGTATGAGTGTCTACGATCGTCGATAATATAGTAACCCAACCAAGAGTTGGGGTTGTGTCCCAAGGGAGCGGTTTTGAGAATTGATAGAAAAATAGAATTTACATTCTAACTAGTCGTAGCTAAAGATATTAATGAACGAAAACATAGTAAATAAAAGAGGGTGACACGAAAGTGTCAAATATCAAAGAGGGTTTTGTAACAAGTACTAAAACAGCAAAATAAACAAGAAAATCAAGTATGGGGAAAGGTTCTTGGGATGTGACCGCAATACAAGTTGAGATAAATTGTTGGGTACATGCTTTCGATAGGAAATTTACAAATTAATAGTGACTAGGCTAGGCTTTAAATGTAAATAAGTTCCCTCTCGGGCAACTTACCCCGTTTCAAATGCGTTCCTCTCAGACACCCATTTGCCGCATGAAAACCAGCCTACGCCTTACCCCACTCACTCTTTCGAGCTGAGTGTTAGGATATGGAACTAGGGCTCACCCTCTTAGGCTGAACCTCATGTCGACCCACTCCTTAGGCCATCAGTCTAGTGGTTTTGGTTTCGCGACCTCCCTCTCGGGCAAGCCAAAAACACATGGGTGGCTTTATATTTGCAGCTACAAACCCTTTAGATTAAACCACAACCACTAGGTGAAATCACCATTAAAATACATCTAACCTATCAGAAAGAAAGACCCAACAAGAATATTAACCCATATTTGCTAAATCACACCCCAAGAATGGGGTTTTTTAGCCACACATCAAGAAATAAGAAATTATACCTTACATAATAATGAAATCAACTGGGTATAAGAAATTAAACCTTAAATTAAGCAAAGGAAAATGAATAGAGAGAACCCACTTCCAAACTTGGGGAAGAAGACCTCCTTCCTTCAAGTCTCCACAAAACCCTCTCCAAACTTGAGAGAAAAATATCAGCTAAAGTAGTTCTAAAGTGAAAATAATAATAATAATTGTTCCACTCCACAAAATCCCCTTAAGACTACAATTCTAACTAGTATTTATAGTTTTCATAGATTGTGTTGCGGAGGATTATTCGGTGTCATTAGTCCAGTTCGCCGATGAACTCGGCGATCGGCCTTTTGGTCAGCTCATCGCCTTCAGTGTCTTGTCTTTAGCATCCTCGCATTCTGGATCATTGGGCGGTACAGTACTGCTTCGCGGAACTGATCGACGACTCGCCGACTGCTCCTTTCCTCTCCTTTTGATCCACTTCCTTCAAGGCTTTGCATATTTGAACGAAGGGCGGTTCATGTCGGTTCGGCGACTCGCCAAGTTAAACTCGACGATCCGTAGGATTCCATTTCTTGTTCTTTTCAGCCCTATTTGCTCCGTTTTGCGCCTAAGTGTCCATGCTTCCACTACAACTTCAAATACTTGAAACTTCAGCATTTTAATCAGGTATTGAAATAAAACAAGCATTCAAGGACACTATTTCCATTAAAATAAAACCCTAAATGAGTCCAATTTGTGGACTCATCAGATACCCCATAGATGTAACAAGGCGTAAAAGACTCTGAGAGACCTCATAAAAGAGACTTACCATATCATAACATAAAGTAATAGAAAAGTGGAGAAAATATAAAACTTTTAAATACAATCAAAGTCTTTTATAAAAGCAAGTGGAAGTCTAACCTGACATTGTCTCAAACCATCTAAACATAAGAGAAACAGAAATATTGGGACGCAGCCTATGCAATAGTCTTAAAAGCAAGAGAAATACATAAAAGAGATACGGTGATCCAATCCTCGAATACAATGAGGACTCACCAAAGGTTCACTTCATAATTCTCTAGGAACCTAGCCACAAGTATGCGAATCGGGAAAGTCGGACCCTACATGTGATAAGAATGAAGGCAAGAGTATGTGTTAGTACAATCAAGTACTAAATATGATGGCTAGCATAAACAACATAAACATAAGCGTTAGTCAACATAAGACATAAGGCATAATCATATCAATACATAATAAGCATCATAAAGAAAGAGGAATACTTCCTTAAGTAACCTCACTTATCCTTATCCAAGACTTTGGTCATCCACCTCTAGTCAAGCTTACTTCATGGAAGACATATCTAGCAAAACTCCAAGCAATAATCATCATACATAATCACATTAGTCATACTTAGTTTTAAAGACATGAGGATTCGCCTGAATACCTAGTTCATAAAGGCTAATGGGTATTCGCTTCTTACCTTCTTACTTTAAGATTGCGAGTACTCGCCTCCACAACCTCATCATATAATATAGGTACTCACCTCCACATCATTTAATAAGAATCATGGGTACTCGCCTCCATGTCCATTCATCATAGTAAGAACGTGGAAACTCACCTTTTGTTCAAGTCTAAAGAGTATGGGAATCAACTTGTATCCTTCATATAGAGGCCAAAGGTAATTGCTTCTAGCCTCATCATTCATTAAGCATTTTAGTCTATATTCATTTTAGGTGAGAAATCCTTTCAACCGAGAATCATTCATGTGAGTAAACATTTCACATTCATTCAATCATGCTTATCAATTCGTTACAGGAAGTATCTCTCCCACATCATATCATTAATCAATCAACAATGCATAGTCTAGGCTTTACTCTCAAAGCTTTACATCTCATGATCATCATCTATGATTTACTCTAAAGCAATTAACATCATGTTCATCATATACGCTTCAATCTAGAGCAATTCTATTCATATTTCATCAATCCTATAAGGAGATATCTAACCCATAGAGTTTCCCTAAATTGGCATCAAACATAAATATCAATTCAACCCTAAAATCATAAGATAGGCATGGGTACATGTAATTTCATCCCAAATACATGAAATTCTACCAATTCAATCATAAACAATCATAATCCACTCAATTGGATCAACATTCATCATAGCCCACAACAATGGAAGAAACCCTAACTAGAATTGGGGAAATTCTTTAACAAATTGTACAATTTTAGGGGACTCCATGGATGAAAGGATTCCATGGATGAATAAACCATCATACCTTAGTCAAATAGCCCACAAAATCTTGAAAATTTGAGACTTGATCTTGACCTAGCTTCAAATCTCCTTCTTCTTCTTCCAACTTCTAGAGAGAGAATATTTAAGGAGTTTTGGGAATTCTTTTGGGATTTTGAGATAATGACTTAATTGGGGGATTTTGGAGGTTAAAATCACTTATATAGGTGTCTTAGACTTAGGCAAAACGACACCACTTCAATTAAATTAAAACCAGAAAAGTCCCCTAAGTCCCTAGAATAATTTCCCTGACATGACTCACGAGACCATGACCTATGGACCATGGATGTACCAACGGCCTATCGTGGTCCATCGTGGATCATGGTCAGAGACTTTGGCCAATCCATGACTTCCATATCCGGACAATGGACCCACCCACGGGGCGTTGTCCTTAACACAATGTTTCACTACCTTAAAACAATGTTACGGGATGTCCAATCCACGAAGCCCATACACGGGACATGGGTCCAACCATGGGGTGTGGTTGGCTTTCATGGGTGACACCTAAAATTTCCCCAAAATCTACAATTTGCCTCATTTCAAATCTGGGGTGTTACAGAGAAACGAGTTTGAGAATACATCTCGCTTTTAGATCGAACACACGATTCATATGATTAAGAGTGAATTCTTTTGAATCTCACCACTTAAGCTCACTCATAGGCTTATCTGAAGCCCCTCTGAATTCTCATGACTTCCTCAAGACTTTTACTGAGTGTAACTCATCGATTTGGAACTGGCTTTACTTTTCAACTACCTTAAGTATGGGGGATAGTCGAAAGAATGTGAGAAACACACGAGTTTTAAATAAGTTCTATATGACACAACTCTATTGTACAATTTATAGAATGAAAGAAGGGAAACTCGTGTTTGTAGTCCTTTATTTAAAGAAGTGGGGTCCTCAAAACCATATATAAGATCCTACTGACACGACTTCATAACACCCTAGGACACTTGAACTCTGTGCTCTGATACCTAATTTTTCACGATCCGAGCCTACACCCTGGACATAACCGGCACTCAGGAACCATTGATGGGCCCCAAGCGAACCCTCATCCTGGCTGACTAGAAGCGGAAGACTGACTTGAGCATACATAAGCAACAAATTGAAAGACATGTTTAAAAATAGTTCACTGAATCTCAAAACTTTGCCAAATATACTTAGTATGAAATATAAGTTTTAAGTAAAATATCTGAAACTGAAAGACTCTCCAAAATTGTATATCTATGTAGCCTCTACTATTAAAGAAGAATGTCGGGACAAGACCCACGACACCTCAAAAAAACTAACAGGAATGTAATTGTGAAGTCCTTCGGAATACAAGGAGGCTCACCAAAGCTAACTAGAGTATATAGCGATCTCAATAAAGCTCCTATTGATAATCATGAACACCTATATCTGCATCATAAAAGGATGCAGGTAGAATGATATTAGTACATTGAATGTATGAGTATGTAATATGGCTGAGTAAACATATCACTAAACTGAATGACTAAAAAAAACTCAACTGAATCAATACATGAACATGAAGTGAACACAATTTAAGCTTTACAATAAAATATACAATGAAATAAACATGAAAATAATATACTTTACTTGTGGGGAGTTTCTCTAACCGACAACCAATACCATGAGCCTAACAATGATACAACGTTTCGCCTCACGTTGCCAGGGCCATCCAATACTTTGCCGGGGTATAGGATGATATCGTGACTATGGATCCATCTAATTGGCCTTCTCAGAGGAAGTGAGGAGTCGCATGAACAATCAAATCTATCCTATCCTATCCTATGTTGGTTACGTAGTTCTATGGGATTTCTGAATCATAAAAGGCTCTAACTCAACTCGGTGCTCGATCTACTCCCAAAATAATTAATATAACTTTGTGCTCAATTCACCCATTACAAAAATGAGCTTTTAACATTACTTGAAATACTTTTCAAAACATGAGACGTTTTTACCTTCTTAAAAACATGCACTTAAGAACATATCTTTCAAGTCCAATAATTAACGTAGGTACATATGCATATGTATATATACGAATAAAATAACATTAGAAACTCTTACGTCTTTATGAAATAGAACCTTTAAACTTTGTCTCAAAACTCATCTTTACTTCCTCAAAAACTCAGTGTTGGCTTTGAAAAAACTTTTCAAGATTTATAACTCAAAATAGGGTTCATACTGAATTATAGACATGAACAAATCAATTCAAGGATCTCAATAACAATATAGAAACTCAATACTTAGGAATATAATTTCGAAAAAAATCAGAAATTCAATAACTCAAAATCAACTTAGCTCAAGAATATTCAAATCTAGGGGTAGATCCTAAATTTCTCTTTTACTGATTTGAAAGTAGATGTAGGGCATGAGGACGAACTAGTCCAACACTATGATGGCCTTACATACCTAAAAGAACAAGGTTCTTGAAGAATCTTGGAGAAGAATGTTAAGCCCCGAGCCTACACCTTGGGCAGGACTGACACTCGAGAACTGATGTTTGCGTAATCAAGACACAACTTCCAATACAAGTGTCTACGATCGTACAATAGTAAATTAACCCAAGCAAGGAGAATGATAAATTAAGTCCTAATTAGTCATAGCTAAAAACATTTTCGAATATAAACATGTTAAATCTAAGGGGTGATGCAAGCGTCAATTAACAATGGGGGATTTTGTCACAAGTAAGTAGAAACAACAAAAATGCAAAGAGTACTAATCATGGAGATGGGGTTCTTGGGATGTGATAGGAATACGGGAAAAACTAAACTATTGATAATAAATCTATTGAATATTTGTGACTAGGCTAGACTGTAGAGGGGATAAATTATCTCTTGAGCAACTTACCCCGAATCAAATGGGTTCCTCTCGAACACCCACTTGCCGCATGAAGAGCAGCCTCCGCCTTAGCCCACTCACTCTCTCGAGCTGAGTGTGTGGGAATGAGACTAGGGTTCACTCTCTCGAGCTGAACCTCATGTCGACCCAATCCCACCGGCCATCAATTTAGTAGTCTTAGTTTTACGACCGCTCATGTCTATGCAGTAGCTCCCTCTATTAGGGTCTTTGTCTGAATCTGGGCATCAGTGCCCGAAGCATTTCTCTGGTCTCGAGTCTCAGTACCCAAACTCACCTCAGGAGGAATAGAAGTTCTAGATCCACTAGGAGTTGTTGTGGACATCTCAGTCAGTAATGGCTGGATCACTGGCTGCACAATTAATCCCGCAAGATATAGCAAATCTCTGAATATGCTCTCATCGCGGCTCTCATGCGTTTCCTCTTCGTGCACTGCTATCAGCTCCTCGTCGGTCTCTGCATCTGACTCTTACTCCATTGTGCCACCCCTCTGCACATCTCCTGTGGTAGCCGGAGAAATCCCCGAGGTCTCAGGAGCATCCCTGTCCTCAGCAGCCTCTAGCAGTGAAGTGAAGTCAGTAGACTTAAGATAGTCTACGTCCTTCCTCAAACTCGCAACCTCGGCTTTTAAAGTCATCACCTCAAAGGCCTCCCCCTGAAATAAACATGTTTGGCGTGTGGGTGAACGAAACCAACACTATGTGAACTCACATACCTCGTAGGATTGAATCCTTGGCAAAATCCACAATCAATTCCACTAGAAATCGATGAATCGAGACCTTTTCTTCTCCTTTCTCCTCTTGAGTTCTTTCTCTTAAACCCTAGTGTGATTTTGCAATTGTGTAAAGTGAACCAATTCAGTTTACGACTCTAATTAATTCACTAAAAACGAATTAAACTCATGGGTATGGAAAAGAACAAAATACCCTTTTGAAATCCGGTTAACTTTCCTTATCAAGACAGCCCAACTTCGAACGGGCATATCTCCCTCATAGGAACTTGAAAATTAGCAAACTCGGTGGAGTTGGAAAGATAATTTAATGACCTTTCATTTAATATCTTATAGCACACCTAACTCATCATGTACTAAGGGTTATGGTCATTTGAAGTTGACCCGAAACTTATACTTAGCAAAACTTGCCAAACATTCCAAATTTGATCTTTCCAAAAATGGTTTTTTTCTAATTCAAGTTCTTTCAAATAGCAGGGTGTTACAATATCTTCCCCTTGGGAACATTCGTCCTCGAATTAGATTAGGTAGGCTAAGGGTGTAACATCTAACATTCAGTTCAAACACCCAACAAGCAAATCTAACACATTCAGTATATCAATTGAAGAGTACTAAGAAGAGAATTAGTACCTTGATCTGGAATTTCTCTGGGCTCAAAGAGATGTGGATATCTCTTCTTCATATCCTCCTCAGCTTCCCAAGTAGCTTCCTCAACAAATTGATTTCTCCACAGAACTTTGACTGATGCTACTTCATTGGTCCTCAACTTGCGAACTTGACGATCTATGATCTGAACAAGTATCTCCTCATAAGACAAGCTATCCCTAATACCAATGTATTCGGTTGTTATAATTAATGAAGGATTGCCCATACACTTTTTCAACATAGAAATGTGAAACACTAGATGAATTGCTACTAACTCTTATGGTAGCTCCAACTCATAAGCTACATTACCAATCCTTTTGGATATTTTGTAAGGACCAATAAACTGGGGAATAAGTTTCCCCTTCTTACCAAATCTCATAACACCTTTCATGGGTGAGACTTTTAAGTATACCCAATCATCTACTTCAAACTCCAACTCTCTTCTCCTAACATCAGTGTAGGATTTCTGACGACTCTGTGTGGTTTTCAACATCTCTTGAATAACTTTCACTTTCTCCATAGCTTGATGAACTAAGTCTGGTCCTATCAACCTAGCTTTACCAGCCTCAAACCATCCAATAGGAGATCTGTATCTTCTCCCATAAAGAGCTTCATAGGGAGCCATTTGGATGCTAGAGTGATAATTATTGTTATAAGCAAACTCAATGAGAGGTAGGTGATCATCCCAATTACCCTTGAAATCAATCACACATGCCCTCAACATATCTTCTAAATTCTGAATAGTGCACTCTGCTTTACCATCTGTCTGAGGATGAAAAGAAGTACTCAAGTTCACCTTTGAGCCCAAACCTTTCTGGAATGACTTCCAAATTGTGCAGTAAATTGTGCACCTCTATCTGAAATAAAGGACATTGGAACTCCATGAAGTCTTACTACCTCTTGAATATATAACTTGGCATAATCTTCTGCTGAATGGGTAGTCTTTACCGGTAAAAAGTGGGCTGATTTTTTCATTCTATCAACAATCACCCAAATAGAATTAGGTTGCCTTCGAGACCGTGGCAACCCAGTAATTAAATCCATATTGATCATCTCCCACTTCCATTCCTGAAGTTCTATATTTTGAGCCATACCACCGGGCCTTTAGTGCTCTACTTTAACTTGTTGAAAATTTGAGCATTTAGCAACGAACTCAGCAATACCCTTCTTCATACTATTCCACCAATATACTTCTTAAGTCATGATACATCTTTGTGGAACCCGGATGGATAGAATATCTGGAGCTATGAGCTTCCTCCATGATTCTCTGTTGGAGTTCATCCACCCTTGGTACACACAACCTACCTTGATACCTCAATACACCATCGCCCTCCCTTATTCAAAAGCCATTATTTTTTGCTTATGAACATTTTCCTTCAATTCAAGCAAAATAGGATGTTGGTTTTTTTTCTATTTCATTTCTGACACTAATGATGATTCAGCCCCATTCATCACCACTACTCATCCTTCATTGGAATCTATTAAACGAACTCTCAATCGTGCAAGTCTGTGCACATCTTTTGCTAACTCTCTCTTCTCTTCTTCAACATGGGTGGTACTACCCATAGACAACCTACTCAAAGCATCAACAACAACATTAGCCTTACCTGAGTGATATCGAATACTCATGTTATAATCCTTGAGTAACTCTAACCACCTCTTCTGTCTGAGATTAAGCTCTTTCTCATTAAACATCTACTGAAGATTCTTGTGATCGGTGAACACATCCACATGAACACCATAAATATAATGACACCATATTTTCAAAGCAAAAACTATGATAGCCAACTCTAGATCATGGGTTGGATAATTCTTCTCTTGAACTTTCAGCTGTCTGGAGGCATAAGCTATTACTTTACCATTCTGCATTTACACACAACCCAAACCAACTCTGGACGCATCACAATATACAACAAAGCCTTGCGTACCCTCTGGTAAGGTCAATACTGGGGCAATAGTCAACTTAGTTTTCAATTCCTGAAAACTTTTCTCACAAGCTTCAGACCATTGAAACTTCAGTGTTTTCTGAGTTAACTTAGTTAAAGGGAATGAAATAGATGAGAACCCCTCTACGAACCTTCTATAATAGCCAGCCAATCCCAAGAAACTCCTAATATCCATTGGAGATGTAGGTCTAGGCTAATTTTGCATTGCCTCTATTATTTGATTGTCAACTCTAATTCCATCATCAGAAACAATGTGTCCTAAGAATGCCACTGACTCAATCCAAAACTCACACTTGAGAACTTGACATACAACTCTCTATCCTTTAGAGTTTGGAGAACTATTCTGCGATGACTAACATGATCTTCTTCATTCCTCGAATAGATTAGGATGTCATCAATAAACACTATAACAAACATATATAAATAAGGCTTGAATACTCTATTCATAAGGTCCATGAACATTGCAGTCGCATTGGTTAAACCGAACGACATGACCACAAACTCATAATGACCATAACGGTTCTTAAAAGTTGTCTTTGGAATATCACATTCCCTTACTCTTAACTAATGGTAGCCAAATTTGAGGTCTATCTTAGAGAAACAAGTGGAACCTTGAAGCTGATCGAAGAGGTCATCAATTATCGAAAGATGATACTTATTCTTGATAGTAACCTTGTTCAACTGATAGTAATCTACACATATTCTAAGAGAACCATCCTTCTTTCTCAAAAATAGGACCCGAGCACCCCAAGGTGAGACACTTGGTTGAATAAAACCTTTCTCTAGGAGATCTTTCAAGTACTCTTTTAACTCTTTCAACTCTGATGGTGCCATTTTATATGGCGGAATAGATATAAGGCGGGTATCAAGAAGAATATTTATACCGAAGTCTATTTCTCTCTCAAGAGGGACTCCGGGAAGATCATCCGGAAAGACTTCTAGAAACTCTTTTACTACTAGAACTGACTGAATATGAGGTATCTCAACACTAGAGATATTAACTCGGACTAAGTGATAGACAAACCCCTTGGAAACTAACTTTCTTGCCTTAAGGTACGAAATAAAATGACCCTTAGGCGCTGCTGAACTACTCTTCCACTCTATAACGGGCTCATTAGGAAACTGGAACTTATCAACTCGAGTTCTAAAATCAACTGAGGCATAACAGACATGAATCCAGTCCATACCAGAATGACATCAAAATCTACCATGTCTAACTCAACTAAGTCGGCCATGGTGCTCTTGTGATAGACGAAAATGGTACAATCACGATAGACTCTCTCTGCTAGAATAGAATCACCAACAGGTGTAGAAACACTGAAGGGCTCAATAATTTTCTCAGGTAGAACATCAAAATTCATCGCAACATAAGGAGTCACAAAAAATAGACTCGCTCCTGGATCTAGCAAAGCATAAACATCAAAGTTAAAGTCTTGGATCATACCAGTGACAACATCTAGCGAATCCTCTTGCTCTTAGCGACTAGTGATATCATATAGATGGTTTCCTCCTCCCCCTGCCCCTGAAGTAGCTCCTCTAGAAGCAGGAGCAACTGAAGAAGACTGAGCTTTATTTTCCCCATTACTATTACCCTGCCTGTTCTTATGTTATTCTCTCATAAAATGACTAGTCTGACCACACTTGAAGTAACCAGTGGAGCCATCATGACACACCCTTGAGTGGCTCCTACCACACTTAGCGCATGCAGGAGTCTTAGTACCCCCTTATGCCATAATACCTTGAGAATGTGCATGTCTAGCTCTGAAATTCTGTGAATTTCGACTATTGTACTCACATTTGTTCCTTGGTGCAGGTGCACTAGCAGATAGTGGAGCATGTCCCTTTTTTTTCTGTTGGAAAGATGATTGGTTGGCATTACTCTTCTACTTCCCCGACTCATTCCTTGTCTTAGTTGTCTTATTTCGAAACTCCTCCCTATCTTTCAGCTTTTCTTCCTCAAACTATTGTACAGGGATCATCAGCCTGACTATGTCCAAATCTCCTATCACCATAGCTCCTCTGCCTTCCCTACTAGTCAGACGAGATAACCCGACAACAAACAAACTCATCCTGCTTCTTATGTCAGCGACCATCTCCAGAGCATAGCGGGAAAGTTGTGTGAACTTCATATTGTACTCAAGAACACTCAAAGAATCTTGCTTAAGAGTGAGGAACTCTCATACTTTTTATTCTCTCATTTCGTCGAAAAAGAAAGGCCCCAAGAAGACCTCATCAAACAAAGCCCAACACACAAGTGGTGCACCCTCAACTCGATTCTTCCTCCATTGATCAAACCAGATTCTAGCGAAACCCTTTATTTGGTATGCAGCTCATTCCACCCTTTCAACATCGACAATATTCATAATCTCAAAAACCTTCTGAAGCTCTTCAATAAAGTTTTCTGGATCCTTGGTAACACTTGAACCAGTAAAGCTTGGAGGATTCATCCTTAAGAACTCACAGATTCTTAAAGTATCAACCACTTCCTGTCGATTCTCTCTATGTCCAACTTGATTGGTCACAGCTTGACTCAACATCCAGATAGCTTCATGGAACTCATCATTGGTGACCTCTCATTGGGGTTGCACTTCTGATGCATTAGGTACCCCTTGATCCTGTGGTTTAACATTTCTCCTAGCGGGACGACCTCTGATAGCTCTTCGTGGAGACATGATCTAAAAGACACGCGTAAGCACGAATGACAAGAATCTTTTTAGAGATAAACTCTATCGCACATAAGAGTATGAAAGAAGTGAGATAGTTTCTAAGAGTTGCAACCTTCTAATGATAGATGTGGTGTGCTTCACACCAATAACTAGGACTCTACATACCTAACATCATAGACTCCCTAGGACACTTGAACTCTCTACTCTGATACTAAGTTTATCACACCCCGAGCCTACAACCTGGGAGGGACTGCCACTCGAGAACCATTGCTGGTCCCAAGTGAACCACTAGCCTGGCTTAACTCTTAGCGGAAGACTTATTCATGATACAAATAATTTAAAAAGTAAACATAAATCTCAATAAATAACTTAGAAAGTATAATGAACATTCACTAGCCAAAATGGCACTCAAGTCTCAAACATCAAATCATGAATGGAAAACTCAAGAACTAATATCAACTAATTGTCTATGAAGTCTCTAATAACTGAGATGGACATCGGGACAAGACCCTCGACATCCTAATGAACTACAATGATAAAGTAATAAGAAAGGGGATCCTCTGGAAGAAAGGAGACTCACCAACAACTCTGAAGCTCAATTGGATCAACGATGCGTTGGATGTTGATCCTTGTTACCTATATCTGCATCATAAAAAGATGCAGGCCAACTGACATCAGTACATTGAATGTACGAGCATGTGAGGGGAATTCTAAAACAAGACATAAGCTTGAAAGGGACTGAAAGAACATAACTGGGCTCAACTCAACTCAACTTAACTCATTTCAATATAAAGCAATAATATGAATTCAATATAAAGAAAAGCTTTTAAAACATGTATAACAACTCTGTGTATTCAGAAATACAAAAGTAACTCAGTTTGTATGCAAAGATACAATATAAACTCTATTTTTATATAAAAATTCAAGTAATCACTGTGTATTTAAAAATACAAAATATAATTGTGGGAGTTTCTCTAACCGACAACCATCACTTAAGAGTTATGTGATGATACAACGTTTTGCCTCACACTGCCAGGGCCGTCCTATACCTTGTCGGGGGTATAGAACCTAACTACTAAGTGGATCCACTAGTATACGCTAAAAAGAACTAAAGAATCATCTAAATAGTATGGCCCTTCCCACCCATGTTGTCTACATGGTTTATTGGCGCTGTGAGTTGTCTTAACTCTCCCTCATATCGGTGCTCAATACTACTCCCAAAATATAACTAGCTCATATGTTACAAACGTAACTCTTTGTGTGGTTTGAAATAATTACTCAAAAACTATCCTAAAGGCTCTCTAGGAAATTAGTGTTTCCTCTCTTGCTTAATTGTGAAACATTTACTCTTTACTTAAAAACTAGCTCAAAGGCTCTTGCTGGAAATCGGTATTTCCTTTCTTGTTTAAGTGTGAAAACATTTACTCTTTGGCAATACATAGTGCCCATATACTCTTTTGATGAAAACTAACTTCATTTGTTACTCTTTACTCAACTCGAAATTCAAGTCTTAAAACAAGTTTAAAGCATTTGCAAAAGACTTCTTGAAAAGACGTTAGGAACTTTCTAGACTTGGTTCTTAACTTTCCTTGAATTTGAATTTATGGATTCGATGTTAGGATTCATGTTTTTGGATGATTTCTAGATGTTTAGAAGTCATTTAGAGTAGTTACAATCGATAGGAAGTGTTAGTACACTTTAGAAGGACCCAAACGGGCTAAACGACGAAAATTGGGTTAGGACGGACGACACGGGCGTACTGCTGGCGCGCGGCACTAACCCCAAAGTTCAGAGAGCCATTTTCGGCACACTGCTGATGAGTCACCCCAGCCTCCCTGGCGCATCAGGGGTGCGCCGCGCCAGCTTTCCCCTAGTCAAATCTGACAAATTTTTCATCTCGTTTTCTAATCTTAATTCAATTAAATTTGATTCTTTTTCTCAATATCACTTTAGATTCAGATACCCAAAACATGTACGCAAGAATCTAACTCAAAACAACTCTTAAAGTTGATAAAATATCTCAAGAAACTCATCAATCCCATATAAGTTCAAGAATGAAAGCAATTCAAGAACACAACTCAAGAACATCAAATCCTCAATCTTTTTGGACGAAAATTACACTAAAATAAACATGTTTGGCATGTGGGTGAATGAACCCAACACTATGTGAACTCACATACCTGGTAGGATAGAATCCTTGGCGAAACCCGCAATCAATTCCTCAAGAAATCGATGAATCTAGAACTTTTCTTCTCCTTTCTCCTCTTGAGTTCTTTCTATAAAACTCTAGCTTGATTTTGCAATTGTGTAAATGGAACCAATTCATTTTAGACCCTATTTAAGTCACTTAAAATGAATTTAAACCGATTGGGTATGAAAAACACCAAAATATCCTTTTAAAATCCGGTTAACTTTTCTTATCTAGACAATCCAACTTTGAACGGGAATATCTCCCTCATACGAACATGAAATTTAGCAACCTCTGTGGAGTTGGAAAGATAATTCAATGCCCTTTAATTAAACATCTTATAGCACATCTAAGTCATTATGTACTAAGAGTTATATTCATTTGAAGTTGACCCAAAACTTATACTTAGAAAACTTGCCAAACTTTCCAAATTTGATCTTTCCAAAAATGGTTTCTTTCTAATTCTAGTTCTTTCAAATAGCGGGGTGTTACAAAGAACTTGATTAGAAGCCTTGAAACCCTAACTTGAAGGAGAACAATCAAGAAAACCTTTCTTGAGATCTCTTGAATTAGTTTCTTGAAACTCTATGGCCAAGAATTAGGATTCTCATTAATAACTCATAATAATATGAACAAATTTGAGTTGGAAAGAATTAAATTCTTGGAGAAGAACTTACCATGAAGAAGAATCTTGAAAAAATATTGAAAGAATCTTGAAAAAAATGGAAAGAATCTTGAATGGAAATCCTATGTTTTGATTTTTCCTTAGGGTTTTTCCTTAGAGTTTGAGAGAGAAGAGAATGATGGATTAAGAGATGTAAAATCTGATTGTTTTGGGTCTTTAATTAGTAAAGAAATTTGTTTAGGGTTTTCTTAGAAGTAAAAAGACAAAAATGATACCTTTTAATGTTTTCTTGTCGGCTAATTCGTAACAACACTATATTAGGTTACTAAAATGGTTGTAACTTTTTACTCAAAGATCCGATTGTTGTGAAATCCGTGGCGTTGGAAAGTATATTCAAATACCTTTAATTTGATTGGTTATGGGTTACGTAAATATTTATATTCTAAGAGATATTGTTGTTTTAAAGTTAACCCAAAGAGAATCTTACATCAAAACTTAATCGATAAGGAGACTTTCAACTCTACTTTGTGCTAGGAGTTTCTAGTGACCTTAATTGATATCCAAAATCATTCTCATACTAAAGAATTTAACATTACACATATGAGCAATTTAAGAATCACCCGATATGACCCTACAAGTAAATGAAGAATAGTTTGAGTCTTAACTTAGAAATTTTTGGGGTATTACAGAAATAGGGCTCAACTAAACAATAAGGTACTCAAGATACTCAACAACAATAAAAGATGCAATATCTGGAAAGCTTTTAAACCAATAGACAATAACTCAATTGTATGTAAAAAAAACAATAATAACTTTGTTCGTATATAAAAATATAAAGTAACTCTATGGGAGATTCTCTAACCGATAACCATCACTATGAGTTATGGGATGATACAACGTCTAGCCCACGCTGCTAGAACTATCCTATACTTTGCCAAGTTATATAACCTACTAAGTGGATCCACTAGTCTATGCTAAAAAGCAATAAGGAATCATCTAAAAAATATGACCCTTTCTACCCACGTTGGCTACATGGTTTATGGGGGCGGTGAGTTGTTAGAACTCACCCTTATATCGGTGCTCAATACTTCTCCCAAAATATAACTAGCTCATATGTTTAAAAACATAACTCTTTCTGTGTTTTGATATTATTACTCAAAATTATTTCTCTTAAAAGAGATGGTACTCAAACTGCTCAAAATTCTTTTGGAAATCTCAGTTTCCTTTCATCTTAAATGTAAAAACATTTACTCTTGGAAATACTTAGTTCTCATATATCATTTTAAAGAAAATGAACTCAACTCAACTCTTCCTCAACTCAGTGGTCAAGTCTTTAAAAAAAGTTTTAAAACAATTTGTATAAAGACTTCTTAAAATAGGATTCATGCTGAATTATGGACGTGAACGACTCAATTCAAGGTTTTCAATAACCATGCATAGAACTCAATACTTGGAACTCAACAACTCCAGAACTGAAGGAGTCAATGATAGTACTCATCTCAAGAATGTTCGAATCGGATGGTTCATGCAGAATTTATGGGCATGAACTACTCAACTCAAGAACTCAATGATACTTCTCATCTCAAGACTGCTCGACTCATAGGGTTCATGCGAAATGATGGGCACGAACTGCTCAACTCAAGGACCTTCATGGGTAACATATTGTAGTAGTCCCTTGATTAGGAATATAATCCCAAAATGATTAGGAACTCAATACTCAAGACTGAGAACTTGAAGATACTACTCCTCTCAAAGAAAATCAAGTTATGGAGTTCACGCAACATTATGGGCTTTAACGACTTGACTCAAGGATCTCAATGATAATATAGACTCATGAATACATTCTCCTCCTTCTCATACTCACTTACTCGAGTCTTGAAACAATTTAAAAGTTATTATAGAAGACTCCTCGTAAAGACTCAAAGGGACTTTCTCAAACTTTAATCAAATCGATAGTTGATCTCGAAGGATTCACAATTTAACTCAAGATTTTCTTGAACTCTACTCTTAACTCTTCCTTGAATTTGAATTATGAAATTAAGGATCGTGACTTGATATATAAGATTTCTTAATGACTGGATGTAGGTTGGATGGTAAAAATCACTAAGAGAGTGAGGACATGTTTTGAAAGATCGAATACGGAACAAAGAACGGAAGCGGAAAGGGACCTGGCATCCCTAGCGCAAGTAGTGGCACACCGCGCCAGCCCTCCATGGACTGAGACTGGTCTGGGACTCACTGCAGGCGCAGAGCGCAAGCTTCTCAGGCGCAGGGAGCTACGTCCTAAGGCGCAATAGGGGTGCGCCGCTCCAGCCACGTTCCAGACGAATCTAACAAACTTTTCTTCAATTTTTCCAGCCCTACCTCGTCTAAACTCGAATGATTTCCTCCAAACTCTTTTGGATCCTTAAACCCAACCTAATTACAGCGAATTCTACACCAAAATATCCACCAAGAACAACACTCATTCGCAACTCTCACCTCAAGAACTCAATAAGAACTTCATTATCAAAAACGAAGCACAAAACTTCAAAAACTCAACAAGATTATCAATATACTCAGTTTCATGGATGAAATTCGTAAATGAAACTCATGATTGGTGTGTGGCAAACAAACCCAACACTATAGAAGCTTACATACCTCTTAGGATAAAATCCTAGGCAAAATCCCTTGATGAATCGCACAAATCTTGAATGCACTTTCTTTTCTCCTCTTACCCTCTTCTTAAACTCCTCTAAAAATCCTAAGCATATTTTTTAAATAACTAAAACTGATTCCAATCATTTTAGACTCCTAAAACCTTGCAAAAATTGTCTAAATCCAATTGGGTAAGGAAAAGACCAAAATACCCCTCATATTTTTGGGTAACTTTCCTTAATTGGACAGCCTGACTTCAAACGGGAATATCTCCCTCATATGAGCTCGAAAATTAGCAAACTCGGTGGCGTTGGAAAGAGGATTCACGGATGTTTCATTTGATATTTTTTGGGTCTACTAACTCATTCTTTGCTGAAAGTTGTGGTCGTTTAAAATTGACCCAAAACTTAGAAGAATCTCTTAATGACTTGAAGGAATTCTCTTTAGTTCTTTTTGGAACTAAAGGTGCCTAATCTAGCAACCTTAAAGCCTAAGAAAAAATTAATTCCTTGGTAAAATCTTACTCACAATGAAGAATAGTTCGAGTCTTAGCTTAAAAAAAATTCGGGGTGTTACACTATCATTAATAAAGCATATACTCAAACAAAAATGAAGGATGTAATGAGATGCAATACAATGCAATGTGACACCATGAAATGATATGCCTCTCGAGTACTCTCACAACCGTATATATATGATACTCTTCGTAAATACATCGAGAGTACATGACCCATGGGGGACTCACGAAGTCCATCTACCAACACATATGATCTCCACGTGTTTGTGCGGACGATCTCAACGCACTATCATAAAATCAAACAATCCTACCACGGACAATCTCTACGTGCCCAAATTATAATCATAACTCGATCTCAACACGGAAGATCTCCACATGTTAGATATTTACTCATACTCAATCTCATATCAATGCATGTGCACAATATTATATCAATAAAAGGGGATGATGAAGCATCTCAATAAATCAAATGTCGTTGTGACATATAATTACCTCAATTATCACAAATATACAGATTCAAATAAGAAACACAACCACACAAAACACAACAAGTCACTATCTACATCAACAAAATGCCCATATGCTTTGTCATTCTCAAATTACAGTATATCATATTATAGTAATAAACTTTCTCTTTAATAACACCGATACGCATACCGATACCCATCACATCATTGATACGGGACCCCCATCTTTCGCCCTTACCCATTGTCTATTCTATTTTTAATCTTTAATTATAAAAACGTCCTTCAATGAAATCTAGAAAGTCTTAACATACCCGAAATGATGAACACATGTCACGAATCCTCAAGATATTGCATTTCCCTTTCGCAAGGCTTCAAAGTGTTCTCAATCTATCAAATATGCATTGTTCGTAAGTAACCAAATCCGTAGACACCCATTACTATACTCCTAGCCTAGACCTCAAAACTCACCCAAAAAATTGAATCTAGGTCCACAAGGATAAAATTGCAAATTTAGTAAAACTAAACAAACTAATATATACTTAAGTTACTGAGCACAAATTTATAATCAAGTTTCTAATCTTGAGGTCAATTAATTTGTCAAGTCTCATATTTTTTAAATTCAAGCTTAGGATTAAGTCTCAATCTCATCAATTAACACAAATCTAGTAATATTTATATAATACAATATGTATAATAATTAATTACCTATCTCAATATGCCAAAATATTAAAATATATGTGATAAACCGCAATAATTCTTCTTAATCGGAACTATAGGCCCAATAAATTTAACTGGAAACAACCTCCTAGACGACATGACCTTAACTTCCAGCAAATCTATTTTATATATTATACATAATATAAAATATGTAATTTCTAAGGATTAATATCAAGTGCCAGCGACATCATTGTCTAATAATGACCATTAAATATTTTCCCCTCGACCCATCAAATTACAAATACCATAAAACTACATTAACAATTTCTATCTTAAACATTAACTTTTAATCACCTTTTCTTTCTTTCTTTATTTCCCCACAACCCCATAATATAATAATATGCCATCATTAAAAAAATCACACAGGAATTATATACTTCTTTACCTGATTCACTCACGATGCCTCTTCGTAATTGTGCCCCCGCCGCACTGATTTTGTTCTTTCATGTTATGACTCAAAAATAATATCAACCCAATTTAACTTTAATTTTTTCTTGAACATGTGTTAAGTGGTACAAGTCATTAAATAAATTATGGACTTGGCCCATTAATCATCAACTAAAATAATTATTTAAAATTACTCAACAACTAAATAACCATAATTAAATAAATAACCCAAAATTCCTATTTAAATTCAAGGAAAGAGTAAAAATAGTTCTTGTGCTCAAAACGATCTAGCGGATCGTTACATCATCTACCACTAAAACAAACGTTCTTCCTCATATGGTAAAAGAATAGGATGTACATGGACGCTCAAAAGTTAGAGATATCTAGTCTGTATGTTCGAATCGTATTCCTTAGTAGCCTCCTCATCCAGATGATGCTCCCATTGAACCTTGATTGTAATAATTTCTTTCGACCTCAACTTCCAAATTTTCCTGTCCAATATGGTTATCGACTCCTTCTCAAAAGTCAAATTATGTTCAAGTAATCCCTAATCTTATGGAATCACATGAACATCATTCTGATGATACTTCTTCAACATCAAAATATTAAAATAAGACAAACACTTGATAAGCCAGGTGGCGAGCTAACTCGTAAGACAATTTCACATAGACGCTCAACAATCTCAAAATAAACCAATATACCTCGGGTTCAACTTGCCCCTCTTTTTCAAACTCATCAAACCCTTACAGATTAAACCTTTTATAGTTATCGCTCTCAACCATGAACTCCAAATCACAAACCTTTCAATGTGGATATCTCTTTTGCCTACTCTAGAAACCTATCCGAAATTTAGTCGACTCTATCCAAGGACTCTCTCGATAGATTTGTACCCTACAACCTAACCTCAAATGTATCAACCCAACCAATCAAATATCAACATCCTCTACCATACGATGCCTCAAATAGTGTCATCTCAATGCTAGAATGATAAATCTTATTGTATACAAACTCTGTTAAAGACAAAATTTAATGCTAAAATCCACCTGAGTATCCAACTTCATCTGCATAGACTGCTAGAAATGAAGTGTAAATTGTGTGCCTCGATCTGAAGCAATAGAAATGGGCACCCATGCAAGCGAACTATATCCTGTATGTAGATCTTGGCTAACTTTTCTAAATTATAAGTAGTTTAAATCAGTATAAAATATGCAGCTTTGACCAATCGATCCACAATGACCCATATAACATCAAACTTGCCCAAGATATGTGGAAAACCTACCACAAAGTTCATAGAAATACACTCCAACTTTCACTTCGGTATGGACATCCTTGAGTAACACCTCTAAGGTTTTGGTGTTTAGATTTCACTTGCCGATAATTGAAATCTCAAGGTACAAATTATACTTGTCAATCTTCGTACAATATTATGAGTAATGTTGTCTCAAATTACAATAAATCTTGGTATACCAAATAAATAAAATAACTCAAATTATGGGCCTCTTCTATGATAGCTTGATCAAATCACATGTCCGAAAAATACACATGTGAACAGTTATCCTCAAAACTCCCTCGCTATTCAAAATTGCCACCTTGGCTTCTCCTTATAACACCTTTTCTCGAATCTTACACAAGTTTACATCATCAACCGTTGAGCTAGAATATGCTCCAATATGGACAACCTCGCCTCCATATAAGCTAACACTCTACCAGATTTTAAATATCAAGTCTCAAAAAGTTATTAGATAAGACCGGGTCATTCATAGTCAAAAGACACTCCCTCATCTGAAATAGGCCTAGACTATCCATACCTACCGCATTTCGAGTCGAGGCTTTTGCTACCACTCCTTGTCCTTAATGTCAACGGATAGTTACCCCATAGTCCTTGAGCAACACTAACCATCTCAATTGTCACACAATAAGATTTCTATAGTTGAATATAAATTCGAGACTACAATGATCCTTGGACACCTCACAATGCACACCATAAAATTAATGTCTTCAAATCATTAGTGCAAACATTATGGCATTCAACTCTAAGTCATGGGTAGTATAGTTCTTGTCATGAACCTCCCACTACCTCGAACATAAATTGTAACCTTCCCCTTATATATTAATACACAACCAAGATCAATCTAAGAAATATCACAATATACAATAAAATCATCTCCCTCCACAAGTAGAGTCAAAATCAAAGTAGTAGTCAATAAAATCTTGAGCTTTTGAAAACTCACCTTACACTCACCAGACCACTGATAAACCATATTCTTTTGGATCAAACTACTCAATACGAATGCAATACATGACAATCCCTCCAAAATTATCAATAATAATCTGAGAAACCTAAGAAACTCTTAATCTTGGTAATAGAAACACATTTGTCCAAATTATGAACTACCTCAATCTCCTCGGGATCCACCATAGTACCTTTCTTGAACACTACATGGTCCCAATATGTCACCAAACTAATCAAAGTCCGCACTTTAAAAACGTGCATAAAGCTTAATCTTCTTTAGATTTTAAAGAACAGTCCTCAAATGATGTTCGTGATCCTCCCTACTACGAGAGTATATCAGTATATCATTAATAAAGATAATAACTAAGGAATCCAAGTACAATAGAATCAACCTATGAAAATATACTTGAACTAATAAATCTCTTACTCAAACAAATCTTGTTACCGTTCTTTCAATTCCACATGAGCATTCTAGTAAGAAATGATAGAAATAGGTCGAATTTCCAACGGTAAGTCAATACTAAATTCGATATCAAGATCAGGTGAAATACTTCCAAAAACTCTTACCACTGTAACCGATTCTAAAGGAAAATTATCAATACTAGTATCACAAAAATAAGTCAAATAGGTGATGCATCACTTTCTCTGTTTACATGTTCAGACTTCATGATTTAAAAATACCCTTCTCGAATATATACTGTGAATTTCTTACCACTTCATTTTAGGAATACTTGATAAATCTGAGCTTGCCGGCTTGGCCTAATAACCTTAAAATGCATGATATAGAGAGATACAATTCATATTCAAAAGAACTAAGTTTGTCCACATGTCATGTACTATAAAGTCAACAACATAAGATCGATGAAGTTGATCTACCACTAGGAATCATCTTCAGGTATAGCAATATGAATAGAAATAGGAAAAGAGTCACAAAGCATATTCAAATCCTAATTAAGGTATGTACTTACGTAAAATGAAGACGACCCACACTCAAAATTAAATTATAGATAATCGAGAGCTTATCGAAAGATACTTTGAACAAACTTGGTTACTCTAATAGATTTAGTTATTTATCGATATAATATTTCCAACCACCAAAATATTAGTCAATGAATTGTAGGGTGATCCTTTACCATTATACACCCATCTTTATGAATGTCCCCACATAGTTCCATACAAGTATCCCTGCCAAAATCCTTTACCTAAAGAACTTTTCTCTTCTCCTAGTACAATTAATATCCTGACCCTCAAATCAATATTTGAAAGGCTCCTCACAACACGAGTTTATCAATATTTGTCATCAACACACTACATTAATGTCCTTGTTAACTTATATCTTATTTAGACTTTTATACTTTCTTGATGTATTAGACTTGACACACCCCTTGACTCTTATCAAATGAATACCAACGTGGCCATCATTCCATCCAATTTGACTATTCAAATATCTTCAATATAACCCTACTCCAATAAACGTTATTGTGAGTAACATTTTACACCTAAAACGTTACTCACAGTAACGTTTATTCATTTAACGTCGTCAGCTCCGTCAGTTTTTGTCCGTTGAATTTTTAAAATAAAAATAACCTAAAACGTTACCATGAAGTACGTTTATACTACTTTTGTAAAAAATTTAAAAAACGTATTAATTTGGTGAATTGGTTTTTAAAATAGCTTATTTTGGTCAATGCTTCAGAAATTATGTTGGACAACTTTATGTTGAAACCAACACTGTTATATTATATTTTTTTCTTCACCTCTTACTCTCTTCTATTAATATTATTATGAAGAAAGTGGGTTATTTTAGAACTTAAGTAGTTTAAATGGGACGAGAATCAATTATTAGGTTATTACAATCTCCCCCCGCCCCCACCCTTCTATAAAAAATCGATCTCCAAAAAGGTATATTTACTTATATATGTAAATAAGTGAGGCTATTTGGCTCACATTACCTTCTCACCTTTCAATTTCGCTTTCTCGCCAGTATAAATTTTCCGTACAACTTTTATTGATGTAATCTATTTCGATAACAACCTCATCATTTGTCAATTGTTATCACTAACTCCTCTTCATAAGTTAGATCCTCGTCTAATTCAATATTCAATTGTTAAAAGGGTATAATATGTACTTTTGCAACATAGATACATGAAATATTCAATGCACAGACGATAACTCTTGTAGAAGTGCTAAATAATATACAACAATACCAATTTTTCGCACACTCAATTTTTTCTTCTTTACAAATATCAAGACGCCTTACATTTGCTACTCATAAGAATATGTGATCTCTTATAGAAAACTCGAACTTTTGATGTATTTTATCCACATAAGCCTTTTTGTCTACTCTAAACTACTATCATTCTCTAATTTATTAGATCTAGTCAAATGATAATTTTATTTTATTTGAACCAAATATCTTTGCCTGACCAGCCTCAAACCATTCATTGGGGCAGCGACATCTTGTTCCATACAAAGTCTCGTAAAATGTCATATGAATGCTTTCTTGGAAGTTGTCATAGTAAGCATACTCTACCAAATGCAGGTAACTGTCCCCGACTACCACCAAAATCAAGAACATAAGATCTCAATATATTTTTCAATGTTTGTATGATTTGATCTGATTTTCCTTCCATCTGTGAATGAAGTTTGTCACATTCAAAAAAAGTGTCAATAATTAAAGTGGCTTAACCACTTGAATGTCAAACTCACAGGGTCTTGTGATTTTGCAAGAATCTAATTTAATGTAATATGACAAATTTAAAAAGTGTTTCGGTAAACAAAAGGAGGTTTTCGGTTGTTTTTTATATCTACTTAGGATTAAATAATGAAATCAAGTAAATTGGTTGTAAGCACAGCTTGAGAGAAATTTCAGAGTTACGACTCTCGTAAGTAATCATGTAAAGTATCTGATTTCATTGACTTAATTTATTCATCTAATTTTTTTATGGGGATAATAATATAATCATTGACTTTCAAGCCTCTAATCATTTATCTATGTTGACCTCCTAACTACATTGTTGAGCTCTTATGATAACTCAATATGATCATATATAACCATTTCAGATTTTTTAACCAAGAGGGCATTCTGGTATATTACTATCCTAGTCTCAAATCAATTTTTCAGTTTACTAAAGTAGAAATCCTAATCCTTATATTTCATATTTTATATGATTCATCTTTCGGGTTCACAACGAGCTTTATTCATTTATTTGATGGCCGTTAAGCATTAAAATAGTAATCACAAGATTAAGAACAACTAATATTGATAAATAAACTTCATCAATTTAAATGTCTATTAAACAATCATATTATGATATTATGATCGTAACGAACAAGGGTGTTTAGCTACTCATGCTCTGATTAAAACTATAATAATTTAAATTCTTCATACAAAATATTGCTAAGAGAATTAAGAAGAAAATAAACCTAATGATGGAATCTCCCTTCCGCGTTAGATTTTCTCAAAAAGTGATCAACCCTTTAAAAATGATCGAGGGTTATATTTATAATAGTGAAAAAACCCTTAATCCTTGTTAGGCTTGGGCTTGGGCTTGGGTTTGGACTTGAACTTGGCACTATTTTTACCCGGATACAAGGCTGGCATGGTGTGCGGGGTATTTCCCTGTCAGGGTGGCGTGGTGCACCAAGCAGTACGCCTGTCAAGATGATTTTTCATATTTTTGAACTTTGGGCCTTGATGCAACATGCTAGGCAGTTCCCCAATTAGTCTGGTGGAGAGCGTCAGTCAATGATCAAGTTTCACTTCGTGTAAAATCCTTCCAACTTCGTTTGTAAGTTCTGACATTCCATCTTTGGCTAACTTTTGGTGCTTTTTCTCCATGGTTTTATCTGCAATGCATATAATCACATATTTTGGCTCATTCTCAAACATATCACAAGTATGTATCTAAATGCATGATTTTAAATATTTAACATCCTAAAAACAAGATAAAAGATTGGTAAAATGCGGTAAACATGCGTACAAATTAGCCCACGATCAAAATGCAGTACTCAAATACACTCATTGTCACAATCCGAATACTCTAGTCATGATGATACCTACCATAATCCACCAGTAGGTAAGTCAGCCAATATTCCAAAATGACAAGTGACTTGCATGTTGGGTAGAATAAAGTATCAACGAGAATATAATCACAATATGAAGGAAAACATAGAGGAAATGAGAAATGAAAGTACAAGTGTCAAAAGTACAGACTTGTCACGAATATAAATGACTAATCAAATGATTAGCTTGAGATCGTTATTTTTTATTTCTCCTAGGAAAAACAATTCCTAGTTTGAGACTATTATTTTCATTTACTCATACGATAAACACTTCCTAGTCATGACCATTATTTTTTATATTTCTCCTAGGATAAACACATCCTAGTCTGAGAAATTTATTTTTTATTTTCTCCTAGATTAACATTTCTTAGTCTAAGATAGTTATTTTTCATTTTCTCCTAGGATTAAACACTTCCTAGTTTGAGACCGTTATTTTTTAAATTTTCTCCTAGGATAAACATTTCCTAGTCTGACACATTATTTTTTATTTTCTCCTAGGATAAACATTTCCTATTCTGAGACATTAACTTTTATTTTTCTCCTATGATAAATACTTCCTTCTGAGATCGATATGTTTTTTTTTCATAGGATAAACCTTTCCTAGTGTGAGACGTTATTTCTTTTATTTCTCTCAGGATAAATATTTCCTAGTCTGAGATTGTTATTTTTTTCTCCTAGGATATTCATTTCCTAGTCTGAGATCATTATTTTTTATTTTCTCCTATGATAAACCCATCCTAGTCTGAGATCGTTATTTTTTATTTTCTCCTCGGATAAACACTTCCTAGTCCAAGACCGTTATTTTTATTCTCTCTTAGGATAAGAATTTCCTAGTCTAAGACCATTATTTTATATTTTCTCATAGGATAAAGACTTCCTAGTATGAAACGTTATTTTTTTTTATATATTTTCTAGGATAAACACTTCCTAATCTGAGATCATTATTTTTATTTTGTGTTATGATAAACACTTCCTAGTCTAAGACATTTAGTTTTCATTTTCTCCTAGGATAAACACTTCCTATTCTGAGACGCTTATTTTTTTAGATTCACATTTGTTAATTACTCATAACAAATTTTCCAATGAAAACTGGGGCAAATGTTTTTGTTTATTTCTTTTGTTTGTAATGATTTAAAGGTTTCTTCAAGTCAAACATGAATTTGAAATTTAGGAATAAAGTTTCAACTCTTTAAAAAAGTGTCAATGCATGTAGCAGCTTGACATCTGTTTCTATTCAACTACTGAGCAAGAAAACATGCAGGCATTCAACAACATTTTCAAATTGTCGTTTGGAAGAGTGTCAAAACTTACTTTGTGTGTCAAATTTATGTCTCGAGTTCAGTCAAGATCAAGGTACTCACCAAAAAATCAAGGTAATATCTGAAGGTCAAGACTCAAGTGATAATTCAAGTCTAATTTCAAGAAAATCTTCATAGATAAGAGTTTGTATTTGTATTTGTATTTTTTTTCTTTTTTTTAATTGGCTTTCATTTTTATGTATGGATAGGAGCCACGAACTGGAGCCTCGATGGAACCTTAGTTAACTTTCAACTCATCACTTCATATCTTTGAATTATGCGTGACCTGATTTAATTTTCTTATAATCCGGGATATGTAAGTTGTCCAAAACTAGGACTCGGTCTCATATTTTTCTTTCAAATAAAATTCGGGTCAAAATTTGTCATTGGCTACTTCTTTATCTTAAAACTCTTCATGTTTTCAATGAAAGAGGGGAAAACTATGGACACGTAATTTTTTACCGAACCTAAATTTTTACACAATTTTTTCTTAAATATTTCTTTTAGATCAAATTAAATATTTTATTTTTTCATTGTATTTTAATAAGTTTATTTTAAAAGATCTGAAAAACTATAAAAATAAAGTCACAGTTTAAGTTACATTTTGTTTTCAATTTATTTTAAAAAAATTAAAACTTGAAAAAATATATGTTTTCTTTTAATTTAAATTTTAATAAATAAGTTAGTGTTTCTTAATTATATTTTCATATTAGATATTTAACATTTCTTTTATTTCTATTAGTTTAGAATAGCTAGGTAAAATTTGTTGTTATTATTTTATATATATATTAATTATTAAAATAAAATAACGTAACTACCCCATAAGCCAATTACTCTCACCCCCATTACCCTCATCTACCCCTCCCCCTACACCTATCCTACAAAAAGAGAACACAAACAAACGAACAGGAAAAAAAGAAGAGGAGAACAAATACATTTTTTTATTATTCCTTTCAATTACTACAGCAACCCAATACACAAAAAGTAACACAAAAGTAGACACAACTAAAAAAAAACCTTCACATTTTATTTTGTTTTCTTTCAAAAATCCCCCAACATATTCACACCTTTTCTTTCCTTTCTCATTATTTGCATACAAGCACAATATATTCACCACAACATACAACCTACAAAAAATTTATGGGTTTTCTAATTGAGCGGCACGACCCGACTCCTCAAGTCATGATGGCACCTACTATAATCAATCAGTAGGTAAGACAATTCGTACCCAGAACGACTAGTAGTGGGTACAAAGATAGAAAGTAACACTAACAATAAGAAAAGGCTGAAATAGAAGCAAACAAAAAAACTATATACAATAGATAACCTCCCAGAACCTGAAAGTCACGAATATAGAGTTGTCTAATAAGAACAGATACATGTCCCAAAAGTGTAACACAACAAGCCACCTTAGAGGAAAAAAACAAGCTACCATATATATAGAAGGAGACAGGCTGATCATGGACGCCAAGTGCTCACCCTTGTCTCCGATATCTACAAGCTGCAAAAGATGGAACGAACGATCACTGGTGCTAGTTGGTACTAGGACCTACATCACGAGGAGATGCATAGTGTAGCATAAGTACCAAAACAAGGTACTCAATAGGTATCATAGGCCGACCAAGCAAGAAAGGTAAAAAACAATCTGAAAAGATATAATCTCGACACAAGCAGAGGTCAAAGCGGATATGAAAAGAAGGCACACGAGAATACTTAACGTAAATCTAAGTACAACTAAACTAAACCTAACTTGACCCCTAGTAGCCTTGAAGGTACACTCGTGCTCAAGTTTAAACAAAAATCCGAATGAACCCCCATAAGCCCGACAGTTACACAAAATATCTAAGTCTACAAGAAAGAAGTGTCTCTAAACAAGATCCCACAAATTCACATTGGGCCTCGAACCCCAATTGATAACCTCTAACTAGAGGTGATGGCCTCGAACAACAAATCCTCAACCTCGGACTAGGAATACGACCTCGAACCGTGAACATCAGCCTCGGGCAGGAGATAATGACCTCAAATCGTGAACATCAGCCTCAAACTGGAAAGAATCATAGTGTCTAGTCAACTCCCAACCCTACTAAAAAGAGTGACCAAAGGCATGTCGACTCCGAAGAGGATTCCAACATCAAGACTAAGTCATCATGGAACAATATCCACCCACAAGAATCCATGGAAGTCTCCAAGCCTAGAACAACCCAATCTCAAGTCTTCAGAAGATGTAATCCCTCTAGTAACTCGTCAAAGCAAAGTAGAAGGTCCACTAGACAGCAAAAATGCCTAAACTAAGGCTCATACTATCAGACCCAAGTTTGTTACACCAGTCTACTAGGACTTAGTCCATCCGAACGACATCGAAGACATACAAAAGTCACAAGGTTCACGGGTTTAAGGAAACACTAGTCTATCCTCGATTAAGACCGAACGTGCTTCAGAAAACATATAACAACACAAGTCAATCATATAACATGCGACAACACACAAACAACCCCAACTAATCATGGTATTACCTTCAGAAAAGTGCAGATCAACCCTAAAATAGGGTATTTAAGAAGAGAAAGCAATAATACTAGGTACCCACCCGCAATCATACTAATGATCATGAATTCACACATTCAAGCTCAATCTAATTAGAAAGGAAGTTGTAGCCTACTTGTAGGAAAATCGTGCACGCTCCAAATCATAAGGTTGGAGCTTTCACTTTTCGAAAGGCCTTTGAGCTATATCACTCTATCAATAATAGGATCACAACATTAATATGTTCATTTAAACACCGAAATCGCACAAAATGAAAATCGTCTAATTTTGGAGTCAAATGGGAATTATGGGATCCGTACTAGAATTTCTAGTATTGACTTCATCAAGAGGTCCTAAAATATGCCTCAAACTTGTATCCCAAACTTGAACACAATTTTGAGACCTAAATAGCGGAAACAACAACAAGCAATGAAAACTCAAATTAAATCTCAACAGAGGAAAGAAACAGCTTACATGTGAAATTAACCTCAAACGAAGGTTTAACAACATAACCCAATAACTCCACCATGTATCCCAAAAATTATGGATGGGTGGGATTTTGAATCACCCAAAATCGAAGTTAAAACAAAGGTAAAATCACAATTTTACTCTAGGAAGCCAAGTTGCCTTCGCCATATGGCCTTAAATAGTCCATGTGGCCGCGCGAACACGTACAAGGCTAGGCAGTTACCCGCGAACGTGGCAGCTCACATGCAAACATGGACATTTGTACGCCAACCACTCAAAAACGCATCCCTAGGCACGCGAACGCGAGTCTTGCCTCAAGTGGAAACACACAACTGAAGTGCTAAGGCTTCAAAACTTTGACGGGGTGTCCGAGATTCATTCGGATCCCCCCGTGCACACAAATGACTTAAGATACCCCATTAGATTCAGGATTTTGGACTCAATGGAACAATCAAAACTTTTATCTAGGGTTGTCTCAATGAAAGTGGGTTTCAAACCCAATTTCCATTTTAAGCCAAAATTAACAAAGGGCCTCGAAATTAGCCTAGTGGCCTTCAAACCTAAACGAAGGGTCATTCTAGACAAAACTCAATATTTCGGAGCTAATCGCATTGACATAATTCTAAATCGAGCTTCTTTACTTAGAATGGTGACTAAAGTCAAACTTAGGTCTCAACTTTAAAGTTGAAACGCATTATCACACAGACATGCATTGAAAGCTTGGGAGTCATGTCGACTGTAACACCCCAAAAATTTCTAAGTTAAGACTCGAACCATTCTTCATTTACTTGTAGGGTCATATCAGGTGATTCTTAAATTGTCCATATGTGTAAAGGTAAATAATTAAGTGTGGGAATGATTTTGGATATCAATTATGGTCACTAGAAACTCCTAGAAGAAAGTAGAGTTGAAAGTTTCTTTATCGATTAAGTTTTGATGTAAGATTCTACTTGGATCAACTTCAAATGACCATATCTCTTAGAATATAAAGAGTTACATGGCCCATGACCTATCAAATTAAAGGTATTTGAATCATATTTCCAACGACACAAATTTTGCATCAATCCAATTTTTGAGTAAAACGTTATGACTATTTTAGTAACTGATACAGTGTAGTGACGAATTAACCGACGGGAAAACATTAAAAAGGGTCTTTTTGTATTTTTACCTCCAAGAAAACCCTAAACGAATTTCTTGACTAATATAAGGCTCAAAATAATCACATTTTCATATTTTAATCCATCATTCTCTTCTCTCTCAAACCCTAGGGAAAAAACCTAAGGAAAAAATCAAAGTGGAAGACTCCATTCAAGATTTTTTCGATCTTTTCAAGATTCTTCTTCAAGGTAAGTCTTTCTCCAAGAATTCCATTCTTTCCAACTCAAATTCCTCCATAAAATTATGAATCACTAATGAAAATAATAATTCTTGGTCATAGAGATTTTAAAAAATTAATTCAAGATCTCAAGAAAGGTTTTCTTGATTGTTCTCTTTCAAGCTAGGGTTTCAAGGTTTCTAATCAAGTTCTTCTTCAAGATTCTTCAAGAACCTTGTTCCTTCAGGTATGCAAGGCTATCATAGTGTTGGACTAGTTCGTCCTCATGCCCTACATCTACTTTCAAATCAGTAAAAGAGAAATTTAGTTTTTATATTGTTACTGACATCCTTGAGTTGATTTGTTCATGTCTATAATTCAACATGAACCCTATTTTGAGTTATAAATTTTGAGAAGTTTTTCAAAGCCAACACTTGAGGTTTAAACTGAGTTTTTGTAGAAGTAAAGATGAGTTTTGAGAAAAAATCTAAAGGTTCTATTTCATAAAGACTTAAGAGTTTCTAATGTTATTTTATTCATATATATATATATATATACATATACATATGTACCTATTCTAATTATTTGACTTGAAAGATAAGTTCATAAGTGCATGTTTTCAAGAAGGTAAACACGTCTCATGTTTTGAAAAGTATTTCAAGTAATGTAAGAAGTCCATTCTTTGTAATGGGAGAATTGAGAACAAATTTATATTAATTATTTTGGGAGTAGTATCGAGCATCGAGTTGGGTTAGAGTCTTTTATGATTCGGAAGTCCCATAGAACTACGTAGTCAGCGTAGGATAGGATAGCATTGATTCTTCATGCGACTCCTCACTGCCTCTGAGAAGGCTAATTAGATGGATCCATAGTCATGATATCATCCTATACCCCGACAAAGCATAGGATGGCTTGGCAACATGAGGCAAAATATTGTATCATTGCTAGGCTCATGATAATGGTTGTCGGTTAGAGAAACTCCCCACAAGTAAAGTATATTATTTTCATGT
This sequence comes from Solanum okadae, assembly GCA_036553675.1. Classification (NCBI taxonomy): domain Eukaryota; kingdom Viridiplantae; phylum Streptophyta; class Magnoliopsida; order Solanales; family Solanaceae; genus Solanum; species Solanum okadae. The sequence continues at coordinate 13,018,957 of CM071683.1, forward strand.
TGCTTTCATTGTATATTTGATTGTAAAGCTTAAATGGTTTTCACTTCATGTTCATGTATTGATTCAGTTGAGTTGCTTTTAGTCATTCAGTTAAGTGATTTGCGTACTCAGCCATATTACATACTCGTACATTCCATGTACTAATTTCATTCAACCTGCATCCTTTTATGATGCAAATATTGGTGTTCATGATTAGCAAGAGGCGCTTCGTTGGGATCACTCTACACTCCAGTTAGCTTTGGTGAGCCTCCTTGTACTCCAGAGGACTTCATAGTTACTTTCCGGTGTAGTTTTAAGGTGTCATGGGTCTTTTCTCGACATCCTTCCTTAACAGTAGAGGCTTCTTAGATATACAGTTTTGGAGAGTCTTTCAGTTTCAGATATTTTATCTAAAACTTATGTTTCATACTAAGTATATTCAACAAAATTTTGAGATTCAATAAACTGTTTTTAAATGTTTCTTTCAATGTGATGCTTATGTATGCTTGAGTTAGTCTTTCGTTTGTAGTCGGCCAAGATGAGAGTTCGCTTGGGTGCCAACAATGGTTCTCGAGTGCCGGCCACGTCCAAGGTGTAGGCTCGGGTCGTGACATCGACTATGCCAATAACCTAAAATGACCCTTCTATAGTTAATGGAACCGTCATAATTAAATTTTGAGGTCATCTTCTTGAACTTCTGATAGTTAAAGGTTCAAAACCTCCAAAACACCAAAACCCATATAAAAACTACACGAACGACCAGGTGACAAAACTGTTAGTCCCAGCAATTCATAAATGTCACTAAAAGAAGGATCTAAATGACACACAAGAGGCATAAACATTAAAAGGACCTGGAGGTCATTACAACATCCACTACTAAATGGGACTTTCGTCCGTCAAAGTACGAGTCAAGAAGTACTTGAAGGCTCAAACAAGCTAGGAAAATATTTCGGCATATCATGCTTAGTCTCTCAGATAGACTCCTCAACTTGATGATGCCTTCTACAGACCTTAACCACATGAATGGGTCTTAAGTGCAACCATCGCACATCTCTGGCTAGAATGGCAACTGGCTCCTCCACAAAGGTCAAGCAATCATCCAACTCTATGGCATAATACTAAACCACGTGAGATTCATCAAGAACATGCTGGTGCAGCATCGATACATGAAAGACTGGGTGGATAGATGAGAACATTTAAGTAAAGCTCGTAACATCTCCTCAAGAACCTGGATAGTACACTCTGACTGACCATCAATTTGAGGGTGGAACGTTGTGCTAAGGTCAACACGAGTGCCCAACTCATCCTAAAACGTTCTCTAAAAGCTAGAAGTGAACTGAGCACCCCGATCTCATTTAATAGAGAACGACATACCGTGAAGGAGAACCACCTCTCGAATGTAAATACATGCCAACCTCTCAGCATTGAATGAAGACTGAATGGGGAGGAAGTGTACATGACTTTGCCAATAGATCAATGATGACCCAAATGTTGTCAACACCTCTAGAAGTTTGAGACAAACCTGCTACAAAGTCCATAGTGATGCAATCCTACTTCCACTCTAAAATGGGTAAACTATGGAACTCACCACCAGGTCTCAAATGACCGACCTTCACCTGCTGGAAACTCAGGCAACGAGACACATAGTCTTCAATATCTCTCCTCATTCCGGCCCACCAGTAATGCTACCTCAAGTCACGATACATCTTTGTGGTGCCCGGATTGATAGAATAACTAGAATCATGGGCCTCACAAAGTATAAGCTAAATAAAACCCCCAACTCCGGCGGCCTGCAAACAATTATATCTCGTTAATTTAAATGCATTATCTTTTTATTGAAGATAAATATTCTTACTTCATTTGATGCATTTGATTCCTATCTTAAACTTGCATATTATTATTGTTCTTTACTTAGTCGCTTTAACCAAGTTTATTTTCTTTTGAAATTATTTCAAATGCTCAATTTTATTGTTGTTCAAACAACCTTAAATAGTATTTCCCTTAAATACTTTTTCTAAGTTAGTCAATAAAGTTTTTCTCAAGTCATAAGATAACTGTGTGTTAACGAATACTTCAAATGCCTTAAAATTCTTCTTGAAGTGTAAATAAGAACCCCAAACCTTTTTCCTCTAATTTTTAAGCTTGATTCAGTTGAAGTCTTTAAAATTATGTTTTCTTAATTTATTTTTAAAAAAAAACAAGTGGTGATTCCTAAAAAAAATCCCTTAAAGTTGAATCAATTTTTGAAAATTGGTTTGTTTCTGAACATAACAATTACTAGTAGACAAAGCAGAATAAGAGAGATACTCTTATTACATGGTGGCTGAGCAATACAAGAAATAAAGTTCGTTCATTATTCATTCAATGCTTACCTCTATTTATTTGCTGGGAGATTTGGAAAACTAGATGTAATCATAAATATGAAGACGTTAAGAGCTATTCTGAAAAAATCATCAACAAAGTCATTAGCCATATCAAAATATAACTTTCATGTCAATCCCCACAAGTCCAATTGAAGCAACACTATCTTACATATTGAAAATCTCAAGTCTAGGATGAATATCAAGTGTCTTAAATGGAGTACACATAATTCGGGGAGATTCAAGCTGAAAATAGATGGATGCAACAAAGGAAATCTAAGGTGTATTGGTGGAGGAAGTGTCCTCAGAGATGAAAATTGACAACTAACCAAGGCATACTCATACTACTATGGAGAATACTCTAATAATGTTGCAAAATTGGAAGTCATACTCTATGTGATTCAATGGTGCATCACAAATGGATATAAAAATGTGAATATTGAACCTGACTCTATGATCATTATCAATATTGTTGACACTCAATGTTGACCGACCTATAACCCTGTCGGATGTGCTATTCGATTAAGTGCGTATTTTAAAACACATTTCCCTCTTACTACATATTTTAAAAAGTTTAATTAATTTTGTCTATCTTATCATATATTTTAGTATCGAAGAATTACAAAAAATTATAATTATTTTATTATTATTAAATTATCATATTTATAGATAGATAAACTCGATATAATTACTTTACTTATTTATTTAAATGTTTTAAGAAATTAGACATGTTTAATTTAGATGAAAATATTATAATATGTGTAGTATTTTATTAATTGAATAACATTTACTTAATGTTCCTCCAAATCTTTTAAATTTTAGCCTATTCTGTTCTAATTCCTTTCAATTCTAGCCACTTTAATTCAATTTCTTTTTTCCATTATAGCCACTTGATGATTGCAATTTTAGCCTATTCTTATCTCAATTTTAAAGTTTTCAAATTCTGATTCAGTCTCATCCATCCATCCCTTTGATCAAAACCAAATGTAATCTCAGCCGCTCATTGCAATCAAATTAATGGTCAAGATTTGTTAACCCTCTCTTTCCTATTTTAAACTACCAAAAGAAATCCTAACTCATTGATTTTTTTTCTCTTCCTTTTGAAGAGGGCAGCATCGCCACTGTTCTCTATCTCCTCTCATCCTCGCTCCGGCGAGAAATGACAGCTTCGGCGAGGCCAGCAGCCGCTGGCCACCTCTGCTTCTCTCTTCTCCAGCAAGCGATGCTGGTCAGCAGTAACTCTAGCGAGGAAGCATCTCCATTGAGCGGCAGTCGCCTCCTCCCTCTCGTCTCTCTGGCAAGCGAAGCCAAAGCAGACGAAAACCTCCAGTGAACACCAAAAAACCAGCAGACAGCAGCGAGGAAGAAGCAACTCCAGTGAAGCAGCGAGCACCGTCAAATCCACCTACAACAACAGTTTTGGCCACCAGCTCAGTGAAATGAGCAACAACAACGAGAGCCAGCGAGACCTCCGCATCTCCACTTCTCTCTTCTCTCCGATAAGGTCGACTGCCAACAACAACTCCTACCAAACGAGGCAACCGATATTGACTATTAGCCATAGTTATAATGATCGTGTTTGCCTATTGCAATTTTAGTAAGCAGATTTGGATATGCCTCTCTATTTTTATAAGATATGTGCAGGTATGTTTTGTTGGGATTTAAAGGTGTGAACAGGAAATGAAGGGTTGTGACTCTCCTGAAGGGTTGTGACTATGCCGAAGGGTTGTGACCTTTACGAAAAGTTGTGTCCTTTCTAAAGGGTTGTGACCGTTTGAAAGGTTGTGCCGTTTCCAAAGTGTTGTGACCTTTCTGGAAGGTTGTCTTCTTTCCAAAGAGTTGTGACCTTTACCTTTTGTTGGTTATAAATAGACAGGCTTTCTCTCATTTTTTTGCATCAAATTCTTCCCTTCTTTTGCATACATTTCTTACAAAACAAAATCGATCTATCATGTCTGTGTGATTCATTGCTGTCATTTTGAGTTCGTTGAAATTATCAAAGTTTGAGGTACCACTACTTCTTTAATGGTTAATCCGTTTTATCTTGGGAGGAATTAATCTACAACCTCGGGTACTTGAGGGGATTAAATTTCTTAAGGACACACAGTGAATTATGTGGACTTGGATAGTTATTTATTTTTTTCTTTTCATCTTTTATTATTTCTGGTTTTCTAATCTAAATACAAGAGATAACATGTTCCTTCTCACCGAATCGCTACTAGTCTATTCATTTGTTTGGTAATTGCTTTGTTTCATAATTTAACTAAGTCAGTACTGATTTTTTGTAATTTAAGTCTAAACATCATGTTGCCAATTGGTTCATTGGCTCCTTCTCTTCTCATATATTGGCATTCGATTTCAATATAGCTCGGATGAACTGCTCTTTTTGAGATTAATATGTACAAATATGTTATCGTGAGATATCCATGTCTACCTTTTAATCCGCTTACTATTACTTTGATTATTTTGTTAATATGGATACTTACTTGTTTCACTCCACTAATCATCTCTTGCTCATTAGCATTTTGTATAAGTTTAAACATAGTCTATTGGCTTGTTGGTTGCAATGTTTGATTTTGGATTGATTGTGATGTCTATTTTAGCATGGCTAATTGATTCCTCTTTGCGTATAAGTCTTACCATTTATATTTCGTACCAAATTCTATTTTGTATGTTTATAATAAACTATTATAATATGTGAGCATGAATATCTGCCTATAATAATAATAATTATCGTCTGCTTGCTTGAATATGTCAATTTACCGTTGTGATAAATTATTCTTTCCCTGCCTGTGTTACATATTGTGTGTAATTGATTTGTTTTACCTTAATTAGAGTTGAGCAGATTCCGCACTAGTTTATAATTGGTAATAAAATAGAAATAAAATAAGTTTTAGTTGGCTTCCTTCTTAATAAGGAAAATTGATTCTTGATTGATTTTATTTTTTTCCTTTCCTTCCTTATTGTGGTGCCCCCGCTATCCTATATAAATCAAGACCCCCTTTCATTATTTGGACACACTTTAACACTTTGAACAAAAAAACTAATACTCTCTACTCTAAAAGAAATCAAAATCTGATGAACATTCTAAGAGGTGCTTTCTCTATTCGATTTTGTTATGTTCTGGTCGATTATTGGATCAAGTGTACTTCATTGCTTATAAATATTCTGCTTTAACTGGTTAGTTGTTCCTCCATTATTTTAATCTTTGTTCCGCATTATTTTGAATATTGTTGTGTGTTTAAATGAATAGTAGAAAGCATCCGGGTTAATTTTCATTCTTCCCTCTCTCTCTCTCTCTCTCTATATATATATATATATATATATATATATATATATATATATATATATATATTTATATTCTTTATTTGTTTTGAATTCTTATGTGTTCTGCCTATATATAAAAGTAATTGATTGCTATGAATAATCGATGTTATGGATATTTTTGTTATTATATATATGTGTGTTACATTATCCCTTTAAGCAGGTTTTGAACTTAGGGTTCAAGAGGTTTGAAGAGTCGCCTGGGAGGGATACCAAGTTTGATTTCAGTTTAAATTAAATTTGTTTACTATATTAGTATTTTGTATTACTTTTATTTCCATTTCAGTTTGTAATTTGTATAAATTCCTAACTCTAACTGTATATATGAAATAACTTGCGGAATTACGTGCCAATTGTTTATTTACCGCAATTTATTTATGCTAGAAAGCATGCCTATAGGACTATGATTATTGTTTGTTCATATCTAGCAATTTTACATCAGATCTGACAATGCTAAAAAGAAATGGATTTATTGTTAATATTCATTAACCAAGTTAATTACTTACTACAACTTGTTTCTAAAATATGGTCATTTGGTTAAGTACTGAATTTTTCGTCCTTTGTATCGAGGTATCTAATAAAATAATTCATAAATTGTTCACAATTGTTGCTTTTAATGAAAATTGTTTATTTTTGTTTTTGAATGCGTCCTTGCTCAAATTATTTTACAAGGAATTTACCAATAGTTTAGTATGTTCAAAGTTTGATATCACTCCTATAGGATTTTAATTAAATCTCTCTTGTAATTTGGGTGTAGAAACCATGCCTATGGATAGTTGATATTGGTTTTACCTTATTCTTGTCACTCCCCGAGCATACACCCTGGGCGGGACTGGCACTCGAAGACCATTGTTGGCCCTAAGCGAACCCTTGGCCTGGCTTACTAACTCAGCGGAAGACTTAACTCATCACATAAACATTTATGAAGGATGTAGAATGTCATAAAGGAATATTCAACTGGCCATTTAGGCAAACTCAAGTCTTTAACATAAGAAGTGAAAAGTAAAGACAACTGAAATAACTAACTGACTGTCTGTCTATGAAACCTCTAAAACAACAGAGATGGATGTTGGGACAAACCCCACAACATCCTAATAGACTAAACTAGAAACCAATGAGAATAGATCCTCTGGAATTCAAGGAGGCTCACCGACTGACTCTGAACTGCTCACTGGATCAACGGTGCACTGGAATGCCGATCCTAGTTATCTGTGTCTGCATCATAAGACGATGCAGGCCAACTGACATCAGTACATTGAATGTACGAGTATGCGAGTTGGAATGCTAAAACAACATAGGCTTGGAAGGGATCTGAAAGAAACACTTACCTTGGCTCTTCTCAACTCATGAATACTTAACTGAACTCAGTTCAATATAAAGTAGTTTAAAACAAGTGCAATATAAAGAAATGTTGTTTAAAAACATGATGTCAACTCTGTGTATATACAAGGATACAACATAACTGTGAAATGTATGTAAAAAATACAATAACTGATGTATATAAAAATACAATAACTTCTGTGAGAGTTTCTCTAACCGACAACCATCACATAAGAGCTATAATGATGATACATCGATCTATCTCACGCTGACAACGCATCCTATACCCGGCCAAAGGTATAGGACCTGAACTGCCTAATGGATCCACTAGTCTATTTCAAAAATGATTCGTCTAAAAAGTATGATTCTTTTCTACCCATGGTGGCTACATGGTTCTATGGTGACGTGAGTTATCTAAACTCATGCTCGTCCCCAATTCGGTGCTCAATACTACTCCCAAAATATATTGGCTCTTATGTTTTAAAAACATACTTATTCTTTGATTTGAGATTAGTTCTCAAAAACTTATCTCAAAGGCTACCTTGGAAATCTCAGTTTCCCTGCTTGCTTCATTTAGAAAGCTATTATTCTTTTCTGAAAACTATCCCGAAAGATCTTTGGAAATTTCAGTTCCGCTCTTATTTAAAATGTGAAAACATTTTTAAATCTCTTTGGGAATACAGAGTCCCCATATACTTCTTTGAAGAAAAGAACTTCAACTTTACTCTTTACTGAACTCAAAACTTAAGTCTTAAAACAAAGTTAAAACATTTGTGAAAGACTTTTGAAAACTTTAAGAACTTATCTTAACTTGACTCTTGACTTCTCTTAACTTTGACCTTAACTGCTCTTGACTTGACTCTTAACAGATCCTTACATTGAATTACGGATTCAAAGATTAAGATTTGTGACTAGAAGGATCTCATGTTATTTAGGAATGATTTTATATAGCTAAACATGAGAAAAGACCGAAAATCAAGATTTAAGGTGGGTCCGCGACGCGGAGGCATAATTAAATTTTGGTTCCGAAAATATCTTTTGAGGCAGAACACCTCGTGTCTGCTCCGCAACACGAAGCTGAAACTTCAAATCTGGGCACTAGGCGCGCGACGCGCGTCTACCCTCTGATTTCGTCCGACAAAATTTCTTCTTCGTTTTCCAGCCCCAATTCACCCAAACTTGATTCTTTTTCTCAAATTACTTTTAGATACAGATACCCAACAAAAGTACTTAAGAACCTAACTCGAAACGAATCTATAATGCGATGTAACGAACTCATAAACTTCTCAATACATCCCAATTCAAGAACAACATTCAAATTCAAGAATTAATGTCAAGAACATCAACTTTCAAACTCTTTTAGGACAAATTTCACTGAACTAAACATGTTTGGCGCGTGGGTGAACGAACCCAACGCTATGAGAGACTCACATACCTTGTAGGGATCACCCCCGATGAAATCAACAAGCTAATCCCGACTATCTTGACGAATCCTTGCTTCTTCTCCTCTTTTTTTCCTCTTCTTTTCTCTTCTTTAAAAATCCCTAACTCTTTTGTGAAAGCATAAACTGAACCAAATCAGTTTAGACCCTAATTAATTCACTAAAACTGAATCAAAACAATTTGGTATGGAAAAGACCAAAATACCCTTTTAAAATCCGGGTTGGACATTTCCTTATTCGAACATCCCAACTTCCAAAGGGCATAACTCACTCATACGAACTTGGAATCGCGCAAACTCAGAGGTTTTTGGAAATATCATTCCAAGAGCTTTGCAACCATATCTGGAATTACACCTAACTCATCCTGAGCTAGGAGTTATGGTAGTTTGAAATTGACCAAAAACTCACTTTTCCTAACTTAATTAAATTTCTAGGTCTTAATTCTTTCCAAAATGACTATTTCCAATAATAAGCTTCTTCCTAGTTATTTCAAATTGCGAGATGTTACAATATCTCTCCCTTGGGAACATTCCTCCTCGAATGAGATTACTCTTACTAGGCTAAAGGCGTCACATCAAACATACAGTTTAAATACCCAACAAGCACAATGAAATTTCCATATGCCAACTTAATATCGATGCCGAGATAAGGATTAGTACCTTACTTTGGAACTTCTCCAGATTCGAAGAGAGGTGGGTATCTCTTCTCCCTATCCTCTTTAGCTTCTTAAGTAGCTTCTCTACAAACTAATTTCACCACAGAACTTTGACTTGATAATACTTCCTTAGTCCTCAACTTGGCGATCTAGAATCTGAACCGGAATCTCCTCATAAGATAAGCTATCCTTGATACCAACATCTTCAGTTGGTATGATAAGTGAAGTATCTCCCATGCACTTCTTCAACATGGAGATGTGGAACACCGGATGGACTGCTGCTAACTCTAGTGGTAGCTCTAACTCATAAGCTGCATTGTTAATCCTCTTAGATATTCTGTAAGGGCCAATTTACTGGGGACTGAGTCTCCCCTTCTTACCAAGTCTAATAACACCCTTCCTGGGTGAAACTTTCAAGTAACTCAATCATCTATCATTGGCACACACAACTTACCTTGATATCTCAATACACCATCTCCCCCTTGTTCAAAAGCTAATACTTTTTGCTTATGAACATTTGCCTTCAATTCAAGCAAAATAGGGTCTTGGTCTTGCTCGCCTTTTACTTCTGACACTAATGATGATTCAGACCCATTCATCACCACTATTCCTCCTTCTATGGAATCCATTAATCGAACTCCTAATCATGCAAGTCTATGCATATCCTTTTGCTAACTTTTTCTTACCTTCCTCAAAAGGCGGTACTACCCATCGACAACCTGCTAAAGGCATCCGCAACAACACTAGTCTTACTTGGGTGATAAAGAATACTCATGTCAAAGATAAACTCGCTCCTGGGTCTAGCAAAGCATAAACAGTAAGGTCAAAGACTTGAATCATACCAGTCACAACATCTGGTGAATCCTCTTGCTCTTGGCGACTAGTGATAACATATAAGCGGTTTGTTCCTCTGCCAGTACCGAAAGTAGCTCCTCTAGGTGCAGCTCTGTCTGGTGGAGCAACTGAAGAAGACTGGGCTCTGTTGCCCCCATTACCATTTCCTTGCTTGTTCTTTGGACACTCTCGCATGAAATGCCCAGTCTAGCCACACTTGAAACAATCAGTGGAGCCCTCATGACACACACCTGAATGGTTCCTACCACACTTGGCGCAGGCATGAGGCTTAATACCCCCTTGCGCCACACTGCCCTTAGAATATGCAGGCTTAGCTCTAGAATTCTGACCATAGTACTCACCCTTGTTCTTAGGTGCAGGTTCACTAGCAGATGATGGAGCATTTCCCTTCTGTTTCTGTTGGAAAGATGACTGGTTGGCATTACTCTTCTACTGCCTGGACTCATTCCCTGTCTTAGTCTTCTTGCTCTTGAACTCCTCTCTATCTCTCAGCTTCTCTTCCTCTACCTGCTGCACATAGACCATCAACCTTGAAATGTCCATGTCCCCTATAAGCATTGCTGCCCGGCCCTTTTTGCTTGATAGACGACCCAACCCAGCAACAAAAAAGCTCATTCTACTCCTCATGTCCTTAACCATCTCCAGAGCATATCGGGATAGTTAGGTGAACTTTAACCCATATTCATGAACGCTGAGAGAATCCTGCTTAAGTGTGAGGAACTCACATACCTTAGCCTCCTTCAGTTCTCGGGGAAAGAAATGCCCCAAGAAAGCCTCTTCAAAACATGCCCAACTCGCAGGTGGTGCATCATCAGCTCTACCCCCTTTCCACTGATCAAACCAAGTCCTAGCAACATCCTTCATCTGATATTTAGCTAGCTCAATTCTCTCAGTATCAGCAACATGCATCACATCGAATACCTTTTCAGTTCTTCAATAAAGTTCTCTGGATCCTCAATAGTGCTCGAACCAGTGAAACTTGGGGGATTCATCCTCAAGAACTCACGAATCCTCGTAGTGTTCGCCCCTTCCTGTCGAGCTCCTCTATGCTGACCAACCTGGTTAGTCATAGCTTGATTAGCTTTCTAATTGCTTCTCTAAACTCAACATTATAACTTCTCCTTGCGGTTGCACTTCAGGTGCATTAGGTAACTCTTGCTCTTCAACATTTCTCCTAGCTGGACGACCTCTGACTGCTCTTCATGGAGGCATGATTGTCTGAAACACGCGCAAGCACGAATTAGAGCGAAACTTTTTAGAGATCAAACTCTAACGCACGAAATGAGTGTGAAAGAAGTGAGAAATTTTCCTAAATAATGCAGCCTCCTAATTATAGATGTGGCGCGCTTCACACCGATAACTTGTATTCTACAGACACGGGTTCATAGATTCCCTAGGACTCTTGAACTCTGTGCTCTGATACCAAGTTTGTCACGCCCCGAGACTACACCCTGGGCGAGACTGGCACTCAAAGACCATTGCTGGCCCCAAGCGAACCCTTGGCATGGCTTACTAACTCAGCGGAAGACTTAAATCATCACATAAACATTTATGAAGGAACTAGAATGTCACAAAGGAACATTCAACTGGCCATTTAGGCAAACTCAAGTCTTTAACATAAGAAGTGAAAAGTAAAGACAACTGAAATAACTAACTGACTGTCTGTTTATGAAGTCTCTAAAACAACTGAGATGGATGTTGGGACAAACCCCACAACATTCTAATGGACTAAACTAGAAAGAAATGAGAATAGATCCTCTGGAATGCAAGGAGGCTTACCGACTGACTCTGAATTGCTCACTGGATCAACGGTGCGTTGGAATGCCGATCCTAGTTATCTGTGTCTGCATCATAAGACGATGCAGGCCAACTGACATCAGTACATTGAATGTACGAGTATGCGAGTTGGAATGCTAAAACAACATAGGCTTGAAAGGGAATCTGAAAGAAACACTTACCTTAGCTCTTCTCAACTCATGAATACTTAACTGAACTCAGTTCAATATAAAGTAGTTTAAAACAAGTGCAATATAAAGAAAAGTTGTTTAAGAACATGATGTCAACTCTGTGTATATACAAGGATATAACATAACTGTGAAATGTATGTAAAAATACAATTATTGATGTATATAAAAATACAATAACTTCTGTGAGAGTTTCTCTAACCGACAACCATCACATAAGAGCTATAATGATGATACATCGATCTATCTCACGCTGACAACGCATCCTATACCCGGCCAAAGGTATAGGACCTGAACTGCCTAATGGATCCACTAGTCTATTTCAAAAATGATTCGTCTAAAAAGTATGATTCTTTTCTACCCATGGTGGCTACATGGTTCTATGGTGACGTGAGTTATCTAAACTCATGCTCGTCCCCAATTCGGTGCTCAATACTACTCCCAAAATATATTGGCTCTTATGTTTTAAAAACATACTTATTCTTTGATTTGAGATTAGTTCTCAAAAACTTATCTCAAAGGCTACCTTGGAAATCTCAGTTTCCCTGCTTGCTTCATTTAGAAAGCTATTATTCTTTTTTGAAAACTATCCCGAAAGCTCTTTGGAAATCTCAGTTTCCGCTCTTATTTAAAATGTGAAAACATTTTTAAATCTCTTTGGGAATATATAGTCCCCATATACTTCTTTGAAGAAAAGAACTTCAACGTTACTCTTTACTGAACACAAAACTTAAGTCTTAAAACAAAGTTAAAACATTTGTGAAAGACTCTTGAAAACTTTAAGAACTTATCTTAACTCGACTCTTGACTTCTCTTAACTGCTCTTGACTTGACTCTTAACTGATCCTTGAATTGAATTATGGATTCAAGGATTAAGATTTGTGATTGGAAGGATCTCATGTTGTTTAGGAATGAATTTAGATAGCTAAACATGAGAAAAGACCGAAAATCAAGATTTAAAAGTGGGTTCGCGACACGGAGGCATAGTTAAATTTTGGTTCCGAAAACGTCTTTGAGGCAGAACACCTCGTGTCAACTCTGCGACGCGAAGCTGAAACTTCAAATCTGGGATCTAGGCGTGCGACGCGCGGTCACCCTCTGATTTCGTCCGACGAAATTTCTTCTTTGTTTTCTAGCCCTAATTCACCCAAACTCGGTTCTTTTTCTCAAATTACTTTTAGATACAGATACCCAACAAAAGTACTTAAGAACCTAACTCGAAACGACTCTATAATGCGACGTAACGAACTCAGAAACTTCTCAATTCATCCCAATTCAAGAACAACATTCGAATTCAAGAATTCATGTCAAGAACATCAACTTTCTAACTCCTTTAGGACGAATTTCACTGAACTAAACATGTTTGGCGCGTGGGTGAACTAACCCAATGCTATGAGAGACTCACATACCTTGTAGGGATCACCCTCGACGAAATCAATAAGCTAATCCCGACGATCTTGACGAATCCTTGCTCCTTCTCCTCTTTTTTTCCTCTTCTTTTCTCTTCTCTCAAAAACCCTAACTCTTTTGTGAAAGCGTAAACTGAACCAAATCAGTTTAGACCCTAATTAATTCACTAAAAACGAGTTAAACCAATTGGGTATGGAAAAGACCAAAATACCCTTTTAAAATCCGGGTTGGACATTTCCTTTTTCGAGCATCCCAACTTCCAAAGGGCATAACTCACTCATACGAACTTGGAATCGCACAAACTCGAAGGCGTTGGAAAGATCATTCCAAGAGCTTTCTAACCATATCTGGAATAACACCTAACTCATCCTGAGGTAGGAGTTATGGTCGTTTGAAGTTGACCAAAACTCACTTTTCCTAACTTAACTAAATTTCAAGGTTTTAATTCTTTCCAAAAATGACTATTTCCAATTATAAGCTTCTTCCTAGTTATTTCAAATTGCGGGATGTTACAGTTCTTCACTTAGAAATCATGCCTATAGGACTCAATGAGTAATTTCAATCTTAATTAATAAGATCAAATAATTTCAACATGTTTACTCCTAAAAAAATAATCTGTAATAAAAATGTACTACTTAACAAACCAGACTTCTAAAACCAGCTCTTAAAGTTAATCGCGGAGCATTTATGCATTCTTTAATTTGAAATGTGCTCTCTTCTAGATTAATTATTTTATTAAATAATTTTTGCAATACAGTAATTTCCTGCCACTCAAAATAATTTAATTATTCTCTGCACGCTGTAATTTAAAATACGTCCTATTTAGATAAATTGGCAAATTAAGTCAAACTTTGCTTTTAATATTATGCCCGCATCAAAATCTATTTTAAATGCTTGCCGTCTGATTAATTCCTAGTCAATAAATAAATTTCTGCATTTCGAATACTGTCTGGCACTTAAAATAAGTTATTGAACTTTTAGCATGCTACTGCCATTAATAATCTAATTTGCCACTGCATTAATAAATTATTTTCTGCCTGTTTTTTTAAATAAATCATATGACTTAATCATTTGTTAATATTCCTCTTTGTCAAAATCATCGTTCAGTTCTTTTTAAAATCTCTTCTTTTGGATTGAACATGACCTTTTCTAAAAAAATTATATAAGTACTATCTCCTAACCGATAGTTAGTGGGAAAGTTAAAGGAATTATAAGGTTTAATTCCTTTTTTTTTAGTTGACGCATCTTCGGGAGTACCACCTCCCTAAGATTTCTCAAAAGAGATTGTGTATCTATATTTAAATATATTTATGTGCTTATATTTTAATCAAAATTTTCAATCGTCTTCAAAATAAATTATTACTAATTTTATAAGACAAACCTCAAATCAAAAGTGTTTCTATATAAGGTGGAAGAGCGTGATTAATAATATTGTGGCATCATCCCTGTAAAGAAACAAACATTTTTTTAGTTTTAAAAAAAAAAATCTATTTGCGACTTCCTTTCAATTTACAAAGTACTTTATCCTTGCATTTTATTTCTGTTTGGGTAGTTTAATAAATAAAAAATGGTTTTTTCTATATACTTGTGCATTTTCTGTCTCCTCGCTTATCTCTTAATTTATATTTATATTAATTATTTAATGTTTATTTATTTTATCACTAGTTTGCATGCTTAATTAATTAACTAATTAATAAATAATGACCTTGATTGCTACTTGTAACCCCCACATAAATTGTATGAGATACGGTTGGGACCCACAATTGTGGACCTCGAGGAGTGTTTAACACCTTCCTCTCAAGGTAATTTGAACCTTTACCCGATCTCTGGTTAGTTGATCCCTTAAGTAGAATTAATTTAGTTAGATAGGTGCCCTAGCGCCTTAATTCGTTAAGTGACAACTCTTCTTTTCGAATAAACCCAAAAGAGTTGTTAGGTCGTGCACCAAAACCCATTTTTGCGAAAAATGAGGCGCAACAGAATGACGACTCTGTTGTTGACACCCAATTCAATTACGTACATATTTTAAAACATATTCCCTCTTACTACATATTTAAAAAAATGATCAATTTTGTCTAACTAATCATATATTTTAGTATTGAAGAATAACAAAATTTTATAATTATTTTATTATCATTAAATTATCATATTTATCAATAGGTAAACTAAAAATAATTACTTTACTTATTTATTTAAATGTTTTAAAAAATTAGGTATGTTTAATTTAGAAAAAAATATTATAATATGTGCAGTATTTTATTAATTGAATAACATTTTCCTTAATGTTTCTCCAAATCGTTTAAATTTTAACCTAATCTATTCTAATTCCTTTCAATTCTAACCACTTAAATTCAATTTCTTTTTCGATTATAGCCACTTGGTGATTGGAATTTTAGCCTATTCTTATCTCAATTTTCAAGTTTTCAAATTCTGAATTATTCTCATTCGTCCATCCCTTTGATCAAAATCAAATGTAATCTCAGCCGCCCGTTGTAATTAAATCAATAGTCAAGAATTGTTAACCCACTCTTTCCTATTTTAAACTACAGAAAGAAGCCATATCTCGTTGATTTTTTTCTCTTCCTTTTGAAGAGGGCAGCAACATTGCTTCTCTTTCTCTCTCTTCTCTTTCTCGCTCTAGCGAGGCCAGCAGCCGCTGGCCGCCTCTGCTTCTCTCTTCTCTCTTCTTTGGCTAGAGACACCGGTCAGCAACAACTCCAGCGAAGCAGCAGCTCTATAGAACGGCAGCCACCTCCTCCCTTTCGTCTCTCCCACTAGCGAAGCCAAAGAAGACGAGAACCGCCAGTGAATACCAAATAATCAGCAGCAACAACGAGGTAGTGTGGAAGCACCAACTCCGGTGAAGCAGCAAGCACTGACAAATCCACCTGCAACAATAGTTTCGTCCAACAGCTCGGTGAAAGAAGCACGAACAACGAGAGCCAACGAGACCCCCACATCTCCGCTCCTCTCTTCTCTTGTGTAACGTCGACTGCCAACAACAACTCCGACCAAACGAGGCAAGCAAGATCGACTATTAACCACAATTATAAGGATCGTGTGTGCCTATTCCGATTTCGGTAAGAAGATTTGGATATGCCTCTCTATTTTCATAAGATCTGTCAGCGTATGTTCTTTCTCACTGAATTGTTACTAGTCTATTCATTTGTTTGAAAATTTCTTAGTTTCATAATTTAGCCAAGTCATTACTGATTTTCCGTTATTTAAGTCTGAGCATCTTGTTGTGAATTGATTCACTGGTTCCTCCACTTCTCATATATTGGCTTTCAATTTCAAAATAGCTCGGATGAACTGCTCTTTTTGAGATTAATATGTTCAAATATGTTATCGTGAGATATCCATTTCTACCTTTTAGTCCTCCTACTATTACTTTGATTATTTTTGTTAATATGGATACTTACTTGTTTCACTCCGTTAATCATCTCTCGCTCATCAGCTCTTTGTATAAGTTTAAATATGGTCTATTGGCTTGTTGGTTGTAATGTTTGATTTTGGATTTATTTGGATGCTCTATTTTAGCATGGCTAATTGATTTTTATAATTAAATTTAGATAGATTGTTATTTGCTTTCCTATGGGGGTGGATCGGTGAATTGATTCCTCTTTGCGTATAGGTCTTACCATTTATGTTTCGTACCAATTTCTGATTTGTATGTTTATAATACACCTTTATAATATGTGAGCATGAATAGCTAACTGTAATAATAATTATCGTTTGCTTACTTGAATATGTCAATTTACAGTTGAGATATATTATTCTTTCCCAACATGTTTTACATGTTGTGTGTATTTGATTTGTTTTACCTTAATTAGAGTTGAGCAGATTCAGTACTGATTTATAATTGGTAAAAAATAAAAATAACAAAAGTCTAATTTGTCTTCTTTCTTAATAAGGAAAATTGATTCTTGATTGATTTTATTTTGTTCTTTTCCTTATTATGGTAACCCCACTTTGCTATATAAATCAAGACCCCCTTTAATTATTTGAACACGCTTTAACACTTTGAACAAAAAGTACTAATACTCTATACTCTAAAAGAAATTAAAATCCGGTGAAGATTCTAAGAGGTGCTTTCTCTATTCGGTTTTGCTGTGTTCAGGTCGATCATTTGATTAAGTGTACTTCATTGCTGATAAATATACTGCTTTAAATGGTTAGTTGTTCCTCCATTATTTTAATCTTCGTTCCACAATATTTTGTATATTGTTGTGTGTTTTGATGAATAATATGAAGCATCCGAGTTAGTTTTCGTTCTTCCCTCTCTCTCTGTGTGACAATATATATGTTGTTATTCTTTATTTGTTTTGAATTCTTATGTGTGCTGCCTATATATAAAAGTAATTGATTGCTATGAATTATCAATGTTATGAATATTTTTGTCATTATATATATATATGTGTGTTACATTATCCCTTTTAGCATGTTTTGAATTAGGGTTCAAGTGGTTTGAAGAGTCGCTTGGGAGGGATACCAGATTTGATTTTAGTTTAAATTATATTTCTTTACTGTATTAGTATTTTTTTTTTACTTTTATTTTCATTTCGATTTGTAATTTGTATAAACTCCTAATTCTAACTCTATATATGAAATAACTTGGGAAATTACGTGCCAATTGTTTATTTACCACAACTTATTTGTGCTAGAAAGCATGCATATAGGACTCACTACAAGAAAAATAGCCTCTAAGGAAGGGAAATCTGGTCCCTAAATGTCCAAATCTGGTCCTAAATGAGCTATTGAGAAGGGAAAAGGTTGGTCGCCACCTGTCCTAAAAGCCTTCTTCACTAAATGTTTACTGCGACGAGTTTCATTAGCTGGTCGTTAAATGTCTTTTGGGATGGGGAAAAATATTGGTCGTTACATGATTTTAAAGACGACAATTCTGGTCTCAAATAGACGATTTATATTTTATAAATGTTGTACTTCTAGTCGTTAGTTTTCTTTAGCGGCTAGAAAGCACCTGGTCCTTGTACTCTTTGGCGACAAGAATGGTCTGGTCTTAGATATATTTTAGAGACAAGCAATATTTCTGGTCTTAGATTATCCTTTAGAGAGGAACAACATTTCTAGTCCTATATTTACCTTTAGAGACAAGCAATAATTCTAGTCTCTAATTAACCACCAATGGTTCTAGAGCTCGATATCACAAAAAAAATAATTCATCTACAAATAAAGAATTGCTACTGAAAATCTCAATACAAAAAGATAGAGAGAGATAGAGATTAATTGCAATAAATTAATTAACATCTCAGATGTTAGTTTTGATATTTGCTTAAGAAAAACCTTATCTAAGATTTGAGGTAGACTATAATATCAAGTATTGCATAACATTCAAGCCAAACAATAATGAGTTTGTGCATCTTCTTTAGCTGCATCTTGACTTGTAACTTCGATCTTTAAATTCTGCAAGTACAAAATTTGAAATGTCGTTAAATAATGATTGGTATAATAATATACACCAACAAAAGCATCTTAGCTTGTATAAAGATCCTTAAGGCTGCAAAGTATATGGAACAAATAGGATTAAGCAGTTGTAACATAATGGACTGAGGAAATTTACTTGGTTGTGGTACATGCAAGAGCTCATTCAGTTGTTGTTAATATCTATAGAATGTGGTCAGCTGCTGGAGTATATTACATTTGGTTAGAGAGAAATATGAGGCTATTTCCAACATAAAGGAGGCATAGACCAACAGTTGATCAAATTCATTACACATGAAGTCTTGCTCTAAGGTAACATGCAGAAGAAATATCTAGGAAATTGCAACACCTTGAGAGACATCCAAGTGAAGATTGAAGTGTCTATATACTAGCGTTTTTTATTTTATCCTTTAGTCATATTTGAACTATTATGCAAATAAGTCTACATGCAATACTTGGGACAGTTTACCCAAGCTTGCAGCAACCTTGTGCTAAATGTGATTTTTCTGGTGGGTAAGAGAAATTCTTTGCTTACCAAAAAAACATAGCTAACTTTCACAGTAGAATTAATTAAACTGCTCACCTCAAATGGAGTCTAACTTTCTTCAAGTGTTATCCAAAAGCATCAACAAAGCTGCAAGAATAAAATTAAAAACTATTTTGAAGAAACACAACTAAACAGAACTGGTAAGAAAATGGAAACAAATGGACTAAAGAATGAAAAGTACAAACATAGAAGTTGTGCAGCTATGCAGAAAATAAAATTTGAGCAAGAAGAAGTTGAGAAAGCGATTAGTTCTTTTGATCTTATCCAAGCTTGGAAAAGCTTTCTTTTTCAATTCCCTGAAGTGAATGATACTATTGTTGAGTGTGCAGCTGGGCAGAAAATATAAAAGAAGATATATGCGCGTGCATAAACAATGTTCCAATAAT
This sequence comes from Solanum okadae, assembly GCA_036553675.1. NCBI lineage: Eukaryota > Viridiplantae > Streptophyta > Magnoliopsida > Solanales > Solanaceae > Solanum > Solanum okadae. Next base: position 13,038,641 of record CM071683.1, read on the forward strand.
CAGACAAGACAAGATTCTAATATTACCGAAATTCAGTTGTAGAAAAATAATGGTGGCTCAAGTTTCTCATGATGATACAAAAACTGATGTAGTATATCTTAGAGGCCACTAAAAGATCTATTTTTTTTTATCAAGTCCCCTCCTATTTGAGAAGAGGTCATTACCAAAGTAACTAATAATCTGATTGCATCTATAAACATTCTGTCAAGACTATGTAATGATAAAATGTTCACATCGAGATTGTGCTTTAATAAGTCATCAATTACATACTCATGCAACATTTAGAATTATAGGACATGATGTTATGAGTCAAGCTGCCAGAGTTATGTGGAACTCTCCAATAGATTGTAACAATTTGACTTTTACTGGAATCATTTAACAATGAAAAGTGGAGAATGAAAATAGCCTTCAAAAGAAGACAATCAAGAAAAGTAGTTCACACCACTAAAGCTTTATTCTGTCAAAGTGTTTAAGTAAAGCTAACTTCTTACTAGTATGCATCATCAGGTTGAGTAAAATGGATAAGATTTTTATGCTAAAAAATTTGAACCCTGAGAAGTTGTGCGTAGCTGTGCATAAAATAGAAACAAGAGCATGTTTCAAAATTACATGCACGACTGAGTGATCAGAACAAAATTTAACATCATAATTTCCATAATGAAAAATGTTTTTATGAGTCTTCTGGTAACTTCAACAAGAGGTGATGACAGCCAGGTAATTCAAATTATTTTTTGCGAGAAGAGTGTGTTAACGGGAGGAACTCACTTCAAACTAAAACGAATTTAAATGATAAGTCAAGGAACTAAGCCCCTTTAAAAGTTTACAAAGACTTGAGAATAACTAGGCCACAAATTCTCAATGGCATAAAATATAGAGAAACATATGGGAACGCTAAGACTTTAGCTGCAGTACTACACAAACAGAATGGCAGCTGAATCATGTTTATCAATTTTAGGGTCCTAAATGGTTGGAAAAAACACCTTGAGGATCATTTTCTACAACATATACAGTGTTTCAAGTGAGAGAAATGGTTGTAGTGAGTAGATACATGATGGACGAGTACTTCCGACTTTGATGCTTAGAAAAATCTACAAGGCTGAGATGTATACACATTTGAATTGAAATGTTCTACAAGTAGAAGACAACAGACGATAGCCATCACTCATCAAGTTGGGGTTGTATTCATTTACTTGTCAACTATTTCAAACCAAGAAAATAAAATAAAAAACAGAGGAGGTCTAGTTACGCACAGTTGTGTAGAGAAGTGTGAAAATAGAGCAAGAAGAAGATGTGCAATAGAGGCAAGAAGTTTAGTTAGCTTATGAATCCTCTTTTAAACAATTTATGTTTGTTAAATTGCAAGTGCATCAAACAAACACAATAACATCATGCTCGATAGTTATTAAGTGAAAATAGAGCAAGAAGAAGATGTGTAATAGGGGAAAGAAGTCTACTTAACTAATGGTTTATCTTTTAAGCAACTAGTGCTTGTAAAATTGCAAGTGAAAGAAACAATAAGAACAACAACATGTCTGACATCTTTGCGGAAAAGTGTACTGAAAATAGAGAAAGAAGAAGATGCGCAGTAGTGTCTATACAGGATTGAAGTCGAGCAACTTCTAAAATGACTACACAAATAAATAAAATATTAAAAATTGGGGTATATTATTGCTTACTTGGTCAGCATAACAAGACATTGGTCATTCTGTTGAATCGAGCGATGTTGTATGCGGGATAACTGATTGTTGAGCTTTGAAGAATTATTGCATTCTTCTTATTTTTACCATTTTATCTTCTAAGGTAGACAAACGATCATTCATTGATTAATTTTCCACTTAACAATTTTCTACAATATCTATGCTAGGTAGAGATTTGTCGGCTTTCACTATTTCTTCTGTCTCAGACTACAATATATTATTAGCCAAAATAAAGATTATGAAGTGAAATAATAGTTATCAACGATAGTACTTGTAATGAAAAGGAAGCAGAGAAGAAAGACAAGGAAGTAAACTTGAGACTTAGCCATTGATTTTCTATTCTACATTTTTTACTTTATTTTAATTATTAACCAACTTAAGTAGCTATATATAATAGAGATAGGGAAAACAAATTTTGATGATACTTGCTGATATATAATTTCTCGAATAGGCTGGCTATCAATATGAGGAGGAATTGTCAATATCACTCGGTTTTGTGAGTTCATTTTGCTTCTTGCCTGTATTTTAAAAATAATAAGCTTAAAATGACTATTGAAATGCAAATTTTAAAAGAAAGTATGGGTCAATTAACTAAAATGGAATCCAAACTCCAGATACTCATACACTTAATTAAATTCTCCATTGTCATGATCAATGAAAGCAATGATCATTAAAGCAAAAAATGGCAAGTTGTGAATATCCCTACCAAAAACAAGCTCCAAACACACTAGGAAACTAGCATTTATAAATTTGTGAATGTCCCTGCCAAAAACGAAACTTTACTATCTCCTTTTAACTTAAGGAGAAATAAGGAGATTCCAAGGGAGGGGTGCAAAATGTTTGAAATTTCAGCAAATCAAAGTTGAAGTGCAATTTTGCAAATTAAAACTTTCATACTATTTTCTAATATTACCTCAAAACTTTTAGAACAAAAATGTTCCTTAACTAACAACTCTCATTCTTCTTTCTTTTCTACTCCCTTTTCAATATTCATAAGAACCTGAACCATTGACTTGCTCTTCACAAACTATGCAAGTATCCTCTGAATTTGTTCCATAGCGCATTCTTCCATCAAAGATATGATTACAATGATCTTTGATGTCAACACTTTTAAATTTATCCTACAATAATGAAAGCATGACTTAAGTTACTAACCATAGCACAAATGATGTTTAACTCTTATTTTGTAGAAAAGAAGATGAAAAAGTAAACTGATGTTGTTCCTGTAGAACTATATTTTCCCAAAGCTATTTAATATGATGATGTACATTTTGGATGACAGTTAAGAACCACAACAAAAGGTCCAAAGACCCAACCATAAAATATATTACATTTGTTACCTCAATGCTTGCCCACATGTGATCCAACTTTTGTTGCTTAATATTACTCCACAATTACTGTTGACGGACACATATTACACTCACAATTTTTTTTCAAGTGTCTCTAAAACAGATTACTATTTGTTCCAACTGTCTTTTTATTGTAAAAGTTTATTTTAAGGAGGTGATGCTTGAATATTTGAGCTTTGTGAAGAGCATTGTGGATTCTAAGGACCTTTATCTTAACATCTACAGAGGTATGTTGTAGCAGAACAAGATCCTTAAGGTTATTAGCAAGAATTTAGTGAAGAGTTGAGTTAAGGTGTTCTTTTAAATTACAAAGAACAAAGGGGATTATAACATGTTTTATGAGGCTTTCTCTAAGAACACAAAGCTATTGTCAGCTTCGGAAACATTTCCAGCACTCAAAAAGTTAAGCCAAGGAACAAGAAGTAGATTTTTTCTCATGGGAAGAGTTTGATCTAATTGTAATGATGAAGTGTTAATGATGCAGATCTCATATGCAAATATCTGCATTCTAATAACTAGTTATTGCTCCATTCACTTAAGTGTGGGTGTCAATATATGTAGGGAAGTTTGAATCATGAACTTCCTCAGAAAAGGAATACTGATATTTGCTCGATTACGTACACTAGCAGAAATACTGGAGAACAAAAAGGTGTCATTCTGACTAATGATGCTTTCAAGGAAAAAGTTCTATCGATGAATCAATTTCTTCTTGAAACAGATAAAGAGGTATTTTTGAGTTATTCTTCCTGTTTGGCTTAATAAGATAACAAATATAAAGTTGGTTTATATACTTTCTATCTCATTCTCATTAGTTGAATAAGAGCTAAGTGTGATCTCACTCTTGATAAATTGGTGTCAAATTAAGGAAACAATGAAGGACCTGTACTTTTTAATTCCTTATGCTGGCTCACATGTTTGATAAAATAATTGACACATATATTCAATAGGATTTTGTCAAGGCGTAAGATGCATATATTCTTTCTACTATGGGATGCATATAGTTATTCTTAAAAAATATTAGTTTGTTGTGCCTTCTATGCCAATTGATTAAACGAGATGTTTACATCTGACTAACAGGACATTAGATACTTGATTGAGGATCTTTTAGTATTCAAGTCGACAACACTCTTTGGGTTTCAAAGAGTTTATGACCGAATATACATAGGTTTCTAATCTACAATTCAATAAACAAAGTTCAGGCTACAGACTTGCATATACTTCAGAAAACAAAATTATCAACTAGAAATTCTCACTCAATAATCATTTGCAAATTAAACAAATATAGAGAACGACCAGATGATGCATAAGAACATGAAGAGTAATTCGAACAACCCAAATGCATAATGGAATTAAGAAAAGAAAAAAATAAATGCAGAAGAGGAGGCATACCTAAGAATCGATTAGATGGAAATCAACTCACAAAATAGGGTAGAACTTGATGACCTACAACCTGTTCTTTCTAAATTTGAGAAAGTGTAGATGAAATCTGAGAGCTTTAGCACTGTATTCCTAAAGAATTCTAATTTGGAGAGCTGTTAGAGAGATATGTGATGAAATCGATTAGGGCTTATGGGTATTGAAAAATATGTAGCGACTTAATTGTTTTGTATTAAAAAATAGAGGCTTTTCTCTTAAGAATTTTGATTGGTTAAACTTTTGGCTCTTAATGGCTTATGTGAAAATAAAATTTTAATCTTTTTTTCAAAAGGAGCGCTCTTTTTCCCGCTTCTCTGTTTTTACTAGTATATTTAGATTTTGGGACCAGGTTGTAATTTCTTTAGAGACTAGATTTTGTATCTTCGCAATAACATATAGGATTGGGGACAGGAATAAAATCTCATCCCAATACATACACTTTTTGAGACGAGATTATTAACTCATCCCTAAATGTTGGTCTTAAATAACAGTTTTTCTTTTACTGACTCTATGTAACGAACTATTTGTGTCATTATTGGAAAGCCAATGGGGAAGGATTTTGGACCAAAAAACTTTTGAGTAGTAACTTGGAAAATTCTAGCCTAGGCCAGACTTGGATGAAATCAGAGTTATGTGAGGTCTAGAGAAATCGGGTAGTGAATGGGCGATCTAGTTATGAATTTGATCATATCACTGGATATCCCAGGCATTAAGGAGCCTGTACGGCTTTACAGAATCGAATTCGGGCGAGTAGCACTCCTGAAACTGATCTTGGCGTGAAAGAGTAGTTTTCAAAACATCTCGGTTTGAAGGTGTGTTGTGAAATAGAAGCTTGGTACTCAAATTCTGAGCTTTTGTCTCCGTGCAAGCCGCCGGGGCAGGATTAGTTCAACCAGGGCGGGGCCGCTGTGGCGGGTGGGGTCCCGCTCTAGCGAGACAATCACGACTTAAGTCGGGGAAAAACCCCTATTTCGCTATATTATGCAAAACTTCATTCTTAAAAGCTAAGGGACGACCCGAGTGATTTCTTGATAGTTTTCCACAACTTTTAGTGCAAAAGGTAAGGATTTTTACTCCCTTAATTCGTATTTCGATTCCTAAAATTTAGAATCTTGGGTAATTATCGTTGGGGGAGGATTTTGGCCTGAATTGATGGTGGAAAAATCCCTAGTTGAACATTAGGATCATGGGTTTGGTCTTGGGTTATTAAGATTATTATAATCTTGGTAGATTGGACTTTTTTTAATTGATCCTTACATTTATTACCTATTTATAGACCAAGAACAAGCGGAAAGACTTCCGAGAGGGAAGGCTGAAGTGTCTTAGGAGTATTCTAGGTTGGATTTGAGGTAGGTGATGGTTTGATTTCCTGTTGTGTGATATATGCCGGGTAATTGCTTCATTGTACGTGTGCATGTAGGTGAATAGGGAATGTGAATTAATTAAATGAAATGATGATGTCTCACACAATACATGACATGAACATGTTACTTGATTGTATGATTATGAGTATTGTTCAGTATGGATGTGATTGTGAGTGTGGTTGTGCTGATTGGATTGGGTATCACGTTCTGACACATATATTGAATTGGGCGTCACATTCCGACACATATATTGGATTGGGTATCACATTCTGACACATATATTGGATCGGGTGTCACATTCCGACACACTAACAATTTGGGTGTGGGTTGCATGAGAGGACCACTTGTGATCATTATGTTCATGCTTACATGTCATTGATATTGGAAAATGGTACATTTTTCCTAGAATGATAACTGACTATGTATTTTTTATATGAGTGCTTATTGTGTTGTAATTGCTGGTGTATATTGTGCTTATTGGAGTAGCTGCGTGATACTATCAGTACACGTCATTTTGTGTACTGATATTGCATTTGCTCTTTCCCTGTTGAGTACAAAGCATCTTCAGACGGCTGCTCACAGACCTCAGGTATGAGATTATTGATCGAGACCGGATTCAAAGATGAGCTAGTTCTTCCAAGCTGCCATGGATCCTCTATTGTTTAGTTCATTCATTTCGGACTCAGACTCTATACTTAGATTTATTCGTATGTTTAGTTTCAGGGTTGTACCAATCTTTCTTAGACTTGTTAGTTAATTAGAGTTTTGATACAATGACTTTCAGTACTAGAGGTGAATTTCCACATTTTTTTGTTAGACCTTCGGAGTTTATGGGAACTCCGTAATTTCTTTTATTCATTTAAACCTGCTTCCGTATCATTAAATGCTTTGTTATCATTAAACTGCCTAATTGGGTTGTAGTAATAGTTCTCCCACTGGAGGGCTAGTGTGGGTGCCAATCACAACAGTCTGGGTCGTCACAATGTTGGTATCAGAGCCCTAGATTCATTGATCTCATTATTCCAAAATGAGTCTAGCAGAGTCTTGCATAATGGTACAGAGATGTCTGTACTTTTCTTCGAGAGGCTATAGGAGTTTAGGAAATCTCTCTGTCTTCTTCTCATTTCGTGCTATGACTTGATTCCAATTAGTATCTAGTGATCCAAATTGGTATCTAAGCTCATTCACACTTCTGTTCGCAGATGATTAACACAAGATACAACGACGTCAGGACCGTAGCCCCTATCATTCAGCCAGTAGAGGAGTCCGTAGCTAGAGGCGCTGGTCGAGGTAGGGATGCCTATGAGTTCATTTTGGATTGCTATGAGAGGCTTCACAAGTTGGGCATTAGTCACCAGCATGGAGTAGAATTCGTAACCTTTCAGCTTCAAGGTAAGGCTAAGCAGTGGTGGAGGGCCTATGTGGAATGAATATCGCCCGTCTTGCCCTTTCTCACTTGGACGCAGTTCCATGCTTTGTTTTTGGAAAAATATGTGCCCCGGACTTTGAGGGATTGCAAGAAGGATAAGTTTATGGCTTTGGAGAAGGGTGGTATGACTGTAGCTACCTATGAGGCGAAGTTTCATGCCTTGTCCAGATATGCTACCCAGTTGGAAACTTCAGAAGAGGAAAGGATTTGACTATTCGTCAAAGGATTGAACCCCGAGTTACAGGTATTGTCTATTCACATGACCTCTGAAGGTAAAAGTATTAATGTGGTGATAGACTTTGTGAAGAAAGTGGAAGGAGTTCGATGTGATGGGCAGGCCATAACTTTGGCTAAGAAGCCCAAGAGCACAAGTAACTTTTATAGTTCTTACTCCAGAGGTTCAGGTAGGCCGACACTTGCAGCTCGGCCATTTCAGTCAGCCATGCCTGCTTCTATAATTGGTTACTCGGGAACTCCACCACAGAATCTTATTCAAGATGGTCAGGGGGTCGCACATGCGTCTGGCAGCAGGCCATTTTTTTACCGCAGTTGTTACAATTGTGGAGAACCTGGGCATATGAGAAGGGATTGTCCCCATTCGTGCATGTCGAACCCGAGTAGCGGCAAACTAGAGCAGTGATACCAGCGGGCAACAGTAGTAATGGTAGAGGGCATCCACAAAGGTGGCGAGGAGGAAATCAGCAAGGCCGTGGAGGCGGGCGGGGAAATGGTAATGCAGGTAGAGGAACAGTGCAGCCAGGCAAGGAGGTCACCCGTCATGATGTCAGGGCTCAGTGTTATGCCTTTTCGGGCAAGACCGAGGCTGAGGCGTCTGATGCAGTGATCACATGTACTATTCTTGTCTGTGACTAGATGGATACTGTCTTGTTTGATCTAGGTTCCACTTATTCATATGTGTCAGTTCAGTTTACCTTGGGATTTGATGTTGTTTGTGATGTACTTGATGCCCCCATCCATGTTTCTACCCTAGTTAGAGAGTCTGTCATAGTCATCCATGTCTATCGTACTTGTCCTGTCTTGTTTATGGTTTTTTAGACTTGGGTTGATTTGGTTATTTTGGATATGATTGACAATGATATATTCTTAGGCATGACTTGGTTGTCCCCCTATTTTGTTGTGCTTAATTGTAATGCTAAGTCTGTGACTCTAGAGATCCCGGGTAGGGAACAGTTAGAGTGGAAGGGGTGTACAAACCTAAGCCAGCTAATTTCATATACTCCATTCAGGTTAGGAAACTGGTGAGGCTGGGGTGTTTGGCATATTTGGATCATATTTGAGATGTTGAGGTTAAGTCTCCCTCTATTGAGTCTATTCGTGTAGTGTCTGAATTCAAGGAAGTGTTTCCTACCGATTTTCCTGGTATGCCTCCGGATAGGGATATAGATTTCTGCATTAACTTAGAACTGGGCACTCGCCCCATCTCCATTCCTCCTTATTGCATGGCTCCGATAGAATTAAGAGAGCTTAAAGCTTAAATTCAGGGCTTCTTGATAAAGGTTTCATCCGTCCTAGTGCATCCCGATGGGGTGCTCCTGTCTTGGTTGTTAAGAAAAAAGATGGTAGTATGAGGATATGCATAGACTACCGACAGTTGAATAGGGTCACCATTCAAAATAAGTATCTGTTGCCACGGATAGATGATCTTTTCGACTAATTGCAGGGTGCTTGAGTTTTCTCTAAGATTGATCTAAGGCCTTGTTACCATCAGTTAAAGATTAGGCCTGAGGATGTACCCAAAACGATATTCAGAACCCCCTATGGGCACTATGAGTTTTTAGTGTTGTCGTTTGTATTGACCAATGCGCCTGCAACCTTCATTAGTTTGATGAATGGTGTGTTTAAACCAATCCTGGATTCTTTTGTTATCATTTTTATTGATGACATTTTGGTTTATTTGAAGAGTAAGAAAGATCATGCCGACCATCTCCGTATTGTTTTAGGTGTTCTTGGAAAATAGGAATTGTATGCCAAATTTTCCAAGTGTGAATTCTGGTTGACTTCGGTTTCCTTTTTGGGGCATGTGGTTTCGAATGAAGGGGTAATGGTAGATACCCAAAAGATTGAAGCGATCAAGTATTGGGTCTGGCCTAGCTTTGTGACTGATGTTAGGAGTTTTGTGGGGCTCGCTAGTTACTATTTGTCAGTTTGTGAAAAATTTTGCTTTGATTGCCACACATTTGACAAGGCTAACTAAAAAGGAGGTGCCTTTCGAGTGGACTGACATATGTGAAGAGAGCCTCCAGAAACTCAAGACTATTTTGACCACACGACCTATTCTAACTCTGCCGGTGGGAGGTAAAGATTTCATTGTTCATTCTGAAGCTTCACATTCGGGCCTGGGTGTTGTGTTGATGCAAGAAATAAATGTCATAGCTTATGCATTGCAACAACTGAAGGTGCATGAGAGAAATTACCCGACACATGATTTGGAGTTAGCAGCGGTAGTGTTTGCTCTTAAGATATGGCGGCATTACCTTTTTGGTGTCAAGTGTGAGGTTTTTACTTATCATCGTAGTCTACAACATGTATTCACTCAAAAGGATCTGAATTTGAGACAGAGAAGGTGAATGGAGTTACTCAAGGATTATGATGTTATCATCCAGTATCATCCGGGTAAGACGAATGTGGTGGCGGATGCACTAAGCCGAAAGATGGTAAGTATGGATAGTTTAGCTCTCTTGGGTGTGTCCAAGCGACCTTTTGCGAAGGAGATTTAGACTTTGGAGTCTAATTTCACGAACTTGGGCATCTCATCGAAATATGGGGTGTTAGCTATCATTGAGATTAGACCCACTTTCATTGAGAAGATCAAGACCAAGCAGTTTGAGGATGAGAGTTTGAATGAGGTTAGAAAGAAAACAGTTTCTGGTAAGGCACAAGATATGGTTCTTGATACAGAAGGTGTGCTTAGTAACAAGGGGAGAATTTGTGTTCCCCGAGTGGATGACTTAATTCAGAAGATGTTGACAGAATCCCATGGTTCGCGGCATTCTATTCATCCAAGTGTGACCAAGATGTACCAAGATATGAAACGACTTTATTGGTGGCCTAGTATGAAGAAAGACATAGCTGAGTTTCTGGCAAAGTGCCAAAATTGTCAGCACGTAAAGTATGAGCACCAAAGGATTGCAGGTTCGCTTCAACGAATGCCAATTTTGGAATGGAAATGGGAAAGGATAGCTATGGATTTTATGGTTGGTCTTCCCAAGACTTTGGGGAAGTTTGATTCTATTTGGGTGGTGGTTGACAAATTGACCAGTCAACCCATTTTATTCTAGTCAGAATAAACTATAATACTCAGCAGTTAGCTAAGGTTAATGTGAAAGAGATAGTGAGGTTGCATGGGGTGCCCCTTTCTATCATCTCGGACCGTGGTACACAGTTCACATCTAAGTTTGGAGAAAATTGCATGAGGAGTCGGGCATCCAACTCACTTTTGGCACAACTTTCCATCCACAGATAGTCGGGCAGTCAGAGAGAACTATTCAAGTGTTAGAGGACATGTTGAGGGTATGTGTGATTGACTGTGGAGGGCATTGGGATAAGTTCCTACCGTTGTGTGAGTTCTCCTATAATAACAGTTACCACTCTAGCATTGACATGGCACCGTTTGAGGCACTTTATGGGAGGAGATATAGATCACCCATAGGGTGGTTTGAGGCTGGAGATGTGAAACTATTGGGGGGGGTGATTTTTTGGTGAAGGATACTCAGGATAAAGTAAGAAGCACACAAGCGAAGCTTCTAGCAGCCCAGAGCCGATAGAAAAAGTATGTGGACCGTAAGGTATGGACATGACATTTCAGGCTGGTGAGCAAGCTCTTCTAAAGGTGTCACCCATAAAGTGGGTGATAAGATTCGATAAGAAGGGCAATCTTAGTCCTTGATACATTGGTCCATTTAAGATTCTTGACTGTGTAGGGCCAATGGCTTATAGGTTGGCCTTACCGCCTAGCCTATCTAGAGTCCATCCAGTGTTTCATGTGTCCATGTTGAAGAAGTATCATGGGGACGAAGATTACATTATAAAGCGGGACTCAGTTTTGTTAGACAAAGACCTTCAGTATGAGGAGGAACCAGTTGCAATTCCGTAAGCTCAGGACCAAGAAGAAACGTCTGGTTAAGAAAACTACTTGGGAAATCGAGAAGGACATGCGAGACAAGTATCCCTAGTTATTCGACAACTCAGATACTACTCTACCCTTTCTTTAGCCCTTTTTTGTTAGTTTGTCACTCGGGGATGAGTAATGGGTAAAATGGAATCTATTGTAATGACCTGTTTCCGTCATTATGGAAAAGCCAATGGGAAAGGATTTTGGACTAGAAAACTTTTGAGTAGTAACTTGGAAAATTCTAGCCTATGCCAGACTTGGACGAAATCTGAGTCAGGTGAGGTCTAGAGAAATCTGGTAGTTAATGAAGGATCAAATTATGAATTAGATCACATCAGTGGATAGCCAAGGCATTAAGTATCTTGTATGGCTTTAAGGAATCGAATTAGGGTGAGTAGAATTCCCAAAACTGATCTTGGCGTGAAAGGGTAGTTTTAGAATGTCCCGATTGTGAAATAGGAGCTTGGTTTTCAAATTTCGAGCTTCTGTCTTTGTGCAAGCCACCGGGGTAGGGTTAATTCCACTAGGGCGGGGCCTCTATGGTGGGTTAGGTCCCGCAATAGCAGGACAGTCGTGACTTAAGTCGAGGAAAACCACTAATTTCGTTATTTTCTGCAAAAAATTATTTTTAAGAGCTAAGGGACGAGCCCGGGTGATTTCTTGAAAGTTTTCCACGACTTCTAGTTCTAAAGGTAAGGGTTTTTACTCCCCTAATCTGCATTTTGATTCCTAGAACTTAGAATCTTGGGTAATTATCGTTGGGGGAGGGTTTTGGCCTGAAGTTGATGGTACGAAAAGCCCTAGCTGAACATTAGGATTATGAGTTTGGTCTTGGGTTATTAAGATTGTTATAATCTTGTTAAATTGGACCTTGTTTATCGATCCTTGCATTTATTACTTATTTATAGACCAAGAACAAGCGGAAAGACTTTGGAAACGAAAGGCTCAGGTGTCTTAGGAGTATTCGGGCTTGGTTTCGAGGTAAGTGATGGTTTGATTTCCTGTTGTGTGATGTATACCAGATAATTGCCTCATTGTATGCGTGCATGTATGTAAATTGGGAATGTGAATCAATCAAATGAAATGATATATGTGACACAATACTTGGCATGAACCTGCTACTTGATTATATGATTATGATTATTGTTCATTATGGATGTGATTGTGATTGTGCTGACTGGATCATGTGTCACATTCCGACGCATTTCAAAACATATATTAGATCGGGTGTCACGTTCCGACACATATATTGGATCGGGTGTCACATTCCGACACACTAACAATTTGGTTGTGGGTTCCATGAGAGGACCACTTGTGATTACTATGTTCATGTTTATCTATCATTGATATTGGAAAATGGTACATTGTTCCTAGAATGATAACTGAACTATGTATTCTGTATATGCGTGCTTACTATCTTGTAATTGCTTGTGTATATTGTGCTTATGGGAGTAGCCGCGTGATCCTACTAGTAGACGGTGTTTGTGTACTGATACTGCATTTGCTCTTTCCTTGTTGAGTATAGGGCATATTCAGATGGCTACTAACAGACCTCAGTTAGGAGATTACTGATCGAGACTGGATTCAAGGGTGAGCAAGTTCTTCGAGGCTGCCATGGATCCTCTATTGTTTAGTCCATTCGTTTTGGACTCAGATTCTATAGTTAGATTTATTTGTATGTTTAGTTTTGGGGTTGTACCCCTCTTTCTTAGACTTGTTAGTTAATCGGAGTTTTGGCACGTTGTACCCCTCTTTCTTAGACTTGTTAGTTAATCGGAGTTTTGACACAATGACTTTCAGTTCTAGGGGTGAATTTCTGCATTAGTTATTTTGTTAGACTTTCGGAGTTTATGGAAACTCTGTAATTTCTTTTAGTCATTTAAACCTGCTTTCGTATCTTTAGATGCTTAGTTTTCGTTAAACTGCTTAGTTGGGTTGTAATAATGGTTCTCCCACCGGAGAGTTAGTGTGGGTGCCAATAACGACAGTTTGGGTCATGACACTATGATTATTGTTTGTTCATTTCTAGCAATTTCACATCTGATCTGATCATGCTAAAAAGAAATGGATTTATTGTTTACATTCATTAACCAAGTTAATCACTTACTACAGCTTATTTCTAAAATCTGGTCATTTGGTTAAGTACTAAATTTTTCGTCCCCTGCATCAAGGTATCTAATAAAACAATTCATTAATTGTTCACAATTGTTGCTTTTAATGAAAATTGTTTGTTTTTGCTTTTGAATGTGTCCTTGCTCAAATGATTTTATTAGGACTTTACCAATAGTTTAGTATGTTTAAAGTTAGATATCATGCCTATAGGATTTTGATTAAATCTCTCTTGTAATTTGGGTGTAGAAACCATGCATATAGGTTGTTGACATTGATTTTACCTTATTTTTCACTTTGAAATCATGCCTATAGGACTCAATGAGTAAGTTTAGTCTTAATTAATAAGATTAAATAATTTCAACATGTTTACTTCTAATAGAATAATTTGTAAAAAAATGTACTCTTAACAAATCAGACTTCTAAAACCATCTCTTAAAGTGAATCGTGGAGATTTTATGCATTCTTTAATTTGAAATGTGCTCTCTTCTAGATTAATTATTTTATTAAATAATTTCTGCAATACAGTAATTTCCTGCCACTCAAAATAATTTAATTATTCTCTGCACGCTGTAATTTAAAATCTGCCCTATTTAGATAAATTGTCAAACTCTGCTTTCAATATTATGCCTGCATTAAAATATGTTTTAAATGCTTGATGTCTAATTAGTTCCTGGTCAATAAATAAATTTATCCATTTCGAATACTATCTGCCGCTTAAAATAAAATATTGAATTTTTAGCATGCTACTGCATTAATAATCTAATTTGCCACTGCATTAATAAATTATTTTCTGCATTGTAATTATATTTTCTGCCTGTTTTTTAAATAAATCCTATGACTTAATCATTTGATCGTATTCCTCTTTGTCAAAGTCATCGTTCAATTATTTTTAAAATCTTTTTATTTGGATTGAACATGGCCTTTTTAATTATTATTTTTTTATATAAGTTCTATCTCCTAACCTATAATTAGTGGGAAAGTTAAAGGAATTACGAGGTTTAATTCCTTTTTTTTAGCTGACGCATCCCCGCGAGTACCACTTACCTAAGATTTCTCAAAAGGGATTATGTGTATCTATATGTAAATATATTTATGTGCTTATATTTCAATCAAACTTTTCACTCGTCTTCAAAATAAATTATTACTAATTATCTAAGACAGACCTCAAATCAAAAGTGTTTATATGGTGGAAGAGCGCGATTAATAATATCGTGGTATCATCCCTGTAAAGAAACAAACACTTTTTTAGTTTTAAAAAAACTCTATTTGCGACTTCCTCTCAATTATCGAAGTACTTTATCCTTGCATCTTATTTCTGTTTGGGGTAGTTTAATAAATAAAAATGGTTTTTTTCTATATACATGTGCATAGTGATGGCAAATGGGCGGGTTGGGTCAAATTGGAGCGGGTCGAACATGGGTCAACATAAAATGGGTAATAATTCAACCCGCCCATATTTGATATGGGTAAAAATGGATTGGGTAAAATACTAGTTTACTGTTATAAAATAATATAATGTGGATGTCCACTACACCAAGAAGTTACTAAATTACTTTCCTCCATTACGAAGATAACCATAACCTCCATAACCTCCAAATTTATAATCATTATTTTTGTAATCTTTCACTTCCATAACCTCCTCCATTATACTCATGTTAATGTCATGTTTATGACTAATGTTTTGTACGCCTCTATATTACACTATAAATAGTGGCATAAGGGTTCATATTGTACACACTTGAAGATTTGGTGAATACTTTGAAGAATAAGAAATACTCTCATATCTTGTTTCTTTATTTCTATTGTTTTTCATCTTTTATTTTTCTTGTCTTATTTTGTATTAGTTTTACAACACGTTATTAGCACAAATCTCGAACCAACTGAGATAGATGAACAGGTAATCTTTCATTACACCAGGTAATCAACTATTACATTAGTGATAGATTATCTACTTAGTTAAGCTATTTGCTATTTTTTATTACTTATCTAAACATTTCCGTCTCCACTTTGAGAAGGCCAAAAACAGGATGCTAAACTATTTAAATTGTTTTCGTTTCTTGAGTATGTCTTTTACAGATTCTTTCTTACTGAAATAATGCAGTCTTTAAAAAAAAAGCTATCATATTTATAAGTCATTTAAATTAGGGATAATACTAATTATATAGTCCACGGAAGATTGAAAATTTGATTAATGAGACTCTAATTTTTTCACTTCTGAGTTTTTGGTATCATTTTATTAGTGTTGTGATTAATATTTATCTCCACTTGCTTATTTGATTTACTCCCTTTAATCAAGGGCACTATGCCCAAATTGTTGATTTGTTGGTGCGTCTCATATGCTACGGGAGAAGTAAAATATTAACATATGAAGGTGGGCCTATTATACCATTGGTTTTTTAAAATTATTTTTGTTACTTTAATTATGATTTATTAGTATATAAAATTGGTTGGCCTATTATATCATTAGTTGAGGATAATATGATGGATTCAAGTTTCATCGCACCAAAAGGTTAAAACATTGAGTTAAATTTCAGTGAACCATGATAATGTATTGGGTTTGAGTCCCATCAAATTGTGGCCTAAAACATCTTTACATTGCTAAGACATTGAGTTTGAGTCTCAATGAACTATTTGATGATATAATGGTGACTGAGCAATTTGATATGCTCTTGATAAAATTCACGAAATTCGCTCAATTGATTTGCTCCATTCTCTTATGTGAATGTGGTAGCAGGACATAATGTGTCTGAAAATGACAAGTGGTTAAATGTATGAATATGAGTGTGGTAAAATGTTAATGGTCATCATTGTGGTAATTAAAAGGAAGAACATTATGGGTTCTTAAGATGGTCCTTCAAATGTGAAAGTAATATTTGGCCATCAAAGTGATATGAAAGGTTATTGGGCACATTGAGTTCGTGCAACCCTATTTGAAAGTTTTGTAAATCCTTCAACAAACTAAACAAATACAAAGTGGTAGTACCTTTAGTACTTTAAAAGTGATGTTGAGGTAGGTCAAAAAATTTGATAATGTCAAAGTATGACTAATAAAAATTTATGGAGCATATACAAATGATTATGGTCATTTCTTGAAGAGAATATGACTTGAGTTCGTTTGAATAAGGACATGTACTTGTATGGTTGGATAAATGTCACATCTCACCTCTACGGGAGGTTTGAGCTATTGAAAATTATATTTTGACATAAATGGTCATTTTGGTCATATACTTTGAGTAATACACAAATATTGTGGTATATTTTATTATGAACTATTGGAGGACAAAAGAAAGAAATAATTCTCTTCTGTAATGGTTGTGGTCATGTCCAAAATAAATGTTGTTATGTGGCAATATAAAATTGTCATTGGTTGTCAAGAAATAAGCCTTGTGTGTAATAATTTTAACTATGACAATAATAATTTTCTCCTTGAAGGAGATGGTCACCATAAGAATGGTGTTGTGAAATTTGTGATAGTAAATTAATTGAGAGTTCCGAAAGGGCTAATTTGTTACTATTCGGAGGAATAAACTTGTTCATAATATTGGGGTTGTAGTAAGTCTCAAAAGAAACTTTTTAAGTTTTGGAGGAATTTAAAAGAATTTTTTTTATTATATTGAGAATATAAATTATGGGAAAATTTAATATCTTCAAATTACTACAACCGGAGTGGTTTATAAATAGTTATGTATAAGAGTACCCATTTTTTCCTCTTGTTTATTGTATACAAACATGGGCATGCTGATGGAATCACATGCAAAAGTAAACTAGAAATTTACTATAATAAATATCAGTTGGAATAATCGGTTGGCCATTCCGATTCAAAGGTGATGCAAAAAAATTTGAGAATTCACGTGGCTATATGTTTGAAGAAATAAAAGATTCTTCAAGAATTCTCTTGTATTGTTTGTTCTCATGATAAAATGATCATTGTACCAGCTAAGGTTGGGATTGTATCCCTGAAATTATTTGGAACATATAAAAAGGTGAATATGGGCCCGTTCACCTGTCATGTGGACCGCTTACTATTATGATTTAATAGATGCATCTATGGTATGGTCACATGTGCATTTGTATCAACTTACAAATTAGTTTTTGTAAGGTTGTTTGCTCAAATTGTTGAATTAAGAGCACAGTTCCAAACTATAAAATTATGTTGATAATACTGGTTGGTTTAGCAGAAATTGTTTGCCTCCAATTATAGCTAGACCATTGATTATGAGAACAAATCTCTCAAATAAAATTTGGTATGAGATGTGTTTATTTAACATGTACGCATCAAGCCAACAAGGTTCTCCCATCACAATTGGTTCAGGGTCAGGAACCAAATAAATTTCATCTAAAAATTTGATGTGTGCGCATATGATTTTATTGCTCCACCACGCACAAAGATGGATCCTCAAATGAGGTTGGGATTAAATGTTAGATTTCCTAACATTAGGGGGAGATATGTTTAGCAGCTGAAAATTATGTGTGGGGTGAATTATCTAGATCCTCGTTAAAAAATGTGAACTTGAAGTTCAAGAGATAATTCATTTGCAAAATGTTGCAAATAATTTGCCAGATGTATTTGCTGACCCAATATTTTAATTACGCTGCAAATGCTCCAATAATAGTCCTTGAAGGACAGAGTCTATGGTATGCCAGAAGCGCGATAGACCAATCGATTCCAAACGTAAAACTCCTTGACGAAGGAGAGGAGCAAATTATCAAAATGGTCATGATAATAAGGTAAGTGATTTGAAAGAGCACTATGAAATAACACTTCATAAAACCTTGGCAAAGGTTCAGGTATCTGAAAATGATGAAAAATGAAGAGATCTTGATAAGTTATGTCGTATTGGAATCGATATCAAAATGACCATCAACAATATCTTTGATATGAAGTAGGACTCAATGCTATAAATGATTATGAGGATCTTAAATTCGAATCTGTCATATAGTGTGGACAGATAAAGGATTGGCACTATTCAAGTATATTTTGTTTCACTTAGAAAAGTGATATTTTTTATCTTATAGTTCATGGATCAAAATACAATGTCAGTGTGGTACAAATGAATCATTGTGCGAAAGTATAACTGTAAGATATAAAGTGCGGTTTGTGCCTTCGGGCATAAAAGGTTTTTGCAAAAAAATTGACATTATTAAATGGAGATATATTCTCCAGTGGTGGATGCAATGAGACTTATTTCAGCCTAGCAGTAGATTAAATACTTGAATATGTATAATGATGGATTATCATGTCTAACTTGATGATGAAGGTTATATGACAATTCTTGAAGGATTTAAAAGGTCTTAAAACAATTCCATTGAGCACCCAATGGTTCTAAGATTTCTTAACACAGAGAAATAATCTTTTGAACCTCATGAAAATGATTAAAAATGCCTAGTATTAGTGCAATTGGTGCACTTATAGATTGTTGGTTATGCAAATGCTAGAAGATTGTATATATATATATATATATATACATATATATAAAGTTATGTAAGGGGATTGCCATATTATCATTCAAGTTATGGGAAGAAACTAACAAAGCAAGTGACTCAACACATAGAAGATGTGTGATTTTCTTTGAGAAGAAAAGACGAGCTTCAATAAAATTGAAATGATCAATCTCTGAGCCAGAAATGATTTGATTATGTAGATGCAGAATATTTATTTGATCTACATAAAGCTCGATCACAAATGGGCTATTATTTACATATGGAGACACAACAATATCTTGGCATTTAAAGAATCAAACATTAGTAACCACTTCTTCAAATCATGCAGAAATAATATTGATCTATGAAATAAGTCGGGGGTGTGTTTGGTTGGAATCATGATCTATGATATTCAGAAAATATGTGATTTTCTTTTGAAAAGGATATTCCAGCCACCATATATGAAAACAATATATAGCTCAATTGAAGGGAGGATACAATCAAAGGAGATCTGACAAAACATATTTCACCAAAAGTCTTTTTCACACATGAACTTCAACAAAATGGTGAGATAGACGTTCAAAGACCCATTCGAGTGATAATCTTGTAAACTTATTCACTAAGGATTGCCAACATCAATATTTGAGAAGTTGTGATATAAGATTGGAATGCATCGTCTCCAAGATATCAAGTAAAGTTTTTATCAGGGGGAGAAAAATACGCGTTGTACTCTTTTACTTAACCATGGTTTTATCCCAATTGGGTTTTCCTAGTAAGGTTTTTAACGAGGCAACATTCAAAGCGTATTATAAGATATGTGTACTCTTTTTCCTTCACTAGGATTTTTTTCCCACAGGCTTTTTTTCTAGTGAGGTTTTAACGAGGCATATTATCTACGGACATCCAAGGGGGAGTGTTATAAAATAATATAATATGGATGTCCACTACACCAAGAACTTACTACATTACTTTCCTCCACTATGAAGATAACCATAACCTCCATAACCTCCACCTTTATAACCATTATTCTTGTAACCTTTCACTTCCATAATCTCCCCCATTATATTCATGTTAATGTCATGTTTATGACTAACCTTTTGTATGCCTCTATGTTACACTATAAATAGAGGCATAAGGGTTCATATTGTACACACTTGAAGATTTGGTGAATACTTTGAAGAATAAGAAATGCTCTCATACCTTGTTTCTTTATTTCTATTGTTTTTCATCTTTTATATTTCTTGTCTTATTTTGCTTTAGTTTTACAATATTTACCCATATTTTACCCATATTTTCATGAGTAAATAGTACTCTACTTAAGAATTCAATATGAAGAAAATATTTTAGTCTTTTTTTTAGATGAAAAATGTTGAAAATGCTTCATTTAGTTTTATTGTATGATAAAAGTAAAAAAAAAAAAATCCTAACTTTTAAATATAAAATAAATTTATGTAATAACAATGGGAAAATATTTTAAATTTCAAAGTAAATGAATAGTTGCATTTTAGGACTAAAACATGCTTAATGCACTTAAAGGGTTAGCAATGTTAATACTAATACATGATTTGCTTATTTTACACTATTATTTATTATCCAATATAAAATTAAACAAATATAAAAATATAATTATAATTAACAAAAGAAATGTACATTTAAAAATATATATTTTTGGAGGGCTAAAGACTTCACCTTTTCAATTATAGAGAAAAATAATTAGTTCTCTAGAAGAACATAAAAAGGAAGAGAAGTTACAATTTTTTTTAATGATATAATGAATTTTGAGTGAATAAAAGTTAGAAGCTTAGCCCATTTGGCTAATCCATATTTTATCCATGTAAAAAGTCACTCATCCAACCCATTAAAATATAGGCGGATTGGGCGGGTTACCAAAATATGGGCTCATTTTACCAGCACTACTTGTGCATTTTCTGTCTCCTCGCTTATCTCTTAATTTATATTTATATTTATTATTTAATATTTATTTATTTTATCACCTATTTTACATGCTTAATTAATTAACTGATTAATAAATAGTGACCTTGGTTGCTAATTGTAACCCCACATAAATTGTATGAGATACGGTCAGGACTCACAATTGTGGACCTCAATGGGTGCTTAACACCTTCCTCTCAAGATAATTCGAACCCTTACTCGATCTCTGGTTAGTTGATCCTTTATTTAAAATTAGTTAGGTTAGATAAGTGCCTAACGCGCCTTAATTCGTTAGGTGGAAACTATTCTTTTCGAATAAACCCAAAAGAGTTGTTAGGTCGGGCACCAAAACTTGTTTTTGCGAAAAATGGGGAGCGACAGAATGACGACTCTGTTGTTGACACCCAATTTTGACCGGCCTACCTATAACCCTTTTGGAGGTGCTATTCGATTAAGTACGTATTTTAAAACATATTTCCCTCTTACTACATATTTAAAAAAATTCAATCAATTTTGTTTAACTAATCATATATTTTAGTATTGAAGAATTATAAAATTTTATAATTATTTTATTATTATTAAATTATCATATTTATCGATTGTTAAACTCGAAGTAATTACTTGACTTATTTATTTAAATGTTTTAAAAATTTAGACTTATTTAATTTAGAAGAAAATATTATAATATGTGTAGTATTTTATTAATTGAATAGCATTTTCCTTAATGTTCCTCGAAATCTTTTAAATTTCAGCCTATTCTATTCTAATTCCTTTCAATTCTAGCCACTCAAATTCAAATTCTTTTTTCGATTATAGACACTTGGTGATTGCAATTTTAGCCTCTTCTTATCTTAATTTTCAAGTTTTGAAATTTTGATTCAATCTCATTCATCCATCCCTTTTATCAAAACCAAATGTAATCTCAGGCGCTCGTTGCAATTAAATCAATAGTCGAGAATTGTTAACCCTCTCTTTCCTTTTTTAAACTACCAAAAGAAACCTTATCTTGTTAATTTTTTCTCTTCCTTTTGAAGAGGGAAGCAGCGCCACTTCTCTCTCTTCTCTTCCTCGCTCTGGAGAGAAACGACAGCTCCGGTGAGGCCGCCTCTGCTTCTCTCTTCTCTTTTCTCTGGCAAGCGACACCGGTCAGCAGCAACTCCAGCGAGACAGCAGCTCCATCGATCGCGGCAGCCACCTCCTCCCTCTCGTCTCTCCGGCTAGCGAAGCCAAAGCAAACAACAACCTAAAGCGAATGCCGGACAATCAGCAGCAGCGAGACTGCGAGGAAGTGCAACTCCGATGAAGCAGCGAGCACCGTTAAATCCACCTGCAACAACAGTTCTAGCTATCAGCTCGGTGAAACGAGCAACCACAACAAGAGCCAGCGAGACCCCCGCGTCTCGGCCCCTCTCTTCTCTCGGGTTGACTGCCAACAACATCTCTGACCAAACGAGGCATGCAAGGTCGACTATTAGCCACAATTACAAGGATCGTGTTTACCTATTGCCATTTTGGTAAGAAGATTTGGATATGCCTCTCTATTTTCATAAGATTTGTTCGCGTATGTTCCTTCTTACCGAATTGCTACTAGTTTATTCAATTGCTTAGTTTCATAATTTCACTAAGTCATTACTGAATTTTGCGATTTAAGTCTGAGCATATTGTTGTAAATTGATTCACTTGCTCCTCCTCTTCTAATATATTGACTTTCAATTTCAAAATAGTTCAGATGAACTGCTCTTTTTGAGATTAATATGTTCAAATATGTTAGCGTGAGATATTCATGTCTACCTTTTAATCCGCCTACTATTACTTTTATTACCTTTTTTAATATGGATACTTACTGGTTTCACTTCATTAATCATCTCTCGCTCATTAACGCTTTGTATAAGTTTAAATATGGTCTATTTGCTTGTTGGTTGTAATGTTTGATTTTGGATTGATTGCGCTGCTCTATTTTAGCATGGCTAATTGTTTTTTATTATTAAATTTAGTTAGATTGGTAAAAAAATAAAAATAAAATAAGTCTAATTGGGCTTCCTTCTTAATAAGAAAAATTGATTCTTGATTGATTTTATTTTGTTATTTTCCTTGTGGTGGTAACCCCGCTTTGCTATATAAATCAAGATCCCCTTTCATTATTTGGACATGCTTTAACACTAATACTCTCTTCTCTAAAAGAAATTAAAATCTGGTGAACATTCTAAGAAGTGCTTACTCTATTCGGTGTTGTTGTGTTCAGATCGATCATTGGATTAAGTTTACTTCATTATTGATAAATATTCTGCTTTAACTGGTTAGTTGTACCTCCATTAGTTTATTCTTCATTCCGCATTATTTTGAATATTGTTGTGTGTTTAAATGAATAAAAGGAAACATCTGAGTTAGTTTTCGTTCTTGCCTCTCTTTATGTGTGACAATATATCTGTTGTTATTCTTTATTTGTATTGAATTCTTATGTTTTCTGCCTATATATAAAAAAACTAATTGATTGCTATGACTAATCGATGTTATGAATATTTTTGTCATTATATAAATATATATGTGTGTGTGTTACATTATCCCTTTTAGTAGGCTTTGAACTTAGGGTTTAAGAGGTTTGAAGAGTCGTCTGGGAGGAATAACGAATTTGATTTTAGTTTAAATTAGATTTGTATACTGTATTACTCCCTCCATTCCATAATAATTGAATTTTTGGGGTGTTTCACACCCTTTAAGAAAAATAGATTAAGACATAAATTGAACATAATTTTCCATTTTTACCCTTATTAATTATTGTCAAATTTATTGAAGTCATCACATTGAAAATCCAAATGAAGGGTAAAATTGGAACAACACTCTAAAAGTAGTCTTGAAAACTGAACAATTACGTTAATTTGAAAAGCGAAAAATGCCTCAAAAATTCAATCAATATGAAATGGAGGGAGCAGTATTTTTTTTTACTATTATTTACATTCCAGTTTGTAATTTGTATAAACTCCTAACTCTAAGTCTATAGATGAAATATCTTGGGGAATCGCCTACGGGGGGAGAGAAATTATGTGCCTATTGTTTATTTACCGCAATTTATTTGTGCTAGAAAACATGCCTATAGGACTATGATTATTGTTTGTTCCATCTAGCAATTTCACATCAGATCTGATCATGCTAAAAAGAAATGGATTTATTGTTGACATTCATTAAACAAGGTAATCATTTACACAAGTTGTTTCTAAAATATGGTCATCTGGTTAAGTACTAACTTTTTTCATCTCTTGCATCTAGGTATCTAATAAAATAATTCATAAATTGTTCAGAATTGTTGCTTTTAATGAAAATTGTTTGTTTTTGTTTTTGAATGAGTCCTTGCTCAAATTATTTTATTAGGACTTTACCAATAGTTTAGTATGTTCAAAGTTAGATATCATGCCTATAAGATTTTAATTAAATCTCTCTTGTATTTTGGGTGTAGAAACCATGTCTATAGGTTGTTGATATATGTTTTACCTTATTCTTCACTTAGAAATCATGCCTATAGGACTCAATGAGTAAGTTCTATCTTAATTAATAAGATTAAATAATCTCAACATGTTTACTCCTAATAAAATAATCTGTAATAAAAATGTATTGCTTAACGAACCAGATTTCTAAAACCATCTCTTAAAGTGAATCATGGCGCTTTTATGTATTCTTTAATTTGAAATCTGCTCTCTTCTTAATTAATTATTTAATTAAACAATTTCTGCAATATATTAATTTCCTGCTACTCTAAAATAATTTCATTATTCTCTGCACGCTCTAATTTAAAATCTGCACTATTTAGATAAATTGTCAAATTAAGTCAAACTCTTCTTTTAAATATTATTTCCAGCAGGCTAAAACTGTTTTACATGTCTGTTGTTCGATTATATCCTGCTCTGTAATAAATTTCTGCATTCTGAATACTGTCTAGCACTTAAAATATATTATTGAATTTTTAGCATGCCACTGAATTAATAATCTAATCTGCTGCTGCATTAATAAATTATTTTCTGCTTTATAACTATAT
The DNA here is from genome assembly GCA_036553675.1 of Solanum okadae. Taxonomy (NCBI): domain Eukaryota; kingdom Viridiplantae; phylum Streptophyta; class Magnoliopsida; order Solanales; family Solanaceae; genus Solanum; species Solanum okadae. The sequence continues at coordinate 13,063,520 of CM071683.1, forward strand.
GTTTTCTGCCCATTTTTAAACAAATCCTATGACATAATCATTTTGTTTATATTTCTTGTTGTCAAAGTCATGGTTCAACTCTCTTTTCAAAATTTTGATTGGACATGACTTTTTATTAAAATTACATATAATTACTATCTCCTAACCTATAATTAGTGGGAAAGTAAAAGAAATTACGAGGTCTAATTCTATCTTTTAATTAAGCCGACGCGTCCCTGGAGTACTATCTACCCAAGGTTTTTTCAAAAAGGAATTGTGTGTATTTATATGTAAATATTTATGTGCTTGTATGTAAATCACAATCTTTTCTTTAAAAATATATTATTACTAATTTTCTAAGACCGACCTCAAATCTAAAACTGTTCCTATGTTGGAAGAGGGCGATTAATAATATCATTGTATACCCCCTATAAAGAGACAAACATTTTTTTTTGTTTTAAAAAAAAACTCTATTCATGACTTCCTCTAAATTTTCAAAGTACTTTATCCTTACATATTTTATCTCTTTTGGGGTAGTTAATAATTAAAATCGGACATTCTTTTATATACTTGTGAATTTTCTGTCTCCTCACTAATCTCTTAATTTATATTTATATAAATTGTTTAATCTTTATTTATTTTTATCACCTAGTTGACATGCTTAATTAATTAACTAATTAATAAATAGTGACCTTGATTGCTACTTGTAACCCCCATATAAATTGTATGAGATGCGGTCGGGACCCATAGTTGTGGACCTCAAGTAGTGCTTAACACCTTCCTCTCAGGTGACTTGAACCCTTACCCGATCTCTAGTCCGTTGACCCTTTAGTGAGATTAGTTAGGTTAGATAGATGCCCTAACACACCTTAATTTGTTAGGTGGCGACTCTTCATTCAAACAAATCCAAAAGAGTTGTTAGGTCGTGCACCAAAATTTGTTTTGGCGAAAAATGAGGCGCGAAAGAATGACGAATCTGCTGGGGATATAACTACGTTCTTAACATTACCTGCTTCTTGCTTTGTGTGGGGTTTACTCTTTTTTGTGTATTTTCCTTGTTTGTTTTCTATTTCCATGTGTAAATTGTCATTTGCTTTCCTTTTATTTGTTTAATTCCATGCTTAAATCCTTTCCTCTTTTCCTTATTTGTTTACTTCCATGTTTAATCTTCCCCCCTTTCCCCTTATTTGTTTATTTTCTAGTTTAATCACTGTCCCCTTTCCTTACTTGTTTAATTCTCGTATGTATTTGCATGTTTATTTCCTTTTGTTTATACATTTATTAATTTATTTATTTACTACTTTCTATAAACTGTCTATGTATTACAACTTTTCATTTAATTGCTAAATGTTACTGCTTTGATAACTGACAGTCCGTTCATACTTCTCCTAATTGGGACCCTCTTCCTCTTATTTTTATTTTTATTATGATGTTTTGCTTTTGCTCCTCTCACAAATACTTCAATTCTTTTCAAATACCCTATTATAGAGAGTCGGCAGATGTGTGGCATAAACATATAGTACTACTACCGTGAAACTGCGAGCCTTCTCGCATAAAACCTCTTCAAGTCCGTGTCTACTCAACTCTTAGAAATCATAATTAGGCCATACATGTTGCATAAAGCATCGGTGAATTGACTCATGGTGTCAAACCACACTATTAGTAGCCACCCTACCGTCTAAAGGGCCCCTACTCCCTTTAGAAAAATTGCATATTACGTGTCAATGTGATCACCATAATTAATTGCCGAAATAGAGATTAGAATTTGTTTGTTCTTTCTTGCAGTGTTATAATGACCTACCCAGATTTCGTCAACGTTCAAATGGCAGTAGATGTGAATCCCAAACTAAGAGTGTGGTGGAATGACATTAAGTGGGATCCTGAATTGGAGGTTGATCAACTTATATGTGGCTTAACTTCACTCTTCTCTGTTACACCAGACCCTCACTTAATCAGGGCTTTGCTGAACTTTTGGGACCCCGTGAGAATGGTCTTCAGATTTATTGATTTTGAACTTATGCCAACGATTGAAGAAATTAGTGGCTTCATCGACTTGCCATACCATGAGTGTGAAATGATGGTACCCTATAAGCCATCATCAAGGGATTTTTTAGAAAGTTTGGGAATGAAGTCCAATCCAACATTAACTTGCTTAGATCTTGGGTGGATTTCTTTCGACTTTTTGTATTCACGCTTCACTCAAGAAGGTAGTTATTATTCTTTCTATGAAGAATTTGATTGCTCTGTCGAGAGATGGGAAATATATCGCTTGAATCCTTTGCCATCACTCTATTAGGTTCTTTGGTTTTCCCTAAAGAGAGGGGAAAGATCGACGCACGTTTGTGTTGCATGGTTCAAGATCTAGCTCAAAGAGAGGATGCACCCAGAAAAACTATAGTGCCCATGATACTGGTAGAGATAATGAGAAGCTTGTCTGCATGCGTCAGTGGTAGAATATTCTTCGAGGGATGCAACCGTCTACTACAATTATGGGCCATCGAACATTTCCATAGATGACCTAACACGATAGATCTCTTCCTTGGCTCAGGCAATAAGATTGATAATCACCCAAGAAGAGTGAAATATTGTACCGCCCCCATAGTGATCAGAGACTGGATGATGTATTTGAAAGGACTCAACAATTATTGCATTCAATGAAAACTCTATTGGTTGTCCACCCCTCATGGAATAGTAAGAGGCGATGAATGATATTTCATTGAACTTATTGGTGTAAAGGGCGTTCAACCATACACCCCTCTTCGAGTACTCCAACAATTTAAACAAAATCAAGTAATACCACTCCAATCCAAAATGGATTAGTTTAAGTATGACTTTGGATTAGATAATTTGCGAGTCCACAACATACTTTGAAGATGGGAGCGGGTGGTAACTATTCCTATGGTTGCACAACGGGCCTTCTGTACACTTGAGTATTGCATATGGATTCTAAAAGAGGCTAAATGCATAGAATTAAGTGGGGACGGATACTATGGGCTCATGGATGAAAGAGAAAATATATGGGCTCGCAACTTGTTGAACCTCGGGTATGAAGTCACTCCACTCTTGGGATCAATATCTTCAAGATGTCGAATTTGTAGGATAACTTTCCCATGTTACCCTTTTTCCTTTTTGTTTATTTTCAGTTTTCGTTTTCAATTATGATGTAATGATTGAATTTTATAATAATTGAAAGTTGGTTTATTTCCTCTAAGCTAAACTCCAAATTGGAAAATAAGGCTTGAAATAATTATTGTGTATCGCTTATGTGTTGTCTTAGGCCTACCTCTGGATCAACGAGGCCCTTGCATTTATGGCGTTTACTTTAACAAAACAATGTGCTTGTTATCTCAATTTATGCAATGTTCTAAGTTGGTTTTCTTTTGATTTTATTTTTATTTTACCCTTCCTCAATGGTTGATCTGTAGGCCATGGTTTACCACACACGATCAAAGGACGCTCTTCCTTCTCTTCCAAGTAATAATCGCAAAGGAAAGAGGAAGATGACTAATGATAAGGTTATGGGTAAAACTATTGAAAAGGAGCAGCCTTCAAACAAGTTGGTCTCGAGTTTGGAACAGAAAATAAGGGAGTTAGAAGAAGAGATATATGATATGCGTGAGTGGGCTAATCTATTATTCTCTATCAGTTCCTCTTTGGAGACAAACATGGATAAGCAGTCTCTCACAAATCAAGCCACCTTCCAAAATAATCGTCCACCTACTGAATCAAACTCCATTCATATGCCTCCAGGAATACTCACTTCCTAAATTACCCATATCCTCTCCAACATCACACATATGCTTCTAAACCTCCATATCTTACTCCGCGCCTATAGAGTCCTACCTTACAAGCTCCTCAATATCAAACACCTCTACACCAAGTTTCTTGGTATTGCACGCCGCTAATACCATATCAAATTCCTCCATATTAAATGCCTTCATGTCAAAAACCTCCTATGACATATCAACAACCTACCTATTCCATCCACAATGTCAAAGCTCTCACTCAACAACATATCCACAAAAATCTATTCAATTTTGAGAAGAAATCCATCAAAATTTATGCTTATTTAGCTGAATCCATAGACCAACTCTATAAAAGGCTTAAAAAGGATGGTTATGCGCCACCTATCCTTGCCAAGAATCCAGATACTCAATCCCAACGGTATGAACCCAATCGTGCTCTGAGAGACAAGATTTAACAACTGATTGAGGCTAAAGTCATACACTTGATAGACTTTGTGCCAATGGAATCTCACCAGTGAACAGATCGAAAGTCATTTGAAGAGGTTTCGAATTAAGGCTTGTGTCATTTAAGTTTAAGTTTTCTATTTTCAGGTTCCGTCAAGTTCTGACAAGGAAAGTATCCATGTTGGCATATGGACAATAAAGTTTGGTCAAAAACTTTCATTTTTAGCTATTGCTTAAGATGCTCCGTTTAATATCTTGAATTATGCTCTTTTACTTTGTATTTGGAACTATGTCAGACCTAATTACCATTTTAGAAAGGATACGTAGGTGCTCCTATGGAGTTCAATCTTATCGTAATAAAATATTTTCTTTTTCCCCTTGATGGTAACTGGGGCAGAATTCTTGAGTGTCTCAAAAATTTCTTCATGAGCACTTTTTCTGGCAAGCCATAACCGAGGCAGAATTTTTTAGAGGGTCTCAAAAATTTCGTCAAAAGAGCATTTTCTTGCGAATCATAGTGTGCCGGAATTTCTTCAAAAGAGCACTTTTCTTACAAATCAATATACTGGCATCTCAAAAATTCCATCAAAATATTATTTGCTTGCAAGTCACAAGACAAGAACAACTATTGAGAAGATCTTAACAATTCTCGTTTTTTATGAATCATGAAGCTGGGGTAGAATTTTTGAGAAGGTCTCAAAAATTCAAAAGAAGCAACTTTTGGTGTACAAAAGAACCATCAGAAAGTTTAAAGTTCTACATTGGGGCAGAAAATTTTGAGGGGACCTCAAATTTCTGATAACATTGCAAAGATCAACCTTCGAGCAAATATCAAATGAGCATACTATGCCAAATTAGGGATACATATCAACCTACCCTCTTATAAACTCACAATTCTTTCATTGAATGCAGAAAAGACAGGTACATATCGGCAAAAAAATTAAGCTACGTTACAATGAGCCCGATAATCTGTCACGACCCAACCCACCAGGCCGTGCGGGCACCTACTCTAACACCTAAGTAGGAGAACCCTCGATTCCCAAACAGTTAAATGACATGTGGAAGATTAAGAAAATAGGAAATAAATAACATTTATGAGAAGTTTTTATAAAATATAGAGTTTTTGCCAACAATTCAAGTGAAGACTTGTAAAGTAATTAACACCCCAGGGATCTAGTCTAAAATGGTACAAGAGCTAGTAAGAATACAAGTATAACAAAAATATAAATGACGCAGCTCCCACCATACGGAAGAAAAAAGTAGAAGCCATTGGAGATTGTCTTCGTCTTCATCTATGAAACATCACCGATCTTGCTACTAGACTATGCCCAAAGAGGCATAGCAAGAACAGTATCAGTACAACTACACGTACTGGAAGGCATCATCGGTCAATCTGATGCCCACCGCATAATATTAAAATTGACTAGCAGAAAACATGCAATAAGACTGTTTGCTCCTCTGATGGTTAAAGACGTAATCAACTGACACTAGTTCGGTTCAAGTGCCATACGATCACGTCTAGTGATATAACCCAACCAAGGGTTGGGATCGTTCCCGCAGGGAGTGGTTTGGAGAATTAATAAAAAAATAAAATTTAGTTCTAATTAGTCATAGCTAAAAACATTTTCGAATAAAAAAAAACTAAATCAAAGGGGTGACGCAAGCGTCAATTATCAATGGGGGTTTGTATTATGCTAATAACAAAAATTGTAAGAATATGAGAAAACGAGATAGGGAGTCGGGATTCTTGGGATGTGATAGGAATACGGGATAGACTAGAATATCAGGTACATGCTTTTGATGGTAGATTGTTGAACATGTTGACTAGTCTAGACTATAGTGGGGGTAAATTCTCTCTCGAGCAACTTACCCCGAATCAACTCGGTTTCTCTCGAACATCGAGTTGCCGCATTAAGCACAGCCTCCGCCGTAGCCCATTCACTCTCTCTCACTGAATGTGTGAGAAAAGGACTAGGGTTCACTCTCTCGAGCTGAACCCATGTCGACCCAATACCACCGGCTATCAATTTCGTAGTCTTAGTTTTATGACCTCTCTCTTAAGCTAGCCAAAAACACTAAGATGAAATCGTATTTGCAACTACAATCCCATTAAGTTCATACACAACTACTAAACGAAATCACATTTAAACAACAAATAAATTATCAACAAGCAAGACCCAATAGAAAATCTAACCCATATTCACAAAATAACACCCCAAGAATTGGGTTTTAGCTAGACATGTAAAAGAGGTAAAAATCAATACCAATATCAGTTTCCATCAACTGGGTATGAAGAATTAAGTCTTAAAACACGTCGAGAGTGAAGAATCTTAAATACCCACGTCTAATTTCTTGGAGTTGAAACCCTTTGAATCTTCAAGGTCTTAGAACAAAGTCTCCAAAACCCTCTAAAACTTGGACTCTCTCAAAAACTGTAAAAAGTTCTAATAATAATAGTGATATGATGTTAAGCTAGAAATTTAAACAAGTATTTATAGTGTTTGAAAATTTGTGCTACAGCGGATCACTCGGCGCAGTAAGTCGGGATAACCAATACACTCGGCGATCCGCCTTTTTGTCACGACCCGAGAGCACCCCCAAGTCGTAACATGCGTATTCGACCTCTCGGAGGTCTCATACAAGCCCTTATCATTCATCACATTAGGTATGTAAAATAGTACGGAATTTAAAAACTCTTTAAATAAAATCCCATAAGATTCAAAGGTCACTTTTAAAAACATCATTCAAAAGTACATAAGCGGAATATTAAGTCTCTTAGCCATCTTAGACATAAACGTGAAAACATACTAGGGACACGGCCCTTTACAATCAAAAGAAGTCTATTAAGTCTATTACAAGAACCTTATCATAAAACTAGAATAGAAAAGTCTTGCCCTCGACATATGAGGACATACCACAAAATCTAGGAAGAAATTCAAATCCCAAGTTTACTACAAAACCCGCTCACTTGCCGGAACCTACACTTGTAGAAAATAGAGAAATATGGAATTAGCACAATTAAGTACTAAGTATGATGACCATGCAAAAACATGCTAAAAAAAGGACATTTATTTGAAATATGTGCTTTCATGCCATTTTTGATAAAAGCCTTCATATCACAATTATAAGAGACACATTTCAAGTCATCATCCACATATAAGACAATACCCACATAATAGACATACTCAACTAGTACCAATGTACAATACATGAATATAATTGACAAGTAAGCCTTTTCATCATTTCATGACCTCTATCTCAAGTTACCCAAAGCCACACTTAAGTGAAACATGAAGTGACCGCCCATACAATCTCTTTATATACACGTAAGTGTTCCTAAGGGTTACCATAGATAAGGAATGTACCATTACAATATAACATGCTAAGTCAAAATTCTTTAATGAACCACTTTAGGAGACATTTAAGCACATAAGGGGACTTTCACATAATAGTCGTTAGACTTAGGGAACTCACTTTAGTATCTTCAAAGCCTACTCGTGCCATGTGTAGATAGCATCCCATACTACTACCTACACGTTGTAGAACCTATCCAATAACTAGAGTGCACATCCCACATGATGGGAATAGGCATAACCGACATAGACCATACTAGCTAGGTATGGAATCCGGAGTCTATCCTACTCCGTGGAGGTTGTTCCACTTGCCAAAGGTAGAACTAGTAAGCAACCCATGTAGGCACATGGTTTAGGGAATGTCCAAGGAAGTTCATTGTGCCTAATCTCATACTCAACTAGGCCACCTTCCTAACCACATCCACTCGGTGCTAGCCTTGTTTCCCATAGAGTATTCAATCACATATGTACTTAGAGAGGGTTCCTTTTCTAGTTCAACCAACTCATAGTACCTCTTCCCAAGAAAGGCCCCATTTCTTAGTCATGGCCAATCAAGGTTCATAAGGATAGCTCATTTGACTTTCTTAGATAAGGATTTTCATGCCGTTCCGGCTCCATCCATCTCTAAGTCTATCATCTCACTCAAGAAGGGAACTTCGCCCTAAGGCCCATCCTTCAAGGCTATACATTTACTTAGGAAAGCTAGACTTATGAAAGGGCACCATTTCTTAGTTTTGCCGATTCAAGTCTTGGCCTAGAATTCCTCTTTTAGCATTTATAGAAAGGGCACCATTTCTTAGTTTTAGCCCACTTCACACATTCATGCATTCAAGACTTTAAGTAACAAGGAGGGACACTTTAGTCTACCAACCAAGTCACAACATTATCATCTAAGGATACTTCATAATCCAACATCATTTCATATATATACATCATGAGAAAATCATACTTTAAATCATAATGCTATCCACTTTACATAGGATCATCACAAGATCACGTAAACTCATTCACATCATACCTTCACACATAAAGCTTCACATAAAACTTTACATATAGCTTCATATAGGACTTTACATATAGCCTCATTTATATATATAATATACAATACAATAACACTTTGTACAAGATCACCTTATAACCATAAGAATACCTTCACATAGTACAATAACATTTCATAACTTGATAACACTTTAATTCAATAGATAATGCCTTCAAGTCCATGTTCATAATACATTCCATAATTAAACACCTCCACCATAAGTGGATCAAACTAAGCAAGAACAATTTTATCCATAATAAGAGATTAAGCCAACTTACCATCCTCCAAAGCCATAATCAACAACACTCAAGTCCCAACCATTTTACTTACCACAAGAGAATTCATCATTACTTGCCCATAAGGCCACAACTTTCAATTCATCCATACATCATCAATTCATCATAGATAGATGTAGAAAATCATAAGAGTCACTAATACAATCCAATCCAAACACAATCTCATAAACTTTGAATCATAAGCAAAAGACCCACTTCATAAGCAAATTTAGGAATTTAGGGAAAACATGGGTTCTTCAAGGGATTCCATATGAAATCATCTTAAAAACATTAATCAAACATTAATTCATCAATATAATGGCTTAGAAAACGTTTTGCCAATGAACCCATGCTTAGATTAGAATTTGAGATTTTGTTCTTTGAAACACTTTTGATTGGACTCCTTGAAAGAAAGATTGACCAAGGATCAAGGGTCACCATACCTCTAAGTTGAAACCCACGAAAAATTGAAGAAAAAAGCACTCAAAACCTTCAACCCTAGCTCCAACTTCACCTTGGCCTTCAATGGTGTTCCAAAGAGAACCCTTCCTTACTCTTTTAAAATGGATCAAAATGATCCACAATCAGCCTAACACAATAATATAACCTCAAAAGAAAAGATTTGTGAAAAAACCAAAATGCCCTTAAATTTCCGGACGGACTCCTTGCCAACTGCCCAACTTTCAAAAGGCATAACTTGCTCATACGAACTCGGAATCGAGCAAACTCGGTGGCGTTGGAAAGATCGTTCCAAGGGCTTTCCAAAAATAACTGGAAATACTCCTGGATCATCCTGAGCTAGGAGTTATGACTGCCCAAAGTTGGCCAAAAACTCACTGATTTCCACACTTGGCAGAATTTCCGGATTTTGAACTTAGCCAATTTCCAGATTCTGAATTGTTTTTTTTCCAAAAGTGACTACTTCCAATTTATGCTTAAACTTTAAAAATTCATACGTTAGGCTCTAGTTTCACCTATCTATTTTTAGGGTCGCTACACTTTTGGTCGATTTCATCCTCTTCTTGCTTTAGCCTTCAACCCCTTCACGCTTTGAGTCGTTGGGCAATATGGTACTGCTTCGCGAAACTACTCGATGACACGTCAACTGCTCCATTTCGTCGCCAACTTGATCTTTCCCCTCAAGGCTCAGCACACTGGAACAAAAGGTGATCTCCAGGACGATCGGCGACTCACCAACTAGGCTCGGCGATCCTCATGCCTTTATTTCTTCGTTCTTTTCAGCCACTTTGTTCTTTCTTGCCAAGTAGTGTCCATGCTTTGCCTCAAACTCTAAATACTTGAAACTTAAGGGTTTTCATGAGATATTGAGACAAAATATGCATTTGAGGACACTAATTCTATCAAAATATAGCCCTAAATGAGTCAAATTTGTGCACTCATCCACCTTCATATCCTCATCATTCCCGAACACATTTAGCATATACCAATAATCTTGGCTCTAATCCCCTTACTCATCCCAACTCGCCACTAAACCCTTGGCTCCACAGTACGTTCTAGCAAGACTTATTAACCGTCCTCATACAAAACCCTAACCAGAGTAGTACCTAACTATAAAACTTACAATATATTGCCTCCCCAGTTATCAACGACGAGCACACTGACTACCTCTCTAAGCAACACTTAGTAACAACTGAACCCTCGATCTCCACTTACCATATCTTATTCCGGTTTGAGCTTGACCATTCACAATTCATTTAATGATGAGATATATAACAAAATAGTCACATCACATTGACACAGTTATGCATAATTACGGTTCACTCATCATTTCAGGAGCAATGTACAATTCCACATTGTCAATAACAATAGATATGGCAATCCAATTGTCCTCTCATGGAACCCACACCCAAACTGTCAGTGTACCGGAACGTGGTACCCGATCCAAGTTAGTATGTTGGACGTGACACCCAATCCCATATATGCGCTGGAACTTGGCACCCCGATACAAGTTAGTGTGTCGGAACATGACACCCAATCCAATCAACGCAACCACAGTCACAATCACATCCATAAGAACATTAATTATTATCATACAATCAAGTAACAGGTTCATGGCATGTAATTATTTATACTTAGTCTTTTCATTATCATTGAAGTGATATTCTCTAATCCCCTCCATGTACACAAAACATGGAAACAACAACAACAAGTATATACAATCCAAACTAGAGTCGAACATCCTCCAACCTATTCCCCATAACAAGGATTCCTTCTATGATTCCCATCTTATTTAGAAATTGATAGTATATAAACAATCATCTCATTTTTGGTGCAGGAAGGCATAAACATAAATCCTACCATCAATTATCAACATATTACATAGTGAACACAAATTTAAAATTAATTGATTAGATAAACCTAGCCTACCTGGGCGCCAAGCACTTGCTTAGGGATTTTAGCTTCAATCCTTGTTTCCGAACGATGAGACGATGGATTTTGACCATAAATCTGCAGCTATCAACATCCTTAAGCTAGAAATCTCTTTCTCCTTCCTTCTTAAGCTTAGAATAGCCTTTTGGGGTTTTCTTGGGTGATCCTCGCCTTTTTTTTTTTATGTTTTTGGAAAAAGGAGAAAATAAAAATTCGCATTATTTAAGTTTTGTCCAATCCATCTTTCTCTGGCAGCCACTTATCCCGCTAGAGCGCCGCCGCCCTAGCGGCATCTGGCCCGCTCTTGCGGGCTGAGAGGCGTAGTTTTCCCGACACTTTTCCTTTCGTAGTTAATGACGGTTTGAGTCGATACATATTTGTCATCAAATGGTGCACTATGGTTCAAATAAGATGAAAGGTTAAGCTACATTATTTCGAGCCTCATAAATGCAAAAAATTGCATTGAATCCCTCTAATAAGATGAAGGACAAAACTACTCATGATGATCCCAACGATTGCCAAGGAAATATCATCCTATCCACCTAAACAGGAACATTAGGCCCGAAGATTGCATTGTGCCCGAAGATTGCATGAGCCTGAGATCGCATTGAGCCAAAGATTGCATTGTTCCCAAAGATTGCATGTGCCCGAGATTGCATTGTGCCCGAAGATTGCATGTGCCCGAAGATTGTATTGAGCTGTAGATTTCATTGTTCTTGAAGATTGTATGTGCTCGATATTTCATTGAGCCAGAGATTTCATTGAGCCCGAGAATGCATTGAGCCCAAAGATTGCATTGAGCCTGAAGATTGCATGTGCCCGAAGATTGCATATGCCCGATGTTGCATTAAGCTCAAGAATTAAATTGAGCTTGAGATTGCATTTTGCTTGAGATTTCACGTGCCCGGAAATTGCATTGAGCCCGAGATTACATTGAGACCGAAAATTGCATTGAGCCTGAGTTTGCATTGAGCCTAAGATTGCATTATTCCCGAAGATTGCATTAAGCCCGAATTACATTGTGCCTGAAGAATGCAGTTAGCCCGATATTTGCATGAGCCTGACATATCACATGAGCCCAAGAATTGCATGTGTTTGAGAATTGCATGAGCCCGAGATTGCCTATGCTCGAGAATTGCATATGCATGAGAAATGCATTATGCTCGAGAATTGCATTTGCCCGATTACGTTCGTACGTAGTGAACTATCAAATCAAGTCACAAGATGCTCAAATTACATCAAAACAGATACGCTCTCTTTACTCATTATTTATATTCCGATGGTGTCATTGTCCAAAGGCATCATCTCTCATGACCTGCGGACATCGTTTCATGGACTTATGATTTCATTTTTTCTTATCATGTTTCGAAGGCATCATCGTCCAAAGACATCATCTCTCATGGTTTGCGGACATCATTTTATGGCCTAGGGATTTACTTTATGCTTATCATGTTCCGAAGACATCCTGGTCTAAAGGAATCATGTTTCATGGCTCACAGACACCATCTTCATGGCCTAAGGATTTACTTTCTGCTTATGATCCGAAGGTGTTATAATCTAAGGGCATCATTTTCATGAACCACAGACAACATTTTCATGACCTGAGGATTTACTTTTTCTGTATCATGGGACTAGACTTTGTAACACCCCTGATTCGAAAGAGGTAAACTAACAACTTTTCAGACCTATCAGGTGTCATCCACGAAGGGCCAACTACGACCCGTGGTGTGGGCCACGAACCATAGGTGGGTCCGTGGATGGACCCCTTAGAAAAGGTTCAGGCATGGACCACGGTGGCACTTATGGACCATAGGTGGGACCACGCCCCATGGTTCAGCGGCCGTCATTTGGCCCAAAATTCTCTGACAAGGAACCACGCCTGACTAGGATGGACCGTAGGTCAGTCGACGGTTCGTTGGTTGGGGGTCCGTGGGTCGGGAGCTGGCAGTTATTTCAGGGGCACATGTGACTTTTCCAGTTTTAATTAATCAATGTGGTATCTTTATGCCTAAACCTAGACCACCTTTATAAGGATTGTAGACCCCTAAACTCACTCAATTAATTCATTCTCTCGATCCCCAAAAGAAAACCTAAAACTCCTCTAAAAAATTCTCTCGATAGAAGTTGGAAGAAGAAAGAAGAAAGTGGAGATAGGTCAAGATCAAGTATCCCAATCTTCAGGCTTTTGTGGGAATTGTGACTAAGGTATGATGGCTTTTCATCCATGGGATCGTTCCTCCTATGGAATCCCCTAGAATTCCACAATTTAAAGAAGAATTTCCCCAATTCTAGTTAGGGTTTCTTCCAATATTTTGGGTTATGATGAATGTTGATCCAATAGAGTGAATCATGATTGTTTATGATTGAATTGATAGATTTATATGTTTTTAGGATGAAATTACATGTACCCATGCCTATCTTATGATTTTAGGTTGAATTGATATAGTTGGGTTTGATGACATGAGAGGGAAACTCTATGGGTTAGATATATCCTTTTAGGATTGATGAATTATAATTAGAATTGCTTGAGATTGAAGCAAATATTATGAATATAATGTTAATTGCTTTGAGAGTAGAGTCTAGACTATGAATTGTTGATTGTTGATGTTGTAGTATGGAACGAATAGTTATTTCCTATAATGAATTGATAAGCATGATTGAATGAATTTGAAAGGTTTACTCACATGAATGATTCTAGGTTGAAAGGATTGGTCACCTAAAATGAATCTAGACTGAAATGCTTAATGAATGATGAGGCTAGAGGCGACTACTCATGACCTCCATGTGTTAAGGATATGAGGTGATTCCCATACTCCTTATAATTGAACAAGAGGTGATTCCCCACATTCCTACTATGATGAATAGACATGGAGGCGAGTACATGTTCTCTTATGAAATGATGTGGAGGCGAGTACCCGTGTCATATGATGAGATTGTGGAGGCGAGTACCCGCAATCTAAAATTAAGTAAGGAAAGAGGCGAATACCCATTAGCCTTTATAAGCTAGGCATTGACGTCAATCCCCATGTCTTTAATAGTAAGCATTATTAATGTGATTATGTTATTAAGATGATTTGCTTGGAGTGTTGCTAGATATCCCTTCCATGATGTAAGCCTGACTAGAGGTGGATGACCTAAGTCTCGGCTAAGGTTAAATGAGGTTACTTAAGGGAGTATTCCTCTTTCATTATGATGCTTATTATGTATTGAGTATGCTTCTGCCTTATGTCTTATGTTGACTAATGCTTATGTTATGTTGTTTATGCTAACCATCATATTTAGTACTTGGTTGTACTAATGCATACTCTTGCCTACATTCTTATCAAATATAGGGTCCGGCGACAATGATTCTCACACTCGTGGCTAGCTTCGTTGTTGCCCAAGGAAGTGAAGTTTTGGTGAGTCCTCATTGTGTTCGCAGATGTGATCACTACTTTATTTTATGTTTTTCTTTATGTGTTGGACTATTGTATGGGCTATGACCCAAGACTTTATTCATGTTGTTTAGATGGTTTGAGACCCATTTTGATTTCATGTATCAGGACACTTCATCCAATTCTAAGTGTCAATGATCATTAGTCAGTAATATAACTCAACTAAATGAGTTGGGATCGCATCTCACAGGGAGCAGTAACGTGTTTGAGAATCAATCGAAAAGCATGAATATGTTCAAATCAGCCATAGGAATAGACATTTACAAATAAAGACATAATCCAAATTAGGGGGTGACACGAATGTTAACTAACAGGGGGTTTTGGTTTTAAATTATCAACTACAGCAGCAACAAATAATACGAAATAAAAACAATGAAACGGGTTCTTCGGATGTGATTCGATTATAGGCTAATATAGATAAATGGGAAATTGCAATTATTAGACAACAACTATAAATCAGTGAATAAGCTAGACTATAGAGGGGATAGACTTTCTCTTGAACAATCTACCCTGAATCCAGTCGGTTTCTCTCGATCACCAACAAGCAGCAAAATAAGAACAGTCTGCGCTTTATTCCATTCACTCTCTCGAGCTGAATGTATGGAAAAGGGTTTAGGATTCACTCTCTTGAGATGAACCCATGACAGCCTAATACCCATAGACTATTAATCAACAATCTTGGTTTTAAAACCTCTCTCTCGCAGGCCAAAAACACGAAGGTAGAATTGCATTTGCAACTTCAACCCTTTAAATTAAACCACAATTACTGATTGAAATCACTTCTAAAAAACATTTAGACTAACAATTAGCAATACCTATAAAATAAATTAGCCCATAATCACATAATCACACCCCAAGAATTGGGGTTTTAGCTAGACATCATAAAAAGATTAAAAAAACATTACCAAATTATGTTTTCATCAACTGGGTAAGATTAATTTCGTCTTTACAAAGGTCTCAATTGAAAAATCTCAAAGACCACTTCAAATTTCTCAAAATTTGAAAATTTCAATTCTTCATAGCTAAGGAAAAATATGTCTCAATATTCTCAGTTCTCAATGAAACCTCCTACAAGATAGATGAAAAGATTCAAAGATATAAAACTAAATATTCAAAAATGTATTTATAGTCGCCAAAAATATGCTGCGAAGGACCATTTGGAGCAGTAAGTTTTGCTCACCGACCCACTCGGCAACACGCCGAGTGGGAACTTACCTCGCCGAGTTTTGCAGGACCTCCAGTTAATGTGGGGGTCCAAACGGTGGACAAAATTGAGATCACCAACCTTGTTGGAGATTTAGCAATTTGCTCCTGGGCTCACCGAGTTTTACAGACTCCAATTTCAAAATGTCTTGAGTCCAACGGCAGACCGAGTCGGGATCGCCGACCTCTTCGGTGAGTCGCCGACTGGACTTTTGGCTTGCCAATCTGCACCTTTCAAACACATTCCACACTTTAACCTGCACAATCTACACACAATTATTTCACAAACAAAAAGAAAGAAAATAAAACTTGGAATGCCTCCCAAGCAGCGCCTTAGTTAACGTCGCAACACGACGCAAGTCAACGCTCAAATCTCATTCTTGGGTTTGGCCATAGTCTCACTAGGCAACTGCCCTTGTTGTCTTAGGTTTAAATGATACGAGATATGACCCATCTGGGTCTCCAACTGTTTGATAGACACGAAATGGGAGGTAACTATCTAGCTAATGGTCGACACATCTTCCTTCATATCTTTCAATATCTTGTCCGACCCCTCAACCTTATTGAGGATACAAGAAAGCATATCCTCCGATTGACCTCCCTCGAAATCCTTGGGATTTTGGTGCTCATGGGGAGGAACATACCTATCCTTCTCCCCATCCTTCCAATTGGGATTTCAATCCCTCCAATCTCTATCACGATCCTTCCAGCCTTCATCCCTATTCCAACCTTCATTACCACCCTGCCTTGGGTAGTTTGAACGATAGCCACCTCCTTGGTTGGCTAGGAAATTCACCTCCTCATTATACAATGCTTTGAACTTGGCTTCTTCGGATTCACACACCGAACACCTACGACATTGACACTCTGAGCACCAGCTCCCATGACATTTTTAGACAAAATGTCAAGTTGTGTCATGATCTTGGCCATGTTTTGGTCCTTCTCATGGTCTTTTTCCATCTGCTCCTTGGTAAATTTAAAAGTAAGCGGGGAGACCTGATCTTCACGGGTGTACCAAGCCCGGTTAATTGTGGTCACACCATCCAAAAGCAAGGCTGCTATAATGTAAGGTTGTTGCATCAAACCTCCTTGAGAAAGTTGGTCAACAACGCCCTTGTTTATCAAGTCAAGGCTCCGGTAAAATACTGCAGCAACACATTGTCAGGAAAACCATGAATTGGGCATTGCAACACCAACTTCTTTAATCATAGTCAAGTCTCATGAATTGGCTCACCCTCCAAACGTTTGAAGCTTTCGATGCTATCCCGAAGAGTCATCATCTTCGAAGGGGGGAAAGTTCGTACTTGAAATGTAGTGACAAGCTCTTCCCATGAAGTGATTGATTATCGTGGAAATTCAGCCAACCACTTACATGCTTCTCCCATTAAAGAAAATGGGGAACAACCTCAACTAGACCGACTCTTGTGATATGATTTTGAAGGAGAACGACCTGCAAACATCAACAAAATTTCTAATATGCTCCTGTGGATCCTCATGAGCCAAACCACTAAAACAACCCTTCAATTGCAAGAGCTGCAACATAGTACTTGTGATATGGAACACGACGTTCCCTTCAGCTGGAGGCTAGCCAATGGCACCAATTCCACTCATAAGATGAGGATCATTAGCATTAGGCTCATTGACATCGTTGAAGTTTCTGATGTCATCTTGGTGGCCCACTTGGCTACCATTGCTTCCGTTCGCACTCATACTCCTTATTTAAAACAACAACACACAAACCAAAACTAAAAAAAAGTAGATTCAACTATAACTAACAAGAACAAAATTCAACTTAACCATAAATTCTCAAACAACACCACTCCCTGGCAGTGCCGCCATTTTGATTTCACGTATCAGGACACCTCATACAATTCTAAGTGTCAACGATCGTTAGTGAGTAATATAGCCCAATTAAATGAGTTGGGATCGAATCCCACATGGAGCAGTACGTGTTTTAGAATCAATAAAAAATCATGAATATGTTCAAATCATCCATAAGAATAGACATTTACGAATAAAAACATAATTCAAATAAGGGGGTGACATGAATTTCAACTAACAGGGGGGTTTTGGTTTTAAATTATCAACTACATTAGCAGCAAATAATGCGAAATAACAATAATGATACGGGTTCTTGGGATGTGATTCGATATAGGTTAATATAGATAAATGGGTACTTGCAATTATTTGAGAATAGTTGTAAATCAGTGAATAAGCTAGACTATAGAGGGGATAGACTTTCTCTCAAACAATCTACTCCGAAGCAAGTCGATTTCTCTCGAACACCAACAAGCAGCAAAATAAGAACAACCTGCGCTTTAATCCATTCACTCTCTCGAGATTAATGTGTGGAAAAGGGTTTATGATTAACTCTCTCGAGCTGAACCCATGACAACCCAATACCCACAGACCATCAATCAACAGTCTTGGTTTTAAAAGCTCTCTCTCGAGCAAGCCAAAAACACGAAGGTAGAATTGCATTTGCAACTACAACCCTTTAAATTAAACCACAATTACTGATTGAAATCACTTTTAAGCAGCATTTAGACTAACAATTAGCAATACCCATATACTAAATTTGCCCATAATCACATAATAACACCCCAAGAATTGGGGTTTTAGCTAGACATCATAAAAAGATAAAAATCGTTACCAAATTGTGTTTCCATCAACTGGATAAGATTAATTTCGTCTTTACAAAGGTCTAAATTGAAGAATCCCAAAGACCCACTTCCAATTTCTCAAAAATGAAAAAACATCAATTCTTCAAAGCTAAGGAAAAATATGTCTCAATATTCTCAGTTCTCTATGAAAACTCCTACAAGATAGATGAAAATATTCAATGGTATAAAACTAAATATTCAAAAATGTATTTATAGTCGCCAAAAGTATGCTACGAAGGACCATTCGGCGTAGTAAGTCGGGCTCACCGATTAGCTCGCCGATCCGCCCTTTTGTCAGTTCCATCACCTTTTTTCTTTGGCCTTCAATGTCCTCAAGTTCTGTAACTTTGGACGATCCAATACTGCATCACGGAACCACTCAGTGACACGTCGACTGCTCCTTTCTCTCGCCGAGTTGATTTTCTCCTTTATGGCTTGGCACACTGGACTTAGGTGAGATCATAGCCATTCGGCGACTCACCCAGAAATAACATATGCCCTTTGGAAAAATGGTCCAACACTTAGAAAAAAAATGAGGCGGGTGAACAGTAAAAACGCTCACTGGAAATTGCATTTCCTGCAGGACAGATTTTACGAAAATGGGCATAACTTATTCGTCCGAACTCCGAATGAGGTGAAACGAAGTGCGTTAGGTAGCTAACTCAAAGGGCTTTCCATGGATATGTTATGGGCCACCCAATTATTTGTGTGCTAGAAGATATGACCCTCCAAAGTAGACCCTCGAAAAAGGCTTCACTTGGAAATTTCGGATTTTGATATGGTTGCTCTAAAATTTGGGTTAGACCCATTTCCCACTCAATTTGACCCCCTAAACAAGAATATGAAGTTGGATTTTCGAAAAATGAAACGGATTTTTTCTAGATATAGCTAAACAAGTTTCCGGTAACTTCCGAAGCACATTTTTAAGAACTTTTTGGGTCATTTCAATATCTCCCCCTTGGGAACATTCGTCCCCGAATGTGGAAGAGACGTACAAGGCAAGACTTAGTAAGAACATATCAGCCCCAACATGAATGCAAAAAAATTATTTAAACATCACTTCAAGATTTCAAAACTTAGTGTAAAGCATCCATAACTCATCAATTTAAACATATATGCTCATTAATGATTCAGGGGCTGAAATGTAAGACTCAATGGAGTACAAAAGACTTGATTTAATACCTTAGGCTTGAGTGGAGTTGAATAGATAAGGATAACGTCTTTGCATGTCCGCTTCGGCCTCCCAAGTAGCACTCTCCACTTGTTGATTTCTCCAAAGCACCTTAACGGACACCACTTCTTTGTTCCTCAACCTTTTAACTTGTCTATCTAAGATCTGAACAGGGACTTCTTCATACGTCAAATTATCTTCTACAACACCCATAACCTCAAGAGGTACAATAGCGTTAGGATCACCAACACATTTTCTCAACATCGATACATGGAATACCGGATGAACTAATTCCATCTCCTTGGGCAACCCCAACTCATAGGCTACTTTACCAACCCTTCTTATTATCTCATAAGGACCGACATACCTAGGACTTAATTTCCCCTTCTTACCAAAACGAACCACACCTTTCATTGGAGAAACTTTCAAATAAACCCAATCACCCACTTTGAATTCAAGATCCCGTCTCCTCACATCAGTATAAGACTTTTGACGACTTTGAGCTGTTTTCAACCTCTCCCTAATCATCCTTACCTTCTCAAGAGCATCCATGACCAGATCCGGACCCAACAAGGCCACCTCTCCAACTTCAAACCACCCAACCGGTGACCTACACCGTCTACCATAAAGTGCCTCAAAAGGAGCCATACCGATACTAGAATGATAACTATTGTTGTATGCAAATTCAATCAAAGGAAGATGATCATCCCAACTACCTTTCAACTCCAATACACAAGCTCTAAGCATATCCTCCAAGGTTTGAATTGTTCTTTCGGCTTGGCCATCCGTTTGAGGGTGGAAGGCCGTGCTAAGCTTTACCTTTGTACCAAGACCCCTTTGGAATGACTTCCAAAAGTGAGAAGTGAATTGGGCACCACGATCCGAGATGATAGACAAAGGAATCCCATGCAAGCTTACCAATTCATGAATGTACAACTTGGCATACTCTTCAGCCCCGTAAGTATTTTTAACCGGTAGGAAATGAGCCGACTTTGTCATCCGATCAACCACCACCCAAACCGAATCAAAGCCTCTTCTAGCCTTGGGTAAGCCCACTACAAAATCCATGTTGATTTCTTCCCACTTCCAAGTAGGTATCTCAATGTCTTGAGTTAGGCCACCCGGCCTTTGATGTTCGGCCTTGACTTGTTGACAACTATGGCAACCCGAAACAAATTTTGCAATGTCCTTCTTCATACCGCCCCACCAATACACATCCCTCAAGTCTCTATACATCTTTGTTGACCCCGGATGAATAGAATAAAAAGAATTATGAGCCTCATCAAGGATTCTTTCCCTCACACCATCCACACAAGGAACACATAATCTACCTTGGTACCTAAGGGCACCATCTCCCCCTTGGGAGAAAACCTCCACCTTACCACTACTCACCGAAGCCTTTAATTCTACCAAAGAAGGATCAAGATCTTGCTTGACTATCACCTCATCAACCAAGGAAGACCTTGAACCATCAACAACAACTACTCCTCCACTATCCACCCCTTCTAACCTAACTCCCAATTTGGCCAACCGATGGACCTCCTTAGCCAACTCTTTACTACCTTCCTCCACATGAGCCAAACTACCCATGGACACTCTACTCAATGCATCCGCCACCACATTAGCTTTCCCTGGATGATAGTGAACACTCATATCATAATCCTTAAGGAATTCTAACCACCTCCTTTGTCTCAAGTTAAGATCTTTTTGCGTGAACACATATTGGAGATTCTTATGGTCGATGAAGATATCAACATGCACCCCATACAAATAATGACGCCAAATCTTTAAAGCAAAAACCATGGCGGCCAATTCAAGATCATGGGTTGGCTAATTTTTTTCATGAACCTTAAGTTGCCTAGAAGCATAGGCTATAACCTTACCACTTTGCATCAACACACAACCCAAACCAATACGGGAAGCATCACAATAAACAACAAAACCTTCTAACCCATCCGGAAGTGACAAAATAGGAGCGGACACAAGCCTTTCTTTCAAAGTTTGGAAGCTTTCCTCACACTCATCCGACCACACAAATTTAGCCTTCTTTTGAGTCAACTTAGTCATAGGAGAAGCAAGAGAAGAAAACCCTTCCACAAATCTCCTATAATAACCCGCTAAACCCAAGAAACTCCTTATATCCGACGGGGTCAAAGGTCTAGGCCAATTCCTAATAACATCGGTCTTCTTAGGATCCACCTTAATACCATCCCCCGACACCACATGGCCTAGGAAGGCAACTTCCGTCAACCAAAACTCACACTTTTCATATTTAGCGTACAACTTCTCTTCCCTCAATCTTTGGAGTACAACCCTCATGTGACCCTTGTGCTCTTCCTCACCCCGAGAATAGATCAAGATGTCATCTATAAACACCACCACAAAAGAATCAAGGTAGGGTTTGAAAACCCTATTCATCAAATCCATAAAGAGAGCCGGAGCATTAGTCAACTCGAAAGACATCACCACAAACTCATAGTGCCCATACCTAGTACGAAAGGCCGTCTTGAGAATATCACACTCCCTCACCTTCACTTGATGATACCCTGACCGAAGATCAATCTTAGAGAAGTGACTAGCCCCATGCAATTGGTCAAATAAATCGTCAATCCTTGGAAGAGGATACCTATTCTTGACGGTGACCCTATTAAGTTGTCGATAATCAATACACATTCTAAGAGACCCATCTTTCTTCTTCACAAACAAAACCGGAGCACCCCAGGGAGAATGACTAGGTCTAATAAACCCCTTCTCTAACAAATCTTTTAATTGCTCTTTCAACTCTTTCAACTCCGCCGGGGCCATACGGTAAGGGGGGATAGAAATAGGTTGAGTATCGGGAAGGAGGTCTATACCAAGATCTATCTCCCTTTCGGGAGGGACACCGGGAAGGTCTTCTGGGAAGACATCTAGAAACTCTTTAACAACCGAAATAGACTCAATAGGAGGGACTTTAGACCCCACATCATTGACTCTCACAATATGGTACAAGCACCCTTTGGAAATCAACCTATGGGCTTTAATGCAAGAAATGAAGTTCCCCTTCACCACAACATCCCGGCTCTCCCACTCAAGGACGGGTTCATTAGGAAATCGGAACTTGACTTTACGAGTCCTACAATCAATAGAAGCATAATATGCATGCAACCAATCCATCCCAAGAATAACATCAAAATCCACCATGTTCAACTCAACAAGATCACAAGGCAACAACTTATTCAATATGCAAACCGGACAATTTTTATACACTTTTCTAGCAACAATAGAGACATCAATGGGAGTAGATACTTCATATGACTCATGCAACAATTCCGACTCGACATGAAATTTTCTAGCAATTAAGGGGGTAACAAAGGAAAGGGTGGCACCCGGATCAATCAAAGTATAAACATCAAGATCAAAGATTTGCAACATACCGGTCACCACATCCGGAGTCTCATTAACACCTTGTCTACCATGCAAAGCATAAAATTGATTGTCCCTTAGGGCACCACTTTGAGAAGCACCTCTACCCAAAGGAGTAGTGTTAGCACTTCGGACCTTGTTGCGGATCTTGGGACACTCAAACCTCTTATGACCCACTTCTCCACATTCAAAGCAAGCACCCGAACCCTTCATGCAAGGACCACCATGCTTCCTCCCACACTTAGGGCATACATCCATAGAACCCACTTCACCTCCCCCTTTAGGTCTAGGAACATTGATAGCAAATCCCCGGTTGACATGAGGGTTTCCTCGGCCTTGATGAAATCTAGCACCCTTAGGGAACCTATTCTCCAATCGGGCCCTCTTGGCCTCGTGCCCCCTTCTCTTCCTCAATTTCTCCTCCTCCATTTGCTCGGCATAAGTCATCAACCGACACAAATCCATATCTCCAATGAGCATAGCGGACCGACACTCCTCACTAACCAAGTCGGATACACCCATCACAAATTTTTTCATCCTCGACCTAGAGTCGGCCACCAAATGAGGTGCATACTTGGAGAATTGGACAAATTTGAGGGCATACTCCCTCACACTCATAGCTCCTTGCTTCAAGTTCATGAACTCCACCAACTTTGCCTCCCTAAGCTCAAGAGGGAAGAACCTATTAAGGAAAGCAAGTTTAAAATCCTCCCACAACACCACATAGCCATTACCTTTCTCACCCTTCCATTGATCAAACCAAATTTGAGCAACCCCCTTGAGTTGGTAGGCCGCCAATTCCGCCTTCTCACAAGCACCAACATCCATAATGGTCAAGATTTTGCATACCTCATCGATGAACTCTTGCGGGTCCTCATCCACCTTTGAACCATGGAAGACCGGAGGGTTCATCCTCATGAAATCTCTCACCCTTTCCCCCGGGGTGGTAGTTCGAGGAGCTTGGGCTCCTTGTTGCGCTTGGTTAGCTACCACTTGTGCAAGCATGGTGAGTGCATCACGGAGCTCACCATTGGTGGGTGGCTCTTCCGGTGATCGGGCCCGTCTTCCCCTCATGTTTGGCATGATGATCTAGCAATCCAAAGAACAAGCGTTAGGGAGGAATCACCTTATCGCACTCTAAGCACGACATAAAACATGAAGAAGGGAAACCTTTCCTAAAACGTTTTGTAGCCTCCCATTCATAGTCGTGGCGCGCTTCACAACCATGATTAGGACTCTACTCAACGCGGTGTGTTGGACTCCGAGGATTTAACAACCTAGTGCTCTGATACCAAGCTTGTCACGACCCAAGCCTAGGGCCTAGACGTGACATGGCAAATGAGGAACCCGAAGGAACCCCAAACAAGCCTCTCAAACTTGTCATCACACTTCATCGGTCGCGGAAGTACATTCAACATTAATTAACGGGAAAATAGGGACTAAGGGCAAACCATTTCAAAATGACATCATAGAACAACAGTCAAGCTCATTTACAAAATACTTGTCCAACGCACACCTCTACATACATAGATAGGACGGGGGCCATGACATACTACCGGCTCCCCTCATAGTCAAAATACAATTGCAATCTAAAGTCTCAAAACATAGGAGTAGGAAACATAACATAGCCCTCGAATAATTGAGGACTCACCAACAAACTCGGATAAGCACCGTACTAGCCACGTGAATGGAGAGAAGGATCAAGAGTAGCTCCGGTCCCTACATGGTGACATCATGTAGGAAAAATATGCGTTAGTACTTGGAATGTACTAAGTATGCGGGGTGCAACACAACAAAAGACAAGGACACAATCGAAATACAAGAAATAGTTTCATAGGCATTATGAATAACAATATGAGGATGCATGATCAAAGTGAAGTCAAAACATGTTTAAGTAAATCTATACTAATAGTAGATATCATATGTGTATGCATGATCCAACCAATCTATAACCCCAACTTAGGATGGGGGATGCCGTTCACACCCGGACACCCTGGTGGCAAGGTATAAACCCCTCACATGGTTGATGTTGGTCACACCCCAAGCATCCTAGGTGGTGAGATATAAACCTCTCACATGGTTGTCCAGTTCTTTTCCCCCGGACCGGGCATGGTCATGCAACACTTTATATAGGAAATTCCCATTAGGCTCTAATGCAATCTCACGTATGGAATGAACATATACACAAGCTTAGTTTGTCATCAACACATCTCTGGATTTCCATACATCTCATAACTCAAGCTTTAAAGCATCGATTCATCAATTCTCCATAGTTGGACATTTTGTCAAACACCTTGAAGGCATGTAATGGAATCAAAGAGCATGGAAAATTGGGTAGTAATTATGCAGCCAAACCAGTGAACAACCTACAACAACACCTTTTAACACCCACAATACCACATGAAAATCTCCACATCCATTCCAAATTTAGATTCAAGTTCTAGAGTCACAACATGCTCAAAACAATCACTTTTCATGTTTAAAATTCAATGTGCAGGAAATTATTACAAAGAACAAGACTAATTTATGAATCTTAACTTAAACCATGAATTAGTGAGTAGAATAGAGTCTAGGCACTATGGGTGGAAGGACCCATGAGTTCAACACCACATACCTTGAGTTTTTATGAAGATCTTGAGAGTGTCTTCAATGGAAGCTTGGGACTTGGAGCAAGAGTCTCTTCAATCTTGAGGAAGGTTTTGGATTAGGGTTCTTGAGAGAACTTGAGAGAAAATGTGTCTAAGTATGGGAGAGGTGTTTTGGGAAATGTTTTAGAGATGGGAATTGAACTAATGGTATATAGGAAATAACATATGCCCTTTGGAAAAATGGTCCAACACTTAGAAAAAAAATGAGGCGGGTGAACAGTAAAAACGCTCACTGGAAATTGCATTTCCTGCCGGACAGATTTTACGAAAATGGGCATAACTTCTTCGTCCGAACTCCGAATGAGGTGAAACGAAGTGCGTTAGGTAGCTAACTCAAAGGGCTTTCCATGGATATGTTATGGGCCACCCAATTATTTTTTTTCTAGGAGATATGACCCTCCAAAGTAGACCCTCGAAAAAGGCTTCACTTGGAAATTTCGGATTTTGATACGGTTTCTCTAAAATTTTGGTTAGACCCATTTCCCACTCAATTTGACCCCCTAAACAAGAATATGAAGTCGGATTTTCGAAAAACGAAACGGATTCTTCTAGATATAGCTAAACAAGTTTCCGGTAACTTCCGTAGCACATTTTTAAGAACTTTTTGGGTCATTTCAGTTATCCATGGGTAGTGTTGCACATGTTGATGATGAGAGAAAGGAGTTAGTTCGAGGTGTTCATACGTTGACCCGATTGGGAGTTCAACTAGTGGATTCCACCAATGGTGGCATTATGGTCCATAATTGTTTTGAATCATCTTTCGTGGCTGATGTTAAAGCAAAGCAATGTCTTGATCCGACTTTGGTTGAATTGAAAGAGGTGGTGCTAAAGAAGTCTGTAGAGGGTTTCTCTCAAGAGGGAGATGGTTTCCTAAGAAACCAAGGTCGTTTGTGTGTTCCGAATGTTGATGACTTGAGGGAACATATCTTGTCAGAAGCCCATAGTTCTCAGTATTCTATTCACCCGGGAGCCACCAAGATGTACCATTATTTGTGGGAGATCTATTGGTGGAATGGGATAAAGAAGGATAATGCGGAATTTGTGGCCAAGTGTCCTAATTTCCAACAATTGAAGGTTGAGCATCAGAAACTGGGAGTTTATCCCAAGATATTAGCATTCCTACTTGGAAGTGGGAAGATTTTAATATGGACTTTATAGTGGGATAGCCACGTGCTCGGCATCAATATGATTCGATTTGGGTCATAGTAGGCCAAATGATGAAGTTGGCCCATTTCATTCCCATCAAGGTTTCCTATACGACGGAAGATTATGCTAAGTTATATTTGAGAGAGATGGTAAGGTTGCATGGAGTACCCTTGTCCATTATCTCCGATAGAGGTACTCAGTTTAGTTCATAGTTTTGGAAGTCCTTCCAAAAGGATCTTGACACTATAGTTAAGCTTTACACAACTTTTCACCCCCAAACCGATGGGCAAGAAGAAAGAAAAATCCAAACATTGAAAGACATGTTGAGGGCTTGTGTAATAGATTTCAAGAGAAATTGGGATGACCATTTTCCCTTGATAGAATTTGCCTATAATAATAGCTACCATTCAAGTATTGGTATGGCTCCGTTTGAGGCTCTTTATGGTAGGAGGTGTAGATCTCCTATAGAATGGTTTGAGATGGGTGAGGTTTCTTTGATAGGACCTGAGTTAGTTCATGAGGCTATTGAGAAGATTCGACTCATTAAAGAGAGGTTGAGAACGGCCCAAAGTCGACAAAAGTCTTAAACTGATGTTAAAAGGAGAGACCTTGAATTTGATGTGAATGATTGGGTTTACTTGAAATTCTCACCCATGAAGGGTGTAATGAGGTTTGGTAAGACAGGGAAACTTAGTCCCCATTTTGTAGGACCATTTCAAATTTTGAGAGGTGTTGGTAAGGTTGCATATGAGCTTGATTTGCCAAATGAGTTGGCATCGGTTCATCCAGTTTTCCATGTCTCTATGTTTAAAATGTGTGTTGGAGATCCGACATCCATAGTCATCCTTGATGGGTTGGAAGTGAAAGAGAACCTTTCTTATGAAGAAGTTTCGGTTGATATCTTAGACCGGCAATTTAAGAGATTAAGGAACAAAGAGGTTGCTTCCGTTAAGGTGTTATGAAGAAACCACCTAGTTGAGGGTGCTACTTGGGAGGTCGAGGCCGATACAATGTCCCGATATCTTCATCCTTTTCCTCCTATTCTAGCTTGAGGTAATGAGTTCCTCTTTATTTGCTTTTGTTTGAAGGCATGTGTGTTTTATGTATTTTCATGATTTCCTTAAATTGCATGTTCATGAAAAAGCTTAAGTTTTGAGCGAAATGGCTTTTATGATGCATTTTCATCATGTTGTTGGGTATTGAGTATGAGTTACTTATAGACTTCATGAGATGAGTTGTAGAACATGCCTTGACTTGGAACGGAGGTTCTCTCCTCGAATTTGTGCTTTGAATATAAAATGCATTTAGGCACCATGAGATTTTGTTGAGCATTGCTTTTGAGTTTGGAGATGGTAGTCCTTCCTTAAGTATAAGAAATCTGAAAATTTCATGCATATTTGGTTGATTAGATGTAGTTCCTTCTCTCTTATGGTGCATTGAGTATGTTGAGCTTGGAGTTGAGGTTTCCTCCTCTTTTGTGTGCATTTGGATGAGTTGCATGCATGATGGGCTGCTAGTCTTGAGTCTTTTTGTTTAGAAATGTGCCTAGAATCTCATTTGAGAACAAATGATCCCAAGGGGGAGATAATGTATCACCCCGGATTAGAAAGAGGTAAAGTAGCAGCTTTTTAGACTTTCCAGGTGTCATCCACGAAGGGCCAACCACGGCCAGTGGTGTGGGCCACGAACCGTAGGTGGGTCCGTGGATGGACCCCTTACAAAAGGTCCAAGTATAAACCAAGGTGGAACCTACAGACTGTATTGTGGGACCACACCACGTGGTCCAGCGGCCATCATTTTGCCCAAAATTCATTGACAAGGAACCACGACTTACTAGGATGGACAGTAGGCTAGTCGACGGTCCATTGGTCGGGGGTCAGTGGGTTGGGAGTTGATAGTTATTTTAGGGGCACATGGGTCTTTTCCGGTTTTAATTAAATCAATGTGGTGTTATTTTGCCTAAACCTAGACCACTTATGTAAGGATTTTAGACCCATATACTCACTCAATTAAGTCATTCTCTCAATTCCCAAAAGAAAATCCAAAATTCCTCTAAAAATTCTCTCTTTAGAAATTGGAAGATGAATGAAGAAATTGGAGCTAGGTCAAGATCAAGTAAGATTTTGTGGGCATTGTGACTAAAGTATGATGTCTTTTTATCTGTGGGATCCTTCCTCCCATGGAGTCCCCTAAAATTCCACAATTTGAAGAAAAATTTCTCCAATTCTAGTTAGGGTTTCTTCCAATGTTATGGGTTATGATGAATGGTTATACAATTGAGTGGATTATGATTGTTTATGATTGAATTGATTGTTTTACATGTTTTTAGGATGAAATTACATTTACCCATGCCTATCCCATGATTTTAGGGTTGAATTAATATAGTTGGGCTTGATGCCATGAGAAGGAAACTCTATGGGTTAGATATATCATTATAGGATTGATTAATTATGATTAGAATTGCTTGATATTGAAGCATATATGATGAATATAATGTTAATTGCTTTAAGAGTAAAGCCTAGATTATGAATTGTTGGTTGTTGATGTTGTAGTATGGAAGGGATACTTCCTATAATGAATTGATAAGCATGATTGAATTAATGTGAAAGGTTTACTCACATGAATGATTGTAGGTTGAAAGGATTGCTCACCTAAAATGAATCTAGACTAAAATGCTTAATGAATGATGACGCTAGAGGCGACTACCCATGACCTCTATGTGTTAAGGATATGAGGCAATTCTCATAATCCTTAGAATTGAACAAGAGGTGATTCTCCACGTTCCTACTATGATGAATGGACATGGTGGCGAGTACCTGTGTCATATGATGAGATTGTAGAGGCGAGTACCCGTGATCTAAAAGTAAGTAAGGCAAGAGGCGAATACCCATTAGCCTTTATAAGCTAGGCATTGACACGAATCCCCATGTCTTTAAAAGTAAGCATGACTAATGTGATTATGTTATGAAGAGGTTTTGCTTGGAGTGTTGTTAGTTATGTCTTCCATGATATAAGCTTGACTAGAGGCGGATAACCTAAGTCTCGGCTAAGGTTAAGTGAGGTTACTTAAGGGAGTATTCTTCTTTCATTATGATGCTTATTATGTCTTGATTATGCTTATGTCTATGTCTTATTTTGACTAATGCTTATGTTATGTTGTTTATGCTAGCCATCTTATTTAGTACTTGATTGTACTAACGCATACTCTTGCCTACATTCTTATCAAATGTAGGGTCTGACGATATTGATTCTCACACTCTTGGCTACCTTCATTGTTGACCAAGGAAGTGAAGTTTTGGTGAGTCCTCATTGTGTTCGAGGATGTGATCACCACTTTCTTTTATGCTTTTCTTTTATGTCTTTGACTATTGTATGGGCTATGACCCAAGACTTTATTCATGTTGTAATAGCATTTCCTTAATGTTTCTCCAAATCTTTTAAATTTCAGCCAATTTTGTTCTAATTCCTTTCAATTCTAGTCACTTCAATTCAACTTGTTTTTCGATTATAACCACTTGATGATTGCAATTTTAGCCTACTTATCTCAATTTTTAAGTTTTCAAATTCTAATTCAATCTCATCTGTCCATCCCTTCTATCAAAACCAAATGTAATCTCAGTCGCTCGTTGCAATTAAACAAATTGTCAAGATTTGTTGACCCTCTCTTTCATATTTTAAACTACCAAAAGAAACCCTAACTCTTTCATTTTATTCTCATCCTTTTGAAGAGGGCAGCAGCACCGCTGCTCTCTCTCTCCTCTCTTCCTCGCTTCGGAGAGGCTAGCAGTCGCTGGCCGCCTCTGATTTTCTCTTCTCTCTTCTCGGGCAAGCGGTGCTGGTCAGCAATAACTCCAATGAGGCAGCAGCCGCCTCCTCCCTCTCGTCTCTCCGGCCAGCAAACACTGGACAATCAGCAGTAGCAGCGAAGCAGCGAGGAAGTAATAACTCCGACGAAACAGCGAGCACCGCGAATCCAACTGCAACAACAGTTTCGGGCAGCAGCTCGGTGAAATGAGTAGCAACAACGAGAGCCAGCGAGACCCTCGCGTCCCCACTCTTCGCTTCTCTCCGGTAAGGTTGATTGCCAATAACAACTCCAACCAAACGAGGCAAGCAAGATCGACTATTAGCCACAGTTACAAGGATCGTGTTTGCCTATTGCAATTTCAGTAAGAAGATTTGGATATGGCTCTCTATTTTCATAAGATATGTCCGGGTATGTTCCTTCTCACCTAATTACTACTAGTCTATTCATTTGTTTGGAAATTGCTTAGTTTCATAATTTAACTAAGTCATTACTGATTTTTTTGTGATTTAAGTCTAAGCATCTTGTTGTCAATTGATTCACTAGCTCCTCCTCTTCTCATATATTGGCTTTCAATTTTAAAATAACTCGGATGAACTGCTCTTTTTGAGACTAATATGTTCAAATATTGTATTGTGAGATATTAATGTCTACCTTTTAATCCGCCTACTTTTACTTTGATTATTTTTGTTAATATGGATACTTACTTGTTTCACTCTGTTAATCATCTCTCGCTCATTAGCGCTTTGTATAAGTTTAAATATGGTTTATTGGTTTGTTGGTTGCAATGTTTGATTTTGGATTGATTGTGATACTTGATTTTAGCATGGCTAATTGATTCTTACTATTAAATTTAGATATATTGTTATTTGTTTTCCTATGGTGGTGGATTTGTGAATTGATTCCGCGTATAGGTCTTAACATTTATATTTCATACCAATTTCTATTTTGTATTTTTATAATAAACTATTATAATATGTGAGCATGAATATTTGACTATAATAATAATTATCGTCTGCTTGCTTGAATATGTCAATTTATAGTTGTGATAAAATATTCTAAAATTCCCTGCCTGATTTACATGTTGTGTGTAATTAATTTGTTTTACCTTAATTAGTGTTGAGCAGATTCCGTACTGGTTTATTATTCGTAGAAAAAATAAAAATAAAATAAGTCTAATTTGGCTTCCTTCTTAATAAGTAAAGTTGATTCTTGATTGGTTTTATTTTGTTGTTTTTCTTATTGTGGTGTCTTGTTTTGCTATATAAATCAAGGCCCCCTTTCATTAGTTTGACAGGCTTTAACACTTTGAACAAAAAAAAACTAATACTCTCTACTCAAAATGAAATTAAAATTTGGTGAACATTTTAAGAGGTGCTTTCTTTATTTGATTTTGCTTTGTTCGGATCAATCATTGGATTAAGTGTACTTCATTGCTGATAAATATTATGCTTTAACTGGTTAGTTGTTCCTCCATTAGTTTAATCTTCGTTCCACATTATTTTGAATATTGTTGTGTGCTTATAAAAGGAAGCATCCGGCTTAGTTTTCGTTCTTCCCTCTCTCTATGTCTGACAATATATTTGTTGTTATTCTTTATTTTTTTTTGAATTCTTATGTGTGTTTCTTATATATAAAAGTAATTGATTACTATGAATAATTGATGTTATGAATAATTTTGTCATTATATGTTTGTGTGTGTGTGTGTTATATTATCCCTTTTAGCAGGTTTTGAACTTGGGGTTCAAGAGGTTTGAAGAGTCGCCTGGGAGGGATACTGGATTTGATTTTAGTTTAAAGGCGGAACTCATAAATAGGTCCCTAAACTTGTTGGATTTTTCCCCTCAGGAACCTCAACTACGCCATTTTCCTATTAAATCTTTGAACCACCCCTATTTTGTTCCTTTCAAACACTATGTGCTGATGTGGCACAAAATGTGATCTCACGTTGCATAAGCGCGTGAAGACGTTTTGAAGGTGCTAATGTGGATTCCTGAACCACCCACCAATGCTCTTTTTCTCCTTTTAACCCTAATTTCTCTCCTTTTTCTCTTATTTCTCCTCTTTTCTTTCTCTTCATCATTAAGTTGGAGTTGTTCATCAGAATATATCTCTCCTTCATTGATTTCTTCATAATCATCAAGTTCCAATGTCGAAGCTATCTTGTTCATCGATTTCTTCTTCTTCTTCAAGTCAGAAGTGTTTTGGGGGAAAATGATGGGGCTTTAGGTTTTTAGGTTTGAGAAATGATTATGTGGCACTGACGTGTAAATGGATTGAAGTTTGATTGATTGCAATTTCTATGTGGGAAAGGTGGATCTCACGCGTACAATCAACAAAAGATATTTACGAAAGTTTTGTGCCACATCAGCCCACAGTGTTTAAAAGGAACACATTATGGGTGGTTCAAGGATTCAATAGGAAAATGGCGTAGTTGAGGTACCTGTGGGGAAAACCCCAACAAGTTTAGGGATCTGTTTATGTGTTTGGCCTTGTTTAAATTAGATTTGTTTACTGTATTAGTATTTTTTTTACTTTTATTCCCATTTCGATTTGTAATATGTATAAAATCCTAACTCTAACTCTATATATGAAATAACTTGGGGAATCACTTAAGGAGGGAGGGGAATTACGTGTCAATTGTTTATTTACCACAATTTATTTGTGCTAGAAAGCATGCCTATAGGACTATGATTATTGTTTGTTCATATCTAGCAATTTCACATCAGATCTGATCATGCTAAATATAAATGGATTTATTTTTTACTTTCATTAACCAAGTTAATCACTTACTACAACTTGTTTCTAAAATTTGGTCATTTGGTTAAGTACTAACTTTTTTGTCCCTTGCATCTAGGTATCTAATAAAATAATTCATAAATTGTTCACAATTGTTTTTTTTTTATTTTTGAATGTGTCCTTGCTCAAATTATTTTAGGACTTCACCAATAGTTTAGTATGTTCAAAGTTATATATCATGTCTATAGAATTTTAATTAAATCTCTCTTGTATTTTGGGTGTAGAGATTTTGCCTATAGGTTGTTGATATTGGTTTTACCTTATTCTTCACTTAGAAATCATGCATATAGGACTCACTAAGTAAGTTCAATCTTAATTAATAATATTAAATAATTTCAAAATGTTTACTCCTAATAAAATAATATGTAATAAAAATGTACTGCTTTTGAATATTATTTCCAGCATGCTAAAACTGTTTTAAATACCTGCTGCCTGATTAAATCCTATTTGTAATTAAATTCTACATTCTGAATACTGTCTGCCACTTAAAATAAACCATTGAACTTTTAGCATGCTACTGCATTAATAATGTAATTTGTTTCTCCATTAGTAAATTATTTTCTATTTTGTAACTATATGTTTTCTGGCCATTTTTAAACAAATCCTATGACATTATCATTTTGTTTATATTTCTCTTTGTCAAAGTCATGGTTTAACTCTGATTTCAAAATTTGGATTGGACATGACCTTTTATTAAAATTATATATAAATACTATCTCCTAACTAGTAACATCCCGCCTGAGAAGAAATTAGAAATAGAAAGAAGTCATTTTTGGAAATATTGGCAAGATATGTTGAGTATGAGTTTGGTCAACTTCAAACGACCATAACTTTCAATACATGATGAGTTATGTGGGCTATAAGTTATCAAATGAAAGGTATTTGAATTATCTTTCCAACGCCGCCGAGTTTGTAATTTTTGAGCTCGTATGAGGGAGATATGCTCGTTTGAATTTGGGCTGTCCAATTAAGGAAAGTTACCCAGATTTAAGAGGGGTATTTAGGTCTTTTCATTGCCTAATTAAGTTATTTCATTTTGAGTAATTTATTTAGGGTCTAAACTGATTTGGTTCAGTTTACGTACTCCAAATTAACTCTAGGGCTTTGAGAGAAGAGAAAAGAAGAGAAAAGCCAGGGTTTCGTAGCGTTCTTGAGATTTTGCTTGCGT
Organism: Solanum okadae; assembly: GCA_036553675.1. NCBI lineage: Eukaryota > Viridiplantae > Streptophyta > Magnoliopsida > Solanales > Solanaceae > Solanum > Solanum okadae. The sequence continues at coordinate 13,098,189 of CM071683.1, forward strand.
ATTTCTCCAAGGGTTAATCCCTACGAGGTATGTGAGATCACATAGCAGTGGATTCTTTCACCCACGTGCCAATCATGATTAAATTCAGAATATTTACATTCTTGAAAGTAGAGTATATGAGTTCTTGATGAATTTTGTTGTAGTTTTGTTTGATTCTTGATTGATGGGTTATAGAGGAGTTCTTGAGATGATTTGATGTGATTTAAGGTTGTTTTTGAGTAGATTCTAGTATACTTTGGTTCGGTATTCAAATCTAAGTGTTTGGGAAAGAAACCAATCGAATCTAAATGATTTAGGGTTGAAAAATGAACAAGAAAATTCATGGGTTTTATAGGCAGGGGGCTAGCGCACCACACCACTTAGTGTGTGTCCCAACCCAGGGGTACCCCCTAGATGTAACAAGGCACATAGAACCCTGAAAGGCTCCATGTAAGCCACTTATCATATCATAACATAAGTAATAGAACAACAAGAGTAAAAACGCATTTCCAGTCCAAAATTTTCATAAAGGTAAGCGGAAGTCTAGACTTGTCTCAATTAGCCATCTATTACAATACTTGAATCAGAATAGGGTCTCAGCCCTTACAACATAAGCTAGAAATGAAATACAAGAATGAAATTATAATGATAATATCCATCCTCGAATCATGAGGACTCACCATAAGCAAGGAGAAACGAACAAATCCAAGCTCTAGCAACAATGGACTGAACCCTACACTTGGGGAAAATGTAGGAAAATAGGAGTTAGTACAAAGTTGCAGTAAGTATGATAGTCATGCGCAAATCATGAAAACATGCTAAAAGGGCCTTTTTAGTTGAACGTATGCACTTTACTAAGTTAAAGCATCATTTGAAGATAATGGAAAAAGCATAAGTCACAAGTATTTTCATTACATGGTTCATCATAGCATAAAAGAGACATACCATAAATACCCTCAAAGCATACTTGTGCAATGCATGAATAAGATCCCATAATCCCACCCATGCTAAGAAAAGCTTCTCGAGTAACCATAGTTCACAATTCATATTCTTTTCATAGTGGGAATAAGCCTTAACTGACATATATAGACCATGTGCGCTTAACATGGAATCATGTGTTACCCACACAGAAAAGGGTTGTCCTACTTGCTGTAACACTCTGGAAATCTAACGACCTAAGCAAGAGCCTAAATGATGACTAATGACTTAATGAGAGTATAAATGATGTTTCAAGACTTAAATCTAAAGTAACTAAATTGGTAAGAAAGTGTTAGTGCTTAAACGTCAAGAAACGACCACGACGTCCGGAAACTAGTGCATTGAACTAGTGAGGTGCTAGGTCTTGTGACTTGACTTTAGAGTGTCGTAGGTGGACTAAAGTTTGAAAAAGGGTTTAAAATGTAATATTTCATGTTTAGGGTCCAAACGTCTGGGTACGACTCCCCAAGGATCACCCAAAGGGTCCTTGAGGAGGACCCAAACTTGGAACTAAAAAGAAAGAAGAAGTTGTCCAAAACAGGTTGGACTCACGAGGGGAAAACCACGAGGTGCAGGTTGAATCATGCTTCGTGGAAGGGAGTCATGAGTCTACGCTTAGAATCCTCCAAGTGGCCTCCAAATCAACCCCCTCAGTCCCTAACCACGAGCATGCAGTACAGTCCGTAGATCGACTCACACTTCGTGGAAGGGTCTCGTGAGTTGAGACTTAGTCTCCTCACCAAGACCCTTGTCTGCACCCTCTCAGTACCAAACCATGAGTGGCCAGCATGGTCTGTGGTTCAAACCACACCCCGTGGGCAGGGACTCGTGGATGGCACTCGAGCTCACTGCCTCCACATGATTTAAGTAGGGGTAGTTTAGTAATTTACTAATTAATTGCTTACGGGTTAAAAACGTTTATAAATAGTTATATTAGGTACTTTAGGGTATTATTAAGGGATAACAAGTCTTCCACCTTATAACTCCAAAATCACAAAAATCAAAACCCACTTCTCTCTAAACTCTCTCTCTAAAGACTCTAGAAGAAGAAGATTACATTAGAGTTAGGATTTCAAGGTTTCTTCCCAAATTACTTGGATTTTCTCCATTGATTCTCAAGGAATCAACTAAGGTATAGTTGCTCTTCACTCTTGGGATCGTTTCCCCAAGAGGCCCTCTCAAAAGAATTGGATTTCAAAGTTTCCCAAATTCTAGGTTTTCTCTCAATTTCGTGGGTCACTTTCTAAATGTGTTTTATTTTATTTATAATGATTAATTATGGTTGTATATTACAGTTTGCAGATGAATTAATGTAGTGTTGTTGGTTTTGAACAAATCCCCATAAGACCCATGAATTCCCTTTCTTTCCCACTTTAAACCCTAGTATGACTTTCATGGTGAATGAAGGATGAGAATCTAATATGTAATTGTGGAAGTCATTATGGTATTATGATGTTTATCTATATGACGAATGATTATCATTGAATTGGGGTTGAATCTTGATGTGATCCTTGAAGGCAATGAAGGAATATTGTTGAATTGATGAATGCTTATATATTGAATTGTTGATCCACTTATGGTGGAGGTGATACTTGATTATGAATGGTAGTGATTGAGTTATGTTTCCTCTTCCCTACAACCCCAAATTGTTGACAAGTATGCTATGATATGAACATGAGTGTTAAGCTATGATTATGGTAGTGTTGGTATGATGAATAAGAGGTAAATCTCATGAACACTATATGACTATGCTATGAATGAACATTGTTATATGTTGATGGTCCTATATATGATGAAAGGTTATTCTTATCTTAGAACTTGTGAGCTATATGATGAATGATGGGTTGAATCCCTAATGCATTCCTTATTGAATTAATGTGTGAGTAAAGGCCTAATATTAATTTAAAAGGGAATTATTCTTAGCACCGAGTGAACATGAATATGAGATGGAAGCTTCTACGTTTAGCAAGTCCGGGTTCCCAAAATATATATGTTGTCTCATGAGATGGAAACCTTCTACGCTTAGCAAGTCCGGGTTTCTAGTAGCAATCTCCTTGTTCCTTAACTATGTTTTCTCACATAGGTATTAGCTAGTGGATCCACCTAGATGCTAATATGTCAGTTCTACCTTGGCAAGTGGAACACTCTCTTTCCGGTGTGGGAGTAGAACACCGGATTCCATGAAGCTCACATGGTCTATGTCGATTATTGCTAATGTCCCTATATTTTAAGAAGATGATCTAATGTATGAATACGACTTATGTAAATGACTTATGAACTCTAACTAGGACTACTTGAGCGATACTACTTAGTATAGGTGAGGGTATGGGACTTTACCTATGCATTGCACAAGTGGGTTCTTTGAGGAGTTCTTGTGTGAGTCCTTCATATATGGTAAGGTATGAATTATGTTAAGGTTGGTTTCAGTTATTATGATGTTTATTATGTATGTGACTATACTTATGTCTTCTTGATAGCTTTACTTAGTACATATGGGGGTATGGGACTTCATATGTACATTGCACAAGTGAACTCGAAAGGGGGTCATGGGTGGTGTCTTATGATGGTGTAATGTAAATGGAACTCAAGTATGTAAGGTATAGATTATGGCTTTTTGTTATGATCATGAATGTCTTTTACCTTGTAATGTGGATTGGCTAAATGTTCCTTGAATATGCATTATGGCTTCTAACTTGAAATAGCATGTTTTCAACTAATGGTCCCTTTTTGCATGATTTAAATGGTTTTAATTGCATGGCTTCCATACTTAGTACAATTGATTGTGCTAACCCATATTTCTTTTTTTTTCTACTAAGTGTAGGTTCCGGGAAGTGATTGTGCTACTAAGAGACTCAAGCTTGGATTTAGACTCTCTCCAAGACTTTTTGGTTTGTCCTCAAGTTCCGGGGACACACACACTATGACACTTATGTTCCTTATATTGTAAGACTTCCTATGTACTTGTAATTTTGAGACAATTCTATTGTAAAGGGCTATGGTCCCTATTCGAGATTCTTATGTGTACTTAGATGGTTTCATTGAGATGATGATGTCTAGACATTCTACGTTCTATTTTCTATTATGAGACACTTTGACATTGATGTTGAAAAGCTTTTAAAATTCCGTGTTATTCAATGTCTATATGCTAAGGGCTTGTATAAGACCCCTTTGGGGTCAAATACGTCGTGTTACACCTAGGGGGTGCTCTCGGGGTGTGACACTTGCCTAAGGTAAGACCTTATTGTTTTAGATTTTAGGTGGATCCACTAGCTAAATATCCTACGGGGGCACGTAGTTATGGGATAAGGAGGTTGTTACTAGCCCGCCCTTTCTAGTGGGGGAGCTTCCATCTCAAGAGATTGCTTCTAGAAACCCGGCCTTTCCCACAGATAGCTTCCATCTCAGAGTCAATATACAATCAGTGGTAAGCATTTGTCCCATGGAGTACTCATTAAGTCATAACTTGTTTCATTAGGATAGATCATTAGATCATGTGTGAGAATAACCTTTCACCGTCCATGTCCACATATAGCATTAGATTCAATTAGGTGAGAATTGTCTTTCAACCTAGAATCTCCATTATGTGAGAAAAACCATTCACATTATGTTCATTATGTGTTCATGAGAATATCCTTTCAATCAACAGAACAACATCATCATAATCATGGACACTTCACTCTCAAAGTGTTCTTATTGCATATACATAAATCTCATAATCACACATAATTCTCATACTTTTCCCTTCAAGGACCATAGATCATATTCAATCAACACATCTAGAATGACTACATTAGACATGGATAATAACATGATTCAAATAGTTCAATTACTACAAGCATAATCTCATAATATCCTTCTTTCATCAATTCATCCACATCACAAGTCATAAATGGGAAATATGGGGATTTCATGGATTCTTGGGTATTTCAACATACAAACCATAATAAATCATCAATTCAATCATAATATAATATAATTAAATAATTAGAATCATTTTTTAAAGGAATCCATGATTTGGAGTAAAACCCTAGCTTTTGGGGAATTACTAGTTTTGAAATTGAGTTTGGAGGGACTCCATGGATGAAGGACTACCATACCTTACCATTGAAATTGAGTATAAAACTTTGCTCCTTCAACCCTAGATTCATCTTCTTTCTTCTTCTTCCTTGGAGTTCTAGAGAGAATTTTTGGAGAGGGTTTGGATCTTCTTTTTGGGATTTAGAATTATGAGGTGACTTTATTTGGGAACTTAAAAACTTTATATAGTTAGTCTAATTTAGTGTAAAACAACATCACTTAATATTAAGTAAAACCGGAAAACCCCAAAGTGCCCCTACACTTAACTGCCAAAATGCAGTTTCAAGCCTCACCCACGACCCCACGACCACGGTCTGTGGGCGAACTCACGTGGTGTGCTATCAATCCATGGTCTGGTCAGAGAGTTTCAACCATCCATGCCCCTTGACTTAAGGACGGTGGACCCACCCACGAGGCGTGTGTCCTGGTCTCGTGGGTCACTACCTCAGATGGCCTCCATGGTGCCCACCTACGAAATTGACCCACGTGGCGTGGAAGGGCCTACGAGACGTAGGTCCCCTTCGTGGGTCACTGTCCATGCAACATTTTTGAGTCCTCCTCAAGGACCTATTGTTGGTCCTTGGGGGTCGTAGCTTGATGTTCTAACACGAAACCCTATATTTTTAGGTACAGAGAGGTACGTTTACGACTCTAACCCTCATGTTAAGCTCTAGTTTAGCCTACTAGTTTCCGAAGTGTTACAATATCTCCCTCCTGGGTACATTCATCCTCGAATGACAATCTAGACACCTTGGGGAAGTAAAGACTCAAAACTAGCAGCCCATCATGCATGAAACATCAAATAATGCAAAATTCAAAGGAGGCAACATCAGCTCCAACTCAAACATAATCAATGCAACATAAGGAAGTAGAAACTACATCTAACAACCCACTATGCATGAAACTCAACATTTCTCATACTCATAGGAGGAACAACTTCTCCAACTAAAAGCATGCTCAACACAATATCATGGAGCCAATATGCAATTACTCTCAAAAGCATACCAAAGCAAGTTCATCAACTCATCTTATGAAGTCAAATAGGCAACTCATAATAATTGCACAAAAACATGAGGAACATAAATCATGAAAACTCATTTTCTTACTAAACATGAATTTCTCAAGAACATGCATAACATAAGGAAATCATGGCAAAACACATAGACACACATGATTCCCACAACACTAAAACTCAAGAGGAACTACATACCTCAAGCTTGAATAGGAGTATAAGGAAAGAAATGAGGATATCGGGACTTCATATTGGCCTCGACCACCCAAGTAGCACCCTCAACTAGATGATTCCTCCATAAAACCTTCATGAAAACAATTTCCTTGTTTCTCAATCTCTTGACTTGCCGCTCTAGGATCTTTACTGGAACCTCTTCATATGAGAGACTTTCATCAACTACCAACCCTTCTAGGGGAATAATGGATACCGGATCTCCAACACACTTCTTAAGCATAGAAACATGAAATACCGGATGAACCAGAGCCAACTCATTTGGTAAATCCAACTCATAGGCAACTTTACCAACTCGTTTCAAAAAAAATTATGGGCCTACATACTGAGGACTAAGTTTCCCTTTCTTGCCAAACCTCATCACACCCTTCATGGGTGAGATTTTCAAATAGACCCAATCGTTAACTTCGAATTCTAAATCCCTTCTTCTCACATCGGCATAAGACTTTTTTCTACTTTGCGCCGTTCTCAACTTCTCTCTAATGAGCCGGACTTTCTTAATAGATTCATAAACCAAGTCGGGACCAATAAGAGCAATTTCACCTAACTTAAACCAACCAACCGGAGACCTACATCTCCTACCATACAAGGCTTCAAAGGGATCCATACTAATACTTTAATGATAACTATTATTGTAGGCAAACTCTATTAATGGCAAGTAGTCATCCCAATTACCCTTGAAATCTATAACACATGCCCTTAACATGTCTTCCAATGTTCGAATGGTACACTCCACTTTCCCATCGGTTTGGGGATGAAAAGTCATGCTAAGCTTAACCTTAGTACCAAGCCGTTTTTGGAATGACTTTCAAAAGTGTGAAGTAAATTGAGTACCCCGATCCGAAATAATAGATAAAGGGACCCCATGCAACTTCACTATCTCACTTATATATAACTTGTTATAGTCTTCCGCCGAATGAGAGACCTTGACAGGAATGAAGTGGGCTGATTTTGTCATACGATCTATAATGACCCAAATAGAATCATGTTGCCTTCGGGTGCGAGGCAAACCCACAATAAAGTCCATATTTACATCCTCCCACTTCCAAGTGGGAATACTTATATTTTGGGACAAGTCTCCCGGCCTATGATGTTCAACCTTAACTTGTTGACAAGTAGGACATTTGGCTACAAATCCCGTAATATCCTTCTTCATACCATTCCACCAATAAACATTTCGTAGATTACGGTACATCTTAGTGGCTCACGGATGAATAGAATATCGAGAACTATGAGTTTCCTCTAAATTTTCTCCCTCAAACCATCAACATCCGGAACACATAACCGACCTTGGTACCTAAGCACCCCATCTCCCCCTAAGGAGAAAGCCTCAAAAGACTTCTTGAGTACCGACTCTTTTAACTCAACTAATATAGGATCAAGGCCTTATTTAGACATTACATCCATCACAAAGGATGATTCAGAACCATTATAGACCATGACACCACCCCTAGTGGAATCCACTAGTTGAACACCAAGTCGGGCCAACTATGCACCTCACAAACCAATTCTTTCTTTTCAACCTCTATATGAGCCACAATACCCATGGACAATCTACTAAGTGCATCCGCCACCACATTAGCTTTGCCAGGGTGATAAAGTACACTCATGTTATAATCCTTCAAGAGTTCTAACCACCTTCATTGTGGTAAATTCAAGTCCTTTCAACTAAACACATATTGAAGACTCTTGTGATCGGTGAAAACATCTACATGGACCCCATACAAATAATGTCTTCATATTATTAAGGTGAGCACAACCGCCGCTAATTCAAGATAATAGGTCGGATAATTCTTTTCATGGACTTTATGTTCCTTTGAAGCATAGACAATCACCTTACCATTTTGTATAAGCACACATCCCAACCCAATTTTAGAGGCATCAGAATACACCACAAAACCATCCGTACCCTCCTGTAAGGTCAACACCAGAGTGGAAGTAAGTCTATCTTTGAACTCTTGGAAACATTTCTCACGAGCTTCCGACCACACAAACTTAGCTTTCTTTTGAGTCAAAGTCGTCAACAGGGAAGCAATGGAGGAAAACCCCTCAAAATTATCTGACAAATCAATGGTCTTTGCACCAAATTTAGACAACTTTTTATCAAGAAGTTCTTCTCAATCATAAAGTGGTTTAAATTTAAAATCTCAAATCTCATGGGGACTTTGCACATGAGTAGAAATAATCTAAACTTCTGAATTACCTTTAGAAGTAGAAGCCGTATCGAAAGTCTTTAAATCATTTTTTATTTGAATTTTCAAAGCAGTTAGACTAATATGTTCACCAAAAACTTTAACATAAAGTCCCAATTAATTATTTTGAGAAATTAAATTATTTATTTCATTAATGCTGACTGCCGCAACATCTTCTTCAACATATTTTTGAAAGGCAGTAAAGGTGATACCAATATTATTTGGTAAAATAAAAGATGAATGAGGTGGATAAACCGCCTTAATAATATTACCAGATCCATCTTTATAAGATCGTTCAAGAACGTTGATGAATAAAGGTAAATAAGTGGTTATAAACCAAGGTACAAAATACATAATTTGATTATGTAAAGCACAAGTTTCATAAAACTTTTGAGAAATATTATTTAAATCAATAGCACTATAAGTGTCAAAAAACCATGTTTTAAACTGGTTCCATTTATCACTTGAAAATTCATTCTGAATGTACTTTCTTGCTAGTGAACCTGGACTAAAATCTATTTGGTGTACATTCATCAAACAAATAGATTTTACTCCAGGTTCATTGCCAAGAAAGTACATTCAGAATGAATTTCAAGTGATAAATGGAACCAGTTTAAAACATGGTTTTTTGACACTTATAGTGCTAATGATTTAAATAATATTTCTCAAGAGTTTTTATGAAACTTGTGCTTTACATAATCAAATTATGTATTTTGTACCTTGGTTTATAACCACTTATTTACCTTTATTCATCAACGTTCTTGAACGATCTTATGAAGATGGATCTGGTAATATTATTAAGGTGGTTTATCCACCTGATTCATCTTTTATATTACCAAATAATACTGGTATCACCTTTACTGCCGTTGAAAAATTTGTTAAAGAAGATGTTGCGGCAGCCAGCATTAATGAAATAAATAATTTAATTTCACAAAATAATTATTTGGGACTTTATGTTAAAGTTTTGGGTAAACATATTAGTTCTCTTGATAAAAAATGATTTAAAGACTTCTGATATGACTTCTACTTCTGAAGGTAATTCAGAAGCTCAGATTATTTCTACTCATGTGCAAAGTCCCTCTGAGATTCGGGATTTTAAATTTAAACCACTTTATGATTTAGAAGAACTTCTTGATAAAAAGTTGTCTGAATTTGGTGCAAAGCCCATTGATTTGTCAGATAATTTTGCAGATGAAATGAAAAAAACTTTTGATTCTAAAAATCATGTTTCTTTAGAATTTAATAAACTTCGCGGTTATCCAAAAAGAATAATAATATAAAGTTTTCCCATAAACCTAGCATGCAAACCTATTATTATTCCAAACCAACTCCTCAAGATGTGCTTATAGAGGAACGAGACTGAATCAGACTAATACCTCTTATATTGGGTCTAAAATTTATGAATGGAATCTTGATGGTTTGACTGATAGACAATTAACTATTCTTGTTCACAGAATGCTTATGTATGCAACTATCTGTAAAAGTGTTAAAAACACAGATAGAAATATTTGCAAAATGATTACTGTAGGTTTTACTGGCCAACTCAGAGGTTGGTAGGATAATTATATGAGCATTGAACAAAAAGCTGCGGTGATAAATGCTACTTCCTATAGTGAAGGTGTTGATAACTTAGGCATGGCTCTAGTGAAAAATAGAGAAGACGGTGTTTATACCTTAGTATTAACCATTTTAGAATACTTTAATGGTAGATTTACCAATCAATATGAGACTATTCACACCTTATTAAATGGTCTAGGTTGTAGAAAATTAGGTGAATTTAGATGGTATAAAGATACTTATATGAGCAGGGTGATGAAATTGCCCAAAAACAGTTATGAGCATTGGAAAACTAAGTTTATAGATGTCCTTCCTCCTTTGTTTACCGAAAGAGTTAGAAAAACTCTGAGAAATGAGCATGGTGAAATTCCTTACAGGGATTATACTGATGGTAAGCTGATAGGATTTTGCACTCAAGAAGGTATAAATTTTGTGCAATGAATTGAAGTTATCCAGACAACTTAAGATGGTTAAATTTAGAGAAAGATCTCAGCTAGGAGACTTTTGTACCCAGTTCGGTTTACCTGATACTTCGGCTAATAGCAAGAAGAAGAAACATAGAGATTCTAGATACTCCAATCCAGATAAACCTTATAGGAAGAAGAGGTCTAGATATAGATCTAAGGAAGAACGCGACTCTAGAAAATTCTTTCGTAAGTCTAATAGATTTACCAAGAATACGTCTAAGTGGGAGCTCGCCAATATCAAGTGCTATAAATGTGGAAATTTCGATCACATAGCACCCAATTGTAAGTTTGAAAAGCTGAAAACCTTAGAACTTGATGAAGAAATTCATGATAAGGTTTATAGTTTCTTATACACTTCTGGTTCTGAGTCTTATTATGATTCTGATTCAGGTTCTGAAGAAGAGATTGATTTGCTTGGTTTATCTGATTGTAATCAGCATGATAAAATAAATACTTGCAATGCTTGTCATGGTGATATTTGTTCTTGTAAAAATGATGAATTTTATAAATTGCAATCTCAATTTGAAGATTTGAATATAAATACTATTACCTCTGATAATGTTATAGAACTTTTAAAAGAAGTTACAGATAATAATCTTCGTGAAAAAATTATTCAATTAGCTGTTAATAGTAATGCTAGTTCTAGTTTTTCAAAAAATTCAGAAAAACAAAAGAATGATTTTGAATTCGAATATTCTGCACCATATTCTTTGTCTGAAATTAATAACAGACTTAATAAACAAACTACTCACACTAGAGATTCTTCTTTTGATGATTTAAAAAAATAAATTGAAAATTTGAAAAATGAGATTAAATCTCTTAAACAAAATTAAATGATTTGTGATCATCGACTTACTCAGATAGAAACTGTTAATAACAAGGGTAAAAACATTGTTGAAGAAAATAGTTTTGCAAAACCTTTTAATCTTGATCCTAGACAATGTATGATTTTAGGAATGATGCAAATTGTTACTGCTCGTAAATGGTATGTTAAATGCACCATATTGATTGATAATAGTTTTTCATAACTGATATTGCTATGATCGATAGTGGAGCCGATGTTAGTTGTATTCAAGAAGGTCTTGTACCTACTAAATACTTTGAAAAAACTATTCATATGGTTAAATCTGCTTCTGGACATGCTTTAGATATAGAGTATAAATTACCTAATACTCTCATTTGCCAAAATAAAGTTTGCATTCCGCATTTCTTTTTCTTGGTTAAAAATCAGTTATACCCTCCAATTATACTTGGAACCCCTTTTTATAAATGCTATTTATCCTTTTACTAGCATAAATGTTAAAGGTTTTTCTGCTACTTATGAAGACAGAAATATTAGGTATACTTTTATCACTGACCCTATTTCTCGTGATATTAATGCTTTAATTCATATGAAACAAAAGCATGTTGATTCTCTGCAACTTGAATTGTTTAGTATAAATATATTTGATAGTTTGAAATCCAACAAAGTACAAGAAAAAATTAAATTAATTTCTGAACAAATTGCTATTGATATTTGTGCTGATCATCCTAGTGCTTTCTGAAATCGAAAAAAGCATATTGTTACTCTTCCATATGAAGATGATTTTTTTGAGAATGATATTCCTACTAAATCTCGTCCTTGTTACATGAACACTGAATTGGTAGAATTCTGCAAAAAGGAAATTGATAATTTGTTAAAAAAGGGTTTGATAAAACTTCAAAATCACCTTGGTCTTGTGCATTTTATGTTAACAATGATGTTGAAAGGGAATGAGGTACCCCTAGATTGGTTATCAATTATAAACCTTTAAATAAGTATTTAAAATGGATTAGGTGTCCTATTCCAAACAAAAGAGATTTATTGTCCAAATTATATGATGCCAATATATTTTCAAAATTTGATTTTAAATCAGGATATTGGGAGATCCAAATATTTAAAGAGCGTGCTTATAGAATAACTTTTAATTTCCCATTTGGACAATATGAATGGAATGTTATGCCATTCGGTTAGAAAAATGCTCCATCTGAATTTCAAAAAATCATGAATGATATTTTCAACCCATACTTGGATTTTATCATTGTTTATATTGATGATATTTTGGTATTCTTGAAAACGTTTGAAATGCATATTAAGCATCTAGATATCTTCAAGAAAATTGTTATACAAAATGGTTTGGTCATTTCTAAACCAAAAATGAGCTTATTCCAAACTGATGTTCGATTTCTAGGACATCATATTTGTCAAGGAAAAGTCACCCCGATTCAAAGATCAATCGACTTTGCATCAAAATTTCCTGATTTCATCACTGATAGAACTCAATTGCAAAGATTTATAGGGAGTTTAAATTACATTTCCTCCTTTTACAAAAAAATATCTCGTAATTTGGCCCCTTAATACGACACACTGAAAAAGGATAATAAATTACCATGGACTGATAGCCATACCACTTTGGTAAAGGATATTAAACTTTGTGTTCAATCTTTACCATGCTTAACTCTTGCTAACCCTGCTTGACAAAAAAATATTGAGATAGATGTGTCTAATATTGGTTATGGTGGGATATTAAAACAAATTACTCTCAACGACAAAAAATAATATTTGATCATATTTCATTCTGGGAAATGGAGAGAAGCCCAGAAGAAATATGCTACGGTGGCTCATGAAATGTTAACCATCGTTAAATGCGTGTTAAAATTTCAAGATGATTTATTTAATAAAAAGTTTTTGATAAAAACTGATGCTCAATCTGTGAAGTATATGTTTAACAAAGACTTTAAACATGATGCTTCAAAGTTAATATTTGCTAGGTGGCTGGCCCAATTAGCTCCTTTTGATTTTGAATTCCAATATAAAAAAGGGAAGTGATAACTCTCTTCCAGATTTTCTAGCTAGAGAATATTTAACTTCATAATGAGTTTTTATACAACCTTCTTTGATGAAAAAGCTTTAGTTACTATTTTAAAGGTAATTCCTCTTAATAAAGATTTACAAAAATTAATTTTATGGGAAGTTATCGATGATATTATTAGAGAAGATTTCTCTATACATAATTTTGAAGAAATTATCAATATCGATGAGGAAAATTATTACAGTGACTACTATGAAACATCCGAATAAAACAAAGTGTTATGTTTGCAGGATGGACCCTCCTTGGATAACCAAGGGCAGAGGTAAGGGAAATAACACAAGAGGAAGGGGAAGATCATCCCCAGGATCGTCATACGGATCTTCTTCCAACTCCCCAGTTATACAAAGAGTAAGAATGAGTTTGATAAACTCCAAAATCTCCCAAATTGAGGCTTCATCTTCAGTACATCTGGAAGATATTCCAGAAAGCAGTCCGTTATACGCACAATTACAGGCATATTTGTCTCAGAAGCAAAGTGACACTTTTGCATCTATAGCTAAAGAAGATATTGATGATATCAAATCTTATGAAAAGTTATTAAAGAAAGAAATGATTTTTCTTTTGGAAAACTCTGAAATTCAGAGAAAAGAAGAACCCTGGAAGATATTCCAGCGATACCTAATCAATGGATTATATTTCCAGGGTGAGTTATACAAAACCTGATCTTATTATGAGACCATTTTGATAAGCACCGGTAGTGTTGAATTTCAACACTTTTCAGGCTACAACACCAGTGAGAATGTTTATAACTTCTCCAAAATGATAATTAAACAGATTATATCTGTTGAAGATTGGGGTATCTCCACAATGAAAGAAAGGCAGATCAGCCTAAACAAAGTCTCTATGAGTTTCACCTACTGGGACTATATTCATGCTTTTTATAAAGTTCTCTACTACAATAATGAAAGACATAAGCATACATGGTTTATAAAAATTTGTGCAAAGATATTTGCAGAACCGATTCCTAATTGGTTTTTGAATTGGTGGTCGTACCAAGGTCCAACTACAAAAATTTTGCCTGATCCATTTCATAAATTATATAAAGAATGGATTAAAGTTTCACCAGACCTAAATGAGTTATACCATATAGATCATATCTGTTATATAGAAAAAATAAAACAAATTTATTTTTTCATTGAATTCTCTATCCCTTGGATTCATAAATGGACCCCGGAAGTGGGATTCACCGAGGAGCAAATTTCTTGTTTATACAGAACTTTTAATAATAATTTTTGGGACAAATTAATGAAAAAAGATCCCAAAACTATCACAACCCGGGAGCACCCCCTAGTCGTAACCGGCGTACTCGACCTCGAAGAGGTCTAATACAAGCCTCTTAGCATTCATTCATCGCATAGACACTAAAACCATAAGGAATTAAAAACTTTCTTTACCAAGAAAACATTTCATAAAAAAAGAATATAGCAAGCGGAAGAATTTCTAGACTTTATACTTGATGTCTCAAAACCATCTAATACTTTAGAGTACAAAATTCGGGACTAATCCCATACACAACTTAAACAATCCTAAAAAGACATAAAAGAACATATGGGGTATTGTCCTCGAATATATGAGGACTCACCAAGTCTTCATCTTCAACACTTAGAAACCTATCAAATAGCCATAACATGTCATCATCTCCAAATCCCTACACTTTAGTCCAAAAAGGGAAAGAAAGGGGTTAGCACAATTAAGTACTAAGTATGGAGACTATGCAAGAAAATATGCACAACGGACATTTACAAGAAATGTATGCTTTCATATCATTTTGATAAAACCTTCACTTCACAAGTATAAGAGACATAATACAAGTCAACATTAACATATAAGACCATAGCCAACCATACATATACTCAACATATGTCCATATACAATCCATGCTTAACTTTAAAAGAACACATGTCATTTCATTACCATAGGACCTCTACCTAATATAACCTTAAGACACACTTGAGTGAGACAAGAAGTGACCGCCCATACAACCTCTTCAAGCACACTTAAGTGTTCCCCAAGATTACCTTAGATAAGGACATTTCATTTACAACATAACATCAATAGGCCAACATTCTTTAAGAAACCATTTTGGAGACATTCAAGCACATAAGGGGACTTTCACATAATAGTCGTTAGACTTAGGGAACTCACTTTAGTATCTTCAAAGCCTACTCGTGCCATGTGTAGATAGCATCCCATACTACTACCTACATGTTGTAGAACCTATCCAATAACTAGAGTGCACATCCCACATGATGGGAATAGGCATAACCGACATAGACCATACTAGCTAGGTATGGAATCCGGAGTCTATTCTACTCCGTGGAGGTTGTTCTACTTGCCAAAGGTAGAACTAGTAAGCAACCCATGTAGGCACATGGTTTAGGGGATGTCCAAGGAAGTTCATTGTGCCTAATCTCATACTCAACTAGGCCGTCTTCCTAACCACATCCACTCGGTGCTAGCCTTGTTTCCTATAGAGTATTCAATCACATATGTACTTAGAGAAGGTTCCTTTTCTAGTTCAACCAACTCATAGTACCTCTTCCCAAGAAAGGTGTCACGACCCGGGAGCACCCCCTAGTCGTAACCGGCGTACTCGACCTCGAAGAGGTTTAATACAAACCTCTTAGCATTCATTCATCGCATAGACACCAAAACCATAAGGAATTAAAAACTTTCTTCACACACGAAGATACTTTCAATAAATAGCAAGCGGAAGACTTTCTAGACTTTATACAATATGTCTCAAAACCATCTAATACTTGAATATAACATTGGGACTAAGCCCACTCAAAACTTAAGCAAATACTAGAGAGACATAAAAAGAACATGTTGGTTATTACCCTCGAATCTATGAGGACTCACCAAGTCTTCATCTTCAACTCTTAAAAACCTATCAAGTAGCCATGACATATCACCATCTCCAAATCCCTACACTTTAGTCAAAAAGCGAAAGAAAGGGGTTAGCACAATTAAGTACTAAGTATGGAGACCATGCAAGAAAATATGCACAACGGACATTTACAAGAAATGTATGCTTTCATATCCTTTGATAAAACCTTTCCTTTACAAGTATAAGAGACATAATACAAGTCAACATTAACATATAAGACCATAGCCAACCATACATATACTTAACATAAATCCATATACAACCCATGCTTAACTTTAGAAGGACACATGTCATTTCATTACCATAGGACCTCTACCTAATATAACCTTAAGACACACTTGAGTGAGACAAGAAGTGACCGCCCACACAATCCTCTTCAAGCACACTTAAGTGTTCCCCAAGATTACCTTAGATAAGGACTTTATAGGCAAAGTGCATTATCATACCCAATAGATAGCATATTAATGAGATGATATGTATAATGATGCTTACATAAAATAAATCATATTTAGTGGGGCATAGTACATGTGTGGTGAGTGACCATCAATATAGTATTTCCAAGGCCTACCACCCCCTTGGAGAGGCGAAAGAGGTACAAACACCTCAATGTGGTTACCCGGGCCTACCACCCCCCGAGCTAGGGACCAAGGTACAAACCCCTCGATATGGTTATACAGGCCTACTACCCCCCGTACTAGGCAACCAAGGTACCAACCCCTCGATATGGTTATACGGGCCTACTACCCTCCGTACTAGGAAACCAAGGTACCAACCCCTCGATATGGTTATACGGGCCTACTACCCCCCGTACTAGGCTTGGTTGACTCACAACACTTATATAGAGAAAACAATATACATGTGTCCATTTCATCATCATTTCAGTAATTATATAACCATCCGATTCATAGGACGTACATTGGACCTTCCATTTCCTAAGAATTCTATAAATGGGCATTTTATCAAACACAAGGTGGGCTATTGTTCATGTAAATGAAATCTTGTATTTCAAGAATACTAAGTCCAACCAATTCCAAAATCCATATAAATCAGCCCACCAACAACATACATATATATCAACCTTCATAATTTGATCATGGAAGCATGAAAACTATAAACATCACATAATAATTCCATTTCATGATAATATGCAAAATAGACCATAATAGGATGTGTAGTAGTAATTCCATAATTCAAGAGTTCATAAATAATCATAAGGACCCATAAAATTGAAGTAGAAATAGAGGATAAATGGTTGGACTTGTGGAAAGGAAGTTTCCACAATCAAACCCACATACCTCAACTTGTTCACGAGTATATCAACCTTAGAAATACAATTACATAACTTATTTAACTTCTATTAGATCAGTAATATTGACGTAAAATAGGATCATCATCATAAGTAAGCCTAGCATGTACAAATACAACTATGCTCCCAAAACAGTGAATCTGGCCAGCCTAGTACCTCATGTTGCATCTTAGATTTGAAAAGGAAAATGGCAGAACTAGACTTTATAACCTTCATGAGAGATGTAGATACATCTCTTAGGGTTGCAAACAAACAAGGATCACCGCAAAATATATTTTGTACAAAAAGATATAGTCAAGACACTAGCCGCTGGTCATGCAGGATTTCAATTCTCGGAATCTGGGCAGAACTTGCCCTATGTTGCGTCCCATATTTCGTATCCATAACAGTTAAATTAGAATTTTACATAAACATAAAAGTTGTAGGTATACGAGTTAGCTTTCCAAATCATATTTATTCACTGCAAACTAAGTTCTAGAGCAAGAGATATTCCTAAAATACCAAACACTATCCAGCTCAAAAACAGGTTTCGTCACTTACATCCGAAAGGAATGCCATATCCTATCGATTCATATTCAACAAAGCTTCTAATGTATCAAGAAGAGGCACCTAAGTCTACCAAGTCAAGACACACATCACATTATAAAGATCCTTCACATTCCATCATCATCACATATGAACAATAATAGAGGACACACTTTCAATCACAATACAATAACACTTTAAACAAGATCACCTTGAGATCACATGAACACCTTTATATTCACAACATGATTGCCTTTACTTCATTTGATTCTCATTCAAGTCCTTCACATCACATTCACATATATGATATCATGTCAACACTTCAATTCCTCATATAATGCCTCCAAGGCCATAAACACAATACATTCAATAAGTAAAAACCTCCACCATAAGTGGATCACACATCAATCTATCACAATTCTATATCAATTCTACCTTAACAATAAAGTTAGGTCCACTTACCCTTTTTCCCAAGCCACAATCACCATTCCTCAACTCTCCAACAATTCACAATAGATAAGCATAGATAATAATAGAAGTCAACTATTCAACTCAATCCAAGCATACTTCCATCATCATTCAATCATAAATAATAAACCCACTTCATAAGCCAACTTTAGGAAACTTGCCAAGACATGGGTTCATGGAAATTTCTTTCTTAAAACCATCAATAGACACCATTAATAACGTAAATCATCAAAAAAAATCATTTAATGCAAGAACCCATGCTTAGAATCGAAATTAGGATTTTTGTGTTTTTGGAAGAACTTTGAATCATTTGAATTGAGCTCCTTGAAAGGAAGAATAATCAAGGATAAAGGATCCCCATACCTCTAAGTTGAAAACCCACGAGAATTGAAGAAGAAAGAACTCAAAATCTTCAATCCTAGCTCCAAATTCTTCTTCTTCTTCTTCCCCTCTTCTTCTCTTCTTCACTCAAGAACCCTAACTCTTACTCTTTTAAAATGGAACAAAAATGATCCACAATCAGCCTAACACAATAATATAACCTCAAAAGAAAAGATTTGTGAAAAGACCAAAATGCCCTTAAATTTCCGGACGGACTCCTTGCTAACTGCCCAACTTTCAAAGGGCATAACTCGCTCATACGAACTTGGAATCGAGCAAAATCGGTGGCGTTGGAAAGATCGTTCCAAGGGCTTTCCAAACATAACTGGAACTACTCCTGGATAATCCTGAGATAGGAGTTATGACTGCTCAAAGTTGGCCAAAAACTCACTGATTTCCCACACTTAACCAAATTTCCAGGTTCTGAACTTTTTCCAAAAGTGACTACTTCCAATTTCAAGCTACTTCATATTCATTTTAAATTGTCGGATGTAACACAATTAAAACGAAATTACATAAAAACCCCTCATAGAACCTCATTATAAAGTCAACACAAAGTCATAGGCTCTTGCTTAACCTATCATTTTCCGAGTCGTTACAAAAGGCCCCATTTCTTAGTCATGGCCAATCAAGGTTCATAAGGATAGCTCATTTGACTTTCTTAGATAAGGATTATCATGCCGTTCCGGCTCCATCCATCTCTAAGTCTATCATCTCACTCAAGAAGGGAACTTCGCCCTAAGGCCCATCCTTCAAGGTTATACATTTACATAGGAAAGCTAGACTTATGAAAGGGCACCATTTCTTAGTTCTGCCGATTCAAGTCTTGGCCTAGAATTCCTCTTTTAGCATTTCTAGAAAGGGCACCATTTCTTAGTTCTGCCCACTTCACACATTTATGCATTCAAGACTTTAAGTAACAAGGAGGGACACTTTAGTCTACCAACCAAGTCACAACATTTTCATTTAAGGATACTTCATAATCCAACATCATTTCATATATACATCATGAGAAATCATACTTTAACTCACAATGCTATCCACTTTACATAGGATCATCACAAGATCACATAAAACTCATTCACATCATACCTTCACATATAGCTTCATATAAAACTCATTCACATCATACCTTCACATATAGCTTCACATAAAACTTTACATATAGCTTCATATAGGACTTTACATATAGCCTCATTTATATATAATAATACAACAATATAATAACATTCACATAATGCCCTTCATGGCCTCAATTCACAATAATACAACAAATAACCACCTCCACCAAAGGTGAATCAAACCAACCAATAACAATTATATTAATACTAAGAGATCAAGCCATCTTACCACCCTTTTCAAAGGCCATAAGCCACAATACTCAATTTCATGCCAATTATACAATATTTATCAAGTTTGATCAACTTACCCTCTTTCCATGGCTATCTTCATCATCCTCATATTCCAACAATTAACAATACAATAACAATGATAATAACAACATTCAACTATACAAGCTAAGCTAAGCATATATATGAAGATAATGCATCATGCATAGCACAACTAAACGGAGGATTCATACAAGGAGATAGAACAAAGCACATCTCCACAAAGCTTTTCTAGACACACGAACTCCAAAAGAATGGTGATATAAATGTGCAACAGATTCTTTCAAGTGATAATGTGGCTGACCTATTCACCAAGTCTCTACCAACTGCAACTTTCAAGAAGATGGTGCACAAGCTTGGAATGTGAAGATTCAGGTTGCTGGATTGATGTTCTCATTAGCGAGAGTTGATACGCGTTGTACTCTTTTTCTCATATGAGGCTTTGTTCCACTGGGTTTTCCTTGTAAGGTTTTTGATGAGGCAATCCAGATGCGTATTAATAGATATGTGTACTCCTTTCCTTCACTAGAGTTTTTGTTTTTGAAGTATTTTCTAGTAAGGTTTTTAACGAGGTACATCATTTATGAATTAGACATTCAAGGGGGGGGGGGGGAGGGATGTTATAAATATATTGAATGTCTATCTGTTAGAGAATATTTAGGAACCTAACTTTGGGATAAACAATCTAAGGAATATACAATAATACTTGGATCACCAACAACCTTGCAATTTCTATAAACATCAAAATGATTACAAAAAACAATTGAGAGTATCATCCTAAACATAGAGTAGTTTTGAGAGTCTAAATTTTCATGTTAGTATCATGAGCCTAATTATTATGGGGATGAGCTTGTCTGCGATTGTAAAAAGAAAATATTTTTGTCGCAACAAATAATTAGAATAGAGACAATTAAAATCTATTCAAACACGGACTTACATAAAATGTGCACTCTTTATTCACCTTTTAAAGTTTTTTCTTAAAAAGGCATATAATTAAACTACATTAATGAAAAAATTACCATTAATACCGATTTGCATTTAATTACTTTTGTAACTCCTTAGCTCTCCATATTACTTAAATATTAAAAAATAGTGGAATTTGAAAGAATTAATATATCTTTTGAAATGACACTTCATTTCATTCTGCAATTTATAAAAGAGACGGAAGATGTAAAACTAGTAAAAATAAATGCATTTTGTGGCATGAAACTCAAGAACAACAAAAGTTAAAGTTCAATAAGTACAGAAGATGTAAGAGTCTCTACCATATACTAATCGTACAACTAATTTCAAATAATTACATATATTAGCACTTTGATATTTTATACCATATATTTTAAAAGATAAATCAAATACACACATCCTCTAAAACCAAGATTGCTTAATTAATTTTATATTTAATGTCATGACTGATTTCTCGAGTCATGCTGACACCTATGATAATCCACCGGTAGGTAAGATAACCCGTAATTCAAAACAACTATCAAGAGATATAAGGTAGAAACAAAGCGGAAGCGATAATTTAACAACCAAAATAAATTAACAGGTATAAATAAATCAAAACAATATGTATACAATAAGATCTCTCCCAGAACCTAAAAGTCACAAATACAGAGCTTCAAAAACAAAAGAGTATAAGTCTCAAAAGTGGACCCACAATACAAGGCTTACTACAAACATACAAAAGACGAGCCAACAAAATATAGATAAAGACAGGTAAGTCCAGGACGCCATGTGGTTTCCCTCACCATTGAACAAAAGCTGCAATAGGCTTGAATATAAACGCTGGTAACTGGTGCTCGAACCTGCATCACAAAACAGATGACAAATATAGTATGAGTACAAAAACAATAGATACTCAGTAGGTATCATAGGCCTACTGAGCAAGTCATAACCCAAAGTATATGTCACACCCCGAGCCTACACCCTCGATGGGACTGGCACTTGAGAACCATTGCTGGCCCCAAGCGAACCCTTGGCCTGGCCTACTACTCATCGAAAGACTTACTCATGATAAAAGTACTTTAAAAAGTAAACTGAAAGCTCAGTAGATAACTTAAAATGTATAAAGAAACATTCACTAGCCAAAATTGTAACTCAAGTCTCAAACATCAAAACTGAAATGGAAGAGACTCATGAACTAACATCAACTAATTATCTATGAAGCCTCTAACAACTGAGATGGATGTCGGGACAAGACCCACAACATCCTAATGAACTAGAATAAGTACTCAATGAAAAGGGATCCTCCAGAGGCAAGGAGGATCACCAACAATTTTGAAGCTCAACTGGATCAACGAAGCGCTGGATGCTTATCTTGGTTACCTGTATCTATATCATAAAAAGATGCAGGCTAAATGGCATCAGTACATTGAATGTACGAGCATGCGAGGGGAATTTTAAAGCAAGACATAAGCTTGAAAGGGAACTGAAAGAACATACCTGGTCTCAACTCAACTCAATATAACACAATAATATAAATGCAATATAAAGAAAAGCCTTTTAAAGCATGTGAATAACAACTCTGTGTATTGAAAAATGCAATAGTAACTGAGTTTGTATGCAAGGACACAATTTAAACTCTATTGTATATGCAAATACAAAGTAAACTCTGTATACAAAGTATACACGAATCTACTAAAGAACAACTTCAAATCTCATGAAATTAACTTAAAAACTTCTCAAGAACTCAACAATCAAGATCCCAATAGAAACATCAACAAAATCCATCAAGAACTCAATTACTCTACTTTCAAGAGCATAAATACGTTGAAATAAATCATGATTGGCACGTGGGTGAACGAACCCAATGCTATGTGATCTCACATACCTCGTAGGGATTAACTGTTGGCGAAATCCACAAGCGAAACTCAAGAACGCGACAAAACCTTGGCTTTTCTCCTCTTTTCTTCTCTTTTCTCCTCTTTTCTCTTCTCTCAAAGCCCTAGCGTAATTTTGTAAAGCATAAATTGAACCAAATCAGTTTAGACCCCTAATTAATTACTAATACCGAAATAACTTAATTGGGTATGGAAAAGATGAAAATACCCCTCTTAAATCCGGGTAACTTTCCATATCTAGACATCCCAACTTCAAATGAGCATATCTCCATCATACAAGCTCGAATATTAGCAAACTCAGTGGCGTTGAAAAGATAATTCAATGACCTTTCATTTGATATCTTCTAGCCTACCTAACTCCTCCTCTACCGAATGTTATGGTCATTTGAAGTTGATCCAAAACTTATACTTAGCATAACTTGCCAATATTTCCGAATTTAATCTTTTCAAAAATTATTTTCTTTCTAATTCTAATTCTTTCAAATAGAGAGGTGTTACAATATACCCTAGGCAAAACATGGTGTATAAGACTTCGAGAGTCCCTAAACAAGTCACTTAACATACATCATACAAGATAATAGAGATTAAGAGTTTAAAAGATAATTCCAAATCATAAGAGTTTATAAAATGTAACGGAAGTCTAACATAGTCTCAAAGACATCTAGTACATCAAGAATGATCGGGACGTAAACCGTACATCACATACAATGTTGAAAAGAAGTAAAGCCAATAAGCAATAAAGCTCGGTCCTCGAAACATGGGGACTCATCAATCTTCAATCTACTAAGTGATCCCTAGCCATGGACATGCAAATCAGGAGCGTTAGACCCTACATTAATGAAATAATGTAGGAAAGAGTATGCGTTAGTACATGAAATGTACCAAGTATGATAGCAATGCATAAAAGTATGAAATCACGCAAAAGGACCTTTTATGACATGCAATGACCAAGCGAAATAATGATATATAAGGGTTAGAAAACATAAATCATAAAAAAATGGTCAATGCAAGCTAATATCCTAAAGACATTTGTGAGATACTTCTAGAAGTAAACTTAGTTCATTATTGTGGGAGATTTACCTTTAACCGACATAGAGACCATGTGATATCATTAACATGGAATCTGGTGTCTACCCACACCTAAAAGGGGTGTCCTTCTTGCCAAGGTAAGACCATGAACTTCTAGCTTATATGGATCCACTAGCTAATGTCTATTTAAGACAATTATTCTATGGGGAACACATAGGTATGGGATAAGGAAATTGCTACTAGTAACCCGACCTCAAGTTACGCTAGAGCTTCCATCTCAATATCCTCTCGGTGCTTAGCTAAATCCCACGAAATAGTCATTATTCTTAACTCATCTTATTATCCATGGAATGGCACATCAGATAGCTAGTCCAAGCTAAATTCATATTATCATCCATGGAAAGGTACACTTAAGCAACCAATTCAAGCTAGGTTTCATTAGAATAGCTCCTTAATCTTGATTCAAAGTTTAGTTGAGAAAACCTTTCAACCCTAATAATCCTCTATATAAGAAATCCTTTCACAATAACAACAACAACATTGAAGCTTCACTATCAAAGCAAATCTTAAATCATTTTCATCAATTTCATAAGAACATGCATATCTTCACAAAACTCATCTTTCATGATTCAAAAACTTCCTCATTTCATCAATTCTAGAAAACATGGGCCTCACATGGGTTAATGGGGATTCAACTGAGAAGCATGCAATTTCTTCAATTCATGCCCAAAAGGACATAAATCAATCAATAATATTATAATTGAAAAGAACCCATGAGGTTGAGTAAAAACCGTAACTTCCATTGGAGATTCTATCTTGTGAAAATAGGAGAATTTAGGAACCCTACAGAGGAAAGGTCTCCATAGGTGAATACTATCATACCTTGATGCCAAGAGATTACAATCAATGGTGAAATTGTAGACTTGAATTGAAACCCTAATCTTCTTCTTCAAACTTCTAGAGAGAGAAATATTTTAGAGGATGAACTTATTCTACTTTTAGGAATTTGAGATAATGAATTGAATTAAGAGATTTTAGCGGTAAAAACGTTTATATAGGGCCTCTAATAAAAGTAAAACGACAAAGTATTAAGTTAGAATAATTAGGAAAAGACCCAAAAGCCCTCTTAAAAATAATGATCGACCATACCAACAGCCAAACCTATGGTGCGTTAGTCAGACCACGAACCATCCTGGTTGGTCGTGATGAGATAAGAGACCACTGAATTTTGGACCCGCAACGACAGACCCATGTACATTCTGTGGATCCATCTACGGGACGTACACCTTAGTCGTGGGTCCCAACTATTGACTCAAAAATTTCTCTAAGTCTGGGACTCACCTACGAGACCTACCTACAACCGTGCATAGGACATAGACCATCCTGTTGAATCGTATTTAAATACTGAAACTTTTAAAATTTTAGAAAATCTGGACTAGCCATCCATGAGCCAACCTACGGACCATGTGTCAGACCACATGTTGTTGATGGGTCCATTGGTTCTGGCACCAGATCTTACAAACCTACTATTTAGTATCTATTTGAATCCGAGGTGTTAAATTATCTCCCCTTTGGGAACATTCATCTTCGAATGAGTTTCAAGACATCATAAGAAGGGTAGGAACTTAACCTAACATCCCAAGATGAATGCAATCACATAAATGCACATATTCGAGGAGGAAACATCAACTCTAAGCTAAATCATGTTCAAATCATCCTATCATGAAGTCTATATGCAACTCATACTCAAATGCACATAAACATGTAGAAATCAATCAAGTTAACTCTTTTTTCTCAAAATTTAAGATTTTCATGAATCATGCATAATGAGGAAATCATGGGAATATCTAAGACACATGACACCAAAAGAGTAAACCATGAGTACTAAATACCTCAAGCTAGAGTAGGGACAAATGGAAAAAGATGAGGATAACATGACACCATCTAGGACTTGGCCTCCCAAATAGCACCCTCAACTAATTGATTCTTCCAATGAACCTTCATGGAAGAAACTTCTTTTTTTCTCAATCTTTTAACTTGCCAGTCCAAAACATCAACAAAACTTCCCCGTAAGAAAGATTCTCCTTAACTCCGAGACCTTCTAAGGGAACTATAGGTGTCGGATCTCTAAGGCATTTCTTCAATAAAGATACATGGAAAATTGGATGAATCGATGCCAAATCATTAGGCAAATGAAGCTCATAAGTGACCATACCAAATTGTCTCAAAATCTGATATGGCCCCTTATGGCGGGGATTAAACTTGCCTTTCTTCCCAAATCTCATTACACCCTTTGTGGGTTAAATTTTCAAGTAGACCCAATCATAAACATCAATCTCAAGGTCTCTCCTTCTAACATCGGCATAAGACTTTTTCTGACTTTGAGCCGTTTTCAACCCTTCTCTAATAAGCCAAACTTTCTCCATAGCCTCATGTACCAACTCAAGGCCTATCAAAGTGACTTCACCCACTTCAAACCAACCTATATGAGATCTACACCTCCTACCATATATAGCCTCAAATGGAGCCATACAAATGCTAGAATCATAGCTTTTGTTTTACGCAAACTATATCAAAGGCAAGTGATCATCCTAATTACCCTCGAAGTCAATTACACAAGCTCTCAACATATCTTCCAAAGTCTGGATAGTACGCTCCACTTGCCCATCGGTTTTTGGATGAAAGGCCGTACTAAGCTAATGGGAATGAAATGAACCGATTTTGTCATTCAATATACACTAACCAAATCGAGTCAAGTTTCCACCGAGAGCATTGTAAACCAACAATAAAGTCCATATTCAAATCTTCCCACTTCCAAGAAGGAATGCTAATGTCTTGAGATAAACCTCATGTATTTTGATGCTTAACTTTTACTTGTTGACAATTAGGACACTTAGCCACAAATTGCGCAGTATCCTTCTTCATCCCATTCCACTTAAACACATATTGCAAGATCTTGTGGTTGGTAAAAACATCTACATGGACATTGTATAAGTAATGCCTCCGAATCTTTAGAGAAAACACAACCGCCGCTAGTTCAAGATCATCAGTAGGATAATTATTCTCATAAATCTTAAGTTGCCTTCAGGAATAGGCAATGACTTTCCCATTTTACATACGGACACATCCGGACCCAATTCTTGAGGAATCACAATAAACCATAATTCCATCAGTTCCATCCGGTAAGGTCAACACTGGAGCGGAATTAAGTCTATCTTTCAATTCTTGGGAACTCATTTCACATACTTCAGACTATTTGAACTTAACCTTCTTTTGGGTCAATGCCATCAACGGAGAGGCAATCCAAGAAAATCCTTCAACAAACCTTCTTCAATAACCAGCCAAACCCAAGAAACTTTTAAAACCCGAAAGGAATAGAGGTCTAGGCTAATTTTTGACCGCATCCGTCTTCTTAGGATCTACCTCAATACCTTTACTAGAAACAATATGACCAAGAAAAGCCACTTACCTTAGCCAGAACTCGCATTTGCTAAACTTTGCAAAGAGTTGTTAGTCCTTGAATACTTGCAACACAATCCTCAAATGATCAATACGCTCGCCTTCACTTCTCAAATATATCAATATATCATAAATGAACACAATCACAAACATTTCAAGATATTGTCTAAACACCCTATTCATAAAATCCATAAATGCAGCAGGAGCATTAGTCAAACCAAACAACATTAAGAAAAACTCATAATGACCATACCTAGTTCGAAAATCCATCTTCAGAATGTCGTCTTCCTTCACCCTCAATTGGTGATAACTAGACCGAAGATCAATCTTAGAGAAGTAACTTGCTCCTTGAAGTTGATCAAACAAGTTATCTATCCTTGGGAGAAGATATTTGTTCTTAACGCTAACCTTGTTTAATTGGCAGTAGTCAATAACATACAGAGTGGACCATCTTTCTTTCTAACAAAAAAAGAGCACCCCATTGAGAGATACTCGATTGGATGAAGCCCTTATCCAACAAATCTTTCAATTTCTCCTTTAATTGTTTGATTTCTACTGGAGCCATTCCGTAAGGAGGAGTAGAGATATGTTGCGTCTCTGGGAGGAGGTCAATACCGAAGTCTATTTCCCTTTCGGGAGCAATACCTAGTAGATCACATGGAAACATTTTTGAAAACTCATTAACAATGGGGAGCGACTCAAGGATAGGGGTTTCAAAATCCATATCCCTACCCGAAAAAGATGCTATATGCAACACTTAGAGATCATCTTTCTTGCTTTATGATAAGAAACAAATTGGCTCTTAGGCATAGAATTCCCCCCTTTCCACTCTAGGATGTGTTCATTGGAAACTAAAAGTTGACTTTTCGGGTTCTACAATCAACAGAAGCATAACATGAATGCAACCAATCCATACCAAGGATAACATCAAAATCTAGCATATTAATGTCTAAAATATCAACATGAGAGACTCCATGGGACAAGGACACAGGACACTTTCTATAAACTTTCTTAGCCACAACAGAATCACCAACTATAGTAGAGACAAAAAAATGATCTAACAACTCATCTGAAATAGTATCAAACCTCATAGCCACATGTGGCGTCAAAAAAGACAAGGTAACACCGGGGTCAAGTAAAGGATAAACATCAAGTTTGAAGTCTTTCAACATACCGGTAACCACATCGGGAGAACCCTCTTTCTCATGATGAGTTTGAAGTGCATAGAACCAGTTTTCTTTTTAGAGCACTTGAACCCAAACCACTAGGGGGAGCTTGGTTACTTTCTCTTCCAACCATATGCAATGGATAATCCCTTATTTTATGACCACTCTTACCAAAACTGAAGCAACCATCCATACCGGCTAAGCACTTACCCTCATTCTTCCTTCCACACCTAGCACAAGTAGATATAAATAATAAAAATCCACCACAATTTCCTCCTTGAGGCTTAGGGTTGGAAACCCTATATTTTTTGAACTTATGAGGAGCATTCGATGAGTATTGGAGGAACCTTGGCTAGAGAATCTTTGTCGGAACTTAGAACGACCATTCCCATTGAACCTTGAATGTGAGAAGTTACCATCACCGGTCCTTGCCCTCTTTGCATCCCTAGACCTTTCCTTAAGTTTCTCCTCTTCAATTTGTTGAGAATGAACCATGAGACGAGAAATTTCCATATCATTGATAAGCATGGTGGTACGATATTTCTTAACAACCATTTCAGACACACTCGAAACAAACTTACTTATCCTTTCCCTAGGGTCAACATTTATAGTAGGAGCCTATTGAAAAAATTATGTAAACTTAAAAACATATTCCTTCACTCTCCTGTTTCCTTGATGAAGGTTGATCAATTCAAACACTTTTGCCTTAGTTATCTCAAGGGGAAAGAACCTATCAAGGAAAGAAAGTTTGAACTTTTCCCAATCAAGAGGACCCGCATCTTCCATCCTCTCTTCTTTCCATTGGTTGAACCATATTTGAGCAACATCCTTAAGTTGATAAGTGGGCAACTCCACCATTTACACCGCCGTCACTCCAATGAGCATCAACATCTTATACACCTTATCAATGAACTCTTGAGGATCCTCCTAAACCTTAGAACTATGAAACTCTGAAGGATTCATTCTAGTGACGTCTCTCACTCTAGCTGCCACTGTAACCACATCTGTGTTCATGGGGACCACAACCTAGCTATTGAATTGAGCCATCATGGCTTGAGCAAATACTTGAAAAGCAGCCCTAAACTATGCATTAGTCACTTGCTCGGCCAAAGGGTCGACTGGAGCTTGAGGATCTTGAGAAGGAGCTCCCGTTCCACATTCTCTCCTGCATTACTTCTAGCATATGTCCTTCGAGTGGCCATATCTTGTAGAGCATTGGATAATGATTAAGATATATACATTATAGAGTTAAACTCTATCGCACGATTCAAGAGTAAAGAAAGAAGTAGAGTTTCCTAAACATCTTATAGCCTCTAATTCCTAAATGTGGTGCAATATAATGACCAGGGCAAGCCCCTAGACGTAACACAACGTAATTGACACCGAATGGGTCTCATACAAGCCATTAACATACATTATTGCATAAAATGCGGAAAATTAAAACTTTTTGTTCAACAATCGAAGTCACTTTTATAAAAATAGAAAGTAGTTTAAACACTGTCTCATTGGCCATCTAGTACAATCGAATACTTAGACATATAGGGATACAACCCTAACAATAGTTCTATAATAAAACTACTAAAAGAAACTACTAAGAAAACTACTACATAAGATGTTCGTCCCCGAACTTGAGGACTCATCAACTAGATAGGAGGATCACCTATTCCAAGCTTGAACCAAGGGTACCATCTCCATAAGCCAACCCCCCTACATTTGTAGAAAACATAGAAATATGGGTTAGCACAAGAATGTACTAAGTATGGTAGCTATGCATAAAAACATTTAAATCATGCTAGAAAGGGAACATTTTAGTTGGAACCATGCTATGCAATTTTGAACATCATTCTTAAAAGAGTTGGAGAACATAAGTCATAAACAACTCACACATAGTTCATCAAAGCACAAGGATAACAACATTACCGTAGGCATAGTCTCCAAACATAGTCATAATGCACATACCATCTATTACAAGACATAATACACATGCATAGTCACATATCAAGACCATAACATCATAATAGAACAACAACATAGGTAACCCTAAGCTCCACTTGTGCAATGCATAGATAGGGTCCAGTCCTATCTACACTAAGTATCACTTTTAGGCCACCATGATCATACTTAAACAAAAGTTCATACTAACATATAAGCAACCCAAAGTCATACTAGTGCAATGAAGAGGTAAAGTCCCATAATCCTACCACATGCCAAGTATCACATTTAGATCACCAACAACATACATATCTTACTTTTGATTCATTCATAGCCAACATACATAATTAAGGAGACATTCATAATGATAACTTGTAATAAGTAAAGTCAACCTTAGCATTCATTCATATCACACACATAATTCATAAGTCTTCATAACATAAGGGAACCTAACTATAGCCCCTCTTAAAGTCCACTTGTGCAATGTATAGATAGCATCCCATACTACCACATATACTAAGTAGTACTTCTTAAAAAGTCATAATTACAGTCCATATTCTTATCATAGCTTGTATTCGTTTCATATCGGGAATATAAGCCTTAACCGACATAGACCATGTGAGCTACATGGAATCCGGTGTTCTACTCCCACACCGAAAAAAGAGGTCCTACTTGCCTAAGGTAGAACATACATAATAGCTTCTGTGTTGATCCACTAGCTAATACCTACGGGGGCACGTAGTTATGAGATATGGAGATTATTACTAGAAACCTTATACTACTAACGTGCGGGTTTCCATCTCATGAGACACCGTAATGTGAACCCAACTACTAACGTGAATGAACCCATCTCATATCCATATCCCGTTCGGTGCTAAGCATAATTCCCTTTAAGAGTCATATTAAGTTTTTTCTTAAGTTAGGTTTATACAAAAATGCACTAGGCACTCAAACCAACTTACATCATAATAGCTCAAGATTCATTAGGGTGAGAATGTCCATTCAACCTTAGAATCGTTAACATGTGAGAAAACCTTTCACATTATATTCATAGTGTGTTCATGAGAATAACCTTTCATACAACACAACATTACTACCATAATCTTAACTTATCATGTGTAGTCATAACATATCGTACATAATCATATCATATCGTACATAGTCATATCTTCATGGTTATGTACATTTCATGCATAATAGTGAGTAAAGGTGCATATGCGAATTAGTCTTTCAATTGACACCATAGACACATCATATTCATGTTTATGCATGGAGTATGTGCGTGTGCATAATTGTCTCACAATGGCACAACAACAATGACATTATCATCATACACACTTCCCTTCTAAAAGGGGTTACAACATGTACATCATATCCCAACTCATGGACAATTCACATAAATTGCATCTAAGGATCTTAGACCATGTAAATCCCACATCTAACATTAATACAATAGACATGGATCCATTCATCATTCAAGTAGATCATTCAGGGCATGTAGAGAATCATATATTCATATTAAAGGGATATATGGGTAGGGTCCTTCCATAATAGCACCACATACAATTCAACATGCATAACAACATAGTGATCATAACATATCATTCGTATTCATAAAGTATCATACTTAGTCATATCTAGGGTTGTAGGGAAGAGGGACCTTATCTCAACACTACAATTCATATTGACAAGTAAGCACCTCCACCATAAGTGGATCAATCCATTCATACAAGAGATATATGATAAGTAAACTCCTCCACTACAAGTGGGTCAACAACTCATATGATATAACTTCTTCATAACATACCTTCATAGAATTTCCTTCAAAGTCAAGGGTCAAGATCAAGTCTATCTTTTTAGATTTGGCACTTTAGGTAGAAGAACATCATAAAAGAACAATATAACCAATATGATCATAATCAAGTTATTATAGGTTTACAAGATTCATCTTGATCAATTCATGTCTAGGTGATCTAATATAAGGCAATTAAACAAGAAGATCATCAATCCTAGAAGATCACATCGAACCCCTCAATTTGCCTCTTTATGAGATAAACCTAGATCATGTCAATTTCATCTTAGATTCATAGGTTAATCAAGAATACATGTAGAATTACACTTAGATCATGCAATTACATCATAATCAACTTTTATTCATTCAATTGAATCAACTTCTAATCACATTCATATTGTAGAGAAAGGCAATAGCTAGGGTTGGGGGAAAACTCATGGATTCTTTAGTTTTGAAGTTAGAATCATCTTAAATCTGTAATATAATCCATAATAAACGTAAATAAATCTTTTAGAACAACTTTGAAAGGAACCCATGGGGTTGAGTTGAAACCCTAGCTTTTGAAGATTTCAAGATTTTTAATTGAAAGCTTTTGAGAGGACTCCATGGGTGATAGCTACCCATTGATGAAAACCACCATACCTTAGGTGTAGAAACCCACGAAAATCCTTAGATAAATCCTCTATATTCAATCCCCTAGGTTGGTTTCTTCGTTGGTCTTCAATGGTGTTTTTGGAGAGAAGACTTTGGGAGAGAAAGGGAATAGGGTTTTGATTTGGGGTCTTGACTAGTGGTGAGTTATGACTTAGTTTAGGGACTTATTTAATTTATATAAGTCATTTAATTAACTCCTAACCGACCTACCTTAACCCCCCTTTTAATAACTAATTAAATACCTAACCCTCAACTAAACAAAACTGCCAACACAACAGTTCCCATCTACGGTTGGCCTTCCACGGACCGTAGATCAGTCTACTGGCCGTGGATGGCTTCCGTGGTTTGGGACTGAGGGTCCAAATGTTACAGGATCCTAAAAATTATAAGTATGGAACCACGAGGTCCATCCATGGACCGTGGTTTGAACTACGGGGCGTGGAATGGCTCCGTAGATCACCACCAAAAAGCATCAAGTTTGCTGTCTAGACAGCTTTGGGGGACTGTTTTAGGGTCCTTTTCTAGGACCCCTCTAGTGGTCTTAGGGGAGTCGTACCCGGACGTTTAACCCCTAAACATGTACATCTAAGTATGAGAGTCACTTCTACAAGTTTTCACCCTCAAACAACACTCCAAACTTCAACGAGAAGTCCCCTTCAACTCACTATT
Organism: Solanum okadae; assembly: GCA_036553675.1. Lineage (NCBI taxonomy): Eukaryota > Viridiplantae > Streptophyta > Magnoliopsida > Solanales > Solanaceae > Solanum > Solanum okadae. The sequence continues at coordinate 13,132,072 of CM071683.1, forward strand.
TCAAATGACTAGTTTCCGGACGTTATAGTTGTTTCTTAACGATTGACCTCCAATCTCCTCAAACTAACTTCAAAAGCCATTTTTCATCATTTAAACAAGTTTCCAATTGTAAACTAACATGTGAGTCTCTAGTTCAACCTACTAGATTTAGTCAAGCCTTAGCTAGGTCTTACTAGTTTTTACGGGATTCTACAATATCCCCTCCTTGGGAACATTTATCCCCGAATGACACCTAAAACATCTTAAGGAATCAATGACTCAAACTAGCAGCCCAACAAGCATGTAATCAATGAAATGATGTACAAATCAAAGATACACCACACACAATGAGCATCATTTCAAAAGGAGAAACTTTAACTCATTTACAACATAGTCAATGCAAATATAAGGAAGTAGCAACTACATCTATCAATCCATATGCATGACATTATCATGTTTAGTTATGTTCAAGGAGGAACTACCTTCTCCTTCTTCTAGTCATAACATGCTCATATGCCATCGTAAAGCTCATATTCAAGTTCCCATTTTCAATAACATTCATTTAAATAGGAATTTGTTAATTCCAATCTAAAACATGCTCATAAGTAATCTCATATATAGTCACAAGTCATGTCATGTATATTTAGAGTTCATATAGCTTCTCATCATAATGACACCCCCCCCCCACCATAACCCTTCAACAAGCCCACTTGGGATGCACATATGAAGTCCCATACCCCCACATGTGCCAAGCAACTCATCGAAGAGTCATGAGTGTAGTTCCATTTACATACCACATACATATCTCATAATCATGGTTCATGTTCATAAATCTTATCTTCACAAAGTACAATAGATCACTCCTAATCAATGCGCTATAACATGAGGAAAGCAATTCACACAAACTCATCTTTATTCAAAAACACAAGTTTTTTATGGAAAAGCACAAACCTCATTAATTCACATAAACATGGGAGGAATTACCTTCTCCACTCTCTAAGCATGTTTAACACCACATAAGGAGATAACATGCCATTTCATAAGAACACATTCAAGCATGTTCATTAATTCACATCATAAAATCAAGTATGCAATATTACACACAATACACAACTTAGGAGAGAATCTCCATCTCAAGCATACTTCATACAACATGAGAAAATAGGGACTACTTCTACAAACTCATTATGCATGTAACTTAGACATATTTCATTTCATTGGAGGAATTTCCTTCTCCAACTCAAATTATGCTTAGCATATCATCTTAAGCCAACTATGCAATTACTTCTTAAAAGCACATTTAAACCATTCACCTCATGAATCACATAGGCTACATACTCTATTTGCCTATCAACATGAGGAACATGAGACATGAAAAATCATTTTGTCTTAAAACATGAATCTTCGAGAAAATGCACATCATTTGGAAATCATGAGATCATATAAATCACACATGAACCCCAAACATAACATAAGCCCAACTAGGAACTCTTTGTCTCACGCTAGAATAGGAATGGAAGAAAGAGATGAAGATGTCAGGATTTCAACTAGTCATGCTTTCAAAGCACACCATCCCCTCCTTAGGAGGAAGCCCTCACTACAACCCTCAAGAAAACTTCTTTCAAGCACTCCTAAAGACATAACCAAACTCACATTTTTGCCATCTTTTCAAAAGTCTATGGTCCTCAAAATCTAGCAATACCTCCCTCCCATGACACAACAAGTACTAGATCTTTAAAAAGGAAGCATTTGTACTAGATTGCCATCTTACTCAAAAGGTGATAACTAATACGCATTCAAGAGTCCCATATTCTCCTAACCATTTGGGCCCTATCAACCATAAAAGCACACCATGTATGCAACCCATCCATACTAAGAGTCACATCAAGGTTTAACATGCCAACTTCCACCAAGTCAACAAGAGTATTTCTAGGGAACAAGGTAAAGGGACATCTTCCATAAACCCTCTTTACTAATTTCAAACCATTAATCGGGGTAAAATTGGAAAAAGGTTCTATTAACTCATCCAGAGGACTCTAAGCCTCATAACCTCATAAGGCATCATACTAGATAAGGTAATATCGGAACACAACATAGCACTTACTCTTATATGAAATTACCAACATACTGGTACCTCCATCTAAAGAGTCTTCCAATTCAACCCTAGTAGCATCCCTTTCTAAGGCCTTTACTAGGATATCACTCCAAGTCTCACACGAGTCTACCACTCCGGATCTAAGTTTCTCAAACTCACTCTATCTCATACGGTGAGAATCCAAGCAAACCTTATTATCTAGGCACATTATCCCTCACATAGGAGACAAACTTACATAAGCTCTCTTAAACATCACTTCCTTTAATTCTAAGGTCAGAGCAAGTCATGACTCAAGCCTTCATACTCATCATCCATAATGATTCTAAACCAAGGTGAATGAAATTTCTACCTCTTTTAAGAGGAATCTACTCACCTCACACATCCTAGGTATTTCCAAAGCACCTATATCACAAAATTCTTTCAACATACTCCAACAACTCATCATGACTTTCTATCAATCAGCACACAAAACCCTAAGGCAATCCATCTATGCCAAAGGACTTCATCCATATTCACCATATCAAGTCTTACCAAGTCATGTTACCATCCTTGCCATCACCTCTAGCCTTTTCTCCCTTAATCATAGAAGTATTTACCCTCTCAAGTAGTCACATCTATAAAATCACCAGGCAAGGGATAAGAGAGAGATCTTATAGAGATAGGCCCTATGGCACGAGTCAAGAGTAATGAAGAAGTGGAATCTTACGCATCTTATAGCCTCTTATTCGCTTCACAATTAGAACAAGACTCTACTCGATGTGGCCTATGAGACATGAACCTAAATTATCCAAAAAACTTATGCTCTGATACTAAGTTTGTCAAGACCCGGGCAAGCCCCTAGACGTAACACGACGTACTTGACCCCGAATGGGTCTCATACAAGCCCTTAGCATACATCATTACATAAAATGCGGAAAATTAAAACTTTTTCTTCAACAATCGAAGTCACTTTTATAAAAATAAAAATGAGTCTAAACACTGTCTTATTGGCCATCTATTACAATCGAATACTTAGACATATAGGGATACAACCCTAACAATAGTTCTATAATAAAACTACTAAAAGAAACTACTAAGAAAACTACTACATAAGATGTTCGTCCCCGAACTTGAGGACTCGTCAACTAACTTGGAGGATCACCTATTCTAAGCTTGAACCAAGGGTACCATCTCCATAAGCCAACCCCCCTACATTTGTAGAAAACATAGAAATATGGGTTAGCACAAGAATGTACTAAGTATGGTAGCTATGCATAAAAACATTTAAATCATGCTAGAAAGGGGACATTTTAGTTGGAACCATGCTATGCACTTTTGAACATCATTCTTAAAAGAGTTGGAGAGCATAAGTCATAAACAACTCACACATAGTTCATCAAAGCACAAGGATAACAACATTACCGTAGGCATAGTCTCCAAACATAGTCATAATGCACATACCATCTATTACAAGACATAATACACATGCATAGTCACATATCAAGACCATAACATCATAATAGAACAACAACATAGGTAACCCTAAGCTCCACTTGTGCAATGCATAGATAGGGTCCATAGTCCTATCTACACTAAGTATCACTTTTAGGCCACCATGATCATACTTAAACAAAAGTTCATACTAACATATAAGCAACCCAAAGTCATACTAGTGCAATGAAGAGGTAAAGTCCCATAATCCTACCACATGCCAAGTATCACATTTAGATCACCAACAACATACATATCTTACTTTTGATTCATTCATAGCCAACATACATAATTAAGGAGACATTCATAATGATAACTTGTAATAAGTAAAGTCAACCTTAGCATTCATTCATATCACACATAAATAATTCATAAGTCTTCATAACATAAGGGAACCTAACTATAACCCCTCTTAAAGTCCACTCGTGCAATGTATAGATAACATCCCATACTACCACCCATACTAAGTATTACTTCTTAAGAAGTCATAATTAGAGTTCATATTCTTATCATAGCTTGTATTCGTTTCATATCGGGAATATTAGCCTTAACCGACATAGACCATGTGAGCTACATGGAATCCGGTGTTCTACTCCCACACCGAAAAAAGAGGTCCTACTTGCCTAAGGTAGAACATACATAATAGCTTCTGTGTTGATCCACTAGCTAATACCTACGGGGGCACGTAGTTATGAGATATGGAGATTATTACTAGAAACCTTATACTACTAACGTGCGGGTTTCCATCTCATGAGACACCGTAATGTGAACCCAACTACTAACGTGAATGAACCCATCTCATATCCATATCCCGTTCGGTGCTAAGCATAATTCCCTTTAAGAGTTGAATAATTCCAATTGTAAAGAATCCACATGATTCTGCTTCATATTAATCAATGCATTAATATCTCTGGTTATCGGATCTGTAACGAAAGAATAAGTTATTTCATTATCTTTATAAGTAGAAGAAAATCCTTTTGAGTCAATACCTGTAAAAGGATAAATAACATTTATAAACGGGGTTCCAAGTATGATTGGTGGGTATAATTAATTTTTAACTAGGAAGAAGAAATGAGGAATGCAGACTTTATTATGACAAATTTTTGCATTAGGCAATTTATACTTTATATCTAAAGCAAGTCCTGATGCAGAATTGACCAAATGAGTAGTTTTATGAAAATATTTCGTAGGCACTAAGCCTTCCTGAATACAGCTAACGTCTGCACCACTATCAATCATGGCAATGTTAGTAATCGAAAAATTGTTATCAATCAAAATAGTACATTTAACATACCATTTATGAGTAGTAATAATTTACATCATTCCCAAAAACATATCTTGCTTAGGGTCAAGATTAACAAGTTCTTTTTCAATATGATTTTCAGAAATACCTTTATTTATTGAAAACTTGTCTTCAGAATTATGCTATGTCGTTTATTGAAAACTTTCCTATTTCGTTGGACCCCTAAGCTACGTCGCTTAGACCCTAAATTATAATGTTTTAGTCAGTTTAAGCCTAGAAACATAACAAGAACTTACCTAAGTCAAATCATTAATCAAAAACATAGAAAAATTAGAACGCTAAGAGGAGAAAGAAGTCAAGAACCCTAGTTCAAGAACGCAACAAGTTTTCTTCAGTTCCAGCCCAGAAATCTAAGGATTTCTCCGTGAAATTCGTCACCAGGTATGTGGGATTCCACTAGTGGGTTCCTTTCACCCATTAGGTCCCTAGTTTTCAGTCAGTTTCTTGATTCCCTTATTATGACTAGACCTAGGGTTTCTTGAATGTTAGAATTGTTGGGTTCCTAGCTGTTATAATGATCCAAATCAGATTAGTATGTTAATATTCAGTTTATTGCATGAATTTTAGAACACTAGCTAAGTATTTCTTTAGTTCTTGAATTACACATGCTAGGTCAGATATTTCAGTTATTCAGTTATGTATGCCTCAGTTTATGAATGCATCATTATCAGATTAATTGTTGCATTCTTAGTTTTGCATGTTCTGTTTGAGCTATCCAATAACTTTCAAAAATTCAGTCATAATGTGTTAATCACTTCATCCATTGGGAGTAGCATAATACCAAGCTGGACTAGGGTTCAGCGTACCCAAATAGTCCCAGAACTACTAGCCACGTAGGTTGTAAGTCCCCTCTGTGGGCATCATTTCAGTGATCACGCTAGCATTCCTCTATACCTCTGGCAGGGTATATTGGGTCCTCTCGATGGGGCTTATACATCAGACTCCACATTTAGCTCATGTGGTTTTATTATCGGTTATTAGTAGCTCCCACAGTTCAGTCAGATCTTCCTGCATTGACCATTTATCAGTATATCCAGTATTCAGTTTCAGCATGTTATAAATTGGTCACTGTATTCAGTTATCTCAGCATTTAGTATCTATATCCTGTTAAGATTATATCATTACTTGTTTGCTTTGTTTAGTTATATGTTATTTCAATTGTATTCTATCTTGCATGCTCAGTATTTTTCAAGTACTGACGCATACGTGTGCTACATCTTCTCATGATGTAGGTTCAGGTTCTTAGCATCTAGAGCACGCTTAGATCGGTTTCTGATCTCCAGTTCAGCAGAATCAATGGTGAGTCCTCATTCTCTAAGGACAATAGTCATGAGTCTCTTTTCAGTATTATTTTTAGTCCTTTAGTTTCAATTTTGCTAGACTTAGCTAGGGTCTGTCCTAGCATTTCTAGTCAGTTAGAGGCTAGTTTCAGACATAGTTAGATTCAGCTTAGTATTGAGTTAATATCATCTTTGTATTAAACTCATCAGTTGTCATTTATATCAGTTATAGTATATGGGTATTCCCTATCTTTTCATTTTTATTTATGATTTAGCTTCCGCATCAGTTTATTATCTTTAGTATGCTCATGATCAGGCCAGCCGGGTTAGCTTGGGATCACTTGTGGTCCTAGGTCCCGTGTTTGCGTCTCGGGGGTAGTCTCGTGGAGTGACAGTTGCACATTAGCGAAAGTGTGTAGTCTTGTTTAACTTAAGTGTTGATGCCTTGTGTGATTAGCTTACTTTTAACCATGCATGAATAAATCCAAAATTTTCCCCGTTAGTCTGATTGATTTAGAAATGTGTGCTCTTGAAATGATCTTAGGCAACTTTAAAGAGTGTGAGCCAAATTTGACATATACCTCTTTTGTGGCCTACCCGTGAGCGTGTGAAACTCTTTTCAACACCCGTTGAGCCTTACCTTTCTTTGGAAGAACCTTGATGAACCCTAGACCTTACTTGACCCACTACCTAGAATCCTCTTGATTTGGGGTTTAGTGAATAATCAACTTAGCCCAAAAGCCTAAGTTGGGGGTGTGGTGAAAAGGAAAAGAAGAAATCAAGGAGTGCAAAAAAAGTCTCCCTTAAACCATGGTATTGCAAAACAAAATGGAAACCCTTTATAAAAGAAAAAAAGAAGAAGTTGTGGAATAAAAAGTGCAAAAGGAATTGGGTTTCCAAGCAATACATGGAGAGTGAATAAAAGGATGACTTAGAAGCACTAGAAGAAAAAGTGATAAGGGAAAGGAAAGGACGTTTTGAGAACACCACATCTCACGAGGATGAAGAAGTCACTAAGCCTAAATGACCATACCTTTGCACTCAGCCCCATTTCAAGCCTTGAAAAGACCTTTTTGATCTTGAGTAAGCCAAATCGAAAGTCGATTGGAAAATAAGGGCAAACCTATGGGTGAAAACATGCATTGTGTTCCTCTTTTTGAGTGTGAGCGTTGCATCTGATTCCTGATCTTGAATTGATTAACCTCTATGTGTGAATATGGAATCATTCTTTTTGTGAGGGCATTTAGATACTTTTTGTTGAACTTGAACTTGCAGAAGTAGCAAGAATTGCGAGCATGAGAATCTTTGGTAATGGTGTGTCACAACTTGAATCTTTGAGTACACAATTGATCTTTGCATCAGTAACTTGAGTCTTGTTGTGTACATTCATGATTGAGTCTTGTGTAGCACTGTTTGAGACACCCTTTGTGACCAGCTGAACTCAAGTTTGCTTGAGGACAAGCAAAAGTTTAAGTTGGGGGTGTTGATGAGTCCACAAATTGGACTCATTTAGGGCTATATTTTAATAGAAATTGCATCCTCAAATGCTTATTTTACCTAATATATGATCAAAACCCTTATGTTTCATGTATTCGAAGATTGAAGGAAAGCATGGACACTACTTCGCAAAAAGGAACGAAAAGGTTGAAAAGAACGAGAAAATGAAGGCCTAAGGATCGTCGAGTCCACTTGGTGAATCGCCGAAGGGTCTCACTTCGCATTTTTTTCCAGTGTGTTGATCCTGAAGGAAAGGATCAAGTCGATAGAACGAGCAATCGGTGCATCGCCGAGCAGTTTCGCGAAGCAGTACTATATCGCCCAATGACCCAGAGCACGACGATGTCGAAGGATGGTGCAAGAAGGCGATGAACTACACAAAAGGGCGAATCACAGAGTTGATCGACGATTCTGACTAATGTCAACGAATGATCCTTCGCAACACAGATTTCTGAAAACTATAAATGCTCATTGAGAGTTATAGAGAAAATTATCATTAGACAATATCAGATTCTTAATACAATTTTTAGTACTTTTATTTTTGCTCTGAGTTTGGAGAGGGTTTTGGAAACTTGAAGAAGAAGAGGATTTCATCTCCAAGGATTTGGACTTGGGTCTCTTGGATTCTTCATTCTTGGCTTGTAACAAGACTTAAATCTTCATACCCATTTGAATGCAAGCTCATTTAGGTATAATTTTCTATCTCATGATGTGTGGCTAAATATCTCCATTCTTGGGGTGTGATTTAGCAAATATGTGTTAAAATTATTGTTGGGTTTTGCTTGCTGATAGGTTAGATGTATTTTAATGGTGATTTTACCTAGTGTTTGTGGTTTAATTTAATGGGTTTGTAGTTGCAAATACAAAACCACCCATGTTTTTCGGCTTGCTCGAAAGAAAGGTCGTGAAACCAAGACCGCTAGACTGATGGCATAAGGATTGGGTCGACATGAGGTTCAGCCCGAGAGGGTGAGCCCTAGTCCCATATCCTAACTCTCATCTCCAGAAACTGAGTGGGGTAAGGCGTAGGCTGGCCTTCATGCGGCAAATGGGTGTCCGAGAGGAACCTATTTGAAACGGGGTAAGTTACTCGAGAGGGAACTTATTTCCATCTAAAGCTTAGCCTAGTCACTATTATCTTGCAAATTTCTTATCAAAAGCATGTACCCAACGATTTAAATCAATATATATTGCGGTCACACCCTAAGAATCCCCTCTCATTTATAGATTTCTTGTTAATTTTACTGTTTTTGCTATATTTGTGACAAAACCCCCAAATCGATATTTGACACTTCTGTGTCCCCTTTTTTTAATTTACAATGTTTTTAATCGTTAATGTCTTTAGCTACAACTAGTTAGAACTTAATTTTATTTTTCTATTAATTCTCGAAACCACTCCCTTGGGACTCTACCCCAACCCTTGGTTAGGTTATTATACTATTGCACGATCGTAGACACTTGCATTGGAATTATGTCATTAATTACGCAAACATCAGTATGTTAAATGTGCTATTTTGATTGATAACAGTTTTTCAATTACTAACATTGCCAAGATTGATAGTGGTGCAGATGTTAGCTGTATTCAGGAAGGCTTAGTGCCTACAAAATATTTTCAAAAAACTACTCATTTGGTCAAGTCTGCATCAGGACATGCTTTAGCTATAAAGTATAAATTGCCAAATGCAAAAATTTGCCAGAATAAAGTCTACATTCCTCATTTCTTCTTCCTTGTTAAAAATCAAATATACCTTCCAATCATACTTGGAACCCCGTTTATAAATGCTATTTATCCTTTTACAGGTATTGACTCAAAAGGATTTTCTGCTACTTATAAAGATAATGAAATAACTTATTCTTTTGTTACAGATCTGGTAACCAGAGATATTAATGCTTTGATTAATATGAAGTAGAATCATATGGATTCTTTACAATTGGAATTATTCAGTATGAATATATTCGATTCTCTGAAATCTGCATAAGTGAAGGAAAAAATTAAATTGATTTCTGAACAGATTGCCATTGATATATGTGCAGATCACCCCAGTGCTTTTTGGAATAGAAAGAAGCACATTGTAACTCTTTCATATGAAGAAGGCTTTTTCTGAGGATGATATCCCTACTAAATCTCGACCCTGCCAAATGAACGATGAGTTAGTAGAGTTTTGCAAAAATGAGATAGATAATCTCTTACAAAAGGGTTTTATTAAACCTTCTAATTCCCCATGGTCTTGCCCAACCTTTTATGTTAATAACGTCGCTGAGAGGGAATGAGGTGTCCCTAGACTGGTTATTAATTATAAACCTTTAAACAAGTATTTAAAATAGATTAGGTATCCTATTCCAAATAAAAGAGATTTATTATCCAGATTATATGATGCCAATATATTTTTGAAATTTGATTTAAAATCTGGATATTGGTAGATCCAAGTATTTAAAGAGCATGCTTATAGAACAACTCTTAATGTTTCGTTTGGACAATATGAATGGAATGTTATGCCTTTTGATTTGAAAAATGCCCCATTTGAATTTCAGAAATCATGAATGATATTTTCAATCAGTATATGGATTTTTATCAATGTTTATACTGATGATATTTTAGTATTTTCTAAAACATTTGAAATGCATATTAGGCATCTTGATATTTTTAAGAAAATTGTGATACAAAATGGTTTGGTTATCTCGAAACAAAAAATGAATTTATTCCAAACAGATGTTCAATTTCTAGGACATCAGATTTGTCAAGGGAAAGTCACCCCTATTCAAATATCTATTGACTTTGCATCAAAGTTTCCTGATGTTATCACTGATAGGACTCAATTGCAAAGGTTTTTGGGAAGTTTAAATTACATATCCCCTTTCTATAAAATTCTTTCTCGAGATTTGGCCCCCTTATATGACAGGCTGAAGAAGATTATAAATCTCCCTGGACTGATAGTCATACCAACTTGGTAAAAGATATTAAGCTTCGAGTGCAATCTTTGCCTTGCTTAGCTCTGGCCAATCCTGCTTGGCAAAATATTATTGAGACGGATACGTCTAATGTTGGTTATGGTGGGATTTTAAAGAAAATAAATCCCCATGATAAGAATGAATATCTTATTAGATTTCATTCTGGAAAATGGAATAAGGCCTAGAAAAAATATGTTATTATGGCCCATGAAATGTTAACTATCGTTAAATGTGTTTTGAAGTTTCAGGATGATTTATACAATCAAAAGTTTTTTATAAAAACTGATGCTCAATCCGTCAAATTTATGTTTGACAAATATTTCAAGCATGATGCTTCGAAAGTTATATTTGCAAGGTGACAGGCTCAATTAGCCCCTTTTGATTTTGAGATTCAATATAAAAGGGAGTTGATAATTCTTTACCAGATTTCTTATCCAGAGAATACCTTCAATAAAATGTTTTTCGAAGCCTTTTTTGATGATAAAACTCTCATTACTATCCTCAAGGTAGTTATATTACCGAGAGATCTGAAAGGATTTATTATTGAAAAATTTATTGATAATATTTTTAAAGAGGATTTTGAAGGTTTTCTTATACTTGATTACTCAGAAGAATATCTGACAGATTATAAAAATTATTATTCTGAATGACCAAAGATTGTTACATATGCAGGATGGATCCACCATAGATTCATGCTAAAGGCAGAGGAAGGGGAAGATCATCTCAGGGACCGTCATACGGATCCACAACCAATTCACAATTGTATCAAGGATCGTCATACAGATCCTCTTCAAACTCCCCGATCATACAAATGGGAAGGCAAACTTTGATAAATAAGAAGATTTCTTCCGAGGAAGAATCTTCATCCAGTTCAAGGCAAATGGTTAATCTGGAAGATATTCCAAAAGACAGTCCGTTATACGGCCACATGCAGGAATACTTGGCTGCTCGAAAGCAAAAAGATACTTTTGCTTCTATCACAAAAGAGGATACTGATGATATCAAATTCTACGAAAAACTACCGAAAAAAGAAATGATATTTCTTTTTAAAAATTCTGATCTCCAGCGAAAAGATGAACCCTGAAAGATATTCCAAAGGTACCTAATCAACAGATTATATTATCCAGGGGAGTCATACAAAACTCTGTCATATTATGAAGAGATATTGATAAGCTCAGGAAGTGCAGAACTCCAACACTTATCCGGTGCAGGTTATAGCCCACATGAGAAAGTTTATAACATCTCAAAAATCATTATTAAATAGGTTATATTAGTTGAAGACTGGGGTATTTCTACCATGAAGGAGAGGCAAATAAGCCTAAACAATACTAGAATGAATTTCATGTATTGGGATTATATCCAAGCATTTTATAAAGTGCTCTATTATAACAATGATAAACATAAACACACTTGGTTCATAAAAGTGTGCGCAAAGATATTTGCAGAGCCAATTCCAAATTGGTTTATAAATTGGTGGTCATACCACAGTCCTATTATTCAAATTTTACCTGAACAGGTCCTCAAGTTATACAAGGAATGGACAAAAGTGTCACCGGACTTAAACAAATTGTATCATGTAGATCATATATGTTGGTTAGAAAAGATAGATCAAATCTATTTCTTCATTGAATTTTCAGTACCCTGGATTCACAAATGGACTCCTGAAGTAGGTTTCACATAGGAAAATATTCCTTGCCTATACATGACATATTACAATAACTTTTGGGACAAGTTAATGAAACAAGATCCCAAAACAAAGCAATTAATTGGCCAGGAGCTTTTGGATACCATTAGCGAAAGAATCAATGAATATAATAAAATTCCTCAAAAGGAAATTATTGATGATAACTCAGTAAGGCATATTGCTAGAAGAATCTCCTTTCAAGATGGAGATAAGGAAAGCATGATTAGGGACTATCTAGAAGAAGTAAAAAGAAATTTACTTCAAACCATAACTCAGATCGATAAATCAGACACTTCAATGCGGAGTGAGACAACTAATGATGATTAGCAGGAGAGTCGCACCAGGCTGAAACAAACAATATATTGTCTGCCACTGAGATACAAAATGCAGAAGAATTCTTGCAACCAATGAAGGCAATGGATAAAAGACATGGCAAAGAAAAGACATGAAGAAGATGACACCGTAAAAGCTTGAGCCACTTAACAGGAGATACACTGTTGTCTGAAGCCCACTCACAGTAGAAACACTGTTTATTAACAATAGATACACTGTTTAGGGACCCAGATAGTGGGACCTCATTTACTGTACATAGATTCCTTCTGCTTTTATTTTTGTCTATAAAATCCTTAGTTTTTCTTAAAAGAAGGGCATCAGAAAAATAAATGCTCTCTCTTTTAAATAGTTTTAAATCTTAGAAAAGCCATCTCTTGTAAGCATTGTTCTGATTTCGATTATAAATAAAAATCTAATCAGTTCTTCACATCTTGGACTTTGGTGACAACCATCTTTATAAGGTATTTTTATTTTTAGTCTTTGTTTTAGCTCTGTCTCTCCTAGCCAGGACTATGTCCAGCTAAAGATATCATATCTATGTTGAATAACTAACTTCTCTCCTATATAGACCATGAACGATCTAAGCTTTATTAAAATATAAAGGAATTTTGTTATGGGTTCTCGACTTGGTTCTGAGATCGAGGTACAGTCGGATCTAGTACTACTCTTATTGGGTTTGCCTTAGTGGTTTCGTCTGATCAGCCGTGGTTCACAGTCCGATAAGGAGTTGAAAAAGGGCGCCTTATACTCGGTTAGAACTATCAGACGCATGGGCTCAATAAGTAGTATGTATTAGATCCTTAATAGACCTTTTGCTCAGGTAAAATAACACCATGCAGTCTGAGAAACTATATAAAAATTCTTGTGTATTTCAGTCCTTACGCAGGCAGACTACCGCTAGCTTAAGGATGCTGATTTGCTAGATCTCTGACTGGGCGGACTATCGCCAGGTCTCCGATCCTATAAATCTAGTATAATAATAATACTAATGATGATGATGATGATGATGATAGAATTGTATAAAATGTGCATAGAGATATAACACATGTATTTTTCCTTTTTGTATTATGTTAGATTGACACTGTGATTTTTTTTATGAAACAGGCAAATATGTTGATTTTCAGATGGAGGAAATTATTTAAGAATTGTTTTTGTTTAAAATGATTTAATTATGACGTTTTAGGTATAAACTTTTTTTTTTTTGAAATTACATAAAATTTGTTTAAAATTGGTATAGATTTTGGTATAATTTTTTTTCTTAATTTAAGGTTTTTGTTTTAAAAAAATTGCATAAAATTTATTTGTTAAATGGTATACTTGTTATGCCATTTTTGTATGATTTTGAAATTAAATTAGAATGAATTTCGTATATTGTTTACCTAATAAATGACAAGTAATTGTTTAAAATTAGTATTATTTTTGTATTATATTGGCATAATTTTGATGTGAAAATATTACGACTTATGGGATGAAATAGTTATCATGTAAGTATGAAAAATGTGCCTAAAAATGTATGAAATGTGTATACTCCATTCTGGCGATTTAAAAAAAATGAATAATGTTATATTTTGGTACTCCATTATTATTTGGTATGTTTGCTGGTTAAATTTTTTTTATATAATTATTCTTTTATACTACTAATTTCAAACATGTGTGGCAATCTATAATGTTTTATGGTACGATTTATGATTATTTTTTTTGGCATTATAATGGAATGTAATTTGATAATAATAATAATGTTATAATTTTGGTATACTGTTTATTTAAGAAATTACAATTAATCTATAAGTTGGATTTATTTTGATATTCTATTGGCATGATACTCGTATGAATAATTGATGACTTTTGAGTAAAAATATGTATGACATGTGTGAATAAGAATTGTATAAAATTTATAAACAATTCTAGAAGGCTAGGTGATGTGAAATTCAAGAGGTTTAAAATTACGTGCAGAACATATCGTTAGAAGGGACACAACAAGAAGATAGATTCAAATTACCTTGCTCAAAAAAGTCATAATTTTTTTTTGATTTGGTTGTTTAATTGTGACAAACTCATGTTTTGATTTATTTTGCTTTTTAAGTTAATGAATTATAATTTCAGAACATTTATTATTTGTACTGCTTAATCCTTTGTGTATTCAGTGTTTTTCAAATGTATAGTGACCAATTCGATAATGCTGGTTTGCAATTGGTGTCGACTGGAAAAATTAAGTCAAATTTAAGTATGAAAATGGTATCCATTTGGTATACAACTGAAGTCCCACTGATTGAAAAACATGTAATTGATATTTCAATTGAATTTGCCAACCTATTACACTTGGTATCAAACTGATATCCCACTGAAAAATTAAAAAAAAAAAATTGAGATTTCAATTGAATTAGTCAACCTAAGACTAGTTAATGTAATTTCTAATTGGTATCCATTTGGTATCCAACTGATATTCCATTGGAAAAATATAAAAAAACAAGACGTAATTGATATTTCAACCAAAATAGCTAACCTAAAACTTGTTATTGTTGTATCCAAATGGTATCCAACAGATATCCAATTGGAAAAAATAGAAAAACTAAGACGTAATTGAGATTTCAACAAAATTAGCCAACCTAAAACTAGTAATATTGTATCCAATTGATATTCATTTGGAAAACTTAAGTGTAACTATTTATACAGTTGTCGTATAAAAGGAATCTCAAAATATTTTAAATTTTTACTATGTTATGATGTGTTTTTCAAAACTAAAAATCCAATATAGATCTGGCTAATGTTGATATCCAATTTGTATACCTACACATGGTATCTAATTTGAAAATTTAAGACAGGCTAAAAATAAAAATGTATGCATCATCTAAAAATTAAAAAAAATGTAATAATTAAAAGTCTAAGCTACAATCAACTATTTCAAATTTGTTTTTCATGGTCTCAGTGTAGGATAAATGGTAAGTATTCAGAGCATGTTCTTTTGCTATGCGGGGTCCACCAAATTTGGTAGCAACAATTCCAGTTACTTCACTCTCACTAATTGCGCCATCAACATTCCTGCTTCTTCCATACTGCCATAGGATTGTGGCGTACCTTTAGCGATGGTATTTTTCATCGATATCAATGAGACCAATATCAAAATCTCCATTGCTAATATGTTCAGCAAATAGACACGTGTACATACCACAATCACTGAAACAACATCGAAGAAAAAAATAATTTTGAGAAAGAAAATGAATTAATTACTATGAACAAATCACGAGGAATTGACATAGATAGACAAGTGTTACATACAATTGGCATATAGCCCAATATTAATTAACAATTAATAAACAAATAAAAAAATTGGCACATATTAGCCTAAAAGTAATCGACATTTTTAAAAATTTTTTTTTTTAAAATAATAAAAGATATTTAATATCATCTCTCTTCTAACTTCCAACCATTACTCCTTAAAACTAGCAAAAGATTATTTAGAATTATCTCTCTCCTTTCAAATTATGACGTATTTTTTTAAAATAATAAAAGAAAATTAATTTCACATCGCTTCTAACTTTCAACCATTTCTCCTTAAAACTAACAAAAGATTATTCAAAACTCTCGTATTTCAAATTATTTCGTATTTTTAAAAATAATAAAAGAAAATTAATACAATCTATATTGTATCTTCCAACCATTTCCACTTGAAACTAGCAAAATAATGTTTAGAATTATATCTTTTCTTAAAATTAGCAAATAATATTTTGATTATGATTATTCTTATTTCAAAGATATTCCTATGAGTTCATTACCTACCAATTATTTTGCCTTTGAACTCAATCCGTATTCACTTAACAAATTTGTATACATTTGTTTGCATTGGTATTCATTAATCCATATTTATCTAATAGATTGGCATACATTTGTATTGGATACATTTGTTTGTATTCATAATAAATTGGTATACATTTATATTTATTTACATTAATATCTTTCAAATTTTACATAGTTATATATTTGTATTGGATACATTCGTTCATATTCATTTATAAATTGGTATACATTTGTTTGCATTAATATCTTTCTAATTTTACATTAATATTGGATACATTTGTTCATATTCATAATAAATTGGTATTATCTTTCAAATTTACATAGGTATACATTTGTTTTGGATACATTCGTCCATATTCATTTATAAATTAGTATATATTTGTTTGCATCTGTATCTTTCTAATTTTACATAGGTATACAGTTGCTTGTATTACTATTTTGAATGCAATCAACGAATTTCATTAACAAATTTAGATAATTTTGCATTGTTATGTGTTCGTTTGTATTCATTAACAAATTTAGATACATTTGTTGGAGATAAAATAAATATTAATTATCAAATTCAATCAACGAAATTCAATATATTAATTAATTATTTATTAAAAAATGAAAAAATGTCAATTTCAGAAATCACGAAACGTTGTAAAATTATAATACGAATACAAAAATTTGTAAAAAGAAAAAGATCTTGCATCCAACTACACGATAAAAAATGTAGAAAATCTCAAGTTTTTAAAAATAACCCAGACAATCAATATAAAAAAAATTGGTATGATTTGAGTTACTTATTGTGAAGAGTACTGTTGTAATTGATCTTTAATTAAAATATTTTAGAGATGAAGATAGAAATCCTAAACTTGAAAGAGGGAAAAAAGGGAAAGAAAGAGAGAATTGAAAAATACGTAATTTTTTTGTTGACAAATTATACGGAGAGAGAAAAAAAAGGAACAATAAAAGGAGTCGTGCTAACTGCTAGGAAATAAAGAGAGAAAATCAGGAAAAAAAAATCAATTTTCAAACAAAAGAATATGGCTATTTAGTGCCAAATAAATATTTAAAAAAATCTTCTTCTTTTGCTCTACATTTTAAAGTGGACTATTTATTGCCAATAAAGTCTATAGGTTGTCATGCTATGCCATTTTTTCTTGTATAGGAATACATATAAATTTTATATAAATTTTATCCCCATTTCACCAACTTCAATCGGAAAATAATTTAAATACAACTATGGAAAAGTCATACGAGATTTATATAAACTTCATGCCAATGCACAAACATATTAATACAAAATCATACCAACTACATAGTATATCAATTTCATGACAAAAATATACTCAATCTGATCATATATAATTTTACTGGGCTTTGTTTCTTTTTGGGAGTGGTCCACTCTTGTTCGCCGAATTTGCATTCCTGTTGGTCGATAGCATTTGAGTCAAGATGTTAAAAGATGGAGCCTCAATTTCAACATTAGCAACCCCTTCTAACGAATATGAGACTCTTTCTAAGTGTATTGCTGATGTTTTTTATTCTTCGACATGTTTTTTTGTCAACCTAAACTCTTGATTCTCTGTATTATGTAGAAGATTTGTTCTTCTTTTGAGTGTACAAAGAAGAAGAATGAAGATAATGAGAGAGAAAGATTTACCATTTCTTCTTTTGAATGTACACATAAAAAGAATGATGATGGCGAGAGAGAAAGATCTACCGTTTGAGTAAAACCTGAACGTGGGGGGGAGGGTACTTGTTTGGCGTGTGAGTAAGAAAGAAACGTGCTAGTGGAGGTGGGTGGTTGATGTGTGAATAATAAAAGAAACCCTAAAAAGGTGTAATATTACTTGTGAAAGGTAAGAAATTCCTAAAAAGGTGTAATAGATAATTACCATTGATTCCCTCTTATTAATTTTATTGATCTCACCTATTAAGTAAAATATAATTATAAAAGACTAATTATTTACTAAAGTAAAATTAATTGATTTATAAATAAATAATGATTTGTTATAACTTGCAATTAAAATGTTATAAGTAGTAATATTTTACAAGTAGATCTAAAACATGTAATATTACTTCTTAAATAGATGTGTGCGGTGATTTTTCATATTATTATATGTATTAAAACTTTATTGTCACGACCCAGACCGTCGTGATTGGCACCCACACTAACCCTCCGATGGGAGAACCACTACTACAACCAAATCAAGCAACTAAACCAAAAACTAAGGCATTTAAGTATACGAAAACAAGAGAAATAGGTAAAAACTGAAGTTCCCATAAACTTCAACAAAAAGTCTAACAACTAAACAATGCAGAAATACTACCTATAACCTAAAAGTCAATGTACCAAAACATCTAAAGTTCAACAAGTCTAAACAAGAAGGGATACAACCCTAAACTAATGAAATAATACTAACTAGAACAAGTCTAAGTTCGATATGTGGACATAGACAAAAGGAGAACTCATGGCAGCCCGAAAGAATTGGCTCACCCTTAAATTCGAACGATCACTGATCTACCACCACATTAGCTTTGCCCGGATGGTATTGAATGGTGACATCATAATCTTTAAGTAACTCCATCCACCTTCGTTGTCTCAAATTCAAATCCTTTTGAGTGAACACATGCTGCAAACTACGATTATCGGCAAACACTTAACACTTAACACCATAGAGGTAATGCCGCCATATCTTAAGAGCAAACACTACCGCTGCCAACTCTAAATCATGCGTTGGATAATTCCTTTCATGCACCTTCAATTGACGGAGACATAAGATATAACATGCTTATCCTGCATCAACACAACACCCAAACCAGAATGTGAAGCATCACAATAAACAATAAAATCCTTACCTTCAACAGGTAATGCTAGAATGGGCGTGGTGGTCAAGAGAGTCTTGAGATTTTGAAAGCTCTCCTCACATTTTTCAATCCATTCAAATGGTATCACCTTTTTCGTCAAATTAGTCAAGTGAGTGGCAATAGAAACAAAGTTTTTCACAAATCGACAATAATAGCTAGCGAGTCCAACAAAACTCCTAACTTCCGTCACAGAGCTAGGCCGAACCCAATTCTTAATCGTCTTAATCTTTTGAGAATCTAACATTACCCCTTCTTTTGAAACTACATGCCCCAAAAATGCAACCGATTTCAACCAAAATTCACACTTAGAAAATTTAGCATACAAACTTTGTTCCCCAAGAACACCCAAAACAATACGAAGATGGTCGGCATGCTCTTCCTCATTTTTTGAAAAGACCAAAATATCATCAATAAAAACTATAACAAACGAAACAAGGAATGGTTTGAACACCCCATTCATCAAGCTCATGAAAGTTGCAGGCGCATTGGTCAAACCAAAAGACATAACCAAAAACTCATAGTGCCCATAGCGAGTTCTAAATGTCGTCTTGGGTACATCCTCAGGCCTAATTTTAAACTAATGGTAGCCAGACCTTAGATCAATATTAGAGAAACCGAGTCACCTTGCAATTGGTCAAAAAGATCATCTATTCGAGGCAAAGGGTACTTGTTTCGAATAGTTACCCTATTCAATTGTCGGTAATCTATACACATTCTCATACTACCATCATTCTTCTTAACAAACAAAACTGGAGCACCCCAAGGGGAAGCACTAGAAAAATCTCTTATCAAGAAGTTCCTGGATTTGAGCCTTAAGCTCTCTCAATTCTGCTGGGGCCATGCGATATGGAGGAATAGAAATGGGATGAGTAACAGGTTCTAAATCAATGCAAAAATCTATATCCATATTCGGAGGCATACCAGACAAATCATTAGGAAACACTTCTCTAAATTCTGACACCACAGGAATAGACTCAAGGGATGGAGCCTCAATCTCAACATCCCAAATAGGAGTGACAAACGAGCTAGATGAGTCGAATATGACTCGATCAAAAAACAGGTTAAATAAAAATAGATAAGTTACTCGACTTGACTAACATTTTAAATGGGTAAAAACGAGTTACCAAATGGATAATATGGATACCATATTTACTCATATTATAATAGAAATCTTGTTAAAAGCTTTAAAACAAAAAAAAAATTAAAGTTTTTTTATCACTTCACTCCATCCACTACCAGGCCCCCTATCCCAAAAAATGTAAAAACATAAAAAAAAAAAAAAAAAAAAGACGATCACCCCACCCCTACCAGCCCCCCATCCTCTACCCCCTACCCCTCCCCCCCACACCTCATCCCAAAAAAATATTAACAAATATTTTAAATTTTTCATTAATTTTTTTTAATTTTTATTTTAAAAAAAATTACCACCCCCTATCACCCCCACATCCCTACCCCTACCAGTCCCCCCCTCCACACATCATCCAAAAAAAATTAAAAAATTTTAAATTTTTTTCATTAAAATTTTTTTAAAAAAATTACCACCCCACAGCCCCCTCCCCTCCACACCCCATCCCAAAAAAAATAACAAAAATTTTAAATTTTTCATTAAAATATTTTTTATATAAAATTACCACCCACCCCCTACCAGCCCCACCTCCACACCCCATCCCAAAAAAAATAACAAAATTTTTAAATTTTTCATTAAATATTTTTTAAAAAAAATTACCACCCACCCCCTACCAGTCCTCCCTCCACACCCCTACCCCTACCTGCCCCCCCCCCTCCACACCCCACCCAAAAAAAAAATTACAAAATTTTTAATTTTTCCAATAATTATTTTTTTTTAAAAAAAATTGCCAACCTACCACCTATCAACCCCCACCCCCCTATCCCAAAAAAATGTAAAAATAAGTTTCATTCTATCCATTTAACTACTCACTTTTAAATGGGTAATATGGGTATTATTCATTTTTATCCATATTTAAATGAGTTGGATATCCAACTCATTTAAAATGGGTAAATATGAGCAGATACCCATATTAATTACCCATTCTGCCATCCTTAATCCCGAATATGAGCCAAATAAGTCAAACAACTCTGCTCTACCAGTTTACTAGCCCGGATGGAGGATATGATCTTAGTTTGCTTAGGCTTGTACACCCCTCCCACTCTAATTTTTCCCTTCCCAAAATTTATAAAGTTACAGACTTAGTATTACAATTTAATACAGCATAATAGGGGACAACCAAGTCATCCCTAAAATTATATCAAAGTCAGTCACATCCAAAATCACCAAATCAGCCCAAGTTTGAAAACCCATAAACAAAATAGGACAAGCACGATAGACATGAGTGACTATGACTGACTCTCCAACAGGGGTAGAAACATGGATGAGGGCATCAAGTACATCACAAATCACATCGAACTCTGAGGCAAGTCACACAGATACATAAAACTAAGTAGAACACGGATCAAATAACACATTAGCCATCCGGTCATAGACAAGAATAGTACCTGTGATCACTGCATCAGACGCCTCTGCCTCATTCTTGCCCGAAAAGGTGTAACACTGAGCCTTATCATCTTGACGAACTACTTCCCTGCCTAGTTACACGTTACCCCTGTCTGCATTACCATTTCCTCTACCTCCACGACCTCGTTGATTACCTCCTCGCCCACCTTGTGGACGTCCCCTACCATTATTACCATTCCCCGTGGGTACTACTGCTCTAGACTGCTGCTGCGGAGAATCTAACACGCGTGGGTGGGGACAATCTCTCCTCATATCCCCAGGTTCACCACAGTTGTAACATGTACGATCAAAGCTGAAGGTGCGACTCTCTGGCTATCCTGAAAATTATGAGATGGAGTTTCTGAGTAATTACCTATAGAGGCGGGCATAGCGGACTGAATTGGTTTGGCTGCAAGCATTGGCCTTCCGAACCCTCTGAAATAAGAACCTTGAAAGTTACCCTAATTCTTGGTCCTTTTTGCCAATGCCTTAGCCTGATTGTCTCGCCTCACCCATCCACTTTCTTAACATAGTTTGTTATCTCATTAAAGCTCCTCCCTGCAGAGGTCAATTAAACATATAACACTTGCAACTCAGAATTTAGTCCCCTAATAAATAATCGGACTCTCTCTTCCTCAGTAGTCACCAATTGAGTAGCGTATCTAGACAAAGTATGGAACTTGGCCTCATAAACAGCCACAGTCATACCACTTAGCTCTAAAGCCATAAACTCATCCTTCTTGCGATCCCTCAAGGTCCTAGGTACATATTTCTCCAAAAACAGAGCATGAAATTTGATCCAAGTAAGTGGAGGTAAAGTAGAAGATCTGCATTGCATAGAAGCTCTCCACCACTACTTAGCCTCACCTTGAAGTTGAAAGGACACCAACTCAACCCCATGCTGATGGACAATTCCTAACTTATAAAGTCTCTCGTAGCAATCTAAGATAAACTCATAAGCATCTTTATTCCGAGAACCAAGAAACACAAGAGGCTTTAGCTTCAACAACTTCGTCAACATTTCATGCTCATTACCAGTCAAAAAAGAACCCAACAAAGGACGGAAGAAAGCATCGTTACCTCTCGTTCCACCCGTCTTGGGCGCAGTACTAGCAACAGGGGATTTAGCGAGAGCTTGAGTTGCTTGAATAGAAGGAAGCACTCCAGGACCAACAAACCCTTTCAAGAAAGACATGATATGTCGAGCTAGCACTGGGTCTATGGGAGGAACATTGGTAGTCTCAGCCTGCACCTCTTCCTCTTGTCCAACCTCCTCAACATTCTCAACCTCAATATCCTCTTCTATTTCCTCGTGATGAACGGGAGGGGCCTTATTTTAGGGAGCATTTACAATCCGTACCCCATCTCTAACAATCGCCACTCTTTATCGACCTCTACTCCTAGTTCTTCCTCTACCCCTGCCTCGATTGCAACCTCTCGTTGTAGATTCCTCACCTGGAGCATTGACGGGAGCTACGGGCCTGATGCCGTTGAATCTAGTATTAACCATCTGCGTACAGAAGAGTGAAGGAGGTTAGATACCAATTTGAATCGACAGATACCAATTGGAATCAAGTTATAGCACGAAGGAGACAATAGAAATACAGAGATTTCCTAAAGTCTTATAGCCTCTCGAGTAAAGTAAAGGCATCCTCGTACCGTTTCGCGAGACTCTACTAGACTCATTTTGGTACATCGAGATCAACGAACCTAGGCTCTGATATCAACTTTGTCACGACCTAGACCATCGTGATTGTCACCCACACTAACCCTCAGGTGGGAGAACCACTACTACAACCAAACCAACAAACTAAACCAAAAACGAAGGCATTTAAGTATACGAAAATAGGAGAAATAGCTAAAAACTGAAGTTTCCATAAACTTCAACAAAATATCTAACAACTAAACAATGAAGAAATACTACCTAGAACCTGAAAGTCAATGTACCAAACCATCTAAAGTTCAACAAGTCTAACCAGAAAGGATACAACCCCAAACTAATGAACTAATACTAACTAGAACAAGTCTAAGTCCGAAATGTGGACATAGACAAAAGGATAACTCATGGCAGCCCGGAAGAATTGGCTCACCCTTGAATTCGAACGATCACTGATATCCTAAGCAAGGTCTGTCAATAGCCACCGGAAGATTCCCTGTACTCAACTAAAAGAAGAGCAAGTGCAGTATCAGTACACAACTACAGTGTACTGGTAGGATCACATAGCTATCCCACTAAGTCCAACATACAAAAGTCAAACGATAATATAATCACATGCATATATCGAACATATACAATATTATCAACATTTACGAACAACGAACATTCCTCAAGACATACAATTATGTCACGTCATTGGTTCTCTCATGGAACCCAAACTCAAACAGTTAGCATAACGAAACGTGCTACCCGATCCAATAATTATGCCGGAACGTGGCAACCGATCCCATAGTTATGGCGGAACGTGGCAACCGATCCAAGTTAGTTATGCCGGAATGTGGCAACCGATCCATTCAACACACCACAATCACAATCACAAGTATATCTTTAAGATCATTCAATTAAGTCATGATTTCATGGAAATCATCATTCATCTATCTCATTTACAACAAGTATGATCAATAATGCAACATTCACATACATACATGTATCATAATGAAGCAAGAACAAACATATATCACACAATCATAGGATCACAACCATCACCTAACTCAAAACAAGCTTGAAACCCTAAGAAACTTGATCATTTCCTTTTCGGATTCGTTCCGCTTGTTCTTGGTCTACAAACTATCAATATAATACAGGAATCAATAAACAATCACTATTTACCCGAATTACTAACAATTCTAACAACCCTAGATCATACCTATGATCCAAAGTATCCAAATTAGGGTTGTTTCCACCATAAATTCCAGATCAAAACCCTTCCCCATCGATATTTACCCATTCTATTACGTTCAACGGATCGAAAAACGGATTCGGGAGTGAAAAACATACCTTTAGCCTCAAGAATGGTGGAAAATTGTCAAGAGTCGCCTGAGGTTCGTTCCTTAGCTCTAAAAATTGAAAAGTGCAGAATAAAGTCGTTTTGGGGTTTATATATGACTTTAAGTCGCGTTGGGCCCGCCATAGTGGCACCCATCCCGCTACAGCAGCCCCGCTAGAGTTACACAAATCCCCGCCAAGGCAACTTGCACGAACCAGTGAGCTATTTAAAGAATTCCAAAACCCCCATTTTATAACACACCTCTAACCAACGACGCTCAGAAAATACCTTTTACGCTAAAATCGATTCCGGGAGTTCTACTCGCCCGAATTCAATTCCATAAAGTCTACGATTCCTTAACAATTTATCTATCCATTCATGTAATCAAAATCATAATTAACTCACCCGATTGTTACCAGATTTTCCTACACCTTAAAGACTCCAATTTCGTCCAAATCTGGACAAGGTTGGGAAAAACCATATACTACGAAAAAGTTTTTCGGCCCCAATTTTTTCCCCGTTGTCTTTTCTATAATGACGAGAACGATCGTTACATTTATTTGCTTTGGTTTAACTTAATTAAATCTCTTAAAGACAAATCATTTTTGTTATGGTCACTTATTCCATTTGAATGATTTTATTTAATGATTTTTTTAATTTGGTTATCTTTGACAAAAAGTTTACTTTATTTTCAAAAGCATTCAAGTGTTTAAGTTAATTTATTTTCAAATAATTTTAAATATCTTAGTTTCTTTAAGTATTTTTCAAATTAGTCAAATAAGTTTTTTTTTTTCAAATCGTCGAATAACCGCATGTTAGTGTACATTTCAATAGCCTTAAAACCTTTTGAAATACAAATAAGAACCTCGTACCCTTTCCTTTAAACTTTTTAGGCTTAAGTCTATTAAAGTCTTTAAAGTTAAGTTTTCTTAATTTCTTTTTTTTAAAAATTAAGTAGTGACTCCTTTAAAAAAATGATTCTCTCCTAAAGTTGAATTGATTTTAAAAACCGATTATTTCTTAACATAACAATAATTACACAATTAGGTAACTTAAAAATTATTGCAAGTAATTCTATTCAATATCATACTAATATTTTAGAATAAATATGTACTCCCTCCATCTCAATTTATGTGATAATTTTTTTCTTTTAAATCAGTTTTAAAAAGAATAATACTTTTTATATATTGAATAACAATTTAACTCTATGCTTTCTATTTTACCCGTTAAAAGATTATTTAATTTATAGCCACTTTAATATGTATGACTTATTTTAGACTACAAATTTTTAAAAGATTTTTTATGTAAATGTACATGTGGAAAAAAAATTCAACATAAATGATCGCATGTATATGTTATGTATTGATATTGTAGTGTACATATAATGTATTAGAGATGTATATAGATCCATAAAACATTGTTTATATATTGCAGCAATTCATCTTGCTCAACAAACTTTTTTTTTTCTCAATCTCAATCAACTCCAAAGCTCATCTAAGTAGTTTCAAATTTTAGATATAAACTTCTCTCGATATTTTGAATCTTTGATGTATTATTTTCTCGAAACGATTCACTTTGCGGTAGAATTTCAAAATTTAAGCTTAGAAGCTCTTCCACGGGATGTTCCATTTTTATTTCTTCATGCTTTTTCTTCCATGATACATTGAAACTTGGTTATATGTGCTCAATTTTGAACTAATACTTATGAAGAAGCCAGGACTTGGGGAAATTATATGAATCATCAGTTTAAGATGCTAAATTACTACTACTAATTAAGAAAAAGTCTGAAAGTAATTACGTTTGATTATTTTTTGTATGTACAATAAAATAAGGAATCAAACCAAATTAGACAAAGTGGGTACAGAGAAGAAGTAGCCCATATGCCCTCAATAAGATGGATCCAACCGTCATTTTTCAGTGACAAATAAAAATTGAGTTATTTTGGATCATGAATTTTGACTGAATAATATTTTTTAAAAATTTTCTAATTTAAAAGAACTTTCTTTTATTCTTGAACTATAACTATATGTCCAATCGAACACTTTCTGTCACGACTCAGACCGTCGTGATTGACACCCACACTAACCCTACGGTGGGAGAACCATTACTACAACCCAGACTAAACAACTTAATCAAAATACTAGGCATTTAAAGATACGGAAGCATAATTAAATGTAGAAATAACTGGAGTTCCCATAAACTCCGGGAGTTCAACAAAACAACTAATCATCTATTGCGGAAGTTAACCTCTAGAACTGAAAGTCAATGTACCAAAACATCTAAAATGTAACAAGTCTAAGACAAAGGATACAACCTCAACCAAACATAAGAAGTATCTAAACAATAGTCTGAGTCTGAAGGAATTGGACTAAACGAAATGAAGGACTCCATGACAGCCTGAAAGAACTGGCTCACCCTTGAAATTCGGTCTCGATCATTGATCTCCTAGCTAAGGTCTGTCAATAGCCGCCAGAAGATGCCATGTACTCAACAAAGAACGAGCAAGTACAATATCAGTACACAACCACAATGTACTGGTAGGATCACGTGGCTATCCCAGTAAACGCAACATATATAAGTAGTCACAAAGTAAACATGACATGCACAAAATATATACACGATTATCATTTCAAGAGCAATGTACAATTTCCACATTCTCAATAACAGGTAAAATGTGGCAACTCAATGGTCCTCTTATGGAACCCATACTCAAACTGTTAGTGTACCAGATCGTGGTAACCGATCCCTATTCGTGTGCCGGACGTGACATCCAATCCCATATATTCGCCGAAACGTGGTACTCGACCAAGTTAGTATATCGGAACGTGACACCTGATCAATTCAACAAAACCACAATCACAATCACACTCATATGTACATTCTCATAATCATACAAACAAAATCATGCCATACATTTGTTCATTCATACTCATTTCATTAGGTTTGATCAACAATACTACATTCATATACATATATGCATTACAATGAAGCAATTACCAACACATATCACATAACACATGAAATCAAACCATCACCTACCTCGAAACATAGCTTGAATCTTCCTAAGATACTTGATTCTTCCCTTTCCAGATTCTTTTCGCTTGTTCTAGGTCTAAAAACAATAATTTAATGCAAGGATCAATTAATTAAGGTCTAATTACCTGGATTATAACAAACCCAATAACCCAAGACCAAACCCATGATTCTAAGGTACAGCTAGGGCTTTTTCCCACCATAAAATTCAGTCCAAAAACCTCCCCCAACAATATTTAACCAAGAATCTACATTCTATGGATCGAAAAATAGATTAGGGGAGTAAATCCCTTACCTTTAGCACCAAAAGTCGTGGAAAACTGTCAAGAAGTCACCTCGGGTCGTCTCTTAACTCTTAAGAACGAAACATACATAAAAATAACATTTTTGGAGTTTAATTTCGACTTAAGTCGCGACTATCTTGCCATAGCGGGCCCCAACCCGCCACAGTAGCCACGCCCTGGCAGAATAAATCCCGCCTGGCGGCTTGCGCGGAGATAGAACGTCGAAATTAGAGTTTCAAACCCCCATTTCGCAACACACCTTCAACCCATGACGTCCAAAGACTACCCCTTCACGCTAAGTTCAGTTTCAGGAGCTTCACTCGCCCGAATTCGATTCCGTAAGGTCGTACGGCTTCCTAAACATCTTAGCTATATACTCATGCAATCAAATTCATTAAAAAAAAAAGCTTGTAGTCTTAAAATTAGTTATATACATATATTTTGTGTGATTAATAAAATAAGTTAATGTGATCAAATACTCCACCATATCTAATTTTTCTGTAAATATCAATTCCCGGATAATTCAACTTATAAAACCTAAAACTAACAATAAAATAGAAAAGGGAGGAAAGACGTGAATAGTTAAGTTCCATTGTTTATTTACTGTTTTGTTTGTTTTTGGTAATTGTTTATTTAATTTTTTAAAAAAATATTATTTTATCATAAGTCAATGCTTGGAGAGGAAAAATATGATAACGAAGTCAACAAGTTGAGAATATATAGGAAGGAAAATGATAATTGAGACATGTTATCCCACTTTGTCGGAATGTGTACTTGACATCTCTTCTCTTTTTATGTTGACTTTCTACTCATCAAACAAATTTGGTCACATGTCATGGAGCTCCACTTGCATCATTCTTTATGCTAGATATAAAATTAACACTTCCAAATTTTAAGAGTTTTTGACTAAAATTATCCTTCAAGTATGACTTGAACCTAAAGAACATTCTTGCAGCGGCGGATCTACGTAGTAGTGTGAGGGTGTCATGGCACCCAGTTATCACGATCTAATTTCACAAGTCGTGATGACACCTATATTTCCAACCAATATGTAAGCCAACCCAACATATTTTACCAATTCTAACTAACTAATAAGGTAAGCAACAAGTAAAAATCTCCAACACTAAGTTCTTCATAAATACGACATGCGGAAAGCTGGAATACCACTCAAGAATTGGTGTCAAAAGTACAAGAACTTCTAAATATGATGCAAGTTTGAAACTAAATGACAAAACCAGGGATATCCTGTCTGAATATTAAAACAACAGAATAATAAAAGATGGAGGGAGGTGTGGGCCACGAAATAGTCAAACAGCTCACCACAACTCCAAGATACTCCAAGCTCGGACTCAAAAAGTTCCTCGAGATGTGCTCGTACTCGGAATTGAATTTGCACTCTTAAGAGTACGAAACCACGTGTACCCAGTATATCTCATAGATTGACAACGAAGAAGTAGTGACAAGAGTTTATATATAGAAAATCAGTCCCTTACTTATACAGGTCTATATTATACTCACCAGTCAAGTTTCATGAAATAAGAATAATCAACCTCATGTAATATACAACTACCAATAAACACACATAATCAACAATAATAACTGAGGTAATGAGATACAATGCAATGTGACACTATGAAATGATATGCCTCCGATGCATGGTACTCTCTCAACCGTATATACATGATACTCCTGGGAAATACACCAAGAGTTCATGACCCATGGAGGACTCGCGAGGTCCATATACTGACACAGACGATCTCCACGTGTCTGTGCGGACGATCTCAATGCACTATCATAAAATCAAACAATTTTCGCACGGACGATCTCCACGTGCTCAAATTATAATCTTAACATCTCACCGTCCCAGCACGGACGATCTTTACGTGCCCAACTTATACTCAATCTCATGTCAATGCATGTGCACAATATTGTTTCAATAAAGGAGATGATGATGCATCTCAATCAATCAAATATCAGCATAACACATACCACCTCAACTATTACAAATATACGGTTTAAATAAGAAACACATGACACTACACCATTTTAGGTCTACAGCCACACTAATTCTGGACTATGTTTGTAAAGTGTTGCCTAAAGTAGTTTTGGGAACTCTTTTAAAGCGTAGCCAAAGTTTTTAACTTTTAGCTACGATAATACTGGCAACACTTCAAAAGTGTACTCTTTAGTGGTATAAGCTACACTTTATAAGTGTTGTTACATTATGATATAATTGGCAACACCTATTTACATATATGGCCACACTTTTAAAGTGTCCAATTTTTATAATTGAAAAAACAACACATTATAAGTGTGGCCATAAAATTTTCACCAAAATATTATATTCCCTCCAATATTTCTAACTCTCCCTCCCATTTTTATTGGCCAAAAAATATATATTAATAAATCATAAAACATTAGCTTTCCTCTTTCACTTCACTTTCCATGCTTTCACTGAAGAACTATCGCCTGAACCGATTCTCTTCTCCGATACCGATTTGTGAGGAAAAACGCTGAAGAGTTGAAGTCGTCGAAGAACGTCTGAGCTGAAGAGTTGAAGAGTTGAAGAGTTGAAGTCATCGAAGATCTGAGCTGAAGAGTTGAAGAGTTGAAGTCATCGAAGAACTGATAGTTGAAGTCGTCTTCTCCGATAACGATTTCTTCAAGAGTAAGTACGATTCTCTTTTCCGATACCTATTTCGTGAAGCTTAAGTACTAAAACAGTCTTCTTGTTAGCTAAAGTGGTTGATTTTTTGTTTTGTGTTTAGAAGGAATTGATTACTTTGGGGTTGTTGGCAAGATGAACTGAAGCTAATTAATCTCTCAAATTTCTCACTGAAGAACACGATTTAAGGAATATTTTGTTGAAATAGGGTTTACAGGTAAGAAATTCTATCTTTGAAAGTCTAAATTTTAGCTTTAGGGTTTGATATTCTTGTGTTGATACGATTTTTGGGAGTCTAGCTCGTATTTTAGCTTCATCAGTTTATTTTTGGGAGTCTAGCTCGTATTTTAGCTTCATCCAAATTAAATATGTATTTTTGTTTCCTCACTGTTGATAGATCTACATCATAGAGCAGTGGACGCAATGAACTTTCCTGATTCATGTTCACAATAATTGTTTTAATTGGCCTTCAAGACAATAAAACAAGAAACTGGAAGAGGAGGGGAAATTAGTAATTATATTTACACCAACTTGCATTTATATGTGCAGAGTAACGACTTAAGTTGGTTAAAAAAATATTGACCTTTTAGCCAATATGTTGTCTCTATCATGATGATACATGCTTAATTTACCATGGATTGGATCAGATATTATTTCCCTGTTTTGATCAGTGGCACTTCTTTCATTGTTGTTCTTGGAATTAGGATCCTATGTTTCAGCCAGAAATGTCAAGTACCTATCAACCTGTGAAGTGCAATGTTGATTTTACAATTTGTACCTGCAATAATGAGAGAGAGAAATGTATTTATGAAAGGCAATATGCTGAGATGAGCTTTAGTAGTTGAGTGCTTGGAGAGGACATTGTGTTCTTTGGGAAGCAAAGTGAGTTGGCACCCCAGCGAGCTGTTTTTGGATGTGAAAATCTGGAAACTGGTGATCTTTACAGCCAACACATTGATGGTATAATGGGCTTAGGTCGAGGGGATCTAAGTATAGCGGATCAATTTGTTGAGAAACATGTGATTAGTGATTCCTTCTCCTTGTGTTTTGGAGGAATGGATTTCGGTGGTGGTACAATGGTTCTTGGAGGAATAAACCCTCCTTCTAAGATGGTTTTTACCCATTCTTATCCTCTACGCAGGTATGTATTTTATGTAATTGTCTTAAAGACGGGAATTTAGTTGTTATAAATCTTATGCATTTACTCTAGTCTTGGATGGGAACAATCCATATTACAATATTGAGCTGAAGAGGATACATGTCGCTGGGAAGGCACTGAATCTTAATTTATGTATTCACATAACCTTGCCTTTACAATCTGTACCTCCTTTTGGCTTCATCTCTCCTAGCCGCGCCAAATTTTTGATAAGTGGTTGTAACTCCCTCTTTTCCACCTTGAGATTGTCGTGTGGTGTTCTGCCAGGTGAGGGGAAGAATCCCCAATGTCTTAGCTTTGAGGAGTCTTTATTTTGGTGCTTGGTTTCTATCTAATGTTTGATTTTTTGTACATGGTTTGTTTTGATTTTTAATATCATTTTAAATGTAGTTGTTGCAAATCAATTACCTTTATATAGCTATTACTAATAACTCTTATATAGCTGCTGCAATCTGCTATCATACAGTGCTGCCTGAACTAAAAAAATCTGCAATCTGCACTATGCAATTGGCAATCTGAAACTACTGCAACCTGCAATCTGGATCTACAAATTAGCCATAGATAATTCAACTATATAACTAAGAAACAAGAATACTACAACAAATTTGGCCTAAGGCCACATCACTTGTGATTCTTATTACTGACATAGTTTTCAATTGTTATTCTTAAAGAGCTTAATATAGATTTTAAAGAATCGATATTTTGAAACTTTACCCGAAATGCCAAACTGATTTAACAAGTCTCAACTACTACATACATTTGTTAGCTTAGCTATCTGTTAGAGTACTCTAATTGTAAGAATAAATTTGAACATATAAATATAAGGAAGTGTTTTAATTCAATACTCATAAGAAAGTATTGAACAAGTTATTCGTATGTAATATACCATAACACTAAGTTATCACTAAATAGTTGTTTATAAAGAAGACAGTTTTTGTTTTGCTTCCTTTTAGATCACAGTCAGACGAGGTCTTCTTTATCTATTTTGTTGACGTTTTGATGTTTCTGAACGAGCTGATGCAGTCACTGTTGATAAACCATATATGAATATCTAGTGTGTTTGTTCAAAGTCTATTAGTTTTGGGTGGCGTTTCCTCATTGATTAATTTTATGCATATTTCTTTGGACGCTAGAAATTTGTTTTATGCAGTTAGATGAACTAATGGATCAAGCTACTCTTTAGCGTTCTCTGAATTCTTGGACCTTGAACGCCCTTCTCTGGTAAGAGTTAATGATGTTATATTTTTATTTGTTCATCATGCTAATGTAAATTTCCAGCCAACAAAATTTGAATGATTAAAGGTACTAGATACACGAAAAGGTCAGTTGGTTCAAGTTGAGGCTGCATTAGAATCTAATAGGAAATCTCGGGTCAACAAAAGTCCAAAAGTTGTAGGAATATGTTTAAAAGTAGATGAATAGCTAAGTGTATTTTCTGTTTGTGTAAAGAAAAGAATCTTTATTAGTACTAACCTACTTCATTCCTCTAACAATTTGTTTCTGCTAACATTTTTTATAGCACCTGAGGCAGTGGATTAAAGCCATTAAAAGTATGATCTTGTTCTTTGGCCAGAAGTGTACTTGGAGTTGGCATTGATCTTATGTGATTGTGACTCTATTTTGCCAGAATTAGGTGTGTCATTTCCCCCTTTTTCCACCTTGAGAATTGGAGTTCAGGCAGTATCGGAAGGCTTAAACACGATCACTGCTTGCATTCAAAGTCAACTTTAGAGAGAATTTGACTCTGTTTTGCGAGAATTAGGTGTGTCATTTGTGAGAATGCAAGCACTGATCGTGTTTAAACCTT
The DNA here is from genome assembly GCA_036553675.1 of Solanum okadae. NCBI lineage: Eukaryota > Viridiplantae > Streptophyta > Magnoliopsida > Solanales > Solanaceae > Solanum > Solanum okadae. Next base: position 13,165,754 of record CM071683.1, read on the forward strand.
TGTAAGAGCTCATTTTCTTTATGAGGAATCAGAAGATGAAAACATGAATGGTTCTTAGCTCTTATATATATGTACTATTGACTTAGAATGCATGAATAGTTCTTAGCTCAAGATCTTGTATGTGTCAGAAATGATTATATATGTATGTGTTTGTTTATATGCATGTGTGTGTATATATCTGAATTTTGTAGAGTACGAAATTCTGAAAGTTTTTTTTGTTGTTAAATTTTTATTTGTAATGTGATGGTAAAATGATATATGTGATTTCCATGTTTTAGTCCTTAGAATATGTGATTTCTATGTTTTAGTCAAAACTGAAAGCACATCCTCTAAAGCTAGTCGTTCACTGACCTGCAACTTGGTGTGAGCTTGTATCTGAGAACGGATGGATGGATCAAACATCAATTTAGTTGAATACACTGAATCTGCAATCTGCTAGAATACCGTGCTGCCTGAGCTCAAAATAAATCTATAGATAGTGCTGCAATCTGAACCCAATTAATCTATACACAGTGCTGCAATTTGAACTCAAAAAATCTGCAATCTGCTAGAATAAACAGAGCTGCCTGAACTCAAAATATCTGCAGTCTACAATCTACAATCTGCAATCTGATTTGTTGTTCTATTACTGTTGCAATCTGCAATCTGATTTGTTGTTCTACAACTGCTGCAATTTGGAACTTCTTGCCTATTCTAACTGCTGCAATCTGGAATATGTAGGGAATGGAGGTGATCAAATTTGAAGGGTCGCCACAAGTCAATTTGATCTCATTGAAGTGTATGATGAAAAGTTTTTGAACTATTGTAAAAGTTTGAATACATTATATGTGATTTTGTGAAATATATTCATTTTAGAATATATTGAACTATTATAAGAGTACTTTTTGAACTATTGAGTACACATATTAAGAATATTGCTTTATAAGTATGTGTATGCACACAAGACATACTATCTTTTGAAGCTTATTGCAAATCTATATATTTGAATTACTTATTACTTATTAGCTAATTTAATTCTTGAGATTATTTATTGCAAAACAATATTGGTGTTTTTTAATTAAAAATTGTGGCATATAAATATTTATAGCAAAAATAATATTACCACACTTAAAAAGTGTAGCCATAGGATTGTAAATTGTGGTATGCACATGGGAAAGGACTACACTTCAAAGTGTTGTCATACATTAGATGGAAAAGGCAACACTTTAAAATCGTAGCCAATAAGGAAGCAAAGGCCACGCTTGAAAGTGTAGTTGTATGAGATAGAAATGTTGCTATTTGAGGTACATCAAAGCGTGGCCTTTTTGCCTTTTAGGCTACGCTTTTAAGTGTAGCTGATAAGGCAACACTTGAAAAGTGTGGCCTAAACTCTAAGGTTACGCCTCTTTCGGCCACCCCTGAAAAAGCGTTGCTTAAAGTAAAAAAGTGTGGCCTTTTATCAAAGGCAACACTTTTTCATAGTTTAGGCCACACTTTTCTAGGGTGGTTGTAGACATAAAATGTTGTAGTGACAATCACACAAAGAATTCAACTTAATAATACACAGCTAATGCCCATATGCTTTGGCATTCTCGTATTACAATCCGCCTACTATAGTAATAAACATTCCCTTTATAACACAGGTACTCGTACCAATGGCCGTCACACCATTGGTACGAGACCCCCATGTTTCGCCCTTACGCAATGTGTATTTCATTTTTAATCTTTAATTAGAAAAAGTCCTTCAATGAAGTCTGAAAGTCTTAACATGCCTTAAATGTCGAACCAGTGCCACGAATCCTCAAGATTTTTCCTTCCCTTTTCGCAAAGCTTCAGAACGTTCCCAATCTACCAATTATGTAATATTCGTAAGTAAGTGAGTTCATAGACACTCATTTTACCACACAACTAACCTAGACCAAAAACTCATCAAAATGCTATAATCAAGCTCCTAGTTTTGGTGCCAACTCATATGTCACGCCTTATATATCCTAAAAATTAAGCTTGAGGTTAAATCTTAATTCCTTCAAACAATATATTCTAATGGTATCCATCTAATACAATATACCTAACGTTAATTACATATACCAATATATTAAAACTAGTATCTTAATTTGGTAAATAAATAAAATAAGAACCAATTCCACCAATTAACAGAACCCGGCAATGCACTGCAACGCGACCCCTCTTTTCAATCCATTCGGTGAAATGCTTAACTCCTAAAAATATACCTATCAAATGCCAATCATTGGCATGATTGCCTAATGATTGGCTCAAAATCTTGTCCCCCACCATTCTAATATCTCAATAATAAAGGAAATTGCAGAACAAACTTTTAAACCCATTTGACAGATACTACCCTCACCTCACCTCATCAATATAATAATGACAACAAATCAAGTCACAGTAATTTATATTGTAATTGTACTCAACGCAAAGTTTAAAATCTTGAGAAATATTGTATCGTTTTACCTGAACAAGGGTTTCTTGTCGGACGCCGATGTGATGATCACTTCCCCTATTTCTGTTTTTCTCAAATTATGATATAACAATTTTAACCCCTCTAACTTATTTTAATACATGGGCTAAATGACTTATGGACTTGGCCAACTAACTATTAACTATATTAATTATTGGATTAATTACAGAAATTTCACATTTTAGTTTACTTATTACCATTATCCCCTATAAGTTTTACAAATCTCCAAAATCCCTCATTTTCACGCATCAGATTAGTGTATCTCGCGTATCAGATTAATATATCATCGCATTAGATTAGTGTATCTCGTGCATCAGATTAATGTATCATGTATAAAATGTACATCAGATTAGTGTATCATGTATAAAATGTAATGTATCTTACTTAACGATTAATGTATCTCGCGCATCAGATTAATGTATCAGCGCTTATATTATTGTATCCGTTTGAGGGATTTTTGTAATTATAAACGTTTAAGGGATAAATTGTAATTTTGCCTTAAAAATATGTGATTTCTGTAATTTGCCCTTAATTATTTAATAAAAATTCATCAATTAAATATTCGTAGTTACCGAATATTTCAAAATTTGGTTTAAATTTTACGGGAAGAGTAAAAAATAGTTATAGTAACGTTCGACATCGAATGATAAAAGAATAGAACGTACCTGAACGCTAAAAAAGCTGAGGATATCTACTCCTCATGTCTGACTCGATCTCCCATGTAGCCTCCTCCACTGGACGATGCTTCCGTTGAACCTTTACTGAAGCAATCTCTTTCGACCTCAACTTTCGAATTTGCCTATCCAAAATGGTTGTCGGCTCCTCCTCAAAAGTCAAATTCTGATCAAGTAATACCGAATCCCATTGAATCACATGAGCACCACCCTGATGACACTTTTTCAACATCGAAATATGAAATACGGGATGAACATCCGACAAACCAGGTGGCAAAGCCAACTGATACTCCACCTCACCAATACGCTCCACAATCTCGAATGACCAATATACCTTGGGCTCAACTTGCCCTTCTTTCTAAATCTCATCACACCCTTCATGGGCGAAACCTTCAATAGAACCCTCTCTCCAACCATAAACTCCAAATCACGAACCTTCCGATCTGCATAACTCTTTTTCCTACTCTGAGCAATGAGAAGTCTATCTTGGATCAACTTGACATTGTCCAAGGACTCCCTCAACAAATCTGTACCCCGCGGTCTAACCTCGAATGCATCAAACCAACCAATTGGAGATCGACATCTCCTACCATACAAAGCCTCAAATAGTGTCATCTAAATGCTCGAATGGTAACTATTATTGCAAGGAAACTCCACTAATAGCAAGAACTGATCCCAGTGACCACCAAAGTCGATCACAAACGCCCGCAACATATCCTCAAGAACCTGAATAGTCCGTTCAGACTGACCGTCAGTCTAAGGGTGAAAGGTTGTACTAAGATCCATCCGAGTGCCCAACTCCTTCTGCATAGACCACCAGAAATGAGATGTAAATTGTGTGCCACGATCGAAAATATTAGAAAGGGGAACCCCATGCAAACAAACTATCTCTCAAATATAGATCTTGGCTAACTTCTCAGAATTATAGGTAGTCTGAATTGGTACGAAGTGTGCAGACTATGTCAATTGATCCACGATGACCCATATAGCATCAAACTTACCCAAGGTACATGGCAACCCTACCACAAAGTCCATAGCAATACGCTCCCACTTCCACTCAGGTATGTGCATCCTCTGAGTCACACCTCCAAGCTTTGGTGTTCTTACTTCACTTGCTAACAATTCAAACACCGAGATATGAAATCTACTAAATCTCTCTTCATACGACACCACCAATAATGCTGCTTCAAGTCACGATACATCTTAGTAGCCCTCGAATGAATAGAGTACCTCGAACTATGTGCCTCTTCCATGATCAATTTAGTTAATTCACCGGTCTGAGGAACACAAATACGACCTTTTATCCTCAAAACTCCCTCACTATCAAGAGTTGCATCCGTAGCTTCTCATTTTGACACCTTGTATCTAATCTTACATAAATCACCATCATTAAACTGTTGAGCTCGAATCTGCTCCAACAAGGATGAATTAGCCTCCATATAAGCTAGCACCTTACCAGATTCTGAAATATCAAGCCTTACAAAGCTATTGGACATACCTAATTAAAGGACGCTCGCCAGCCTGTAACAAGGCGAGACTACCCATACTTACTGTCTTTCGACTCAAGGCATCTACTACCACATTTGCCTTACCCAAATGATAAAGAATAGTCATGTCATAGTCGTTTAGCAACTCCAACCATCTCCGCTGCCTCAAATTGAGATCCCTTTGATTGAATATATACTGGAGACTACGATGATACGTGAATACCTCACAATGCACACCATAAAGATAATGCCTCCAAATTTTTAATGCAAACACAACAGCCGCCAACTCTAAATCATGAATAGGATAGTTCTTCTCATGAACCTTCAACTGCCTCGAAGCATAAGCTATCACCTTCCCCTTCTGCATCAATACGCAACCAAGACCGATTCGAGAAGCATCACAATATACAACAAAACCCTATCCCTCCACGGGTAGGGTCAAAATTGGAGCAATAGTCAATAAAGTCTTGAGCTTTTGAAAACTCACCTTACACTCATTAGACCACTGGAAAACCACTTCTTTCTGAGTCAATCTAGTTAATGAGGATGCAATGGATGAGAACCCCTCTACAAACCGTCATTAATAACCTGCAAGGCCTAAGAAACTCCGAATCTCAGTAACCAAAGCAGGTCTGGCCCAATCTCTAACTGCCTCAATATTTTTAGGATCCACCATAATACCCTCCTTGGACATTATATGTCCCAAGAATGCTACCGAGCTAAGCCAAAACTCACACTTTGAAAACTTTGCATAAAGTTTTTTTTTCCTTCAGAATCCCAAGCACAATCCTTAAATGATGCTTGTATTCCTCCTTACTGCGGGAGTATATCAATATATCATCTATGAAGACAATAACAAAGGAATCCAAGTACGGTCTGAACACTCCATTCATCAAGTCCATAGAAGCTGTTGGGGCATTAGTCAATCCGAAAGACATCACCAAAAACTCGTAATGGCCAAAACGTGTCTGAAAAGCTATCTTAGGGATATCCTCCACCCTAAACTTCAACTGATGGTAACCATATCTCCAGTCAATCTTGGAGAAAACTGAAGCACCTTGCAACTGATCAAATAAATCATCAATACGAGGTATCAGGTACTTATTTCTGATGGTAACCTTGTTCAACTGTCGATAGTCAATACACATACACATAGATCCATCTTTCTTCTTTATAAATAACACTGGAGCACCTCAAAGAGATACACTCGGTCTTATAAAACCCTTGCTCAACAAATCCTACAAATATTCCTTCAACTCTTTCAATTCAACTGGTTCCATACGATAAGGAGGAATGGAAATAGGTTGAGTGCATGGCTCTACATCAATACAAAAATCAATATCATGATCAGGAGGAAGACCTGGTAAATCTGTCGGAAATACCTCTGAAAATTCACTCACCACCGGAATAGATTTAATCATAGGAGTCTCAACACTAGAATCTCAAATGTGCACCAAGTAAGCCAAACATCTTCTCTCTACCAAGTGACGAGCCTTAAGAAATGATATCACCCCTTTAAGAGGGTGACTAAGAGAACCTCTCCAATTTACTATAGGAATACCAGGCATAGCTAATGTAACTGTCTTGGCATACAATTTAAAATTGCATGGTAAGGAGATAACCAATCCATACTAAGAATCACATCAACATCTACCATATCTAAGACCTTTAAATCTGCATGAGTGTCATATCCCATCAAGGTAACTATACATAGTTGATACACCCAATCTACCACTACAGAATCCCCAATAGGAGTAAAAATATGTACCGGCAAATCAAGAGACTCGCATAATATATCCAAACTCTAAGCAAAATATGTGGATACATAAGAATAAGTAGAGCATGGATCAAATAATACAGTAGCTGGTCGATGAAAAATCAGAATAATACATGTGATAAGAGCATCTGAAGCCTCAGCCTCTAGCCTACCCGGAAAAGCATAACAGTGAGAACGACCGCTTGTAGATTGTGAACCTCCACGACCACTACCTCGACCAGAAGGAGAACCACCTTTACCTGACTGAGAACCACCTCTGCCACTCTATACACCTCTCCTGTTTTTAGGTTGTGCAGCCCTGAAAGTTGAAGCTTGAGAACCCTGATGTAAGCCCCCACGTCAAGTCCTAAGGAAATCTCTAATAAAGTGTCCCATATCACAACACTCAAAACAACCCCTACGAGACTTAGGCTGATGAGAGGAACTTGAATGACCAGAATGTCCTCCACGGCCTACATGTCTAGAAGATGAACCATGTGAAGTATGCACCGAACTCGAAGAACTATGCCCAGCGAAACCAGCCTCAGACGCTGGTACAACAACATGAATGGGTCTGCTAGACTGAGAGTGATAACCTCTCCCTAAGTAACCTTGACTCTTAGGCAGAGCACCACCATAATCACCTGAATGACGGGTCCTCTTGCCCTCACATTGCTTAAATCCCTCACGTCGAATCATCTCCAACTCCTTAGCACCATCTACCACTTTTTGGAATGGAACACCAGAAGTAGCAACCTGAATAATCAGCACCTCAACAAACCTCCTTACTCTCTCAGCCTCTGTGGGAAGTATCATCGAAGCATGCCTAGTCAAAGCATGGAATTTACCCTCATACTCTGCGACTGATATACCATCTTGCTGCAAACCCTTGAACTCGGCCCTTTTGCGCTCCCTCTCACTGTGTGGAACAAACTTGGCTAGAAATACCTGAGTAAACTGACTCCATGATAGTGAAGGGGATCCAGCTAGCCTACCACTAATATAATCCCTCCACCACTGCTTGGCAGAGCCAGTCATCTGAAATGCTGTGTAGTCGACTCCATGAGACTCCACAAATCCAAGATTATGCAACCTTTCATAACATAAATTCATATGCATTCTCAGTTAAGTCGCCAGTATAAGTCCGAGGATTCATTAGTATGAACCTCCCAAACATCTTTTGTTCATCAATGGTCGGTCATGGAAGGCCTGTTCGCCAAGTGTGATGCAATACCTGGCAATTCCATACTATCTAAACGGAGAGCTACAACAACAGTTGGCTGAATCCTGGGAGTCTGAGAATTTGGAGCAACCATCGGATCTGGAGTCTGACCTCCAACACGGGTCTGTGAGGCATCAGAGGGGACATGCAAAGTTCCCGCCTGAGCCATCCTCTCCAGAAGTCCTAACATACGAGCCAAGGTATCTTAAAGCACTGGGGTGGCAATAATACTAGGTGGGGCCTGAGTTGGTCCATCCCCCTCAACACGATCTTGCACATCCCCATGAATAACATCTGCATCGGGAGGTACTATCCTATCATGACCCTGGGTAGCTATTGGTACTTGCCCAACCTCGACCACGTCCTCTACATGTACCTCGAATAGTGCTCCCAGAAGCATGCACATGAATAGGCTCCTGATCACCACTTACCGATGTACGAGTCCTCACCATCGGAGAGAGAATGAGATATCAATATTATAATTTCAACAAGGTCAAATGTGGACGATAATGAATGAAAGAATAGAATTTTTCCTAAATGTCCTATACCTATCGAAGATAGGTATGGATGTCATCATATCAATCCGCAAAAATCTACTAGGCATTGCTCTTGTACTCGTGAGACCGATGAACCTAGGGCTCTGATACCAAGTTGTCACGACCCAAATTCACAAGTCGTGATGACACCTATGTTCCCAACCAATAGGTAAGCCAACCCAACATATTTACCAATTATAACTAATTAATAAGGTGAAAAGGTAAACAACGAGTAAAAATCTCCAACACTAAGTTCTTTATAAATATGACATGCGGAAAGCTAAAATACCACCCAAGAATTAGAGTCATAAGTACAAAAGCTTCTAAATATGATGCAAGTCTGAAACTAAATGAAAAAACCAGGTATATCCTGTCTAAATACTAAAATAACAAAGTAATAAAATATAGAGGGAGGTGTCGGCCACAGAACAGTCAAGCAACTCACCACAACTCCAAGATACTCCAAGCTCGGACTCAAAAAGCTCCTCGAGATGTGCTCGTACTCAGAATTGAATTTGCACCACAAAGAGTGCAACAAGTGTGGTATGAGTATGAAACCACGTGTACCCAGTATATCTCATAGACCGAGAACGAAGAAGTAGTGACAGGAGTTTATATAAGAAAATCAATCCCTTACTGATACAGGTTTATATTATACTCATCAGTCAAGTTTCATTAAATAAGAATAATCAACCTCACATAATAAACAATCACCAATAAACACACGTAATCAACAATAATAACTGAGGTAATGAGATGCAATGAAATCTGACACTATGAAATTGTCACGCCCCAAGGCTACCCCTTAGACGCGAACACGGGACCTAGGATCACAAGTGACCCTAAGCTAACCCTGCTGGCATGACATGAGCATACTAGGAATAATAATAACTGATGCGGAAGCTAATCATAGGTAAATCTGAAATGATGGGGAATACCGATAAACTAAAACTGAATATATGAAATCTGAGAGATTAATACAAGAGAAATATCAAACTCATATACAAAGCTGAATCTAACTATGTCTGAAATAAGACTCTAAAACTGACTAGAAATGTTGGGACATGCCCCAACTAGATCTAGCAAAACTGAAACGAAAGACTAAAAGAGATAAGAAAACCATGTCACTAGTCCTCGAAGAATGGGGACTCAACACTAATGCTGCTGAAATAAATATCGGGAATCGATCTAAGCGTGATCTTTCTGCTAGGGAGCTGAACCTACATCATGAGAAGATGTAGCGCAGAGTATGCATCAAAACTTGAAAGGTACTGAGCATATAGGATAGAGTAAATCTAAAATAAACATATAACTGAACAAGTAATAAAGCAAGAGCATAATCTGAACATGATATAGATACTGAATACTGAACTAACTAAATGCAATGACCAATTTATAACATGCTGAAACTAAATACTGACTATACTGAAATGTGGTCAATGCAATAGAGTCTGACTGAACTGTAGGAGTTACTAATAACCGATAATAAAACCACATGAGCTAAATGTGGAGTTCGATGTATATGCCCCATCGAGAGGACCCAATATACCCTGCCAGAGGTATAGAGGCATGCTGGCGTGATCACTAAAATGATGCCCACAGAGGGGACTTACAACCTTCGTGACTCATAGTTCTAGGACTATATGGGTGACTGACCCTAGTCCAACTCAGTTTCAAGTTACTCCCAATAGATTAAGTGATTAACACATTATGACTGAATATCTGTAGTATACTGGATAGCTCAAACTGACATGCAAACTGAGAATGCGCAATAATAAACTGGTAATGACACATTTAAAACTGAGGCGTGTATATCTAAAATAACTAAAATATCTGACCTAGCCTGTGTAATTCAAGAACTAAAGAAATACATAGCTAGGGTTCTAAAATTCATGCAAGAAATGAAGTAATAACGTGATCATCAGATTTGGAACATGTAAATAACTAATTCATGATAATCTACTGAAGTTCTAGAAACCCTAGGTTTAATCATGATTAGGGAATCAAGAATCTGACTGAAATCTAGGGACCTAATGGGTGAAAGGAACCCATTAGTGAAATCCCACATACTTGGTGATGAATTCCACGGGGAAATTTTTTGATTTCGGGGCTAGAACTGGTGGAAACTTGTTGCGTTCTTGAACTAGGGTTCTTGACTTATTTCTCCTCTAACGCTCTAATTTTTCTATGTTTTGATGAATGATTTGTCTTAGGTAAGTTCTAGTTATGTTTCTAGGCTAAAACTAACCAAAACCACGTAGTTTATGGTTAAAATGACGTAATTTAGTGGTCCAATGCTTAAGGAAAAGACCAAAAGACCCCTAACTTAAAATCTACTAAAGCCACCGATGGGAGTAATCGACGGTCCGTCGACGGATCCACTATCCGTCCTGTGAGTCCATCGATCGACTTCAGAGGATGGGTCCTGGGGGTGTCGACCTACGGACTGATCAACGTTCCATCGATGGATCCATGATCCGTCTTGTGAATCTGTTGATCAACTTTAGAGATCAAGTTCTGATGGTCTCGACCTACGGACTGATCGATGGTCCGTTGACGGATCCATGATCCGTCCTGTCAGTCCGTCGATCAACTTCTAGAAATCTACTGGTTTGGTCTATTTTTGGATACGGGGTGTTATATTATCTCCCCCTTGGGAACATTCATCCTCGAATGAAGGCTAAACTAGCTGAAATGGAGGGAAGGAGCTGCAAACCCTACCACTAAACAATGGAGACTAATTTCTAACTGAACTAAGTTCCAAGAACATGCAAATACGCTGAAAATGCAAGTACAAAATGAAGGAACGTGATGCTAAGACTAAATTTACGCATGAATGGCTGAAAAACTGAAGAGGAATTATTACCTCAAGATGGAGTGGAATCGAAAGGAAAGAGGTGAGCATACTTGGCCTTTATGACTGCTTCTGCTTCCCAAGTAGCTCCCTTTACGGACTGACTCCTCCACAAAACCTTGACTGAAGTGACGTTTTTGTTTCTCAACCTTCTAACCTGATGATCAAGAATCTCAACTGGTACCTTTTCATTCACAACCACACTTTCTAAAGGCACAATAGATGTTGGGTCACCCACACACTTCTTCAATAGCGAAATGTGAAAAACTGAATGCACTGCTGCTAGTTCTGTTGGCAACTCTAACTTATAAGTCACTTTACCAATCCTTTTCAAGATCTGTAAAGGCCTACATATATAGGACTGAGCTTCCCCTTCTTGCAAAATTTCATCACCCCTTTCATAGGTGACACTTTCAAGAAAACCCAATCATCAACTTGGAACTCTAGTTCCCTTCTCCTTAAATCTGCATAAGATTTCTAGCGACTATGGGCTGTCTTAGGTCTATCTCTAATGAGTTGCACTTTCTCCATAGCTTCATGAACCAAATCTAGTCCTATTAAGGCTGCTTCACTTACTTCAAACTAAGCAATAAGAGATCTACATCTACTCCCATACAATGCCTCATAATGGGCCATTTGAATGCTGGAATGGTAGCTATTATTGTAGGCGAACTCTATAAGATGAAGGTGATCATCCCAACTACCCTTTAAATCGATCACACAAGCTCTCAACATGTTCTCTAAGGTCTGAATGGTACACAATGCCAGTCCATCCGTCTGCAGATGAAATGTTGTGCTAAGGTTAACTTGAGTACTAAGACCTTTCTGAAATGACTTCTAGAAATGAGAGGTAAATTGAGGACCTCTATCTGAGATGATAGACAAAGGAACCCCATGCAATCTCACTATCTCATTTATGTAAAGCTTCACGTAGTCCTCTGCCAAATCTGTAGTCTTTACTGCCAAAAAGCACGAAGACTTAGTAACTCTGTCAACAATCACCCAAATGGAGTCATGTTGTTTGCGAGTACGAGGTAAATCTGTGATGAAGTCCATGTTGATCACTTCCCATTTCCAAGTAGGAATGTCAATCTCTTGCATCATACCTCTGGGTTTCTGATGTTCCACCTTGACTTGCTAGCAATTTGGGCACTTAGTCACAAAATTTTCTATATCCCTTTTCATACTATTCCACCAATAAACTTCCCACAGATCGCGGTACATTTTAGTGGCGCTTGGATGAATAGAATATCTGGAGTTATAGGCTTCTGCAAGAATCTGATGTCTCAACTCATCCACCTTAGGAACACATAATTGACCTTGATAGCGAAGCACACCATCTCCCCCTTGGGAGGAAACCTCAACCCTCAAGCAATATCGGATCACTGTCTTGCTTTTCCTTAACTTCCCCTACCAATGAAGATGCTGCCCCATTCTGAACCGTTACACCACTATCTGATATGCTCATAAGATGAACTCCTAGGCGAGCAAGTCTGTGAACATCCTTTTCTAGCTCCTTTCTTTCTTCCTCAACATGTGCTACACGACCCATAGATAGTCAGCTAAGAGCATCTGCTACTACATTGGCCTTACCAGGATGGTAATGCACACTCATATCATAATCTTTGAGGAACTATAGCCATCTTCGTTGGCGAAGATTCAACTCTTTTTGGGTGAACACATACTGAAGGCTCTTTTGGTCTGTGAACACCATACAAGTAATGTCTCCAAATCTTAAGTGTAAACACCACTGCTGCAAGCTCGAGGTCATGAGTTAGATAGTTCTTCTCATGCACCTTAAGCTGTCTAGAAGCATAAGCCATAACCTTACCTCGTTGCATCAACACACAACCTAGGCCAATTCTAGAAGCATCACAATATATGACATAACCGTCTGACCCCTCTGGTAGAGTCAAAATAGGAGTAGTAGTCAACCTAGTTTTCAATTCTACAAAGTTTTTCTCACAATCATCTGACCATTGAAACTTGACTTTCTTTTGAGTCAACTTAGTCAATGGAGAGGCTATGGATGAGAATCCTTCCACGAACCTTCTGTAATAACCCGCTAGACCCAAGAAACTTCTGATATTTATAGAAGAGGTAGGTCTGGGCCATTGTTTCACTGAGTCTATCTTCTAGGAATCCACTTGAATCCCTTCCCTCGACAATATATGCCCAAGGAAAGTAACTGACTGTAACCAAAACTCACATTTGCTAAATTTAGCGAATAACTGGCGGTCCTTAAGAGTTTGCAGAACAACCCTCAAATAGTCAGCATGTTCTTCCTCATTCCTAGAATAAATGAGGATATCATCAATAAAGACTATAACGAACAAGTCTAAATACTGCTTGAACACTCTATTCATCAAATCTATGATAGTTGCAGGAGCATTACTACGAATTCATAATGACCATACCGAGTTTTGAAGGTTGTCTTCGGAATGCCACTATCTCTGACTCTAAGCTGATGATAACCTGATCTGAGATCTATCTTTGAGAAATGACTAGCACCCTGAAGTTGGTCAAACAAGTCATCAATCCTGGGAATGGGATACTTATTCTTGATTATGACCTTGTTCAACTGTCTATAGTCAATGCACATTCTAAGAGAACCATCTTTCTTCTTTACAAATAACACTGGTGCACCCCATGGTGAAATACTAGGTCTGATGAAGCCCTTATCTAGAAGGTCTTTCAATTGCTCTGTCAAAGAGAGGTACTTAGCTTGGATAGTATTGTGGGATGCTATCTTTGCATTGCACAAGTATACTCGGAGGTGGCTTGTGAAGTAGTCCTCTTGAGTATGAAGGATTAATGGTTGAAGCATGCAATTATGAATGTATTATGTTAACTTGCTATGATATAATACTTATGTTGGAATTTATGATATATTTATGTTATTGTTTCTTATGCTTATGTCTTATGTTGACTAACCATTTGAGATGCTTTATCATGTTGTGCTAGCTTTCATACTTGGTACATTTTGTACTAACGCATATTGCCTATATTCTAATCAAATGTAGGGTCTTGGGAGATTGAGTTGCTTGGAGGCTAGGTTCCTAAGTGCAAGAAGACTTGAAGATTGGTGAGTCCTCATAGTTTCGAGGACAAACCCATTTATGTTCCTTTTATGTCTTTTCTTATGTTTTAGACTTTGTATGGGCAGCATCACAATGATTTTTATTCACGTTATTCATAGACGGTTTGAGACAACGTTTTTAGTAAAGACTTCTGCTCGTTATGAAATTGTTTTAGATGGATTGAAAGAAAATTTTAAGTTCTCCCTACTTTTCTATGATCTTATGTTATGATGATGCTATGGGTTGTATGCGACCCCTTCGGGGTCAAGTACGCCACGTTACCTCTAGGAGATACCCCTGGGTCATGACACACTTAGGCAATATTTTAGGGCCTTCAAATGACGGTTCCACCTACGGTCCGTGGATTGGACTATGGTCTGTCTTGTCACTCTGTGGTTTGAGTACTGAAAATCAACTTTCTGACAAGGACCTACGATCGTCCACCTACGTCCTGCTAATGGACCGACGGTTCGTGGTTGGTTCCGTCAATGGATTATTCTGCACTTTTCAGCTCTTATCTCTCTCAACCGCTTCCGAACCAATTTCTTGCAAAGATTACTTCAAAACCATCAGTTCTAATAATAAAACAGCCTACGACTCACACAAACACTAAGTGAAATGTATCAATAATACCATAAACTCACGGTACACCAACACTCTATACTTAAACTTGTTGTTTGTCCTCAAGTGACACACTAACACTCTAAATGACACTTATGTAGAAGCAAACATACAAACTCAAGCAACATATGGCTTTCTCAATCAATTCCATCACCTAGTGCAAATGTTTTCGTCTAGACTCAACAAGCTAACTCATGTGGATCAAAATATCATAGACCGACCAATAGACATCACAACACACCTTTCAACAATCACCAAGCTACCAACTCTCCAACAAAGTGACTAGTGCCCTCACTTCAAAGAGATCCTTTTTCACACCATAAATCTGATTTTTAAGTTTAAGGATTTAGACAACCTTCACGCTCAGAAGTGAATTCAAATACCGTTAGTGCTCAATACAATAGGTTTGGTCCAAAGGGTGGGTCACAGACGGATTTCTCAGTTATCAAAAAAATTTTAAAAAATACCATAGGCTTGCCCTTATTTTCACTGCACAGACTCTCCAAACTAATCATTAGGATCACTAGAAGACGTTCCTAGCTTGAAACGTAGTGTCACGACCCAAGCCTAGGGCCTAGACGTGACATGGCGAATGAGGAACCCGAAGGAACCCCAAACAAGCCTCTCAAACTTGTCATCACACTTCATCGGTCGCGGAAGTACATTCAACATTAATTAACGGGAAAATAGGGACTAAGGGCAAACCATTTCAAAATGACATCATAGAACAAGAGTCAAGCTCATTTACAAAATACTTGTCCAACGCACACCTCTACATACATAGAAAGGACGGGGGCCATGACATACTACCGGCTCCCCTCATAGTCAAAATACAATTGCAAGCTAAAGTCTCAAAACATAGGAGTAGGAAACATAACATAGCCCTCGAATCATTGAGGACTCACCAACAAACTCGGATAAGCACCGTACTAGCCACGTGAATGGAGAGAAGGATCAAGAGTAGCTCTGGTCCCTACATGGTGACATCATGTAGGCAAAATATGCGTTAGTTCTTGGAATGTACTAAGTATGCGGGGTGCAACACAACAATAGACAAGGACACAATCGAAATACAATAAATAGTTTCATAGGCATTATGAATAACAATATGAGGATGCATGATCAAAGTGAAGTCAAAACATGTTTAAGTAAATCTATACTAATAGTAGATATCATATGTGTATGCATGATCCAACCAATCTATAACCCCAACTTAGGATGGGGGATGCCGTTCACACCCGGACACCCTGGTGGCAAGGTATAAACCCCTCACATGGTTGATGTTGGTCACACCCCAAGCATCCTAGGTGGTGAGATATAAACCTCTCACATGGTTGATATTGGTCACACCCCAAGCATCCTAGGTGGTGAGATATAAGCCTCTCACATGGTTGTCCGGTTCTTTTCCCCCGGACTGGGCATGGTCATGCAACACTTTATATAGGAAATTCCCATTAGGCTCTAATGCAATCTCACGTATGGAATGAACATATACACAAGCTTAGTTTGTCATCAACACATCTCTGGATTTCCATACATCTCATAACTCAAGCTTTAAAGCATCGATTCATCAATTCTCCATAGTTGGACATTTTGTCAAACACCTTGAAGGCATGTAATGGAATCAAAGAGCATGGAAAATAGGGTAGTAATTATGCAGCCAAACCAGTGAACAACCTACAACAACACATTTTAACACCCACAATACCACATGAAAATCTCCACATCCATTCCAAATTTAAATTCAAGTTCTAGAGTCACAACATGCTCAAAACAATCACTTTGCATGTTTAAAATTCAATGTGCAGGAAATTATTACAAAGAACAAGACTAATTTATGAATCTTAACTTAAACCATGAATTAGTGAGTAGAATAGAGTCTAGGCACTATGGGTGGAAGGACCCATGAGTTCAACACCACATACCTTGAGTTTTTATGAAGGTCTTGAGAGTGTCTTCAATGGAAGCTTGGAACTTGGAGCAAGAGTCTCTTCAATCTTGAGGAAGGTTTTGGATTAGGGTTCTTGAGAGAACTTGAGAGAAAATGTGTCTAAGTATGGGAGAGGTGTTTTGGGAAATGTTTTAGAGATGGGAATTGAACTAATGGTATATAGGAAATAACATATGCCCTTTGGAAAAATGGTCCAACACTTAGAAAAAAAAATGAGGCGGGTGAACAGTAAAAACGCTCACTGGAAATTGCATTTCCTGCCGGAAAGATTTTACGAAAATGGGCATAGGTTTTTCGTCGGAACTCCGAATGAGGTGAAACGAAGTGCGTTAGGTAGCTAACTCAAAGGGATTTCCATGGATATGTTATGGGCCACCCAATTATTTGTGTGCTAGGAGATATGACCCTCCAAAGTAGACCCTCGAAAAAGGCTTCACTTGGAAATTTCGGATTTTGATACGGTTGCTCTAAAATTTGGGTTAGACCCATTTCCCACTCAATTTGACCCCCTAAACAATAATATGAAGTCGGATTTTTGAAAAACGAAATGGATTTTTCTAGATATAGCTAAACAAGTTTCCGGTAACTTCCGAAGCACATTTTTAAGAACTTTTTGGGTCATTTCACGTAGGCTCAGGGTCAACTAGGGTACATTTAGGTACTTTTAATGACTTTTCTACCCTCCTTGACATAACATTGGCTGCTTACCTTTTTTTTCAACCAATTCTTGACATATTTTTCTTTTCTGCTTTTTTCCTTAAATTTCTTCGGCCTAGATGTGAGTTTGACTTTATCGCTCTTCTTTTTCACTTTTTTTTTCATTGTTTGTTATTCAGCATCATTATCATTCTTTTTGTTTCTTTTGAACTTAGTCACATCATTTTCTATCATTTTTCTTCTACTACGCAACTCTTTTCATACCCTTTTTCTTTTGTTTTCCTTTTTCGCAGCCACCCTCAACTTTTGTATTTTGCATGAGTTGAGGTACACAATATCCGATGTCGAACCATGGCCAAGATTAAGGTAACTTTTTGAATTAGCCACCCTCAACTTAGGCTTTTGGCCTAAGTCAAGGTGCACATGTCTAAGGAGGAACCAGGGCCAAAACAATCTTTTAGGGAAGGTGGGTTCGGTGTATTGAAAGAAATGGTCTATTTTAGGCTCAAACATTTGGATCAAAAGGAGCACTGATTTATTTTGGTTGAATTATTTTAGGCTTAACTGGACTCATTTGAACAAGGGCCTATGATCATTTCCTAATCCCTAGCCTTGATTGTCTTAACAGGACCAAAGGGGAAAGTTTTAGATTGGCACAAACAGTATGAATATACAAAATCCAATTACACACTCTTGGCACATTGTTTCATTACCAGATTATTGAATTACCCAGTTCAAGTTTTTAGCTTATGTCATGCTATCATACCAGTTCCTTATCTTGTCACAGGTAGATCCAACACATTCAACTCATCAAACCTATAGATCTAGCACATTTCAAAATTTTGGACAGGTATCAATTTCATGCTCGTATGCCATCATGCTTTCATTCTTCTACTTACTTCTACACATACAATCCTAAACATGCTGGTTCAACATAAGAGTATATCAGTCAGTTGAGGAAAAATAACACAGGCAAGAAAACTGAATGAAGGATTATGAGTTGGGTTACTGAGAGTTCATTCTATCACTCACAATCCATTTACCCCACCCCAACAAAATATGGTGCAATATTCCTCAATGCACAGATAATAAAAAAATAAAGCATAGGGTGAAGCAAACCTGTATGCGCCGAAGACCCATCAAGAAGCGCGTGGCTTTGAATTCCCAGAACCCACTAGATCAATAATAGGCACGCCATCAGTAGCGCCCTCATCAACAATGGGAACACCATCAGTAGTGCTCCTCAGACTAGAAGGACCAACATCAACCTCGCGGGTCCGCTGCTACTGCATTTCCTCATCAATGATAAATTGTCTCTGGGCCGCCTCAAACTGCTGCTACTCTCTCTTTCGTGCTTGTTGAGCCTCATCAACATGAGAAGTGTGGTCTGAAGTGCAGTGGCACTTCCCAGCAGTGCGAGAGGGGTCAGGTGGTACAGTTTCACCAAAATGGCAGTAATCACAACCTCGTCCTCCTCAAAATCTAGTGCAGCCTCCGGTACAGTTTCAACGGGAGCTAGAAGGGAAGCAACATCAGCATGGACGCTGGCCAACTCAATCTGGAATGTAGTGACGTCAATGGTAGGTGCAGGCCTCTACAACACTCTAAGCTTGAATGCATCTATGCGCTTGTTGATCGCCCGAATCTTCACATCCATCATGCACTCCATTCTAGGCTCACACTCCTCCATGGATCGCAATATCTAGGGCCTAATGTGCCACAACAATGTAGTCATCTGGGTCTCCAACTTATGGACTAAGGCCAGAGGGACTAGAGTGGACCCTGAAGAAGGAGTAGCTCGGGATGAGCTAGTAGGTTGGCCTCATCTTGAATGAGACCAATGTCCACAGTGTTGGTCACCTCAAGCAACCTATCAAATGCCAAATAGGCACTAAAGTCTCCGTGTAGAGATGGAATATCAGACAAGGGAATAGCATAGTAGTGGTGGTCCTAAAGGTCCTCTCATGAATCTCGACGATCAGAATAAGGGTGAAGATTAGCTCAAGTCCTTCCATAATAGATGCTATCATCATAGCTCGGTTCCAAGTAAAAACATTGTTCGCTTGTGTAAGCGGCAGTCTAGTATGAACCACGGACCAAAAGAAATTCATGATGAAGCTCAGGGTTGCCTTTTTGATAGGCATTTTCATGTTCTTCATCCACTTTGTCTCCTCTCTATGCTCAGCTATGTGATGGGCCATCCATCTCAGCAATGTCTCTCTCTTCTCGGCATCCCTCTGTAATACCCCACTCTGAACAATAACCATCATGTAGTCGTACTATTTTGTATTAATCAGCAGAGTGTGGGTTCGGCCATAAATAAAACGATAAATGGTAGCCTCAGAGATATCCATGGATAAGTTTTATACCAGTGTTGCCTGAAGTGGGGGCTGGGCCAGTGGTTTAGCCATTTTAGGAATAGGATTGCGGAAAGTGGCGGCGTATGAGGCATAACACTCACGGGTTATCTCCTCACTAAAGTTGCCCGGGCTCCGAGCCATCCACTCACATTTGTGCCTCTTGAACAACTCTTTAATAACGGGCACGGTATGAATGTTCCCTGTGAATACCCGACGCTTCTCAATACTGATTCTAGCCATCTTCCTATGTTCATTGAGCACCTTCTCGTCATCATATATGTGATACTGACCCTAAACACACCACCTATTTGGCTTGGTGGCATTGAAAACCGACTCAACTCTAGGGGTCCTGGGTATCCCCCGTGTTATCGACATCGGAAGAAGAGAAAAAAGAACCGCTCGCACTAGAGCTGGACTGAGACTAGGAGCCGCACTGCGACTCTACTGCTTTTGTGGCCCCATCCTCAGACTGGGGTCAGTGACCTAGACCTTGTCACTAGAAATAAGTATTTGCCGGGCGCGGTTCATCGTAGTCCGGGGGGCAGTGGGGGAGTCTTTAGTGGCCTCAGGGACGTACTTGTCCTCACTAAAGTTCACGACCATACGGTGGGACGGGGCAACAGACTTAGCCTTGCTACCCCACATATAATTGAGGTTGTTTCAGTGTCGTTGTACCTGTAGAAGACTAGTTAGTATCTAAACAACATAAGAATGCCCAAGAAAAATTTTTAGAACAAGATTAGGACTCGGGCAAAAACTCAAAAAAAAATTCAGGCAGTAGAAGGTTTGGTGACCCACGGTGGGTACCTACGGTCCATCGATGGTGTGATGGTCCATCGGTCCCCTCCGTAGGTCATACGGTCCATTTTTTGGTTCTCTGAAGTTGGAACCACGGATGTGCAGAACGGTTCGTCAATGGAACGATGGACCGTAGTCAACACCGTGGTTCACCACTTAGCAAATATATTTGGGAAGGTTAGTGACAGACCACGACCTACGGTCCATCGGTTCTGGCCGTGTACCAAAACTGTTCTAGGTATTGATATCAAACTTTCATCCAACACAATTACTTCAACAATCATTCAACCAATCTAAGTCTAAACATGCATTTCAACATATTACTCAATAGTTCATCATCCGTAGAGTTTCAATTTATGTAAAATTCAAAGCAACCCAAGGAAACATTGAAGCCCTAACTCAAAACTCTCAATTAGACCTATCAGACCATTTATTCAATTCAACTTAACTACACACTCACACACCATCATTCAAAGGGTATTATCTATGCTAGATTCAACCAATTATGAAAGAATTTGAATTACCCAAGGTCAAGTTCAACGTTGTGACTTCAAGTTTAAATAATGAAAGATTCAAAGTTTGGGAGAAATCGTTTACCTTACAAGAAAACAATGTTGGTGAGTGTGTGATCAAATGCAAATGCTCCTAGACCAACGGTGACACTGAACCCGAACCTTGAAAGCTTTTGGAGAGAAAATGGGAGTGAGGAAAGGAAGCTTTGTGAATTTGGGAGAATGGGGGAAATAAAATTGGAAGGGAAGGATATGGGGAGGGGGGGATGGGGAAGATTAAGGGGTGAATATGGGGTAATTGATCGATTTGTAACGGCTGGGGGGGGGGGGAAGAGGGAAGTGGGAAATGAATTTAAAATGAAGGGCTATATTTAATTGGGGTCTGGGTCGGGTCATCAAAAACCTTAACTTGGACCCAAGAGACCCCCATCAACGGTCCGTGGGTTGACCTACGGTCCGTCAATGGGATCGTAGTTCACTCCAACACTTAGAAATTTTTTGAATACATACCTGGGATCTACGGATGCCATCCACGATCCGTGGTTGGACCGACGGACCATCAATGGGATCTGTAGATCACTACATCAACTTATTTTTTGCAGATTTTCCTTTTCGTTCCTATACACGTAGCAAACCTTAGGATTTCTTTTTACATTTTCTAGATACTTTTTAGACGCGAAACCCTATTCTATCTATATCTAGTCAACACTAAACATAAAATTAATAAACATCTATCTAAAAACTAAAATTTTAAGAAAACTCTTGTATCGAGAAGAAAAACTCCTATAGTTGGCAAGAATTTACATCTTACGTTGCCTCCTAAGAAGCGCTTGATTTAACGTCACGGTATGACGCATACACCTTAGTTACTTAGACTTCACTAATATCCCATTCCTCTACCACTTCATTGATAATCTCAGATTTTCCCAAGTACTTTTTGATCCTTTGACTGTTCACCTTGAACCTCGTTCCTTCCTTGTTCTCGAGTTCAACCGCTCCATGTGGAAACACTTGGGTTACTCTGAATTGCCCGGTCCACTTGAACTTGAGTTTGCCAGGAAACAAGTGCAACCTTGAGTTAAAGAAGATCATCAAATAACCGGCAACAAATTTGCGCTTTTCAATTTTTTGATCATGGTACTTCTTCATCTTTTCCTTGTACATGGCTGAACTCTTATAGGTTTTTAGGCGAAACTCATCAAGCTCGTTCATCTCATTCAGTTTTTGACTTGAAGCGGCGCCCCGATCCAAATTCAACTTCTTTAGTGTCCACATTGCTTTATGCTCTAGGTCTACAAGTAAATGATATGAATTCCCATATACAAGTTGATAGGGGGACATACTTATGGGAGTTTTGAATGCAATGCGATAAGCCCATAGAGTATCATCAACCCTTCTAGACCAATCAGTTTTGTTGGCATTCAGAGTCTTTGCAAGGATTTGCTTTAGGTTGAACCCATTGGTAGCCCCCTAAAGTTGGCATCAATTTTCACTTACACACCTTAACTAGGCTTTGTTCATTTTAGACGCCTCATGTTGAGCTCTGTGTCATTTTGACAATTTTTACCGACTTGACATATTGTGTGTTGCACCCATTTTGAGCGCGTGAGGGTATTTTTTCTGGAATTTTTAAAATTTCTTTCTTTCTTCACTTTTTAGACCTACCACTAATTCCACCTTCCACCATGAAAATTCATGATAAAAACCTTAAAAAATATATGAAAAAAAAAAAACTATCACACTAATTTTAAAAATGTTTATAAGAACAAAATTTTTAAAAATCATCACACTAAATTTGAAAAGATATTTTAGAACAAGACACATTTTTTTTCAAAAAAGTAGAAGAAGAATGTCATATATGATTTTTAAAATCAAATTCACAACAAAAAAAGAAAAAAACACCTAAAATCTAATTATTTTTAAGTAAAAAAAATTTGGACGAAAAAACTAAAAAATGGCTGTAGGGTTGGGGAGGCAAAAGGGATGTAAGGCAGATGGGGTAGGGGTGGGGTGATGTAAGGTGGGGTGGGATAGTAGAAAATAGGTAATTTTATTCATTTATTTTTGCTGAAAAATTAGTTTCTTTATAGTAATTTATTTTAAAATTATTATTTTTACACTCAAATGCCGCATGTCAACTTTTAATTAGTCAACATGTCATGTCATCCACAAGTGTATTACACACACTTTGTAATTTTAGCTGATTCTCAAAAAGGTGTCAAAATGACACAGTGGACCCTTACTTGAGGTGTTTAAAATGAACAAAGCCTACTTGAGGTGTCTAACTAAAAATTGGTGCCAGCTTTAGAGGGATGCTGATGGGTTCAACCTTTGCTATATCTCTCTATTTGACACCTCTACTTGCCCACTAGACTGCGGATAATACGGAGTGGCTACATTGTGATGAACCCCAATAATCTCTAGCAACGCCTTGAACAACTTGTTACAAAAGTGAGAACCTCCATCACTGATAATTGCCCTGTGTCACGCCTCAAATCCCATTAAGACGGACATGCACTCGATGCCCTAAAGGCCCGAGAGAACCAACATGTAACATGTGCTTACTATGCATATAACTATGACAATCTTGTGACAAGTTCACATAGGATGTAGCGATTCGAACCCACATAAGTAGACCCAAACTTATACACAAAACTTGGCCATTGAGGCCACAACTTGTTAAGACGCAACTGAACCATATACACAAATCTGCAAAGCCTCTAAATATAGAAAACCTCAGAGTAGGTCGGGAAAGACCCCGCCTTACCCTTCACTACGATACAATACCAAAATGAATCTACCAAGGACTTAGTAAAGCTCCGAATCAACTTGGCGCTCACCAAAAGTAGCTAAGTGTCGTGTGCTCCTATTGAAGAGGTCTACTAGCTGGAGTACATGTGCCTGCATCATGAAATGCAGCGTCCCCCACGAGGAACGTCAGGACGAAAAAATGTACTGAATATGTAAGGCAATAACATATATAAAATAAGAGTGTGTGCATAAATCAGAATAGAAAATCACATTTGTTAAATCTTGTGGGATCATGTATGTTACATTCTTGTCTTTACCTTTCTGTGTGTTATGATCTTTATAAGGCATGTGATATGAATGACTAGCTGATCAGTGGTAGAAGAGGATGACCCGTGCTAGGCATTTTAACCCTGGGATGCGGTCCTCATATTTACACAAATTGGGATCGGCCCATGCTAGGATTTCGCCCCTGAGCTGCCACCTTTCTATACCTATTGGGATCGGCCCATGCTAGGCTTTCGCCCCTGAGTTGCCACCCTTAATTATACAGATTGCTTCACTTAGATTCTTTAATCTTTGAGATTGTTGTTTTGGTGGTCATAATCATTTTTTATATTTGGAACTATGGACCAGTAGTAGAAGACATGAAAATAATACTTCAAGGCAGTAACAATGACATAAGGAGCTATGTAACATAAATGCATTACTTGTGAGCTTAAATGACACAATTGTCTTCAACTGAATAAGAAGAGGATTCACCAAACTTGCTTTTGCAATTACCATTTCTATATCAGCACATAGGAGGATAATTACACAAGTATAGATTACTGAACATATAATGAAGTAATTCTATACACCAAGGAGAGGGGGAAGTATTGTTAGCTATTTGGAGATCGTACGATGCCACTATGTTTCCTTTACTAGGAATAGAACTTAGGAAATTTACTTATTGATATTAATCGCAAGTATCAGATTTCATGCCGGAGAATATTGAATCGAATAACCTTACATACCTTATCCTCTGACCAATACAACTATCACGATTCAGCCTCCCCTTTTAGGTTTTAATCTACAATATAAGTCATCAAAAACTTAAATTAGTAGCTATCACACCGTGAGCCTCATAAAACAGTAGCTAACTATAACGGATAATGAGCCCATACAGCCCTTAAAACAATGTGTATCACCACATCCTCTTTTTCTACCCAATACATACATTATATATCCTTTTCCAAGATTACCCAAAATGCACCAACAACAATACACATAAAACAGCCTCAAATATTCTTTATCATACAATCAATTATTGAACTCACCAACCCCTTGAGTTCCTTATGACAGCACACCCATAATTCCTCACTCAAACTCATACATAAGGAGGAAGAAAATGGAGCAGTCACCTTACCTCAATTTCTGCAACTTCTCCTTATAACTTGAATTCCTCAAGAACTTCAACTTCCCTTCACACTTAAACCAAAGAAGAAGGGAAAAGTATCTCCATAATTAAGGAAAGTGAGCAGTAGCTTGTGGGAACTTCTGCCTTGTACTTATAATTAAGCATGAATAACATGTTTTCTAGTCTTCCATGGGAGAATTAAACTAAATCCATAAGTGTTTCTCTTACCTTGGTTTGCAGATATGAGGGTTTCTCTAAGAACACTAGAAGGAACTTTAAGGCTGCTGTTTTAATCCTTAAGAGAAAAGAGAGAGAGAGAGAGTTGGAGTTAATTCTCAATATTGTGTGTTAAAAATGACTGAGAATAGCAGCCAATATATCTTATATAGAACTTTCTTCACCTTGAAGAATATCCTCTAGAACCTCCTTTTTTTGGTCCATTTTCAGCCACTAATTGGTCAATAGGTGATGCACCTGCTTATGTACATCAAGCAACTCAAAAGGTCAAACTAGGTGATGCACCTACTTGCTTTCACTTGGGCTTAAATATATTAGGCCTTGGCAGATTTGGCTGCTGGGCTTTAATTTCATTTTCATTTTATTTAAGGGCAAATTACAGAAATCACATACTTTTAAGGTAAAATTACAATCTATCCCTTAAAAGTTTATAATTACAGAAATCCCTCAAATGGATACAATAATATAAGCGCTGATACATTAATCTGATGCGCGAGATACATTAATCGTTAAGTAAGATACATTATATTTTATACATGACACTAATCTGATGTACATTTTATACATGATACACTAATCTGATGCACTGATACATTAATCTAATGCGCGAGATACACTAATCTGATGCGTGAAAATGAGGGATTTTGGAGATTTGTAAAACTTATAGGGGATAATGGTAATAAGTAAACTAAAATGTGGGATTTTCGTAATTAATCCTTTATTTAACTTAGTTTGGGCCTCAAGTGAGTCCATTAGCATAGGCCCAAATCTGATCCATAAACCTTGGCCTTTTTAACTAGATCCATATAGCTAAAGTAGGTGATGCACCTACTTGGTCCTTTGGACTGGTCAATAAGTCAAAGTAGGTGATGCACCTACTTGTCACCTACTAGCTTAGTTAAGTCAAGCAAGCAGCTCACTTATTTTATTCCATTTCCTAAATATTAATCCCTTTTGATTTAACTTAGCACTTAACTTTCAACTTTAAGCTCAATTACCACCTTACTGTCTCGAGTTTAAATACTCCCGTTAGAGTTAACTTGAAGGCACATGCTGAAACGTGCAATGCATCACATCACCTTCCGATGTTGTTTAAACCAACGCTAATCATATAAGAAACGTAGTACCTCACCTATACTATAAGGCAATGTCAAGTATCACAAGAATAGAACAAACATATGCATAATACGGGCTGTTACACCCTGGGTGTACCAAATCTGGAGAAGATACACTTTTTCAGAAATGCGGTGACACTCTTTCCCTTATTGTTTGAAAGTGCAATTGCTTCCACCCATTTCGATACATAGTCAACTACAACAAGAATATACTTCATCCCATGCGAATTCACAAACGAACCCATGAAGTCAAGACCCAAACATTGAATAGTTCTATCACCAATATCGGGTTCATAGGTAGTTCTTGCTTCTTTGAAATTCCTCCTTCTTGTTGGAAACGATCACAAGACTTGGCGAAATCATGAGCATCTTGGTGGATGGTAGGGTCAGTAATACCCACACTGCAAGATCTTATGAGCAGTTTGAATACCACTATGGTGCCCACAAACAGGCGATGAATGACACGCCTCAAGTATACTCATCATCTCAACCTTAGGTACGCAACGACGAATAATCTCATTAACACAAACACGAAAAAAGTAAGGCTCATCCCAAAAGAACCTCTTCACATCAGAGATAAACGTTTTCCTTTGGTGAAATGACAAATCCTATGGAACCAAATCACTTGCCAAGTATTTAGCAAAATCTCCAAACCAAGGGATAAGATCATAAGAAGTAGCCAATACATGTTCAACAGGGAATGCATCATTAATCTCAGCCCCATCTCCTAACTTAAGCATAACTTCCTCCTCTAATATGGACAAATGATAGGTGACTTGATTTTTTGTTCCCTTTCTATCCTTACCTCAAAATCGAACTCTTGCAACAAAAGCACCCATCTAATCAACCTTGGTTTTGCATCCTTTTTAGCCATCAGATACCTCAATGTAGAATAGTCAGTATGCACTATGACCTTAGTACCAAGAAAGTAGGATCTAAATTTCTCAAATGTGAAAACAACAATAAGGAGTTCCTAGTCAGTCACACTATAGTTCTTTTAAGCCATATTCAGAGCTTTGCTGGCATAATAAATCAGATGAAGAATCTTCTCACGCCTCTGTCCCAATACTACACCAAGCGCTGCCCTACTCGCATCTCATATCACTTCTAACGGTTGTCCCCAATCCTGTGAAATAATGATAGGTGTCGAAGTTAACCTTTCTTTCAACTCTCCAAATGCTCTCAGACAAGCATCATCAAAATCAAACTTACACTCCTTTTCAAGTAGCTTGCACAATAGGTGTGCAATTTTTGAGAAATCTTTTATGAACCTCCGGTATAAATCTACATGACCAAGAAAGCTTTGAACACCTTTTACAGAGATGGGTGGTGAAAGTTTTTCGATTACCTCAACATTGGCACTATCAACCTCAATACCTTTTTGCGAAATCCGATGAACCAGAACTATACCCTCTTTTACCATGAAGTGGCATTTTTCCCAATTGAGCACAAGATTGCATTCTTCACACAATTTTAGTACCTTAGCCAAATGTGCCAAACAATCATCAAACGAGTCACCTACCACATATAAATCATCCACAAATACATCTATTGTTTCCTCCATCATATGTGAAAATATCGACATCAT
Source organism: Solanum okadae (assembly GCA_036553675.1). Taxonomy (NCBI): domain Eukaryota; kingdom Viridiplantae; phylum Streptophyta; class Magnoliopsida; order Solanales; family Solanaceae; genus Solanum; species Solanum okadae. The sequence continues at coordinate 13,193,807 of CM071683.1, forward strand.
ACACCGCTGAAAGGTTGCTGGAGCATTACATAACCTGAACGACATCCTTTTGAAGGTAAAAGTACCATATGGACAAGTGAATGTGGTATTCTCTTGATCTTCTAGAGCTATGGAGATTCTATTGTAGCTCCAATACCAATGTAGAAAACAATACCAACCCTTACCAATAAGACAATCCAACATCTGGACCATGAAAGGCATCGGAAAATTATCTTTTTCTGTCCATGCATTTAGCTTACGGTAATCCATGCATACGCTCCACCCAATCACTGGCCTCACTAGAACCAACTCATTTTTCGCATTAGGGACCATAGGGATCCCACCTTTCTTAGGTACACACTGAACAGGGCAGACCCAACTACTATAAACAATGGGGTATATGACTTCAACATCCAGTCATTTAATAATCTCTTTTTTCACTATCTCTTGCATAGGGGGATTCAGTTTCCTTTGATGCTCAATACTTAGCTTGTTGTCCGGCATGCGTTGACTTTTGTGAGAACAAATTCCCGGGGGAATCCCAATAATGTGTCCAATAGTCCATCCAATAGCCCTCTTAAACCTTTTTAGTACCGATACCAAGGCCTCTATTTTCCCTTCACTCAAGTCAGCACAATGATTACATGCAAAGTGCTATTTTGTTCCAAGAATACATACTTCAAATTGGATGGAAGAGCCTTAGGTTCTAGTTTTGGAGGCTCATAAATAGACGGTTTTGCAGGTGGGGTGTCACGATTCTTCATATCTAATTCCAAACATTTTGGCTTGAAACAAAACTCGAACCTATCAAGGGCAACAACTAGCTCATCATACTCATCAATACCATCACTGCCAAAATTCATCATCATCACTGCTAGCGCATCAACACCTAACCTTTCCTCAATGGACACCTCAGATTCTTGCCCCATAATGTGATTCACCACATATACTGTTTAAAGATCACTTTCATGTTTTATAGACCTACAAATGTTAAAAGTTACCTCCTCATTATTTAAGCGTAACTTCATCTTCCTTTTCTCTATATCAACCAACGCACGCCTAGTAGCAAGAAATGGTCTTGCTAAGTGATGAAACCTCAAAATCAACCTCACAATCTAAGATCACAAAGTACGCCGGAAAGATGAATTACTCTACTTTCACAAGGACATCTTGCAGTATTCCAATGGGCCTCTTCACAGTTCTATCAACCATAAGTGAACACATCGCAGTCGGTTTCGGAGCTCCTAAACCCAACTTCTTATAAATCAACAATGGCATCAAATTAATCTTGGCACCCAAATCACACAAGGCCTTTGCAAAGTGCAACATAGCGATGGTTCAACGAATAGTGAAAGCTCCAGGATCCTATTTCTTTTGCACAAGCAACCTAGTAGAAATAACACTACAATGTGATTTTCGTTGGGACTGAAGTCAAAGAACCTAAGAAAATTTTCTAACCTGTTGTTCATCAAAATCACAAGAGAAAACCTTGGTCCTTCTAGCTGGAAGTCCAGACATCCTACCTTGTGGTGAGTAATTAAAGCTTGTTTTTCTTAGCTGAGTAGTGTTTAGTACTTTTAGAATTTCTCATTATGTATAACTCTTTTTTCAGTGAATAAATATGATTTGGAAAGCCGATTCCTATACCTACAACGCTTCTGTTTATGGTAAACTCTAATTTAGCTATTATGACTACGAAATAAGGGACGCAACATATGACATGTTTTGTCCAGATTTTGGAATTTGAAATCCTGTATTTTCAACTGTTAGTGTTTTAACTATATCTTTTTGTACAAAGCGACTTTTGCGGTGATTCTTGATTATTTACAAGCTTAAGAGATGTACCTACATCATTTATGAAGGATATAAATTCCATTTTGGCCGTTTTCTGTTTCAAATCTAAGTTGCAACATGAAGTGCTTTTATTGGGCAGAATTTCTATTTTTGGAGTATAGTCGTATTTATACAGGCTAGGCTTACTTGTGATGATAACCCTGTGTTACGCCATCATTATTGAGCTACTAGAAAATAAATAATTATTGAATTCATTTTTTAAGGTTGTATATCCTCGTGTACGAGTTAAAGACTTGGATATGTTGGTTGGTCTACGATTTGAACTCGTGAAGTTGCGTTGGACTATTTTTGTGCTAAAGAACTGAGGTTTGTGTATAAACTTATACTTTTACTCTTTTTACCTTCCGGTATATCTGAAAGTTTACTTTGGTACCTTGGTTACCTCTTGTCGCTTTGCATTATCGTATTGGTATTCTTTAATACATTAAAATCGCTTGTGTAACTCGCCCACTTGTACGGATTGTTTGATCACTTGACACTCTTGTTGGGACCTTGTCCTTCTTGTGGCTGTGACTTTGTCACTCTTGGCATGCCTCTTGATTCGGATCATTTACCATCTTGACTCTTGATTTTTAGTCTGTCTTAAGAATGGAAGTTGTCCATTTTAAGTACTAACTAGGAAGCCATTTTTATTATGGTTCTTGGTTCTCTTGATTATTGGGTTTTGAACCTTCTTGATACCTGCTTGTGCTTGGTGTGACAACATGATCTATATATTTGGCGAGCCTTGTTGTTGAATCTCTTGGAAAACTGTGCTATGAACGTTCTTGACATTTGGATCTTTAAATATAAAACTTGATACTCTTTATATATTGTTTACTTGATTTATTTATTATGTTCAATTATACTGCCCTTGACTTGAGAATGATAACTTGCTGAATTTGAGGGCTCCAAACCTTTAGTTTTTACACCACTAAGCTATATGCTTAGCGATAGTTGTTTCTATCGTAGGGGCTATTCGAGATGACGCTTGAAGCTGGCCATTGGAGATGGATGTTTTGAGAGCCTTAAGGAAGATCACATTTGCATATAGGCATCTATATTTTGTATAAACCTTGGGACTTGTACATATTCTATGTGTTGTATATTTATATGGGATTTTGAGGGCTGATTTGATTATGTCACCATGAGTTGTAATATAAATATGGCTATATGTTTTGTTCTTTTTGGGGTGTGTAAACCCAAGTCTTGTAATATTCTTGTTATTTCATCCTTGAGTGTGAGGATAATATATATACATGAAAAGCTCATCAGTTATTTGCTTAAATTACTTTTTGGAGGTCATTATGCATCTAATCCCTCTACTAGATTATAATCAGTATGCCCTCGTTAATCGCTTTTAAGTGTCGCAAGTATAAGTTAAGTCTCTTTAAAAAGGGTCACTACAGTTTCATTGACCTTGACGCCAATTATCCGAATGGAACCTTGGGCGTTGGTTCGAAAACCCCCCCGTCTGATCATTAACCAAATTCACATCCTCATCATAGTAACATTCCTCAACTAGCAGTGGTGGAGTTCTAGTTATGTAATTTACCGCATTCACTGTATCTGCACTTCCACTCACATGCTTTAATACCAAGCCAATTTCTGTCCTCATTTGTGCCATCTCTTCGCGAATATCATCATTGGATTGACTTGGTGCAGTTTGGACAGTAAGCGTGCTCCTTCCAATATTTTCCTTTCTAGTGCTCCATGCCTTATTATTTGGGAAATCCTGTGAAGTTTTTCGGCGATCTCCTCAAAAGTGCACTCACCATATGACCCTCCAGCAACAGTATCTAACATATCCCTTCCATTGTCAGCCTGTCCTCTATAGAAGTACTCCTTCAATGACTCATCATCTATGTGGTGATCCGAAACACTCCTTGTGAACCCAGTGAACCTATCCCATGTGCTACTTATGGACTCTCTAGGTAGTGCTACGAAATTATTTAGTTTATCCTTGTGATTTAACTTCTTGGACACCAAAAAATACCTTGCTATGAACACCTTATACAACTGGTGCCATGTATAGATCGAATTATAAGGAAGCTCAGAAAACCACACAACAACATCAGCAGACAATGACAATGGGAATACTCTCAAGCCTATAACATCCATATCCAACTCTGGTTTTTCTACACAACTTGCAGACACTTGACAATTTAGCCATGTGAGCGTGTGGGTCTTCCGAAGCCAACCCAACAAACAACCCTCTTGCCATAAGCATTTGTATAAGGCTGTTGGTCACCATAAATATATGCCCTAGAGGTAGAGGAGGGAGAAAAATAGGCCTATCTAATCCAACCGCATCATAGTCAGCCCTATAGTGATCACGAAACCTCGGTGCTAGCGGATTTTGCACCCTTTTTGCATTTCCGAGTAGATTACCACCATGAACCTGAGCGAGCACATCAACAACCCCAGGAGGCTGCAATTCAACTCCATCTTCTTGACCCTCTCTGATTGGATTATTGTGTACCCTTAGATTTGCCATTTTTCTCAAAGTCCTTCTTAGTTCAGGATCGTAGGGGGTCAAGGGTATGCCTAGACTCCGTGTACTTGGCATACACTAGAGTTGAAACATGTAGAAAACTAAAAACAAAACAAAACATAAAATCAGGAAATACTTGACTATAGTTCAATAATGTATTTAAGCATAATCTAAAAGCCATCTTCCCCAACAGCGGCACAAAAATTTGATATACTCAAATTACACCTCTATTAAATAAGCATAATCGATCATTGTCAAATAAAGAACTAAACTTGTAGGTTGGGGTCAATCGATGATTATCTCTTTTTAGTCAAACTATTTTCGAGAAAAGTAAACAATGGGTTTGTTGTAAATAAGTAATAGGTTGTTAATTAGAATGATTAAGTAACAAGTAACCAAGATTCACAAATTGAGATATCAATAAAAGATGGAATGTAGGGTATATGTGTTCCCCACAAGCTCTTAACGCAGTAATCCTATCCTAGTGTTTGACATGCAAGGCCGATAAGTTATGTATCCCTACATGATTGGTAATCTTAATAGGAACTTTCACTCAAGACTTGGTAAATCTACGAGTGTGTGCTTTACTAACCGTTACCTTTACCCCAGATTAGTCACCATGTCAATTAACTTAGGGTATTCATCCTTTCCCCAATTGATTACAGTCAGACTATTAGATAGCAAAAAATCCTTAACTAAATCTCTGTTGTTAAATCTTTTTCTCATTCATTACCCTCTTGGTAAGGTCAAGTAGGAACGAGGCGAGTTCTAACGTTGTGCAACCTCTAAAAATACTTCTAAATGAAAAGATTAACAATCATGCATAAACACTATTCAAGAATTACTTAATTATTATTCATACTTTGTTGATTGCTAATGGTTTCCACAACCCTAGTTGTGGATTTAGCTACTCATGCTTGATAGTTCACAATTCATAATTAGGTTAATAAAATTTATGAACTTACAATTCGAATAGATGAAAACCTAAATCTTTAATTGAAATTCAAAGTATTCTTGCATAAACCAACTTTCGGAAATTAAATTGCTAAGAGTTTGCAAATTAATTCAAAAAACCAAAAACAAAAGTATACAATAATGTCTAACCCTTAAAAATGGAAATTACAACTAATATTTATAGAAAAAGAATCCCAAACTAAGTAGGAAACAAAATAAGGAAATAACTGCTCAAACGCGGTTTCGATCGACGCTTTGACCTACAGACCGTGGATCAACCTACAGTCAGTGGTATCCCTCCGTGGTTCAACACTTAGGCAATATTTTAGGTCCTTCAGACAATGGTTCCACATGCGGTCCGTTGATTGGACTACAGTTTATCCTGTCACTCCGTGGTTTGAGTACTGAAAATCAACTTTCTAACCAGCACCTACAATCATCCACCTACGTCCCGTTAATGGACCTACGGTCCATGGTTGGTTCCGTCAATGGATCCTTCTGCACATTTCAGCCCTTATCTCTCTCAACTACTTCTGAACCAATTTCCTGCAAAGATTACATCAAAACCATCAATTCTAATAATAAGACAGCTCATGACTCACACAAACTCTAAGTGAAATGTATCAATAGTACCGTAAACTCATGGCACACTATTAAGACTGTCGGAAAATTGTAAATACTCATGGTAGCTCATTTAAAAACTTTCATAAGCAAGGTGATACATGTAGAACCTATGGAATATTTCAACTGCTCCAAGACAACACCAACTATGCCATATCTTAAATGACCAAGTCATCCCCAACACCCTACCCTATCAAGACGACATCGAAGGATCGATATATCTGATCGACCACTAGGGATTCACCCATAGAAATGCAAACACGCGCGTGCATAGGCAATGAATCATACTCTAAACCATGTCCGGAATGAAGTAGGTGGTCACATAAGAAAATACATAGCCAAGGTCAAATAATAGTAGATAATTCTTCCATATTGTCCATATCAAACGTTTTCTTTCATCTGACTTCATCTCTTTGATTTTCTAGCTATTCATAATCAATAAGTCTAGTCCCCATTAAAATTGTTCACATATCAATTTATCAAACTCCACACGCTATTCACAGTACTCTATTGAAGCCAACATGCTACTACTAAAAAATAAGCATAACCACACCAATCATTTACATTACTGTGGCTTCCTCTCTTTCCAGTAATCATTCCATGACAAATACGAGTCACACCCAAGATTGATAGAATTAATTCCAAATCTAATAGTACTTTTCCATCGAGGTACAATAATTGAATCACACCCAACGTCACTTTATGCAATCTTTCACATAATAAGTTTCAACTACCATTCAAACCATCATATACCTCATGCCAACATTTAGAGAGATTTTTTGTCACCCCAATAATTATGATATACTATGGGAACATAACATCTATTTACCATCAAGTGTCTATGTAACGCATTACAACAATCTGTGTATTCACATCAATAGAGTAGTTTCAATCTCCTCAAAATCCTCAATAATCATATAGAACTGTAGGTCCATACTATAGCACATTCATAAGTAACCTACCATAATTTAAACAATCTAGCCCCCACATAACAACACAAAATCTTCCACACATCACTGTTTGTCATCCAAACAAAAACCCAATCATCATAAAAGTTGCTAAAAAAGTATGTGCCGAACAAGTTCACATCTCATATTCATATCTGAACTCGAAGGCGAAAATTCATTGTAACGACCTATTCTTGTCGTTATAGAAAAGCCATCGGGGAAAGAATTTGGGCTTGAAATTTTTTAGCCTAGTCCAGATTTGGATGAATTCTGAGTCAGGTAAGGTCTAGGGAAATATGGTAATGAATGGGTGATCTAATTGTGAATTTGATCACATGAGTGGATATCCAAGATGTTAAGGAGCCTATACGGCTTTACGAAATTGAATTCGGGTGAGTAGAACTCCTAAAACTAATTTTGGCGTGAAAGGGTAGTTTTAGAACGTCCTGGTTTGATAGTGTATTGTGAAATGGGGGATTGGAACTCAAATTACGAGCTTATGACTCCGTGCAAGCCTCCAGGGCTGGGCCTCTGTGGCTAGTTGGGGTCCGCCGTAGCGGGCCAGTCGCAACTAAGTCGAGGAAAACCCCAATTTCATTATTTTTCTACAAATTTCATTCTTAAGAGTTAGGAGACAACTCAGGATGATTTTTTGACAGTTTTCGATGATTTTGGTGCTAAAGGTAAAGATTTTAGTTCCACAATCCATTTTTTAATCCGTAGAACTTAGATTCTTGGGTAATTGTTATTGGGGGAGGGTTTTGGCCAGGAGTGGAGCCTTAGATGAGAATGATTTGAGGGAAGAGGACCCTCTTGCACCTCAACAAGGGGTACAAGAGAATATGGAAATCAAAAGTGAGAAGGGATGTTGGACCAGATGAGGAGGTACATGCTGAGACTACAATTATTCCTCCCTTAGACCTAATGTTAGCTCAGCATATCATCTCTTTTCTGAAGGGGTTGGTCGGTCCTAGAATCCTTCCAATAGTGCAAGCTACTCAACCTCCGATCAACCACCCCGTTATTGCTACTATTCCAAGGGTAGATGGAACATTAGCCTTTGATGCCTTCTTATGTCCCTTGTTGGGCTCCGTGATGAATGGTAATGAGCATGAGATATTGACTAAGTTTCTGAAGTTGAAGCCACATGTGTTCTATGGCTGAGAGTGAGGAAGCCTATGAGTTCATTTTGGATTATTATCAGAGGCTTCATAAGTTGGGTATTGTACATCAGCATGGAGTAGAGTTCGTGACCTTCCAACTTCAAGGTGAGGTTAAGCAGTGGTGGAGGGCCTATGTGGAATACAGATCGTCAGTTTTTCCCTCATTCACTTAGACGCAGTTCCATGCTCTGCTTCTGGAAAATTATGTGCCCCGGACTTTGAGGGATTGCAAGAAGGATGAGTTCATGGCTTTGGAGCAGGGTGGTATGTATGTAGCTGCTTATGAGGCTAAGTTCCACGATTTGCCTAGCTATGCTACACAATTGATGACTACTGAGGATGATAGGATTTGTCTATTCGTCAAGGGACTGAACCCCAAACTACAGGTATTGTCTGTTCACATGAACTTTGCAGGGAAAAGTTTTAATGAGGTGACAGATTTTGTGAAGAGTGGAAGGAGTTAGACGTGATGGGCATGCCAAGGCTTTTTCTAAGAAGCCCAAGAGCACTGGTAACTTCCATGGTTCTTACTCCAAAGGTTCAAGTAGGCCGACACTTGTAGCCCAGCCAATTCAGTTAGTCTTGCCCACATCTACAGGTAGTTACTCGGGAACTCCACATCATAATTTTATTCAGGATAGCTAGGGAGCTGCAACTTCGGCAGGCTGCATGCCATCTCTTGACCGCACTTGTTATAATTGTGGAGAACCTAGGCATATGAGGAGAGATTTTCCCCACCTGCACTTGTTATAATTCTGGAGAACCTAGGCATATGAGGAGATATTTTCCCCACCCACACATGTTTGACCCCGTGCAGCAGCAGACTAGAGCAGTGGTACCCGCGGGCAACGGTAATAATGGCAGAGGACGTCCACAAGGTGGTCGAGGAGGGAATCAGCAAGGCCGTGGAGGCTGGGGAAAGGGTAATGCAGGTAGAGGACCAATGCAGCCAGGCAAGAAGGTTGTTCATCCAAATGACAGGGCTCAGTGTTATGCCTCTCCGGGCAAGAGCGAGGTAGAGTCTTCTGACGTAGTGATCAAAAGTACTATTCTTGTCTGTGACCGAATGGCTACTATTTTTTTTTATCCGGGTTCTACTTACTCCTATGTGTTAGTTCAGTTTGCCTTGGAATTTGATGCATTTTGGTATGTACTTGATACCCTCTATCCATGTTTCTACCTAGTTAGAGAGTCTGTCATAGTCACACTTGTATATCGTGTTTGTCCTGTTTTGTTTATGGTTTTCAGACTTGGACTGATTTGGCTCATCTAGATATGAAGGACTTTTATATAATCTTAGGCATGACTTGGTTGTCCTCATATTATGCTCTGCTTAATTGTAATACTAACTCTGTGACTTTAGAGATCCCAGGTAGGGAAAAGTTTGAGTAGGAAGGAGTGTACAAGCCTAAGCCAGCTAAGGTCATATCTTTCTTTCGGGCTAGGAAACTGGTGGGGCAGGGCTGTTTGGCATATTTGGCTCATATTCGGGATGTTGATGTTGAGTTTCCCTCTATTGATTCTATTCATGTGGTGTCTGAATTTAAGGAAGTGTTTCCTACCAATTTGCATTGTATGCCTCAAGATAGAGATATCAATTTCTGTATTGACTTGGAGCCAGGTACTCGCCCCATTTCCATCCCTCCTTATCGCATGGCTCCAGTAGAATTGAGAGAGCTTAAGGATCAAATCTAGGAGCTTCTTGATAAAGATTTCATCCATCCTAGTGCTTCCCCGTGGGGTGCTCCTGTTTTGTTTGTTAATAAAAATGATGGTAGTATGAGGATGTGCATAGACTACCGGCAGTTGAATTGGGTCACCATTCGAAATAAGTAATCATTTCCTCGGATTGATGATCTCTTTGACGAGTTGCAAGGTGCGTCAGTTTTCTCTAAGATTGAACTAAGGTCAGGTTACCATCAGTTAAAGATTAGGCCTGAGGATGTACCCAAAATGGCATTCAGGACCCGCTATGGGTACTACGAGTTTTTTGTGATGTCATTTGGATTGACCAATGCGCCTGTAGCCTTCATGCGTTTGATTAATGGTGTGTCTATACCATTCCCAGATTCTTTTGTTATTGTCTTTATTGATGACATATTGGTTTATTCGAAAAGTGAGGAAGAGCATGCCGACCATCTTCATATAGTTTTGGGTGTCCTCCGGAGACAAAAGTTATATGCAAAATTTTCCAAGTGTGAGTTCTGGTTGACTTCAGTTACCTTTTTGGGGAATGTAGTTTCAAGGGAAGGGGTAATGCTAGATCCCTAAAAGATTGAAGCGATTAAGAATTGGGTCCAGCCTAGCTCTGTTACTGAAGTTAGGAGTTTTGTTGGGCTCTCTAGCTACTATTATCGGTTTGTGAAAAACTTTGCTTCTATTGCCATGCATTTGACAATGCTGACCAAAATAGAGGTGCCTTTCGAGTGGACCGACTAGTGTGAGGAGAGCTTCCAAAGCTTAAGACCCTTCTGACCTCAACATCTATATTGGCACTTCCGGTGGAAGGAAAGGATTTCATTGTTTATTGTGATGCTTCAAATTCGAGTTTGGGTACTATGTGATGCAGGACAAGAATGTTATTCTTATGCATCGCGGGAGCTAAAAGTGTGTCACGATCTAGGCGTACCCCCTAGATGTAACAAGCATAATTAACTTCGAAAGGTCTTATACAAGCCCCTTAGCATATAATAACATATGATAAAAGAAATGATGGGGAAATTTTAAAACTTTATCCGTACAATCAAAGTCTTTTATAAAATCAAGCAGAAGTCTAGACTTGTCTCAATTAGCCATCTATTACAATTCTTGAATCAAAATAGGGACATAGCCCTTACAACATAGTCCGAAAATGAAATGCTAGAAGGGAACTACAAATGACTCATCCGTCCTCGAATCATGAGGAATCACCACAAGCTAGGATAATAGTCGATCCAAGCTTGAACGAAATGAAGATCACCTCAAAGTCCGGACCCTACACTTAGGGAAAATGTAGGAAAATATGGGTTAGTAAAAAAATGCACCAAGTATGATAGTCATGCATAAAATCATGAAAACATGCTAAAGAGGACATTTTAGTTGAAAAGCATGCATTTTACCAAGTTAGAAAATCATCATGAACTTTAGTGTAAAAGCATAAGTCATAAGCATATTCAACATATAGATCATCATAGCATAATAGAACCGTCTCATAAGTAACCCTAAGTCATACTTGAGCAATACATGGATAAGATCCCATAATCCCATCCATACTAAGTACCACTTTTAGGTCACCATAACCATACTCACCATTCTTTGATCTCATCCTTAGTTAATACTCATAGACAAGGAAGCATTCACATTTAATAAGTCATATCAAGGAAAGCAACTCATAGCAACAATCCACATTAATCATACTTTATTTCATCAACCATCATAACATAAAAGGAACTCACCATAACTACTCTCAAAGCCTACTTGTGCAATGCATGAATGAGATCCAATACTCCCACCCACACTAAGTAGAGCTTCTTGAGAAGCCATAGTTCATAATCATTCATTGTGGGGGGTAAGCCTTAACTGGCATAGACCATGTGAGCTAAACATGGAATTCAGTGGACACTTGAGCGCGTGACCACCGCGCGGGCGGATAGCTTAGAAGATGCACGTTTTTGTTCTTTTTTTCTTTCTTTAGCATTCTTGTTGGCCTTTCTCCCTAATCTTGTTCAATACTTGAATTTGCACACCTACACATATGAAACATAGACAATTAATTGCAAAGTTCACATTCAAAACTTGTGTAAATTCATCTCATTTAATTACACATCAAATACCCCCACACTTGAACTTTTGCTCATCCCGAGAAAATTAGAACACTAGACCCCCTCAAGATTTTGACGCACAAGTTACTAGAAATAGTAATTGACTTCAACCATCCGTATATGTGCATGCAACATTCATAGTTAAATGAGTACTCATCGACAATGAAATTTAAGCGAAAATCAATCCATGAATTTTCTCACAACAAAGAAGAGGCAATTTTATCATTAACAAACTTTTATTCATGCATCAGAGACACAATCTCTCATTTCACTCACTCTCACAAAGAAATACATCATGTTTTTTCCAGAATACCATAGTCTTTGCAATTGAGTAATTCTCCACTAATGTAGTCCTTCTCGAGTTAAAATCATGTAGGGCTTGCACAAGTGTAATTTATGATAAGGGTGTTTGTAGAATATGAAAATAAAAAGTCATATCCCCCTTCTCTTTTTCACTCTTTTTGTTTCTTCCTTTTTCTTTTGGCACCTTTCATGTTCTTTTGAAAACACATCCAACAACTTTCATTACTTTTCACACATGGCTATATTCAATTGCTTTTTCTTTTTTTTTCATAATTCAATTCTCTACACTTCCGCTTATAATTCCAATTAAGAGAGTGACAGATAGGGGGATTAGACTAAAGGGATGTATCGGCTAATCAAATAAAATTGATTATTATAAGGCTCAAATTGGTTGACTAGGGATACTTATCATCAATGGTCGGTGAATTTAGGCTAGAAGTTGGTTAATCAAAGAAAGCCTACAATCACATTCTTCCTCAAATAGTCCTAGAATTTCGCCTCAAAAAACTACCATGCCAATTTCTAGATTCTTTCAAACATGAGTATATATCAAGATCTTCTCACCACACAATATTCAAGGATTGATAATGCCTCAACTTCACATGCCAACAAGTAAGAAAATTTTAATTAAGCAAGCAAATCAACCTCTAGATATGAATCAATCAATTTATACCTCTAGCACTTGTTCAACAATTATGCTACGGCTCTTGTCCTAAAAAATGTCTGATTCAAAATAAATACGACTATTCTAAAAGAATCAGACAAGAAACCCATAGAAGCACAACAAAGAAGCTACCCTAGAAAGAAAAAAAATCTTTTTTTCAGTTATTTACAACTCCTTCACCCCCACACTTAAGCTATGACATATCCCCATGACATAAAGAAAATGAAAAAGTAAAGGAAACTTCCCTCACTCTCTTTAGTTGGTGTCGGAAATAATGTCTGGCTCCCTTGTGCGGGCTTGGCCAAGCGCACGCACCCATGTTATGATCTTTTTATCCGACTTGGTTGTCTTAAATGTGAGCTCATCCACCTTCTTCATATTGAATGCTACCTTTTCCTCTCCAATTCTAAGCATCAATTTCCCTTCATACACATCAAGTATTGCTCTACCAGTAGCTAGGAATGGTCGGCCAAGAATTAATGCAACCTCCTTATTTTCTTCCATGTCCACCAAGATAAAATCTACTGGAAACACAAACTTGTCCACCCTAACTAGAACATCTTCAACTATCCCTTCAGGAATAATGGTGGATTGGTCAGCCAACTGTAAGGACATTGGGATAGATTTTATGATTCTGAGCTCTCCTTCCAACTTTTTGAATATGGGCAACGGTAAGAGGTTTATAGAAGCTCCTGAGTCACAAAAGGATTTCTCAAATCTAGTAGCCCCTAACGCACATGGAATAGTGAAACTACCTAGATCACCACATTTCTGAGGTAATTTATTTTGAAGGATGGTACTACAATGAGCATTCAACTTGACTACTAATGTTTTCTCCAATTTTCTCTTGCTGGATAAAACTTCCTTCAAAAATTTAGCATATCCAGGCATCTGAGTGATTGCCTCAGTGAAAGGAATATTCACATGTAGTTGCTTCAGCATCTCTAAGAACTTCCAAAATACTTGTGAAGCTTCTCTCATTTCATTTTTTGAGGTAAAGGCAATGCAGGCATGTATTTAGAAACAATTTCTAGTTTTGATTCTCCTTTCCTTTCTGAATTTTGTTGGACTTCCATATTACTTTTTTACTTCCTTGTTTCTCATCTTGGCTCTTTGTAACTTCACAAGATTTGATGTTACAATTATCTTTTAACTTTTTTCCATTTCGCAAAGTCACAACTTTCAGCTCCTTAGGGTTTCTTAATGTGTCACTTGGAAGATTTCCAAGTGGTCTTTCAGATATTTGATTAGCAATCTGTCCAACCTGCTTTTCTAAATTTTGAATAGAAGCACCTTGAATTTCAAACCGATCACCATGCATAAAATCATGAAAACATGTTAAAAAAGTCATTTTAGTTGAAAAGCATGCAATTTACCAAGTTTGAGAATCATCGTGAACTTTAGTGTAAAAGCATAAGTCATAAGCATATTCTATAGATAGATCATCATGGCATAATAAAACCATCTCATAAGTAACCCTAAGTAATACTTGTGCAATGCATGGATAAGATCCCATAATCCCATCCATACTAAGTACCACTTTTAGGCCACCATAACCATACTCACCACTCTTTGATCTCATCCTTAGTTAATACTCATAGACGTGTAAGCATTCACCTTTACCAAGTCATATCAAGGAAAGAAACTCATAGCAACAATCCACATTAATCATACTTTATTTCATCAACCATCATCACATAAAAGAAACTCACCATAACTACTCTCAAAGCCTACTTGTGCAATGCATGAATGAGATCCACTACTCCCACCCACACTAAGTAGAGCTTCTTGAGAAGCCATAGTTCATAATCATTCATTGTGGGGGTAAGCCTTAACTGAAGTAGACCATGTGAGCTAAACATGGAATTCAGTGTTACCCACACCGAAAAGGGTGTCCTACATGCCTAAGGTAGAACCATTATCTTAGCTTAGGTGGATCCACTAGCTAAAAACCTATGAGGGCACATAGTTATGGGATAAGGAGATTGCTACTAGATACCCCACCTAAACTCACGTATGGGCATCCATCTCAAGAGATTACTTCTAGAAACCCCACTTCAACTCACGTGACTTCCATCTCATATCAATATCCACTCGGTGCTAAGCATTACTCCCCACGGAGTACTTATCATATCATTACTTGAGTTCATTTTTATGGAAGAACGTTTCAACACTCAATCCAACATCATTCATAAGACTCCTAGATTCAATAGGTGAGAATAGACTTTCAACCTAAGAACCATCATATTGTGAGAAAACCTTTCACAACATGTCCTCAACATTCATAGGTGTGTAATTGAGAATAGCCTTTCAACAACACACAACAAGATCATAATCATAATCACTTTACTCTCAAGTGTTCATAAAGCATATACATAAATTTCATAATCATGCATAATTCTCATACATTGCCCTTCAAGGACCATAGATCATAATCCATCAACACGTCTAAAATTCATACATTAGACATGGATGATAACATAATTCAAATAGATCTATCATATTCTTCTTGCATCAATTAATACCCACCTTCTAAGATCCAAATTGGGAAAATAGAGGAATTCATGGATTCTTGAGGAATTCAACTTAAAATCTTATAAAATCATCAATATATCCCTAAACAAACATAATTCAATCATTAAAAATAAATTTGAAAGGAATCCATGAGATTGAAGTCAAACCCTAGCTTTTGGGATTTCTAGCTTTGAAATTTGGGTTTTAAAGGGGCTCCATTCGTGAAGGCTGCCCATGGATGAAGAGCTACCATAACTTAGTAAAGAATTTCCATGAATTTGAGAAGAAAACCTAGTTTCTTGAACCCTAGCTTCAACTTCCTTCGTCTTCTTCCTTGAAGTTATAGAGAGAGAAATTTTGGAGAAGATGAACTCTTTTGGGTTTTAATTTGGGTTTTGGGAAATAATGAAGTGAATGGTTTATTTAATGACTTTAACAGGTTTATATTGGTGTATTAAAAATATTCAAAATGACCTCACTTAATACTAACTATAATAGGAATTACCTAAAATAACCCCCACTTTAAAGTGGGGTGCCCAGGCCTCACGACCCGTCAAGGGTACCACGGCCCATGAAGGTGCCCGTGGTCCCTTGACCAGTAGATATGCTATTTGACACAATCCCCCACAAGGTTAAGGCAACCCCACAAGCCTTCCCACGAGTCGTGGTCTTCACCACGGGCCGTGAAGGGGAGCCTTCCTTGGGGAAGTTTTGTTCGCTCACTACCTCACCACCACGAGTGGCACCACGGGTCGTGGTGGCCACCACGTTGTCATGGTGGGCAGTGGCTTGGCCAAATTCTTTTTGGGCAAGCCTTGGCCCCTTGCCTTGGCCCTTGCCCATCTTCATTGGCTCTTGTCCTCTTTCCTTAACATTAAACTACACGTTTAGCTCTAGTTTTTTTAGCCTACTAGTTTTTGGGGTGTTATAAAGTGCATGAGAGAAATTACCCAACACATGATTTAGAGTTGGCAGCGATAGTGTTTGCTCTCAAGATCTAGTGGCATTACCTTTATGGTGTTAAGTATGAGGAGTTTACTAACCATCGTAGTCTACAACATGTATTCACTCAAACGGACCTAAATCTGAGACAGCGAAGGTGGATGGCGTTACTTAAGGATTATGATGTCACCATCCAATATCATCCCAGTAAGGCTAACGTGGTGGCAGGCACTTTGAGCCGAAAGGCGGAAGTGTGGGTAATCTAACTTGTTTGGGTGTATCCAAGTGACCTTTGGCCAAGGAGATTTAGACCTTGGAGTCTAAGTTCATACAGTTGGGAATCTCAGAGAAAGGAGGGGTGTTAGCTAGCGTTGAGGTTAGACCCACGTTCATTGAGGAGACCAAGGTCAAACAATTTGAGGATGAGAATTTGAATGAACTTAGAAAGAAGACAATGTCTGGTAAGGCACCAAATGCGGTTCTTGATGTGGGAGGTGTGCTCAGTTAAAGGGAGAATTTTTGTTCCCCGAGTGGATGGCTTGATTTAGAAAATATTGACACAATCCCACGGTTCACGGTATTCCATTCATACGGGTGTAACCAAGATGTACCAAGATTTGAAGCGACTTTATTGGTGGCTTGGCATGAAGAAAGACATAACTGAGTTTGTGGCTAAGTGCCAAAACTGTCAGTAGGTAAAGTATGACCACCAAAGGGCGGCGGGTTTGCTTCAGCGAATGCCAATTCCAAAATGGAAATGGGAAAGGATAGCTATGAATTTTGTGGTTGGTCTCCCCAAGACCTTAGGGAAGGTTGATTCCATTTGGGTAGTGGTTGACAAATTGACTAAGTCATCCCACTTTATTCTAGTCAGAGTAGACTATAATGCTCATCAGTTATCTATGGTTTATGTGACAGAGAGAGTGAGGCTTCACGGGGTGCCCCTTTCTATCATCTCAAACCGTAGTACACAGTTCACATCCAAGTTTTGGAGAAAATTGCATGAGGAGTTAGGCACTCAACTCACTTTTAGCATAACTTTCCATCCACAGACGGACGGGCAGTAAGAGAATGATTTAAGTGTTAGAGGACATGATGAGGGCATGTGTGATTGACTATGGAGGGCATTGGGATAAGTTCCTACCGTTGTGTGAGTTCTCCTATAATAACAGTTACCACTCCAGCATTGACATGACACCATTCTAGGCACTTTATGGGAGGAAATGTAGATCACCCATAGGGTGGTTTGAGGCTGGAGATGTGAAACCTTTGGTGGTTGATTTGGTGAAGGATGCCAAGGATAAGGTAAGAAGCATTCAAGCTAAACTTCTAGCAGCCCAGAGTCGACAAAAAAAGTATATGGACCATAAGGTAAGGGACATAAAATTTCAAGATGGTGAGAAAGTTCTTCAAAAAGTGTCACCCATAAAGGGGGTGATGAGATTCGGTAAGAAGGGCAAACTTAGTCCTCGATACATTGGTCCATTTGAGATTTTTAACTATGTAGGGCTAGTGGCTTATAGATTGGCCTTACCCCCTTAGCTTATTTGGAGTTCATCCAGTGTTTCATGTATCCATGTTGAAGAAGTATCATGGGGACGGAGAGTACATCATAAAATGGGACTCAGTTTTGTTAGACAAGGACCTTCAGTATGAGGAGGAACTGATTGCAATTCTTGATTGTGATGTCCGGAAGCTGAGGACCAAGGATATTAATGTAACACCCCATATTCTACGTGTACTAGTTCTATTTATATGACGCTTATAAATTGCCTTCTGGTATAGTTATGGACTCGGTTTCCTATGCGACTAGTGACAATAGAATAGGTTTAAAGTTGCAATACCCCTTGCCTTCCAACACATATACGACTAAGTGAACTCAAAAACAATTCGAACTCGGGATAGTAAAAGGTGGTATTCGATGTAAAAGTCAAAGTGGTGAAGTGCGTATTAGTGCTACAGTCTTGTAAAGAAACTAAGATTGGGAAAATGATGTAAAATAAGTGAGGTGCTTGCTTGACTAAATTAAGCTAGTAGGTGACAAGTAGGTGATCCACCTACTTAGAATTAGTGGACTGCATTTTAAGTGAAAAGGGCAAGTAGGTGATGCACCTACTTAGAATTAGTGGACTACATTTAAAGTGTAAAGAGCAAGTAGGTGATGCACCAACTTAAAATTAGTGGACTGCATTTTAAGTGTAAAGGGCAAGTAGGTGATGCACCTACTTAGAATTAGTGGACTGAATTTTAAGTTAAAAGGGGCAAGTAGGTGATGCACCTACTTAGAATAAGTGGACTGCATTTAAGTGAAAAGAGCAAGTAGTTGATGTACCTACTTAAAAACTTGTGGCAGAAATTAAGGAGGTGATGCACCTGCTTGCTTAAAAGTAAAGGACCATATTTTTTCTCCATTTTATCAAGTGAAAACGTCCCAAAGAGACCTCAAAAGCACTCAAGCTTATCACATCTCCTTCATCACTTATTCACTAGAAAATTGCTCCCAAGGAAAGCCATAGAAGCTCCAAGAGTTCTAGTCTATAGCTTCACCATTAAAATCGGAAGCAAACCATTTGTTTTTAAAGTACAAGTTAGTAGAACATATCCCATCTTAAGTTAGAATTCAAGTGCATAATCAGATTTAACATCAAGTTAAGGGGGAGAGGACAACCTAAACCTTGACGAATCCAAGTCTTAGCAAGTGAGGTTTCTGTCCAGCAAGGTAAGCTATGGAAATTTTCATCCCTCTCTTGTTCTTGCATTGTTTGTGAAAGTTTTTATATGTTAATGAACTAAGGAGTGTTGTCTCTATATGGTGTGAGCTTGGTAAATGTTCATGAAGGAGGTGCTAGTTGGGACAGCCATGGAGTGGAGTCCCCTTAAATTTTGATTGTGAGCGCGTTTTGAGCATCTTAAATGTAATGTTAGTTGGAACTCAAGGGATGTTGATCGAAAGCCGTATGTTCATATTGCTATTTCCACATTGTGATTCTTAGAGACTATTTTGTGTATCGTAAAATAAGGGGGTATGGTTGGATATGTGCAGAGAAGTCATGGGAACTGGTTATAGGATAGAACATTGACAGTGTAGTGATACACCACTTAATTGAGTGTTGCATGAGCTTACTTCCTTCCATCCCTTTGTATATTGATTTCCAAATGTTATGAAGCCTGAGGAGTTTCGGAGGACCATATAAGAAGGTTGTATAGTATATGAAAAAAAATTAGAGGAGAATGGGTGAGAAGAACACCCTTGATGGGATCAATTATAGACTTACTGCCAATTACTGTTTTGGTCTGATCAAGTAGCGCAAACTTGTTTATCAGCTACTAATGCTAGTTTAATTATTTACTCCATTGTAGATAAATAATCTGAAAGGAAGACGGTTAACTCATTGTAATATCCAAAGTTGTGCCGCAAGGTATGTAAGGCTATTCGATTTCCTATTTCTTTGGCATGAATCCAACACTTGTAAGCTTTCTAAGTGCCCTTGGTAGTGATTGATCCATAGTTCCAATTCCTACTCCCTAGAGCATTAAAGTGAGTACTCTAATATGAGTTTATTACTAAATGTGTGTGCTTACTCTACCAAGTATTAGCATGCAAGGTTTAAATGTGGTTCATTGTCAAAGTACCCTTGGCACATATTCCCCTTATAAAAATCAAAGTGATCCTAGATTACACATGGTACATTATATGTTGGATATACAATCTGCCCATATCAAGCCAACTTGCTTCAATTGTCTATTCCATCATATATGTCATCTTGTCATATGTTCATATGTTCCCTTTATTGGTTATTACTCCATTGTGTTAGATTATTATGTTACCTCACAAGATCCCTACTTTCTCTATTGTACATTTTATATGTACTTACTTGGAATATGTATCCGTCCTTAAGTTGAATCTTCCCACGTTCTCCCTTTGTTCCACTTTCATGTGTACCTTGTATTTGATATTAGTTGGTGAGTATTGGGCTACCATATCGAGTTCAAATCTCTTGGTTGAATGTTAAATGTCTTCACTTGATATGTGCTTCAATTTGAGATGTCAAAATTCCTACAGAGTCAGATAAGCTCCTAAGTATTACGTTGGTGTCACATTTACTTCCCATGTCATTATTATTATCGTAAGTCCATATTCACATGTCTTCTACTAGTGGTTCATAGTTCCAAGTCTCAACAATGATTATGACCACCAAAACAGCAATCTCAAAAGAGTTATGATCATCAAAAGAATAATCTCAAAAGAGTTATGAACATCAAAACAACAATCTTGAAGATTAAAGAATCTAAGTGAAGCAATTTGTATAATGATGGGTGGCAGCCCTGGGGAAAATGCCTAGCATGGGTCGATCCCAATTGGTATAGAAGGGTGGCAGCTCAGGGGGAAAGCCTAGCATGGGCCGATCACAATTAGTATAGAAGGGTTGCAGCTAAGGGGCCAAAGCCTAGCATGGGCCAATGGGGAAAGAATTTGTGCCAAAAAACTTTTGAGTAGTAACTTGAAAAATAGTAGCCTAGTCTAGATTTGGATGAAATCTGAGTTAGGTAAGGTCTATGGTAATCTGGTAATCAATGGGGGATCTAATTGTGAAGTTGATCACATGAGTGGATAGCCAAGATGTTAGAGCCTGTATGGCTTTACCGAATCGAATTTGGGCGAGTAGAACTCCCGAAACTGATCTTAGCGTGAAAGGGTAGTTTTAGAACGTCCTGGTTTGAAAGTGTATTGTAAAATGGGGGTTGAAACTTGAATTTCGAGCTTTTGTCCCCATAAAGCCGCCAGGGTGGGGCCGCTGTGGCGGGTTGGAGTCCACCGTAGCGGGCCAGTCGCGACTTAAGTAGGGAAAAAATCCAATTTCGTTATTTTTTTCTACAAACATAGTTCTTAAGCTCTAGAAGACGACCCAGGATGATTTCTTGACATTTTTCCGTGACTTTTGGTGCTAAAGGTAAGGATTTTACTCTCCTAATCCATTTTTCGATCCATAGAACTTAGATTCTTTGGTAATTAACATTGTGGGAGGGTTTTGGCCTCAAGTTAACGGTGGAAAAAAGCCCTAGCTGCACATTAGGATCATGTGTTGGTCTTGGGTTATTGGGTTGATTATAATCCAGATAAATTAGACCTTAATTATTGATGCATATTAAATTACTCGTTTGTAGACCTAGAACAAGCGCAAAGAATCCCGAAGGGGAAGGCTCAAGTGTCTTAGGAGGATTCAAGCTTAGTTTCGAGGTAGGTGATGGTTTGATTTCCTGTTTGTGTGATATATACCGGTTAATTTCTTAGTTGTATGCATGCGTGTATGAGAATAAGGAATGTAACTGAATCTAATGCAAATGAGTATATGCTAGGGGTGTGCAGAATAGACCAGCTGAAGATGGAAGAGTCAGGAATCTGATTCAAGATTACTTGGACAAAGGTTTGTATATGAATAATTACATGTCATGAATCCATTACTTGATTGTATGACTATGAGCATTGTTCATTATGGGTGTGACTTGTGATTGTGATTGTGATTGTGGTTTTGTTGACTGGATCAGGTGTCACGTTCTGACACATCTATCGGATCGGGTGTCACGTTCTGACACATATATTGGATCGGATGTCACGTTCTGACACCTATAATGGATCGGATGTGTAAGATCCCATACTTTTTTTCTAATCATGCATAATATATGTGGCATAGTATGGCATGGTTATATGAGGTGTATGTGACTTTGTATGGTACATTGGAGATTAAGATTGCAAGTAGGTGGTAATATCAAGGAACTAAACAAAAGTTTTAGGTCAAAGGGACCCCTTAAACAAAGTTCATGATAAAAGAAATGGCTCGGGTAGAACTTCGCCCATTTGAAAGGTTTAACTTGTCCAATACCTTGTGGATAAGCCTATGAGTGTAAAACATGCTAAGAATAGTGTTTTATGTGGTATTATAATATCACAAGGGTCGTATGTTAAGTTTGGAAGTCAAGAAAATTAGTGAAACTAAAGTCGGCAAAAGTAATCGAAGTTTCTCTAATAATATTTTCTTAAATTTGGGTCAAATGTCTTGGATATTTTCTCCCAATATACAAAGAGTTAGAAGCTAAACACCCATTAAATCTAAGGCCTACGAGTCTAGTTTGCAACGCACAAATCCTCGTATCCAACCGACATCAGAGTAAAAAGTTATGATGGTTTTACTACGGACTGTCTGGGCAGATTCCGGGTCGGATCCAGGTCGGGTAAAAAATGTGGTATGTTGGCTTACTCAACGTTTTAAGCCATGAAAACATTTCATTTTACTTCCAAACCAGAAACAAAGCTTAATAGAAGGTTCCTATGGAGTACTTGCATGATGAAGGTCAATTTTTGACGATTTCTACCATTAAAGATTGCCCCCGTGCCTAGAAACGTGATCTTTACACGTGGTACTCGTTTTCCTCTTCTATTAGCAGCGTTTGGAGCAAGTTTTTGAAGATATAAATTTGTAGTTATTGGTGTTTCTTCAAGGTTTACACTTGGTTAACTAAGGTAATCATCTCAGGACGTTTTTATGATTGTTTTTATGAAGTTCTACGGACATTTCGTCAAGTTGAGGCCATTTGGCAAATCTGCCGATTTAAGAACAATTATGAATTATTTATAGGTGTGTACCAGATGTGTATATATAGTGTTTGCGAAGTTTAGGACGTAAGGAACAAATTTCGTGAAAAAGCTACGGCCATTCGAGCGTTCATTGAAAAGGTATGTTAAGGCAAAGCTACGTCCCTCATTTTAGCACCACTCCTAGGAAATTCCTAAAACACCGAATGTGATATTTTGCTATTCTCTTGCTAGAAAGACCTTCAGTGAAAGGCATTGGGATTTTAGCTAAATTATTTTCATGATTCTGTTATTTTGATATTTCACTCGTTCAGATAAATAGAGTGTTCGACATCTACACGTCATTTTATCAGTTTCCTTGATTATATGTCCGCACGTATGAATTCGTATTCTTCCTTTGGTGATGTGAATTAAAATGTCACACGAGACCCTTACTACTTGTGACCAGCCCTCTTTCTCCACTAACGTTATTACTAAAGAAAAACTTTAAAGTAGCTCACGACCTTCAAAACTCTCAAATATAATTTAAATGTAAACTATTAGAACACTTGGTTTTTGAAATATTTCTTTTATAAATTATCTAGGAACCTAGTTAGGAACTAAGTAACCTTAAACTTGTTATGAATATCAACAAGGTTAGGTTATCCTTCTAAAATTCGAGTTAACTTTTCAAGCTTATTTGGAAGAACATATCAAGTTCCATGAGATTGTTATATGTTATACGAAAGTTATTATGGGGTTATGAGAACAAGACTACAAACAGGCCAAGATTGGCAACATGACAACAGTAACTCATAGGTGTTATAAATCCATGACATGACATACTATGCATTCTACTCCCGAGATATAATCAGGAGGTATGGGGCCTATTGCCTATATTTATACGTATGAGACACAGATGGCCACAAGTTGGCGAATATAATGTCGGTTCGCTACCGGAAAGCACCACCATTGCTATCACTTGGTTAGGTATGTCATGCATTTGCATCTATATATATATATATATATATATATTCACGACATACGATTATACGAGCATACCATGCATATTTCAGTAGTAGGGGGTTAAAGGTCAACCATGGAGATTATTTGGGTTTCAGTTTCAGGTGGTATCTCTATTACCCTTTTACAGTAAATGTTTATGATTTTACTTTTTTCTTTACAAACCAGTACATTTTTATTCGTACTGACGTCCCTTTGCCTAGGGACGCTGCTTTTTGTTTTGTGCAAGCAGGTACAGGCAGGGACTCTAATCGACCCACCCGCTAGGATTCAGGTTCAGCTGTGAGTTGGTAAGCTCCATCTTATCTTGGGGATATCAGAGGAAGTTTACTTTTGTTCTACAGTGTGGGTATAATCGGGCCTTGTCCCGATAGTGCTTATGTCACTCATAGAAGCTATTATGGACACAATATTCTAGTTTTTCTTTTTGTATGTTTTAATCTCCAGCCAATAGTCTTGGCATGTATATATAGGTGTGTTTGTGTAAGTAGGTATGTTTTAGGTTGTGGCCTCGTCGGCTAGATAGTACATCTTTATTTTCTTTGGTTCGTCTACCATTGTTTGTATGGTTATTCTCTTTCAGGTCATGACCTCTGGGTCCAAGCTTCACTTTTTAGAGGTTGTGCTGCCCAATCTTTTTGCCTCACAAGTTTGGTTTAGCTAGTATGTTTCAATGGGTAACTCGATGTATTAGGGTAACGAGTGCCAGTTACGCCCCCTATTTCGGGGTGTGACAAACTTGGTATCAGAGCAGGTCGTATCACAAGGGGTCCACAAGCCGTGTCTAGTAAAGTCTTGTTTATGGGCATGTTGTGCACCACACTTATCATCAAGAGGCTACAAGGCATTTAGGAATGGTTACATTTCATTAAACTGATAAATCGTGCTATAGTGCAAAAGTATAAGAACATTTGAAATCTAAGTTGTGCTTTATGTTTCTTATCTAACAGGCTACACTCGCTCCGGATATGGCAGATCGAGAGATAGGTATGGATCCAAGGGAAGGTACTAGTCGTTCCCCACCGGGTCAAAGAAATAGATTTCCCTCGGAGGCACAAGGCGGTTCTCCAGTACCCCTAGTACCAGCCTCTCCGGCACCTATTGAAGCCCGAGGAGATGCAATACTCCTAGCCTTACCAGTTCCATTGGTACCTGAAGAAGCTACGGACACAGGACCTCCAGTACCTATTGTTTCTCCACCAGAGATCTCTGGGGAGCAGGGAATGACAGAGGCAGTTCATTTGCTGAATAGGATGGTTTCTATTCATGACCGACAACGGGAGTCAGGAGTAGATATTCAGAGAGACCAGTCGGAAAGTTCGAAGGTACGAGGGTTTCTTCATTTGGCCCCTCCATTATTTACAGGATCTAGTCTTACTGAGGATCCCCAGGACTTTATAGACCACATATATAGAGTATTGAAGGTGATGCATACCTCTGTCACAAGGCTTCTTTTCGGCTACGTGATGTAGCCATCCTTTAGTATGAGGCATGGGAGAGATCTAGAGGACATGATGCTCCGCCAGCAGAGTGGGAGGACTTCTCTGAGGCCTTCCTTGCCCACTATTTGCCACGGGAAGTTTGAGAGGCCCGTCTTGACCAGTTTATCAATCTAAAGCAAGGAACCATGAGTGTGAGGGATTATAGCCACATGTTTAATTCGTTGGCAAGATATGCATCAGATATTGTATGTACTATGAGAGCCAGAGTTCATCGTTATGTTGATGATTTGGTAGATCATTTGATCAGAGATTGTAGGGTAGCATCCCTATCAGATTATGTAGATATTTCCCGCATACAGGCTTTCGCACAAACTATAGAGGACCTTTTGAAATGGATTCGTGATACCCGCAGGGATAGGGTGTAACGACCCGAGAGCACCCCCTAGTCGTTACCGGCGTATTCGACCTCGAAGAGGTCTTATACAAGCCCTTAGCATTCATCATAGCATGTATCATAGAATAAAAACACGGAAAATTTAAAACTTTTACTTTGGAAGTTCAACTTCACTTCATATATGAAAAATAGAATCTAACTTCGTCACAATGTACCATCTAGACATAGAAGTATCGAAAATGGGACTTAGCCCTTACATCAATAAGAAGTCTAGAAATAGGAAAGTACAACAATGTCTTTCAATATAAGCAAAGAACTAAACATAGAAGCTAGATCATAGGGTCTTGTCCTCGGACTTGAGGACTCACCAACTTGGGGAAGCAACTCCAAGTGTCTTGAGAAGTAAGCTTCAAATTCCTCAACGGCCCAAACCTAAATATTTGGGGAAAAAGGAGAAAATATGGGTTAGTACAACACACGTACTAAGTATGGCTACTGTGCATAAAAACCATTGAAACATGCATAAAAGGTCATTTTAGTCAAAACATGCTTTTTACCAAGTAAATCCAATATGCACACAAAGTAAGCATCATAGTACAAACCAACATAATATCATCCCAACACGTAGACAACCCAAGTAATACTAGTGCAATGCAAGGAATAGAATCCCATAACCCTATTCAAAGCCAAGTATCACATTAAGCAACCTACTTCATGCATACATACATAAGATCATACTTCATCATAACTTACCATATTCATAATGATCATACATAACATAGCTTCAACATACATAAGTCATAATCATGAGAGAACACTACTACAACTATCTCTTAGGATCCCACAAGTGCAATGTGCAAGAGAAGTCCCATACCCTCCCTTACACAATGTAGAAACCCTTAAGAAAGCCCTAGTAAGAGTTCACACCTTTCATACCTTCATTTAGTTTTACATTAGGGAGATATTGCCATAACCGACATTGACCATGAGAGCTACATGGAATCCGGTGTTCTACTCCCACACCGAAAAGAGAGGATTAACACTTGCCTAAGATGTAACCATTCGTACATAGCTATCTAGGTGGATCCACTAAGCTAAAGTCCTATGTGGCCACATAGTTAAGGGTCAAGGAGATTGCTCCTAGAAATCCTAACTTACTAAACGTGGGAATTTCCATCTCATGAGACAACACATACCGTGGGTAATCCGGACTTGCTAAACGTGAGGAAACCCATGTGGGGAGACGGACTTACTAAACGTGAGACCCCCATCTCATTTACATGCCCTTTCGGTGCTAAGCATCTAATTCCCTTTTGTAATCATCTTTAGTCATCACATAAGTTCACATTAGCCTTTACTAGACTCTTATGTAAACATCTTACCATAATAGCTCATATGTGTTCATAAGTGAGTAACAATCCTTTCACTTTAGAAACACTTAGTAAGTGAGTAACCGTTTCACTTTACATTACACTATAATCATGAGAACTACCTTTCAATCATATAGCAATCATACCATAACATACATACATATTTCATAGCTAATACAAGTGTAGAGGGTTAAGGATGAGGAAACTAGGTCATCAACACCACAACAACACATTAGGTATAGCATCCTTACAATCTAAGTAATTCACCTTTCATACTTGAGTTTAAAGAAGAACCAACCTTCATACCTTCTTTCCCTTCATAGGACATTCATACTTCAATCACCAATCAGTTCATAACCAATACATAATACAAGGTAATTCATGAAGTAATACATAATCAACATCAATATAAGCAATTGACATATTCCCTTCATAGCCTTCAAGGCTTCACTCAAAGACTCAACCCTTATTTCATAGAAATTATACATAACCTAGGGTAGAATCATCATACAAACATGAATTACATAATATCACATTCGATTCATAGCCTTCACTCAATATCCAACACAAACTAGGGTTAGAATTAGGAAAAGAAGGAGAAACATGGGTCTCATGGCGAATTCTTCAAGAAACCACAAATACAACATAAATTCATTCATAATTGTTCATATAACATCAATCAAATTCAGTTTATAACATCAATTTCACTTTAGAAAAAAAACCCACGTTTTTGGATTGAAAACCTAGAAATTGGAGATTTTGAAATTCATCTTGAAGGGACCTCTTGGGGAAAGGAATCCCAAGAGTGATAAGCAACCATACCTTAGTTGATTCCTTGAGAATCAATGGAGAAACTCCAAGCAATTTGGGAAAGAACCTTGAAACCCTAGCTCCAATGTATTCTTCTCCTTCTAAGGTTTTTAGAGAGAGAATTTAGAGAGAAGTGGGAGAGTTTTGATTTCAATTGGGTGTTGTGTATAATGACCAAAACTTGTGAATTTAGACTTAACAACCAATATATAATTAACCTCTAAAAATACCCAAAACACCCCTACTTAAATAGGACTTAAAAGGAAAAGTCCCAAAACTCCTCATTTAAATGGTCCCCGTCAGGGACCACGGCCAACATTCACGGACCGTGAAAGTGCACCACGGGCCGTGGTACTGCCCATGGTGTTGGAAGCAGTGGCTCCCTTTTTGTGCACAGGCCAACACTTGGCCAAGGCAAGACCACGGAGCCTCCCACGATCCGTGGTCATGACCACGGTCCGTGGTGATGGTCATGGTCATGACTTGTCCTTGTGGAGGCAAGGCCTTCAAGCTTTGGTGCCAAGTGATGTTCACGAGCAACCCCTCTCCCGTGTCAAGTGCACCACGGCCCGTAGTGGTGCCCGTGGTGCCTTGGGCAGTAGCTACCCTAACAACCCCCAACTCCCTAAAAGCTAAGAGAACTCCACACCCACCTTCACGAGCCGTGAAGTGGACCACGACTCGTGGTCCATCTCGTGAAGGGTGAGGCAGTGTCTGGGACACTTGGAGGTCCCTCTCATTCGACCAATGAAACTCCAAGAAGCCTCCCACGGTTCGTGGTCATGACCACAAGCCATGGTGATGGCCGTGGAGTTTGAGGCAGTCGCTCCGAATTTGGGGCAACCTTGGCCTTATGCCTTGGCTAGCCCCTTTTGTTTGGCACTCCTCCCCTAGGCCTTAACTCATAGACCACCATAGCACACCTGGATGGTCTACTAACTTAGGGGAATTCATTTTATACCTCATTGACACTACGTTTAGGCTCTAGTTCAACCTACGAAATTTTTGGGGTGTTACATAGGGAGCAGAGTAAGAGAGCCCGTACTATAGTGTCTTATAGGGAGCCACTTAGTGATTTTAGGCTCCCTTTCCATCAATATCCACCTCGGCCAGAGGGTAGTGTCTTACCACAAGTGCAGGGACCGCGGTTTGATCGTTATAGTCAGTCAGGACCAGGTCAGAGCTCAGGCCAGCCTGAAGGTCGTCGACAGGATCGTTCCGTACAGGTAAGACATCCCACTCCTCATTGTACACAGTGCGGTAAGTTGCACACTGGGCAGTGTAGACAGGGTTCAGGTGCATGTTATCATTGTGGGCAGCCAGGACAATTTATTAGTCGGTGCCCGAGGTTGAGCAGAGATGATCTAGCTCAGCCTTCAGGATCCATAGCAACATCTTCACCCTCAGTCCGTGCCCCATGACTAGGACCACAATTTACTCAGGGTCATGGTAGAGGGAGAGGTGAAGGAGATACAGGTTCGAGCGGTGGTCAGAATCGCTTTTTTGCACTCACAGGATGACATGATTCAAAGGCATCCCCTAATGTTATTACAGGTATATTGACGTTATCTTCTCAAGCTGTTTACACATTGATAGACCCTGTCTCTACATTTTCATATATCACTCCATTTATTGCTAGTAAGATTGACATGAAATCTGAGTTGTTGCCACAACCAGTTGAGGTGTCTACACCGATTGGCGATTCTATTTTAGCTAGTCGTCTCTATCGGGGTTGTACGGTTTTAATTAATGATTGTCCAACCTCCGCTGATTTAGTTGAGTTATTCTAGATTTTGATGTTATCATGGTATGGATTGGTTGGCAGCTTGTTATGCTAATATTGATTGTCGTGCAAAGATAGTTCGATTTTACTTTCCAAGTGAGCCAGTCCTTGAGTGGAAGGGTAATGCAGCCACACCTAAGGGTAAGTTTATTTCATACCTTAGGGCTCGGAAGTTGATTGCTAAAGGTTGCATCTACTATATGGTTCATGTACAGGATATTGATAAGGAGCCCATGACTCTTCAGTCAATTCCTATCGTGAATGAATTTCCAATGGTAATCCCTGATGATCTTCCAGGAATTCCCCCAGAAAGGGAAATTGATTTCACTATAGACTTGCTTCTTGATACGCAACCTATAACGATTCCTCCCTATAGAATGGCACCTACAAAACTAAGAGAATTGAAGGAACAACTGAAGGACTTGCTCGATAAAGGCTTTATCAGGCCAAGTACTTCCCCATGGGGTGCCCCAGTGCTCTCTGTTCGGAAGAAAGATGGATCCTTGCGGATGTGTATTGACTATAGACAACTAAATAAAGTCACTATAAAGAATAAATATCCTCTTCCACAGATTGATGACTTATTCGATCAGTTGCAAGGTGCCAAATGCTTTTCCAAGATTTACTTGCAGTCTGGTTACCATCAGTTGCGAGTCAGGGAAGTTGATATTCCAAAAACAACATTTAGGACGAGGTATGGCCATTTTGAGTTCCTTGTCATGTCTTTTGGGCTTACAAATGCCCCAGCAGCTTTTATGGATCTTATGAATCGGGTCTTCAAACCATTCTTAGATGAATTTATGATTGAGTTTATTGATGATAATCTTATATATTCACAGTCGGAAGTAGAGTATCCAGACCACTTGTGAGCTGTATTGCAGACTCTCCAAGATTGCAATTTATATGCTAAATTCTCTAAATGTGATTTTTGGCTTACCTCAGTAGCTTTTCTTGGTCATGTTATTACAAGTGAGGGTATTAAGGTTGATGGACAAAAGATTGAAGCAATGATGACTTGGCCGAGGCCCTTGAATGCGACGAAGGTTCGCAGCTTTTTAGGCTTGGCAGGGTATTACCAAAGGTTTGTGGAGGGATTCTCTTCTATTTCTACAGCACTGACAAAATTGACAAATAAGCCAACGAAGTTTTAGTGGACCGAGGCATGCGAGCAGATCTTTCATGAACTAAAAAAAAGGCTTACCACTGCACTTGTCCTTACTCTTCCAGATGGTAATGAGAGCTATGTTGTTTATTGGGATGCCTTGAGAATTGGCCTAGGTTGTGTTCTTATGCAGCATGGTAAGGTTATATCATACGCCTCTAGACAGTTGTGGAAGCATGAGCAGAATTATCCTACACACGATCTTGAGTTGGCTGCAGTTGTCTTTACCCTAAAAATTTGGCGACATTATATATTGGGTACATATAGATGTGTTCACCGATCACCAGAGCCTTTAGTATTTACTTAAGCAGAGGGAGTTGAACCTACGACAAAGGAGATGGCTAGAATTATTAAAGGATTACGATGTTGACATTTTATATCATCCCGGCAATGCTAATATTATTGCTAATGCGCTCAGCCGGAAGTCCATGGGTAGTCTAATTCATGTTGAAGCTGATAAGGCTGGAATTACAAAAGACATATGCCAGCTAGTTAATTTGCAAGTACTCTTGGTAGATGCAGGAGGTGGAGGTGTTGTCTTTAAGAATAGGTAGAATCTTACTTTGTGACTGAAGTGAAAAGGCGGCAACATGAAGATCCTGAGCTTAGGAAATTGAGGGAAAAGATTCCACAGCAGCAACACCCCTTATTTGAGCTAACTGGAGATGGAGTCCTTAGATACCAGGGTCACTTATGTATACCGGCAATTGGGAAGCTCCATACAAATATTCTTTCAAAGGCCCATTATTCTAGATATGCATCTCACCCTAGAGCGACGAAGATGTATCAGGACCTTCGACAGATCTATTGGTGGAATGGCATGAAAAAAGATATTGCGGAGATGGTAACTGAATGTCCTAACTGTCAACAAGTTAAAGCAGAGCATCAGGGGCCTGGAGGCCTAACCCAGTATATTGAGCTTCCGTTATGGAAATGGGATATGATAAATATGGACTTCATCACTGGTTTGCCTCGCACTCCACGAAGGTTTGATTTTATTTGGGTAATTATCGATAGGCTGACAAAATCTTCTCATTTCTTGCCAGTTAAGACGACATATTCAACTGAAGATTATGGTAGGCTTTACATTCAGGAGATTTTTCGCCTTCATGGAGTTCTATTATCTATTATCTCAGATCGAGGAGCTCAATTTACAGCACATTTTTGGATATCATTTCAGAAAGGTCTAGGCACTCAGGTAAATCTTAGCACCACTTTTCATCCACAAACTGATGGACAGGCAGAACGTACTATTCAGACGGTTGAGGATATATTACGTGCTTCTGTGTTGGATTTTAAAGGAAATTGGGATCAACATCTACCTCTTTTAGAGTTTGCTTATAATAACAGCTTTCAAGCTAGTATTCAGATGCCCCCTTACGAAGCACTATACGGGCGGAAATGTAGGTCCCCAATCGGTTGGTTTGAGCTCGGGGAAGCAGATTTGCTAGGTCTCAATCTAGTCCAACAAGCGATTAAAAAGGTTAAGATTATTAGAGATCGGCTTCATACAGCATAGTGTCGACAGAAGTCTTATGCAAATGTTCGCCGACGGAACTTAGAGTTTGAGGTAGAAGATTGAGTTTTCCTGAAAGTATTGCCTATGAAGGGAATCATGCGATTCGGAAAGAAAGGGAAGCTTAGTCCTAGGTACGTTGGACCGTATAAGATTATTCAGAAGATTGGTATGGTGGCATACGAGCTTAATTTTCCTTTAGAATTGGAAGCAGTTCATCCTGTATTTCATGTTTCTATGTTACGAAAGTGCATTGGAGATCCTTCACGTATTATGCCCATTGAAAATATTTGTATCGCTGAGGATTTATCTTATGCAGATACCAATAGCGATTTTAGATCGGAAAGTAAGACAGCTTTGAAATAAAGATGTAGCTTCTGTGAAAGTGTTATGGAGAAATAACAACGTCCAGGAAATGACTTGGGAATCGGAAGAGGAAATGAGGAAGGAGTACCCCCAACTTTTTACGACTTAAGGTGAGTCACATTTCCATTATTGGCAATTATTTCTTCATAATGACTTAGTTATATTTTAAGTAGCTTGAAGGTGAAATTTATATGTCTTCTTACAAGATAGCTATGCAAAGCTTAGTAGTTAAAATTTTCAAAATTTGACTTCAAGTTTGCAACTGTAACAAATATAGACTCGCAAATAAAGTACTGTGAGAAAAAAAATAGAAAATACAACCAAGGAATTATTTATATCCATTCGCGGGTGATTGTTCATAAGGGGGGGAGAATGTAAGATCCCGTACTTTTTCTCTAATCGTGCATAATATATGTGGCATAGTATGGCATGGTTATATGAGGTGTATATGACTTTGTATCGTACATTGGAGATTAAGATTGCAAGTAGGTGGAAATATCAAGGAACTAAACTAAAGTTTTAGGTCAAAGGGACCCCTCAAACAAAGTTCATGATAAAAGAAATGGCTCGGGTAGAACTTCGCCCGTTTGAAAGGTTTAACTTGTCCCATACATTGTGGATAAGCCTATGAGTGTAAAACATGCTATTAATAGTGTGTTATGAGGTATTATAATAGCACAAGGGTCGTATGTTAAGTTTGGAAGTCAAGAAAATTAGTGAAACTAAAGTCGGCAAAAGTTATCGAAGTATCTCTAATAATATTTTCTTAACTATGGGTCAAATGTCTTAGATGTTTTCTCCCAATATACAAAGAGTTAGAAGGCCTATCACCCATTAAATCTAAGGCCTACGTGTCTAGTTTGCAATGAACAAAAACCCCGTATCCAACCGACATCGGGGTAAAAAGTTATGAGGGTTTTACTACAGACTGCCGGGGAAGAATCCGGGTCGGATCCGGGTCGGGTAAAAAATGTGGTATGTCAGCTTACTCAACGTTTTAAGCCATGAAAACATTTCATTTTACTTCCAAAGTAGAAACAAAGCTTAAGAGACGGTTCCTATGGAGTACTTGCATGATGAAGGTCAGTTTTCGACGATTTCTACCATTAAAGATTGCCCCCGTGCTTAGAAACATGATCTTTACAAGTGGTAATCATTCTCCCCTTCTATTAGCTGCGTTTGGAGCAAGTTATTGAAGATATAAATTTGTAGTTATTGGTGTTTCTTCAAGGTTTACACTAACTAAGGTAATCATCTCGGGACTCTTTTATGATTCTTTTTATGAAGTTCTACGGACATTTTGTCAAGTTGAGGCCATTTGCCAAATCTGCCGATTTAAGAACAATTATGAACTGTTTATAGGTGTGTACCAGCTGTGTATATATAGTGTTTGCGAAGTTTAGGACGTAAGGAACAACTTTCATGAAGAAGCTACGGCCATTCAAGTGTTCATTGAAAAGGTATGTTAAGGCGAAGCTACGTCCCTCATTTTAGCACCATTCATGGGAAATTCCTAAAACGTTGAATGTGATATTTTGCTATTCTCTTGCTAGAAAGACCTTCAATGAAAGGCATTGGGATCTCAGCTGAATTATTTTCATGATTCTGTTATTTTGAAATTTCACTCGTTTGGATAAATAGAGTGTTCGACATCTACACGTCATTTTATCAATTTCCTTGATTATATGTCCGCACGTATGAATTTGTATTCTTCCTTGGGTGATGTGAATTAAAATGTCACGCGAGACCCTTACTACTTGTGACCAGCCCTCTTTTTCCACTAAGGTTATTATTAAATAAAAACTTTAAAGTAGCTCACGACCTTCAAAACTCTCAAATATAATTTAAATGAAAACTATTAGAACACTTGGTTTTTGAAATATTTCTTTTATAAATTATCTAGGAACCAAGTTAGGAACTAAGCCACCTTAAACTTTAGTCACGACCCGGGAGCACCCCCAAGTCGTAACAAGGCATACTCGACCCCGAAGGGGTCTTATAGAAACCACATAGTCATTCATTGCATTCAATAATGATAATAGTGCGGAATGAAAAAGTTATTTACATCCACACATTCAAACTTCATTAAAACAACCTTAAAAACACAAAGCGGAAGTCTAAGTCTCACATGGCCATCTTAGACACAATCACAAAACATAAGTAGGGACACAACCCTTTACAATCGAAACAATAACTAAAAGTGTCTATTACATGAACAAAAGAACTTAAAAGTCTTGTCCTCGAATCCATGAGGACGTACCAAGTCTTGGAGGAAAGCAATCCAACACTTCAAACTAGCTAGGAGGGATCACTAGCCGGAACCTACACTTGTAGTAAAAAAAAAATGAAGAATATGGGTTAGTACACAAAATGTACTAAGTATGATGACCATGCAAAACATGCTTTAAAAGGGACATTTTGGCTAGAAACCATGCATTTTGCCACTTTTAGAAATATCATGAACAGTTGAATAGGAGACATACAAGACAAGCATAAACATCAAGTAAGTCATAATATCACACTTTAACGATATCAACATGAAAACCTTTACCTTTACCTTTACCTTTACCTTGGACCTTCACCTCAAGCAACCCTTATGCTATACCTTGTGCAATGTATGGATAGCGTCCCATACCACCATCCATACTAGGGCACCACATTTAGGTCACCTAAAGTAAACTCATCCTTCCTTTCTTTCACCTTTGCACAATATTCATACATAAGAGGTATATCATTAATTAAGACATGACAAGGGAAAATAACTCATAATATAACCCAAGTATAGCACGCACCTCATATTAAGCATTTGAGAGCCAACATACTTTAATAACCTCATTTAGGGCATATTTATGTCACAGACATAAGGATTTTAGAGAAACTCACTATGATCCTCTCCAAGCCTACTCGTGCAATGTATAGGTAGCATCCCATACTACTACCTACACTTTGTAGAACCTATCAAGAAACCATAATGAAATCTCACATGATGGAAAGTAAGCATTTAACCGACATAGACCATGAGAGCTTGTCATGGAATCCGGCGTCATAAGTCCTCACACCGTAAAGAGGTGGTCTACTTGCCTAAGGAAGACCGGTACATATAGCTTAATGGATCCACTAGCTACCTATGCGGGCATATAGTTTATGGGATAAGGTAGACGATCATTGAAACTCATGTCTAACTATTGGGGGAGTTTCCATCTAACCAAATCCACTCGGTGCTTAGCCTACATTCCCATAGAATAGTTCGTTACCTTGACATTATCACATATGAGAGGTACCATTGGCCTACCAACTCCAACTTACATTCATTAACACGTGAAAGGGTGCTTTAAGCCTACCGTTTCAAGGTTCATTTAGGAAAGCTCATTAACTTCTCTTGAAAGGGCGCCATGGGCCTACCGGTTCAAGTCTCATCATTAACCTTCATGGAAAGGTGCCATAGGCCTACCGATTCCAAGGTTCATTACGATCATTAATGGAAGGGTGCCATAAGCCTACCGATTCCAAGGTTCATTATTATCATGAGTGGAAGGGTGCTACTAGCCTACCGATCCGAGGATTCAACAACCAACAATATAATCATTTAAACAAGAAAAGGATGCACAAGCTCTACCAATTCGAGTTATGCAATACATTGGAGAATCCTTCATATTCTATCATCAACATTCATGAGTGTCAAATTGAGAAAAAGCCTTTCAATAATAACACATTTACGTTCATAACATGATCACATTAGCTCCATTGAATTTCCATTCATAAAATGTCATGTAACACTTAAATTTCTCATACTATGCCTTCAAGGACATGGTCACAATGTACAAAATAAGTAAACACCTCCACCATTCAAGTGGATCATCATCAAGAACAATTCTACTAATAATATGAGATTAAGTCAACTTACCATCCTCCAAAGCCGTAATCACCATTACTCAATTCCCAACAATTCTATCACCACAAGGTGATTCACCCATAACTTGCCCATAAGGCCACAATCCTCAATTCATCCATATACCAACAATTAATCATAAATAGATATAGAAAACCATATAAATCAACAATAAAATCCGATCTAAACACAATTTCATCAACATTAAATCATGGGCATTAAACCCACTTCATAAGCAAATTCTAGGCTTTTAATGAAAACATGGGTTCTTGAAGAAGTTTCATATAAAATCATCTTAAAATCATAAATAGAACTTCAATTCACCAATATAATGACTTTGAAAACATTTTACCCATGAACCCATACCTAGAATAGAAAATAGAAGTTTTGTTCTTTGAAGACTTTTGAAACCCTTTTTAATGGACTCCTTGAAGGAAAGATAATCAAGGATCAAGGGTCACCATACCTTTGCTAAGATTCCCCAAGAAATTTGATGAAGAAACCACCTTCAATCCAAGCCCTAGCTCCAAGTTCTTGACCTTCTTCAATGGAGGATTGTAGAGAGAGAAATATTTGAGAGGAGATGGGTTTCTTTTTAATTCTAATTGGAGTGACTTAAATGGAAGAATTTTGGTCTAGAAGGGTTTTATAATTGCTAGTAAAGGCAAATAATAATAGGGACTCAACTTAGGAAAAGAATTAAGGACCCACAAAGTTAAACTTAAAAGTTTTCACTAAACCCGTCTAAGTTCGTCCTTTTTTACAGTGCTTCACTATTTGGGCATAACATTTTACTCCGAGATCGGAAAAGGGAAAACTCGGTGGCGTTGGAAAGAGGACTCAGATACCTTTAATTGGATGGGTAATGGTCCACCTAATTCGTTTTGAGCTAAAAGATATCATCATTTGAAGTTGACCCTAAAAGTTGTAACTTTAAGAACATCTGCCCCTTGCCCGTCTGAGCTCGCCCTTTGTTCCAGTGGGATTACTCAAAGGCTGGTCAAATGGGCAGTCCACTAGGCAACCATAGGGGCATAAGGGTGACTCGCCAACCCCGTAGGCGATCTAGCAGCCCCATCGCCAAACAGTCCTTCCAAGGACAAGGCTTCTTTCACCCTAACTCGCTAGCCTAGGCCCTTGCTTGCACCATAGGATGCTACCTAGCTCCATTTAAGTTCTAAAACAGTATAAACATCAACCTAAGCTCCCACTAACCCAAACGTCAAGGCTCTAGTTCATTCTATCATTTTCCGAGTCGTTACAACTTTTTATTAATATCAACAAGGTTAGGTTATCCTTCTAAAATTTGAGTTAACTTTTCAAGCTTATTTGGAAGAACATATCAAGTTCCATGAGATTGTTATATGTTATACGAAAGTTATTATGAGAACAAGACTACAAACGGGCCAAGATTGGCAACATGACAACAGTAACTCATAGGTGTTATAAATCCATGACATGACATACTATGCATTCTACTCTCGAGCTATAATCAGGAGGTATGGGACCTATTGCCTATATTTATACATATGAGACACAGATGGCCACAAGTTGGCGAATATGATGTCAGTTCGCTACCAAAAAGCACCACCATTGCTAGCATTTGGTTGGGTATGTCATACATTTGCATCTATATATATATATATATATCTATATATATATATATATATATATATATATATATACATATATATATTCACGACATACGATTATACAAGCATACCATGCATATTTAAGTAGTAGGGGGCTAAAGGTCGGCCATGGAGATTATTTGTGTTTCAGTTTCAGGTGGTATCTCTATTATCCTTTTACAGTAAATGTTTATGATTCTACTTTTCGCTTTACATACTAGTACATTTTTAGTCGTACTGACGTCCCTTTGCCTAGGGACGCTGCTTTTTGTTTTGTGCGAGCAGGTACAGGCAGGGACTCTAATCGACCCACCCGCTAGGATTCAGGTTTAGCAGTGAGTTGGTAAGCTCCATCTTATCTTGGGGCTATTAGAGGATGTTTACTTTTGTTTTACAGTTTGGGTATAGTCGGGCCTTGTCCCGACAGTGCTTATGTTACTCATAGAGGCTATTGTGGACACAATATTCTGGTTTTTCTTTTTATATGTTTCAACCTCCAGCCTAGTCTTGGCATGTATATATAGGTGTGTGTGTAAGTAGGTATGTTTTCAGTTGTGGCCTCATCAGCTAGATAGTACATCTTTATTTTTTTTTTGGTTTGTCTACCATTGTTTGTATGGTTATTCTCTTTCAGGTCATGACCTCTGGGTCCAGGCTTCACATTTTAAAGGTTGTGCTGCCCAATCTTTTTGCCTCACAAGTTTGGTTTAGCTAGTATGTTTCAGTGGGTAACTCAATGTATTAGGGTATCGAGTGCCAGTTACGCCCCCTATTTCGGGGCGTGACAGGATGT
The DNA here is from genome assembly GCA_036553675.1 of Solanum okadae. Taxonomy (NCBI): domain Eukaryota; kingdom Viridiplantae; phylum Streptophyta; class Magnoliopsida; order Solanales; family Solanaceae; genus Solanum; species Solanum okadae. The sequence continues at coordinate 13,232,771 of CM071683.1, forward strand.
CACGTTCCGACACATGTATATTGGATCGGGTGTCACATTCCGACTCACTAACATTTCGAGATGGGTTCCATGAGAGGACCACTGTGATTATATATGCATGTCTAATTGTCATTGATATTGTGAATTTTGTGTTGCTCCTGAAAGGATAATTGATCTGTGTATTTTTGTATATGTGTGTATACTTTGTTGTGATTGCTTGCCTATGTTTCACTTATTGGAGTAACCGCGTGATCCTACCAGTACACTATGGTTGTTTATTGATACTACGCTTGCTCGTTCTTTGTTGAGTACAGGGAATCTTCATGCGGTTATATGATCGACCTGAACTAGGAGATAACTAATCGAGACTGGATTCAAGGGTGAGTCAATTCTTCCATGCTGCCATGAGTTCTATTTTGTTTAGTCCATTTTCTCTGGACTTAGACTAGTGCTTTAGATATTTTATGTTTGGTTGGGGTTGCAGCACCCCCCTTTATTAGACTTGTCGTTAGTAGAGTTTTGATACATTAACTTCAGGGTCTAGGGGTTGACTTCCGCAATAGTTATGTTAGTCGATTATTTAAGCTTTCGGAGTTTATGGAACTTCATGTTATTCTATCATTTAAACCTACTTTTGTATCTTTAAATGTTTGGTTTATCGTGAAGTTGCTTAGTTGGGAGGTAGTAATGGTTCTTCCACCGGAGGGTTAGTGTGGGTGCCAATCACGACGGTCTGGGTCGTGACATTTATAAAACCAAGGTCAATACACAAGATCTTATTCATTCACCTTTCTTAAATTATTCACATGATCATGAAAATTCCAAACACCTTGAATTCTTCAATACACCGGACTTGTCACGACCCAAGGGTACACCCTAGATGTAACATGGCATACTTGGCCCCGAAGGAGTCTCATACAAGCCACTTAGCATATCATAACATAAGATAATAGAAAAGTGTGGAAATTTAGAACATTTTCTTTCCATACAATTGAAGTCTTTTATAAAACGAAGCGGAAGTCTTTAACATTTGTCTCAAACCATCTAAAACACCTTTTGAATAACTCTTGGGACACAGCCCATACAATAGATCTAACATAAAATGAAATGTAAAGGACATGGTGGCCAAGCCCTCGAATGCTATGAGGACTCACCAAACTTCTCTTCTTGATCTACTATGCACCTAGCCACGAGGATGGAAGTCAATATCACCAAACCCTACATTTGATAAGAATATAGGCAAAAGCATGTGTTAGTACAATAATGTACTAAATATGATGGCTAGCATAAATCATCAACATTACCATATAAGAGGCATTAGTCAGCGTAAGATATATACCTTAATAACAAGAGACAATAACATAAGTCATGAACATAAGAGACCTCATAATAAGACATAGGTTATAAGCATAAGACATAACAACATAATCATAGGCATAATGAAAGCATCTAGTTTACCATGACGTAAGAGAAACACTTCATGAGCCACCTCAAGGAAAGATTGTGCAATACATGGATAAGACCCCATAATCCTACCCATGCTAAGCAAGTCACTTTAGGTCCTCATTCATCTTTATTACCTTTTTTATCTCATCCTTAGCTTATTTCTTATAGACAAGGGAACATTCACCTTTAGTCAAACATGTCAAGGAAGAAACTTATAGCAACAATCCAATTTAAGCATACATCATTAGCATAAGTCATAAGCATATCCATTTCATAGATCATCATATCATAAGAGAACATACCTTAACTACTCTTAAAGCATACTTGTGCAATGCATGAATAAGATCCCATAATCCCATCCATACTAAGTAAAGCTTGTTGAGTAACCATAGTTCACACTAGACCTGACCTTGTGGGAATTAGCCTTAATCGACATAGACCATGTGAGCTTAACATGGAATTCGGTGTTACCCACACCGAAAAGGGTTGTCCTACTTGCCTAAGGTAAGACCATCATCATATTAGCTTTAGTTGGATCCAATAGCTAAATAACCTGTGGGGGCACGTAGTTTATGGGATAAGGAGATTGCTACTAGAAACCTGCCCTTTCTAGCGAGGGAGCTTCCATCTCAAGAGATACTTTCTAGAAACCTACCCTTTCTAGTGGGGGAGCTTTAATCTCATATTCAATGTCCACTCGGTGCTAAGCATAATTCCCACAGAGTACATATTAAGTCATAACTTGTTTCATAATCATGGAAGAATGCTTTGACACTCAATCCAACATAATTTGTAGGATAGCTCATAGATCATGCGTGAAAATAACCTTTCACCGTCCATGTCTACATATTAGATTCAATCAGGTGAGAATTTCCTTTCAACCTAGAATATTCATTATGTGAGAAAACCTCTCACATCATCTTCATTATGTGTTCATGAGAATAACCTTTTAATCAACACAATAACATCATCATAATCATAGATAGGTGTGTAAATGATAATATCCTTTCAACAACACACAACAAGATCATGATCATAATCACTTTACTCTCAAAGTGTTCATAAATCATATACATAAAACTCATAATCATGCATAATTCACATATTTTGCCCTTCAAGGACCATAGATCATATTCAATCAACACATCTAGAATTACTACATTAGACATGGATATAATCACAATTAAAGTAATCAAATCACCACATGCATAATCTCATATACTCATAATATAGGTCATGTGGGTGAAGTTCTTCCACAATAATACCATATACAATTCAACATGCAAATAGCTTCACTCTCAAGGCCTTAAAATTCCTAGTTTGTTCATATTAGCTTTTACCCTCAAAGCCCTAGAAATCACATTCATACTACAAGTCTTACCCTCAAGAAATAACTCACAAGGTCATCATATATTCCTAATTCTTAAGATAATCTAACCACATGCTTCATTCTTAACCAATTATAGTCATATATCATCATGTAAACTAAATCTCAACATTACTAAATTATGATCCATCATATAAGCCCTAATCTAATCAATTCATGTCTAAAAGCTTTACTGAAAAGCAATTCATAGCTAGGTGTTCTAATCTCAAGCAATTCATCAATCTTAGAAGATCACATCTAAGCCCTCAATTTCCTCTTTCATGGCATAAAACCAAACTATATCAATTTCACCCTAGGATCTTAGGTTAATCAAGAATACATGTATAATCATACTAAAGACATGTAATTACATCATAAACAACCATTATTCACTCAATTGGATCAACATACAACAATACCCATAATGGAGGAAGAAACCCTATCTAGAATTGGAGTTCATCTTCAAAATTGGGGGAAACATGGGGGATTCATGGAAGAAAGGAGTCTATGAATGAATAAGCCATCATACCTTGATTACAAACCCTAGCAAGCTTGAAACAATGGAGTCTAGACCTAGCTTGACCCTTCTTCTTCTTATTCTTCTTCTTCACTTTCTAGAGAGAGAATTTCTTGGAGGGAATTGGGTTTCTTTTGGTGAATTTAGAAATAATGATTTGGATCAATGAATTTAGGGGTCTAATAGCTTTATATAGGTGTTCTAAAATAGGATAAAACGACCTCACTTAATCCCACTTAAAATAGGAAAACCCCAAAGTGCCTTTCATTTATTTCTTAAAACCGTCTCTAGGCCACCATCCACGGCCACCCATCATGGACTGGACCCACGGCCCGTACTAGTGGGGCGTGGGTTGGTGACTGGAACTTGCTTGGCTACCCACGGATGCACCTTCCACGGGGCGTGGATCCCCTCGTGGGTGCACTATTTTCGCAGCTTGCTAGAGTCATCCTCAAGGACCCATTGTTGGTCCTTGGGGGTCGTACCTTGACGTTCTAACCCTAAACCTTTAATTCTAAGTACATGAAGTTATATTTACGACTCTAACCATCACGTCAAGCTCTAGTTGACCTACTAAACTATGGGGTTTTACAGGACTCTTGTTTCGCTGACTCGCTTACCAACTTTTTCTTTTAACCAATAACCCATGACATTTTACCTTATACTTTAAACCAACATTTTAAATTTAAACCATCCCTTAGGTCCTTTGAAAATAAAAAGTAACAAACTTTACGACCCATACCATACACAAATCCTTTGAAATGCTCAATACACAATGCGATCGATCATTTTTTACCTTATAAGTGAATACCTTAACAAAACATACTACCACAAATGTAGACTTACAATGAACGACTTGAATTCAAATTCCAATTGTACCAGTTATCAAATTCGAAACCATAAAAGAACTTATCACCAAACTCAAGCCGAACGTCTATAGACTACTTTCTCAAATCTTATCCAAAAACTTTTAACCCATATGAATGACATGTAACACTATCACCATAATCTGGGCAAAATAGATGGAACCACGTGTCTCTGAATCTAATTAAACACTCTTTCTAAAGATACATCTTTGGCCCTTACACTCAGAGTAAATATCTTTGTTCTCGCCTCTTTTCGAAGACTAAAGTACATACCACTAATTCATTTCATTTGTGACTCTAGTTAATTTCAATTCTATTCTAGCGGTGTCTCAACACCTCCTATAACTTTCCATTCAACCACAATACTCATCAAATAGTAGCAAACCACAACCTTAGATACTTACAAGTCGTCATTGTCACACCCCTTTACGCACGCTAAGGGTTTTTCCAATTTAAGTGACAGTATTGATTAGGGATTCTTTTAATTTTTCAGAGTCGACACTTGGAATTGAGTTATGGTGTTCCAAGTCACCTTTTTGAAGCCCTAATCAAAAGAAAATGACTCTTTATTTGGTCTGCGAAAATAAAAGACCGGGTAAGGAATTCTATTGACCGAGGGGAAGGTATTAAGCATCCCTCGAGTCCTGTTGTTCTAGCATGGTTGCTTTTTATTAACTTATACTTTCTTTAAAATATTTTTTGGATATGCGGTTATATGCTACAGTTTGCTCACATATTTTATTGTTGAAATTTATTAATCTCAAATCGGATGCAGAATTGCATTCTCAATTTTTGACGTACAATTACTTAGAAGTATAACTGTTTTCTTCTCTCAATCGCATCACCTTAGTATTTTTAGTCTACAAATTTTAATTTACATTAAATCAAAACTAATATGTTCATTTGGCCAAGGTGTGTCACAACATCCTTGAAATTTTTTAAAGTGTCTCAAAAAGATTTGAAACTACATTTTTTAATAAAAATTTATTGTTATTTATTACTCTTTTGTAAATAAAAAAATAAAAATTTATACTTGTCTAATGTTAAAGAGATTTTTATTTGTTAATTTTGGGGTGATTCACATCTTCTTTTTATCCCTTATTATTGGTCAAGGATGCAGTAATCTATTTAAAAGTTAAAAGTTTTAGGTTTATGCCAAAGATAATCTATGACTATCAAAACAGTACTACATTAGTTTCTAAGTAGCATTTTTAATCAAAAGTTGAAGGCCCAACTTTAATAAAAACAATTATTGTAGCGTAATGTCTTAATCATAAAGAAAATCACCTATTGAATTGCACGAATAACTTGATTTTGACACCATTAAATAAACACCAATTAACACGAAAATAAGATACAATTAAACATCTATGTGGATTAAATATGCACCACCCCATTTGTTTCCTTCAATAAATTATTCATTCATTGAAGTCAGACTTTTTTTTAAAAAAAAACTCTTTAGAATTTGTCAATAAAATAATAAAAATTAAAGTTATCATATATCTCAGAAAATAATGCATATGACATTAATCATATAAATATGTTTATACCATAATATTCTTGAATAACCTACTGCTTATCATAAACACAACATTCTCTTCTTTTTTCACATTGTTGTAAATATTAGTCCAAATCCCTAAAATACGTATTTACAACCCAAGATGCGTCATTCCGATTTCTATTAAAAAATTATAATCATAATTGTAGACACGTAATTTTTTACCGAACTTAAATTTAACACCATTTTTAGAGCTTAAATATTTTATAAATCTAAACTAAATATTTATGACTTTTATTTTATTTTATTAAATTTATTTTAAAAGATTTGAAAACAACAAAAATAGAATCACTTTTTAAGGAAGTTTTATTTTCAATTGTTTAAAAAAGAAATGAAAAGTTACAAAAAATATATGTTTTCTTTAATTAAGATTAATAATACGCTAGTATTTCTTAATTATAATTTTAGATTAGCTATTCAATTATTATTTTACTTTTATATGTAATTAGCTAATATTTTCATTATTATAATTTTTATATTAATTATTAAAACATAATAATAATTTTAACCCCACTACTCTTCCCATTTCCCACAATCCTCAACCCATTCCCCCACTCCTCACACTACACACACGACACACACTACTACTACTCCTATATTACATACACTTACAGCCAACAAAAAAAAGACCTACACACACACTACAGAGGGACGGAAGAAAAAAAAAAGACTACTACAATACACCCAAATACGCACAACATACCAAAGAAACAATACACAAACCTACAGAATACTACACACACACGCAGACCACCAGGAAAACATAAGAAAAAGATTTTTTCAGCAATAGACTTCCGTCGGCACGCGCACACAATATACGTATTCGTCCTTTTATTATACATATTTCTTTTACTCACAAACAAAGGTTGAGTTCGAGGTTTGCTTTCGTGGTTTCGAGATCATGGTTCCCAGTTAGAATTGCTTTCCTTTCGTGAGTTGATTTTCGCGAGAGGTACTATTTAATATTTATTTTATAATTTGATTTTCATGATTATATAGTACTTAATTCCGGTGTCAGGATTTTATTCAAATTTCATGTGTGTTTAGCTTTGCCATTATAATATTGAAATACGTGTAAATATTTGTATTGTTGAATTTGGATTAAAATATGATATAACGTATAATTGCTTCTTGCTCACCAAGGAATCAATATTTTTCTTTATTCGCTTTATTTTATCGAGCCAAAACGTGACTCGTGGATTGTTGTAAATTAATTTTCACATAGTTTTGAGTTATTCATTGATAGCATACTTTAAAAACGGACTAAGTAAATCATTGTTTGTTAACCAAAAAAATGCATTTTTTTATACGATTTATCTTATCATTTAAAGTGTTTTAGAATCTTGGTATTCTATAGGTCATAGATCTAATGCTAGTTTAAATTTAGCATAAATACTAAAGATGGTTTTTTTTACTTTTATTTTTCTCTAAAAAACAATTTTACTGATTCATTAATGAGGATATTAGATTTGGGTTTACTAACTTACAGAAACAAAAAGTGTTATTTTTAGATAGTTTCTTTTGTTATTAAGATATATCAACACGTATCATTAATAATTAATTGAAGTATGACCTTAATTTGTTAATTATTTTCCTATCATTCATTAAAAAATATTATTTATAATTAGAATAGTAAAAACATATCTAGAATAACAATGCTTTATTTTGTTAGCGATTGGAAATATTATTATGTTAATAAGATGAGATTTAATTAATTAAATGTAATATTTTATGTGGGGGAAGGTAATAAGTGAAATATAGAAAAGGTTACTTTAACATTTTGACGTTACCATTTACTTTTAGACTGTTTTAACATAACAATAGGTATATCTTAGGATCTTTTATATATTGGACAAGTACAAACGCAATTAAATTTCGCTCAGTTAAGAATGTGGTTCCACATCTTTTTTTGAGATACTTAAGAAAATAAAGGATGCGGCTATGCACCCTGGCCAAATTCAAGGATGCGGTTACGCACCTTGGCCAATTATTTTAATAATTAACTTTCATTAATTTAAACCAAGAGGTGTAAATAAAAATTATTAGGTGTGATATAATCGAGAGGAGAAGGCAGTTATGCCTCTAAATGTCTAGACCAAGAATGCGGTTACGCATCTAGGTTCAGACTAGTAAAAATTTTAACAAATAAATAATAATAATAATAATAAATAAGTAAACCATGGCCTGTAGACACAATATATCCAAAAGTAGTAAAAATAAGTAAGTCAATAAAAGCTACCGTGCTAGAACCACGGGACTCGAGGGATGCCTAATACATTCCCCTCGGTCAACAGAATTTCTTACCCGAATTTCTGGTTCGCAGACCAAAACCAAAGAGTCATTTCCTATTGATTAGGGATTCAAAAAGGTGACTTGGAACACCACAACTCAATTTCAAGTGGCGACTCCGAAAAAACAAAATAATCCCTTAATCAATACCGTCACTTAAATTGGAAAAACCCTGCCGCCGTACGCGAAAAGGGGTGTGACAATAATCACGAAAAAATAAAATAATGATAATAACATAAAACGATGACTAAATAAATAAGTGAATTCAAAATCAAATAAAAATAAGAACTCAAAACATTATATTAACCTGGAATTAAATATATAAATAGCCACATAATAACAATAAAAACCACTACTTCATCTTAATTGATTCGTGACTAAATAAACTAGATTTATATAAACATAAAATAATAATAATAATAACAACAACAACAACAACAAAGGAAACGAACCTTCAAAGGTATGCAAACTAGCAGCCGTAAAAAAAAAATATCAATCCCAACTTCCTGCTCAATTTTTTTTTCTACTCTTGCTCTGACTTTTTATTTCTCTCTGCCTATGTTTTTTCTTCTGCCTTTCTTATATTGTACGTGTATTTTTATAATACTTTTGGGTATGAGTCTGGTGCTAATTAAAGGGAACGTGAGGGAGTGGGGAATATAATTTAGTTGAATATTTTAAGGGTATTTGGTTGAGAGTTTTAGGAGCAGAAATATAGAAAAGAAAAAAATGAAAAAAAAAATTAAAAAGAACAAAAAAAGCGTGTGGGTAGGGGAATTTTACGTGAAACCAAAAGGGGAAGAAAAAGATGAATGGGAAGAGAATTTTTAGGAGGAATAAGTTATGGAGTTTGAAGGTAATTAGGATTAAGGGTGAGGTAATTTGAATTTTTTAGGACTCTTTTTTTTCTTCTTTTTCATAATATATATTTTTATTTTTTAGACTAGATAAAAGTTGAAGGATTAATTAAAATAAATAATAATTAACAAATACATTAAATTCACAAACTTCTTTTATTAAAATCAAAATGTAAAAAGAGCATATAATTTGTTGTCATTTTCAAGTATTTTTATTTATCTACTATAAATATCTATACCTACTGAAATAATATTTAAGTATTAAAATGGTGTAAAACCTTAAGTTCAGTCAAAAATCATGTGTCTACAGTTAGCCCCTGTTTGACTGAAAACAGGAAGAGTTTGCAGACAAAGAAGTAGACAATGTGACAAGTATTGATCGAACTCTTACATGAAAGGAAGAAATATGTGATGAATCCTGGTTATGGTCATCCTACATATCCCGAGTTATAAGGGATTCAGGTCACATGTAGTTTAATGAGATGAAATGATGAGTTGGAAGTCGGATGAGATCCCATCTAGGCTCCAGTTTGCGGTCCCTGTTTTACATGAAAGTAAAAAAAAAAAAAAAAATAGTACAAGATCCTATATATGTAGCTTCTCTTGAATCTTGACTTGGGTCTTCATGCCTTATCAAGTTGTGGAATATTCATTTTATCTCAAACGGATTGAAAGACTAACTTGTTCTCCAGGTAAGCTTCTAATACCCAAAATTGGAAATCAAACTTATTCTTGAGGTGAGATCCCGCTACTTGAATTGAAAATGGTCATGACGATAGACGCTTTTTCAGATGAGATCCTTACCTTGAAATGTGGATTGACCTAGCTCTACAAGCGGATCCCTGAAATTAAAACAAACAAAAGTAGTAGCATAAATTTTTTGTAAAGAAAGTTTTGTGAGAAAACTAAAAGATGGTGCTTAGCTTTGACTCGAAACTTTGAATGACTCGATCTTGTTGCGATGCATTCTTCAGATGACTTTTGAATGGTTAACGCAACTTCATTCCTCATAATGATCCAGTTAAATTAAATTATGTCAGTCTAGTCCTAATATCCAAGATGGTCCAGCTAATGTCCTATTGTCCAAGAGGGTTCTGCTATACTACGTCCCATTATTCAGGAGGGTCCTACTAGTCCCATTATTCAGGAGGGCCCTGCTAGTATCCCATTATCCAAGAGAATCCTGCTATACTACATCCTATTATTCAGAAGGTCCTACTAGTCGCATTATTTAGGAGGGTCCTGTTAGTGTCCCATTATCCAGGAGGGTCCTGCTATACTACATCCCATTATTCAGGAGCGTCCTGCTAGTCCCATTATTTATGAGGGTCTTGCTAGTGTCCCATTATCCAGGAGGGCCCTGTTATACTACGTTTGATTATTCATGAGGGTCCTGCTAGCTCAATATTTATGAGGGTCCTGCTAGTGTCCTTTTATCCAACAAGGCCCTCCTATACTACGTCCCATAATTTATGAAGGTCCTGCTAGTCCCATTATTCAGGAGGGTCCTGCTAGTGTCCCATTATCTAGGAGGGGCCTGCTATACTATGGTCAATAGACCGATAATACAAACAAAACTTTTTCCCCAGTATGAACTATAAAAATTTTGTGAGTGTTATCCAAATATTAGCAGAACATTCAAAAAAAGGAGATTTGATCGCTTAGGTAACTGCTATAATTAATTTTTTCTTAATCGATCAATTCCATGTAATTGAGTTTCACAAACCTTTATTGCAATGTTTCCATTTTTCTCTTAGTAGACTGAATTGAACATCTAGGTTTTTGGATCTTTGATCTTAAAATAACTTGTACCCCTGCCTCAACAAATAAAATTTGTGAGTTTAAAAATGTGGTGGTTGGTTTATGGTTCTTCCTTTTGACAAGGATTTCTCAAGTACTTGTCATGTTTCACTTATTTCCAAACGGCCAGTGCTTGTTATTGATTAACTTTATCTTTTACCCAAATTTTCTTACTTTGAGCAACTTAAATTCAATATCTGCCTTTATTTCACGATACTCATTGTTTAACCTTCATTAAACCATGGCTTTTTTCTGAATCCAAAATTTGTCGATAAACGATAACTGATGTGCAGTGAAATCTTGGCACATTTGATGCTCGAAACTAAGGATTAATACTAGAATAGAGTGCATTTATGTAAGATTTGATGTGTTTGTTAAATGTGTAGATAGGTTTACATTTGCGTGGAAAATAGAAAGAAGAAGGAAAAGATCCTGGAATATACACCACGGAGCCCCAGACGGGCCGTGGTCATGATGACGAGTTTTCTGGAGGCTCGTGGAGATGAAGCAGTGTCAGCAAGGCAAGCTGAGTTTGATCAAGTCAGGATCATGGAGACTATGACGGACCTTGATCTTTTTCACGGTCTGTCCTGAAGTTCGTGAAGTATTTCCAGTGTACACACCTTGAGGAGCTAAGCTTGGTATGGCTAAGTAAGGACCATGGACACCCAGACGGGTCGTGGTCCTCATAACGACCTGTGATGTTGATCGTGATGGAGTTCAAGAAAAGGGATCTCACACTGTCTAAGTGTGAGACCACGGAAGGTTTCATGGACCGTGAAGCTCATGATGGACCGTCATGCTATCCGTGAAACAGCCCCGACAAGTCAGTCCTACTTCGAGTAGGACTCTTTTTAGTCAGACTATTTGAATTAATTACACTACAACATTTTAGGCTTTTAGCCACCCCAATAAAGTGTAGCCTAAACTAGCAAAAAGTGTGGCTACACTTTTGAACTTTAAGCAACACTTTGCAGGGGGTGGCCAAAAAGAAGTGTAACCTTTGATATTAGGCCACGCTTTTTAAATGTCACCATAGTAGCTACACTTAAAAAGCGTGGTCAAAGAGGTATAAGGGAACACTTTTTAGTAATTCATTAGCAACACCTTTTGTTTGATTATACTACACTTAAAAGCATGGCCTTTGCTTTGTTATTGGGCACACTTAAAAAATGTTGCCTTTTATATCTCATCTAGAACAACACTTATAAAGTGTAACTTTTCTTATGTACAGTACGCCACACATTGGACATCCCTATAGCAACACTTTTGAAGTGTGGCCATGTTGTGTAGAATTTTTGTAGCCACAATTTTTCATTTTTAAGAATAATAATTTTTAATTGCATATATTCAATAATTGCATATAATAATTAAATATATAAGCGATCTAAAGCACAAAATTAGCTAATAAATAAATTGAAGCTATATATTTCAAATAAACTTCGAGAAACATGGCTTGTACAACCAATATTTAGACAAATATGTCTTGTACAACCAAACTTCGACAAACATGTCTCTACTATCAATAAATTCCACAAAACCAAATGAATTCAAACATAACAAAAACTCTTCATCGTTCACTACAATAGATCGAGTTTACTTCATGCCACTATTCAAATTCAATTACCGGCATTTTCCTACACATTCAAAATAAAATTATAAGTTAGTGAAATAAATCATATGTATTTAATATGCTCAAATTCACAGTAAGCCAAACCAATCTATAACAATAAAGTCATAACATAGCAACCATAAACTAAAGCTCTCCTTAATACAAATCTAAAGTTGAGTCACAGCACTAAAGCTCTCCAAAACTAACAAATCTAAAATTGATAGATGTGGTGTGCTCATGCATGGCACGGGCATGTGCCTAACATTGTTGTTTGTTATGTCGTTTAATTTGATAGAATATAAAGAAAATATAAAGATGCAATATACATCAAAGAATGCCTTAAGAAGCTGACTTAGGAGACTAACTCCCCAATTCAAAGTCTAAGTCAAATTTGAAAGCTAAAGTGCTATTCCACTCTTCTCCCATAAACAAAATCATAAAAATTATCTAGAAGATGTTACTATTATGTACATCTTGGACTATAGACTTATACATATAAGATGTTCTCTTCGAATAAAATGTTTTTCGCTTAGAGAGGTGTTTTCTTCGCTTCTCTTAGAAAAGTTTTCCTTCTGTTCAACTAATCATTCAGATTTATTCATATGATCACATGTACGTAATAATGCAACTTTATCAGCACCTCGCAATATTGCATATGGGCTCAAGAGATGTTGTTCGTTACCAACTATAGGGATAACACAACCTGTTATGTTCAAGTATCTACCAACAATTTTTCACATTTCAGGAGGCAAACTAGAAATGTGAAAAATGTTACATCTTCTAGCACAAGAAGTACGTAATGATAGGACAGTCAATGCATGCCTAATATATCAATATTTGAAGATGAAAAAAGAAGATTAATCATAAAGAAGTAAAATCGAAACAAAGCCGGTTCATTGTGAAACTCGCAAAACAAAATATGGTAGTCATCTATCAAACTCTAATTGAAGGCCAAAAAGGTTTCCTATAGTAGGGTGATAATAACTTACCCACCAGCATCCATAAAAATTTCAAAGCAAGCATTGCATATCAAAACATTAAGAAAAACACTACTTTAAACTAATATAACCCTATAATTTTACCAAAGACAGTAGAGGGTGAGTGTAACAGGGGCAAGATCCCCCATGTCCGATTTGTTACTTCTTACTACTCAAATCAATACTTTTGCATTGCCATTTACATGACGCAAGACATCATCTTCTTAGCCAACACCACTGGATAAATTAATATTCTTCTTTTACTGTTGTCACTTTGTTGTTACATGAACTTGTGATGAAACTTAGGCAGAATTTGACTAACTATATATATTTCTTCCAATCGGAAAAGTTGCAATATATGAACACCTTATAAACTTTACTACTGGAGAGAAGTGTCTTATTTTATTAATATGTATGTGTATTTATACAAGAGAGCAAACTACAAATAAGGAAAGAATCAACTACTAAAGGATTGTGATCTTCACCTAATTATAATAGAAACTAAATCACTAATGAGATACTAAGATATGGAATATCAATCAAGAGATATCCTAATATCAATCAAGAGATATCACTAATATGCCCCCGCAAGTTGGTAGATCGGTCTGATAAACCAATCTTGGATCTTAGTGCTTCGAATGGAGCTTTTGGAAGCGGCTTGGTAAGTAGATCAGCCAGCTGATCTCGGGATGAAACATGAGAAACACGCAGCAGGCCTTGTTGGCAGAGATTTCGAACAAAATGACAATCAATCTCGATGTGCTTCACTTTGGAGTGAAAAATTGGTTTAGCACACACATAGGTTGCGCCAAGATTATCACAATAGATAACGGGCGGTTCCTTGAGAGAAGTAGATAACTCCTGAAGCAAATTACGGACCCAACAAATTTCAGCTGATGCTGAAGCAATAGCACGATATTCAGCTTCTGTGGACGAGCGAGCAACAGCTCTTTGCTTCTTAGAGCTCCATGAGATCGGATTGGAGCCTAAAAACACAATGTATGTTGTAGTAGAAGAGCGATCATCACGATTACCTGCCCAGTCTGAGTCAGAGAAGGCGTGCAGATTTAGTGACTTGCCTTTGCGAAGAAACAGACCATTAGCAGATGTGCCAGCAAGATAACGAAGAACTCGTTTGACCATAGCCCAATGTATAGTTGTTGGAGCACTTGTAAACTGAGACAATTTGCTTACAACGAAGGCAACATCCGTTCTGGTAAGATGAAGATATTGTAAACTTCCAACTATACTCTGATATTCTTTAGGATCCTCAAGTAAAGAGCCATCACTACTCATGGGACAAGAACCACTGGCCATTGGTGTACGCATCGGATTAGCTTCAACCATGTTTGCTCGGTCTAAGATCTCATAGATATACTTCTGCTGGCTTAAGAAAATTCCAGAAGGTGAGCGAATAACTTGAACACCCAAGAAGAAATTCAAATCACCAAGATCTTTAATATAAAAACGATTAGCAAGACACCTAATAAAATCTTCCACCAAACTTTGACGATTACCCGTGATAATTAGATCATCAACATAGACAATGAGATAGAGCATAACTCCAGATTTAGCATATATAAACAAACAGTGATCTGACTGAGAGTGGCAAAATCCATATGAAATAAGATAGGATTTGAGTTCCTCATACCATGCTCGTGGAGCTTGTTTAAGCCCATAAATTGCTTTGTGAAGCCGACAAACATGAGTGGGATATGTCTCATTCACAAACCCAGGAGGTTGAGACATATAAACTTCTTCGGTTAGAGTACCGTGCAAGAAGGCGTTGTTAACATCTAATTGGCGAAGTGGCCAGTCAAATGTGGCAGCCAATGAGAGAATAACACGCACTTTGGTATGCTTTGCTACTGGAGAATATGTTTCACCATAATCAACACCTGGACGCTGCAAGAATCCTTTAGCAACAAGTCGGGCTTTATAGCGGCTAATACTTCCATCTGAGTTGTATTTAACTCGAAAAACCCACTTAGACCCTACGGGTTTAGCTTGATGATATGCAGGTACAAGAGACCATGTGCCTTGACTCTTAAGAGCTGATAACTCTTCATTCATGGCAGCACGCCATTTAGGATCTTTTAATGCTTGGCTAACACTCCTAGGCTCAATAGGTTTGAGTATTGAATTGAAAGAAACCAAGGATCTGGTAGGCTTGGATTTACAATGGGAATTTGAGGAAGTGGCTTGCAATTTAGAAGGTTGTGCAGCAGGGGATGATTCAGCTTTAGAAGATATAGTAGCATTGAGACAAAGTCTTTGAATTGGCTTACTAATATTGTTTTTAGAACGGGTAACCATGGAGTGATTTGGTATAGGGGCAGAAGAAGGAACGGATGAAGTGGAATGGGTTGGCACTGATAATGAGGATGAGGAAGCAGAGGTAGAAGATGATGTGGAAGAAGACATACCTGGGAAAGATGTGATGGAGTTCTCAGGCTCATCTGATGAAGACCGATTGCTGGTGGCAACCTCATGAGAGATACTTCCTGATTCTGATGTTGAAGATATAGCATGGGAGGAGTTACTAGATGGGCTTGATGTAAAAGGAATAATGTGATGAGAGGGAACCCATATATCAACAGTGTTAGACTCAGGACGATTGGCCTTAATTTCCATAGATGAGTATGGAAAATGATGCTCCACAAAGTCCACGTGTCTGGATACATATAACCTAGACTTCATAGGATCAAGACAAAGATAAGCACTTTGATTTTGTGAGTATCCAAGAAAAATACATGGGCTGGAACGAGGTTGCAATTTATTTTGGTTATAAGGCCTTAACCAGGGATAACACAAACAACCAAAGACCCGAAGCTTGGAATAGTTTGGTAGTTTACCATACAGTCGAAAATAGGGAGACTAGTTCTCTAAAATTTTGGTAGGTAAACGATTGATCAAGTAGGCTGCGGTAGTAAAGGCATATGACCAAAATTTTAAAGGGAGACTCGCATTGTGTAATAGGGTGATACATGTTTCAACAATATGGCGATGACGACGTTCAGCGGTTGCATTATGTTCAGGGGTATGTGGAGGAGTGAGAAGGTGAGAAATCCCATTGTCTTCAAAGAAGGATCGAAGGTGGATAAATTCGCCACCATTGTCAGAATAGAATGAGATGATGGGCTTTTGAAAAAGCTTTTCTACAACTTTCTTAAATTTGGGAAATATAATGGATACATCAGATTTTCGTTTTATGGGAAAGAACCAGATGTATTTCGTGTAATGATCAACAAATATTAAATAATATTGAAAACCATCTATTGAAATTTCTGGTGAAGGACCCCAAACATCCGAAAAAATGTATTCCAAAGGAGCATTGCTCTTTATTGTAGAGTTGTAGAAAGGAAACTTATGCATTTTACTGCATTTACACGAACTGCAAAAGAAGGATTTATCTAAGGAAGATGAAATAGCTAAAAGCTTGAAAACTTGACGAAGAGTGGGAGAGGACGGGTGACCGAGACGTCGATGCCAATTGGAAGCACTTGCGGTTGTGGTGGTGGTGAGGGCTTGAGGAGAGGTTGGCGATCGAAGAGATGAAGGCCATGGATAAACACCGTTTTCAGGTTTCCCTGCTAGTAGAGGCGCCCCCGTGCAAAAGTCCTTCACAACAAATGAATAAGGTGAGAACGTGATAGAGACAGAATTATCATTACAAAGTTGATGAACAGAAATAAGGTTCTTTTTCATCTTAGGCACACATAAAACATTGGATAAAGTTAAAGGCCGAGAAGATGAAGGTAAAGAAGCAGATCCTGTATGGGTGATTTTGTGGTCTTTACCATCACCGAGCATAATGTCTTCAGTTCCATCATAATCTGAGTGAAGGGACAGATTGTGGAGATCTTGTGTGACGTGATGCGAGGCACCAGAATCAACAAGCCAATTTCCATCATTGCTAGTGTTGTGGGTTGCATAGTTAGCACGTGGCTGTTGTGATTGAGACGGAGCATTATTTCTTGTATGTCCATCGGATCCAGATCCATTGATTAGAGAGAGAATCGCTAATAATTTTCGGCATTGCTTCACGTGATGACCAGGCTTGTCACAAAGTTGGCAAGTAACACGAAGACGGTTCCTGTTGGTGTTCTGACCAGCAAGTTGAGCACCAAAATTGTTGGAAGCAGGTCTATCCGTAGGATTGATTCAAGTTGTTTCCAGGACGTGAAGCATGATTGGGCCGAGAGCGGTTGTTGTGAAGCAATGGCTTAGCAGCAAAATTTGCTGTGATTGGAACAGTGGTAGAGGAAGATGAGCGAATGAGATTCTGCTCAAAATCAAGAAGCTTCTCATGAAGTTCTTCAAATGTCACTGGAGTTTCTCGAGCACGTAGAGCTGCAGTGATAGCGTCATATTCGGCTGGAAGTCCATGAAGAGCATGAAGGAAGAGCTCATCCATTGAAATCTGAATGCCAGCACAAGCTAAAGTGCTGCAGATTTGTTTGATTTTCTGCAGATATGAAGTAATAGAGAGATTACCCTTTTTCAAGTTGCTTAGAGACTCTCTAAGACTCATGATACGAGCACGCGATGGCTTCGCATAGGTTGCCGTCAGATTTTTCTAGAGAGCATAGGAAGATTTGGCATCAATGACAAATGGAACAATATCAGAAGATAAAGAGGCAACAATGGCACTCCGAATGAGATGGTCTTGTCGCTGATGAAAAGGAGTGGCTGTTGAACTTGGTGGTTGTTCAATAAAATGGAGAAAATCATATGCAGTGAGGATGGTTTCCCACTGGTATCTCCAGGATTGGTAGTTTGTATTGTCAAGCTTTAGAGGTGCCTGAGCAACAACATTGATATTGATCAACTGCTCATTGCTATTCATGGTGAGAATTGTGGGAGAATTTGGTACAGATACAGGAGAAGATGTAGCTGGGGTGTTCTCAGTGGAGGCATTGGTTGAAACCATCGTTAGTGGCAGCGGAAAAGACACAAATTCTCAAGGGAAAAAAAAAACATTGTTAAGCTTTTAGGCTCTTGATACCATATAAACTTTACTGCTGGAGAGAAGTGTCTTATTTTATTAATATGTATATGTATTTATACAAGAGAGCAAACTACAAATAAGGAAAGAATCAACTACTAAAGGATTGTGATCTTCACCTAATTATAATAGAAACTAAATCACTAATGAGATACTAAGATATGGAATATCAATCAAGAGATATCCTAATATCAATCAAGAGATATCACTAATACACCTAATCGCAAATATTGAATTAAAACACCATTTTTTACAAAATCATTTAACACTTCAAACACCAAGTTGTAAAATTAACTTAATTACTCTAAATATTCCAACTGTCCCATCTGCTGGACACACATTATCAGTGACATTTTTACATAGTATAAAAGTAACATTCTAGAATAGCAGTCGACAAAATTCTAGATCCACAGCACATAGCCTTTTCCGTGGATGTTGAAACATGTGGCGTGCAGAAAAGGCACATAGCAAAACAACTAATTCTAGCATACTATAAGGATTAAAAATTGGGAATACTTAAATGAAGAAGCAAAGCGAGTAAACCAAAGCAAAATCAAAGTGCAAGAGATATTTCTGGATTCAACAAACCAACCAAATTAACATTAAGTTTAAGCTGAAGGTAACAATTCAAATTAGCAAATAGAACATTAAACAACACATAAACCAAGCAAATGAAGGCGAAAAGATACACCTCCAGTAAGGGTTTTGTGGTAGATTCGGGAGGGAAAATTTTCGATTGGAAGGAAAACCCAAAAAATCAATGAATGGGAAACAAGCAACAAACCAAACAAAGGAGGCAGAGAGAGGAGCGTACCTTTTTGTTCGTAGGAGTAAATCTATGAGGAATTGGACTGAAATGTCCATCTCCGAAATTGAGCAGAAAAAAGAATCTACTTTTTTCCCATGGAACATACAGGAAAGTAAGAGTTTTTCAGGATAACAAATTAAAGAGGAATATAAAAGATCGCAGAGAAAGAAGGAAGAGGGAAAGGAAAATTGTCAACATATCCTTAAATGTCCAAAGAAACTCTCTCTTATTACCGACCTACCATCCTTTTTTTGCTTGGTGCTCTTCTTTTAGTCACTAAATTGATAATGTCAACAAGTACACTACTCAAAAGGGTGTTGGTACCTCAATTTTTTAATGAAACGGTTCATTCGATAGCCTTGTGCTACAGAAAATGTTTGGAGTTGGGCCATACATGTGTTCATTATAATGGTACTAGCTATGATAGGTAACATTCTTGTTAATACTTTAACTTCTTCAACTTGTGTCACAGTGCAAACTGTCCATGGTGTAGGCTCACCTGTTTTAGGACGGATTGCAGCTTTGTCTAAAAACCTGATTCACAATATAGGAAAAGTTACTATATGTCCAATAGCTATATAGCACGCAGCAACCTTGTCTAACAACCTGTAAATATTTTTTGGATGACTTGATTATGTAATTTATTTATACTGACAACGTATATTGTGGGTTCCCTTTTTCAGCTTCCCTCTTGCTTTTATTTCATTAAAGTTTAAACCAAGTGTGCTTTTATTTATGACAAATAATTGAATCAATACACATATGCAAGAATAACATCACCTGAATTGTTTAGTATGTGCAAGTTTTGGCTGTGATGAGTCACATTCTTTCTCATTAATCTCATACAGCTCCTCACTGTTTTCTAGTAATTGTTGCTTTCCATTATTTATTGCCACAACGATAACTTGGAAATTCAAAAAATCATTTTATTTTTATTTTTATTTTCCATCACTCTTTATTCTCTATATATAGGCTTGAAATTTGATTTCTGATTAAGAGTCAAGTGATTTAGATCATACGCCACAATAGTCGTGGTGGTTATTTTATTTGAAATAGCATAAACACACAAAAAAAAAGAGGAGAAAAAATTAAATAACTTGGAAAATTCTAGTAAGTGGACTGCCAGCAGGTTGTTGAAGTCGAAAAAAAGGCTTTCCAAAGGCAAAGAAAATAAAACCAAGTGTGACAGAAACCAAACTTATGAGAAAACCTTTCCACCAAGCTTTAACTGTACTAACATACACAACAAATGTCATCCCAAATGCTCCACCAATCACTGAATTAAACATGAGCAAATTAAAATATCTTCCAAGAGCTTTAGCCTCCTTTGGATCCTTCTGATCAAATTGATCAGCACCCAATGTTGGCAATGCTCCCTTAACTGCACCACCACCCAATGCAAAACAACAAAGTGATGCATAAAACAATATACAATATAGCTTTCTTTTCTGATATGCAATTTGGTTCCAAACATATTGGCTGTCAACTTGAACTTGGAGCCATGGCTGAAGCAACAGTGCTTAACTTGTCTCCATTCCCATCACTTTTTGACACACAAGAGCTACTCAAATGAACCTCATTAGTAGCAGCAACAACATAGACCCCTTCTACTGCATATTGGTTGACGGTGCCAATTTACTAAAACTTTTCCCTTAGGCATAAATGAACTACTGGAAGAAAACTCTTTATAAATTTCAACAATTTAAAGACAAGAGACATCTAAAAGAAACAAAGAATCACTTTCAAAGCTAATCCATCTTGAAGGTAGTGCCTTCCCAAGACAACATAGGCTACTGACGCAGATCACAACCCGAAAGAGAAAGGCAAATTCATTTGTCACTAGAGAACATACACTTATGCAGATCACAACCCGAAAGAGATAATACGAACTCATTTAAGGCCTATTATGTCAATTCAGAAATATTTTACTAGCATTTATTCAAAATGTAGTTATATTTCCTAATTTTACGTCTTGTTCTTTGTCTGTGACTTTGAAAGGTAATTTCAACAGTGCATGCCAAATACCAGAAGTAAGGGAGTTCCATTGATTCCTTACGATCCGAAATTGAGAAAAACTATCTGCGAGATGGTGAATGCACAGGAACTCGAGACAGAGGCAGAGACTTGGATTTGAGGCTGAGACAGCTGCTAGAGGTGCTCAGCGAAATGCTGCGAATGAAACACCTAGGGTCGTGGGGGAACATGAAGCAGTGGAAGAGATAGCTCCTCCCACTAACAACCAATAGCTCCAAGGTGTCGAGCATAAGAACCAACTCATATGGTGTTCGATGAGGATGACTTACACTTGGATGGAGCTGGCGCCATTGGAGCAATAGTGCAACCTGCATTACCTCTAGATGTGAAATTTACAATCACCAGCACGATGATTTAGCTGCTGAATTTGAAGGGAATGTTCAAAGGTGCAGATGGTGATGATGTTCATCATCATGTAATAAACTTCTTAGAAATATGCAAATGACATGAGATCTCTATGATTAGTCAAACTGCTATGAGACTGAGATTGTACCCTTTGTCTCTTACTAGAGAGGCGACAAACCTGTTAAATGAACTCTCAAATGATTCAATCAAGACTTAGACCAAATTGAAGGAATCCTTCCTGCAACGGTTCTATCCTGAGTCGCAAGAGTTGCAGATGAAGGACGAGATAAGTACACACAAGCCACAACTAGGGGAAGCAATGCATGATACTTGGTGGAGATTCAGCCAAAAGCTGAAGAAGTGCCTGAACCATGGTCTTACGAAAAGACATTTAAAATAGTCATTTTATAGATCATTAAATTATGTTACTAAGCTTGTTGCTGATGCAGTGTGTGGAGGTTCATTCATGAGAAAACCATTCCTAGAAATTATGCAAATCATGGATGAAGTCTCGAAGAACAATAGAGCATGGCACACCAGAGATGCTGACGTCGGAGATCTGGGGTTCACATTCGAGCTTTCAACTGAACAAAAGA
The DNA here is from genome assembly GCA_036553675.1 of Solanum okadae. NCBI lineage: Eukaryota > Viridiplantae > Streptophyta > Magnoliopsida > Solanales > Solanaceae > Solanum > Solanum okadae. Next base: position 13,254,829 of record CM071683.1, read on the forward strand.
AGTGAGAGGAAGAAAGGGACCAAGACATGGCTCATATGAGGACTCAAATGGATCTGCTCACAAAGCACATCATGTCAGGTCTAGAAAAGGTGAATGTTGTCAGTGGTATGACAATCCGGACATCGACTTAAATGAGGAAGCTAAATGCTTGGGTAACTAGGGGGTTTCCGGAATTTTAACTCGGGAAACCAAGGATATAATTCTGGAAATCAAGGTCGGAGCTACCCAAGAGATGGGCAATATGAAAGATCAGGAAAAAGAGAACAAGGCAACACACAAAATAGAGATGGGTACAGGAAGCGTATATGTCCCCCCAGGTAATAGAGATCGAGTAGGAGGTAATTCCAGTGGATCTAAAATAGAGGATATGTTAGCTAAGGTGTTGCAAAAAGTTGAGTCTACTGATGCGGGTGTGAAAGAAATGAAGAATAATTTCTCCTATATGAGTCAGCTAGTGAACTCTCACACCACTTCTATCAAGCAGTTGGAGCAACAGCTGGGGCAACTATTAGCATCTCTAAACTCAAGAAAGAATGGGTCACTACCAAGTGACACTATTCCCAGCCCCAAAAATGATAGGGATTACTACCAAAAGCGATAAGATCCTTAATGAATCAGAACCTACAAGTATTGAGCAGGAACAGAGTATCGAAAGAATGAGGAAGAAGAGGTTGAAGCTGAACATTTTGATGATACAGAAGGGGCCAAACCAACTGGAAGTCGGCTTAAGCAACAGAAGCAGAAGTCGAGGCAATTTTGCCTTTACAATAGATCTGCCTCCTCCATTCCCTCAAAGACTCAAGAAGAAAGCTGAATATGGGAAGTTCGCAAAATTCATAACCATGTTGAGATAGCTATCAGTGAACATCCCGCTGGTAGAAGCTCTAGAACAGATGTCAGGATATGCTAAGTTCATGAAGGACTTAGTCACAAAGAAGAGAGCTGGAAGCTTTGAACTAACTGACAATATTCGTCGTAGTTTATTGCTACAAGATCTCTGGTGCAAAAAAAGGAGGATCCAGGTGCATTACCTATACCATGCACCATTAGATCATTTGAGTTTGCAAAGGCCCTGGGTGATTTAGGGGCAAGTATAAATCTGATGCCGCTAGCCATCTACAAGCAGTTGGGCTTAGGTGTTCCAAAACCCACCGCAATGAGGTTAATGATGACAGATAGGTTAGTGAAACAACCTATGGGTATTTTATGTGATATGCTTGTAAAAGTGGACAGCTTCAATTTTCCGACAGACTTCGTGATTCTGGACTGCAAAGTAGATTTTGAGGTTCCCATAATTTTGGGAAGGCCATTTTTTACCACAGGTCGACCTTTGGTCAATGTTGAGAGCGGAGAGATGAAGTTCAGGCTCAACAATGAGGAGGTAAAGTTTAAAATATACAGGTCTATGAAACAACTACAAGACATGAATGTGGTGTCTGCGATAGAAGTCATTGATGAAAAGGAGTTGGAAGTTGTTATTGAGGAAAGGTTTGCGGTTGATACATTGGCAGTCATACTAATGAATTTTGAAGTAGACCTCAGGAATGTTTATGTGGAGACTCTAAATCCTCTGCAGGGCATGGGGTCACATTCTTATGCTCCGAAGAAATTGGACCTTGAAAACAGTCCAAATCCTCCAGCAAAGCCATTTATTGAGGAGCCTTCTGCACTTGAACTGAAGAAAATACCCAACCACCTAAGGTATGTCTTTTTGGGTACTAATAATACATTTCCTTTCATATTGGCTGCAGATGTGAATGATGAACAGGTGCAAGCGGTAGTCAAAGTCTTGGTGAGGTACAAAAGGGCTATTGGTTGGACTATTGCTGACATCATTGGGATACCTCCGGGTATTTGTACTCATAAAATCCAACTCGAGGAGGATTGTCACCTAAGCATAGAGCACCATAGGAGGTTGAATCCTCCGATGCAAGAGGTGGTTAAAAAGGAAATCATAAAGTGGTTGGATGCATGGGTGGTGTACCCTATTTCTGATAGTCATTGGGTTAGCCCAGTGCAGTGTGTTCCCAAGAAGGGTGGTATGACAGTGGTTTCCAACACAAAGAATGAGTTGATTCCACAAAGACCAGTCATAGGTTGGCGTGTATGCATGGATTACAGGAAGTTGAACAAGTAGACCTTAAGGATCACTTTCAAATGTCGTTCATGGATCAGATGCTTGACAGGTTGGCTGGTAAATGGTGGTATTTGCTTCTTAGATGGATACTTTGGGTATAACCAAATATCACTTACGCCAAAAGATTAGGAGAAGAACACCTTTACATGTCCTTATGGTACCTTTGTGTTTAAATGCATGCCATTTGGATTATGTAATGCACCAGAAACTTTTCAGAGGTGTATGATGTCCATCTTCTCGGACATGGTAGAGGACACTTTGGAAGTGTTCACGGATGATTTCTCTGTGGTAGGTAACACATTTGATGATTGTTTGTTAAATCTTAGCAGGGCACTACAGAGATGCGAGGAGGCTAATTTGGTGCTTAACTGGGAGAAGTGTCATTTCATGGTAAAGGAAGGCATAGTCTTAGGCCACAAGGTATCACAGAAGGGGCTGGAGGTAGACCAAGCAAAGATTGAGGTAATTTAAAAGTTGCCTCAGCCTATTTATGTAAAAGGTATTCGGAATTTTTTGGGTCATGCAAGATTTTATAGGCGATTCATCAAGGATTTCTCAAAAATCACACACCCCTTGTTCAAGTTGTTAGAGAAAGAGGTGAAATTTTCCTTTGATGAAGGATGTTTTAAAGCCTTTGAGTTCCTGATAGAAAAGCAAGTCTCTGCCACATTGGTCATTGGCTCAGATTGGTCGGAACCATTTGAGGTGATGTGTGATGCAAGTGTTACTGCCTTTGGGAGTAATGTTGGGGTAGAAACGCAACAAGATTTTCCACCTGAATTCTATGCCAGCAAATCTCTAAATGGGAAACAACGAAACTACATTGTTACTGAGCAGGAGCTACTTGTTGTGGTGTATGCACTTGAGGAAGTTCAGGGCATACCTGCTGGGAACCAGAGTGATAGTTCACACTAATCATGCAGCACTGCGATAATTAATTGCGAAGAAAGATACTAAGCCGAGATTGATAAGATGGGTGTTGCTACTTCAAAAATTTGATTTTGAAGGAAAAGATAGAAGAGGTTGTGAAAATTAGGTGGATGATGACCTGTCTAGGTTGAAAGCAGAAAAGAAAGAAGAACTTGAGTTAGACATAAATGACTCATTCCCAGATGAGCAGGTATTAGCCGCCACTCTGGATCTCATTCCTTGGTTTGCTAATTTTGCTAATTTTCTTTTCAGTGAGTTGATGCCTGAAAGGTTGACATTATAACAAAGGAAGAAATTCCTACATGATATGAGTAAGTATTTCTGGGATGAACCATATTTATACAGGGTGTGTGCTGAAAACATCATCAGGCGATGTATCCCGAAGACTGAGATGTTGAATATCTTAGAAGCTTGTCACTCCTCTCCGGTAAGTGTTCATCATAGAGGTGCACGGACTGTGCATAAAGTACTCTAGAGTGGGGACTAATGGCCTACAATCCATTAAGACTCCATCGACTTAGTCAAGGGGTGTGATGTTTGTCAGAGGCAAGGATCCATCTCTCGTCGGCATGAACTGCCAATGACACCTATTTTGGAGGTGGAATTGTTTAATGTGTGGGGAGTTGACTTTATGGGACCATTTGTAAGCTCCTATAGGCAAAAGTATATACCGGTGGCAGTGGATTATGTGTCCAAAGGGGTTGACGCATCGGTCTGCCTAAAAATGATGGTAAAAGTGTTGCTGGTTTTATGAAACAAAACACATTCTCAAGGTTTGGCACACCTAGAGCGATTATCAACGATGGAGGCTCACATTTCTATAATAAAGTGTGTACACTTTTGGCTAAATATGGGGTTAAAAATCACCAGGTGGCAACACCGTATCATCCGCAAACAAGTGGTCTAGTCGAGGTATGGAATCGGGATATTAAAGTGATATTGGCAAATACAGTAAATGCCAATAGAACAGATTGGGCAAGGAAGTTGGATGATGCTCTGTGGGCATATCGGACAGCTTTCACGACACCCATTGGTATGTCTCCATATCAGTTAGTGTTTGGAAAGGCATGTCATTTGCCTGTCGAGCTGGAGCATAAGGCACTTTGGGCATTAAAAAAGTTGAACCTCAGTTGGAATGAAACAACAAACCTGAGACTGGACCAGATAAATGAAATGGATAAATTCTGTTTGAGGGCTTATGAGAGGTCTGCACTGTACAAGGAAATGATAAAGTGGTATCATGATAAGCACATTGAGAAAAGGTCCTGGTGACGTAGTGTTACTTTTCAACTCCACGTTTCGTCTATTTCCTGGGAAATTGAGATCCAAATAGTCTGGACCATTCAAGGTAACTCAGGTATTTCAGTCGGGTGCTATTAAACTTGAGAATGACAAAGGCGGGAGGTTCAAAGCCAATGGTCAGCGAATCAAGGATTACATGGGAATCCTAGTGGAAGTGAAAATAGTGAAGGAATGCAAGCTTGATGAAGTTTGAGTAATCAAGTAACTTGTGTCGCGCCGCGACGTTAAATTGTGCATTGCTTAGGAGGCAACCCATGATTGTCAATGTAATAGGTAGTTTCTATTTTAGCAGATTTTTCATTGTTTTTATAGTGTCACTGTTTGTTGGTATGTGTAGGAAAGAGTTGGACAAAGAACTGAGGAGCTGGGATCAGGAAGCTTTTCACGGGTACTTTCACAGGGCGTGGTGCATTTCACAAGCAACCTCACGGCCCGTATCAGTCACCAGAAGCCTTAGAGGAGCTACTGTAAATTGCAACAATAGGTTCACAAAATGGTTTACGGGCCCTTCAGACCTTGGACGGACTGTTTAGCCTCTCGTGAACCCCAGGTTTGTATTCTCGCCCAAGTAATGTTCACGCACAATCCCACGGACCGTGATTCTCTTCACGAGCATCATCATGCTTCGTCATAGTAGTCCAACAGTACCATGTTGACCCAACCTGCCCCGCGCGAAAGTAAAGGGTTTTTAAAATCGTTTATATAGTCTTCAAAGCGTCAACGGTCAGGTTTTTTTCTCTCTTTCCTCTCATTTGTAACGGTTTAGAGCACTATTAAATGGTTACTCATCTTCCATAACCCCTAAATCAATCAAAGATTCGAAACCCTAGGTCTCTAGTGCCAAGAAATCAAAGTGGAGTTCATCTCTTTCTCTGTTGAGCGAAAATTTGGACAAATTTTAAGTAATTTCGTCTATATACTTGTTATAAGTTTGATCTTATCGATAGACAAGTTAGAACTACTATTATTTGGTTGAATTTTTACATTGTTTAGTGATGAATTGTCGCTTTTAGTATTTAATCGTTGTGGGTATGTTGAAATTGGTTGAAATCGAAAACTGTGTTTTGTGGGTTTCATTAATCTGTGTGGGGTTTGTAATTTATTATGATGGGGATGTGAATTTGATTCCAAATTAATAAAGTGAATTGTGCTCATGTAAGTATAGTGGTAAAATACGTTGCATTTTGGAAAAGCGAAAGTGTTTGTATGTGGGTATAGTTGAAATCATATCACTTGATGCTAAAATCATTGATGTTCATAAATAATGTGTGAGTTGTGTCCACAAAGGTGTTGCGGTGCTAAAAATGTTAGGAATCACATTTTCAGAAACGATCAATATGGTGTGGTAACATGTCACGACCCAGGGGTAAACCCTAGATGTAACATGGTGTACTTTACCCCAAAGTGGTCTCATACAAGCCCTTAGCATATCATAACATAAGATAATAGAAAAGTGCAGAAATTTAAAACTTTTTCCACACAATCAAAGTCATTATGAAAATAAAGAGGAAGTCTTACTACACTTGTCTCAAACCATCTATAACAACTTTGAATAATTCTTGGGACACAACCCATACAATAGTCTCAAAAATATGAAAAATAAAAGGCATAAAGGAAAATGGTGGCTTTATCCTCGATACTATGAGCACTCACCAAGTCTTCAACTCCTTGCACTTCTAGAAACCTATCTTAGAGAATGGAACTCAAAATCGTCAAACCCTACATTTGATGAGAATGTAGGCAAGAGTATGCGTTAGTACAAAAGTACTAAATATGATAGCTAACATAACATCAACATGAGCATACAAAAGGCATTAGTCAACCTAAGACATATACCATAATCATAAGAGACAATAACATAAGTCATACACATAATCTCCAACATAGACATAACGTAAGCATTAGTCATCATAAAGCATAATCCATACACATAGTCAATACTTAGTTCTTCATAACATAAGAGAAACATTCCATAAGTAGCTTCAAGTCATACTTGTGCAATGCATGGATAAGAACCCATAATCTCACCCACACTAACTACCACCTTAGGCCATCATACCTACTTACCATCTTTGATCTCATCCTTAGCTTACTTCTCATGGACAAGGGAATCTATCACCTTTAGTCATTCATATCATGGAAGGCAACTATAGCAACAATCCATCAAACATACATCATAAGCATAGCCATGAGCATATTCATTAATAGATCATCATAACATAAAAGGAACATACCATAGATACCTTCAAAACATACTTATGTAATGCATGATTAAGACCACATACTCTCACTCATACTAAGTAAAGCTTCTTAAGTACCCATAGTTTATAATTCATATTCTTATTCATATTACTACCATATTGGGGACATAAGCCTTAACCGACATCGATCATGTGAGCTAAACATGGAATCTGGTGTCTTCCCCACACCGAAAGTTGTTCTACTTGCCGAGGGTAGAACCATACTCTTAGCTTAGGTGGATCCAATAGCTAAGAAACCTACGGGGGCACGTAGTTTATGGGCTAAAACGATTGCTACTAGAAACCCGGACTCAACTAAGGTAGAAGGTTTCAATCTCATGAGATACATACTTTGGAAACCTGGACTCAACTATGGTAGAAGGAACCCATTTGGAAAGCCAGACTCAACTACGGTAAAAACTTTCATTGGGAAGCCGGACTCAACTAGCGTAAAATCTTCCATCTCATATTCAATATCCACTCGGTGCTAGGCATTAAGTCTCATTGGGTTAATATTAAGTCTTGACTTAAATTCATAATCGTGGAAGAATTTCTTGATACTTAATCCAACATAACTCATACTATCGCTCATAGATTCAATAGGTGAGACTAGTCTTCCAACCTTAGAATCACTACATCCGACAAACATTTCACATCATATCATATTCATGCATAAGTGTGTATATAAGGTTAACATTTCAACAACATAACAACTAGATCATGAGCATAGTCACTTTACTCTCAAACTGTTTCTAAAGCATGTACTAAACTTCATAAAACATGTATAATATCATATCTTGCCCTTTTAAGGGTCAAAGCTCATATTAAATCATCACATCTAGAATTACTACATTAGACATGGATATATTCATAATTCAAGTAGTTCAATCACTACAAGCATAATATCATACTTCACCTCCTTGAGGTTCAAAGCTTACTCTCAATCATCACACCTAGGGTTCATGCACTAAATTAACTCATGTGATTCTATCACTCTATGCATTCAACCATTCATGAGGTAGATTAGGTGGGTAAAGTCCTTCTACTACAATTCTATCTAATAGTCTACCATCATCAAGTCAACTTCCCTCTTAGGGCCTTAACATACATAATTCATCATATTAGATTTACCTTCAAAACCCTAGAATTCAACACTTATAGCTATGAGTCTTTACTCTTAATAGCCCTACTCCTTAGAAGCATCCTATAAACCTAAATTACAAGGCATTATAATCACATGCTTCATTATTAAGTGATTCTAACCATAAACCATCATAAAGGTTCAACTTCAAGCTTTACTAGTCATCATGATCCATCATATATACATTATTCTAAGTCACCTCATTTTTACATACGTCTATTCTTGAACAATTACTATACATGTCATCAATTTGAAGATCAACTCTAAGTCTTCAATTTCCCTTCACATGGGATAAACCCACATTACTTCAAATTCATCAATTAAACTAGGGTTAGCCATGGAAACATACATTATCATCATATTAACATAATTAAATACTAAATCAATCATAAACAAGTACTATCCACTCAATTGGAATCATACTCAACTTAACCCACAATATTGGAAGGAATCTTAACTTGAATTAGGGATTTCATCTTCACAATTGGGGGGATTTCTAGGGGACTCCATAGATGGAAGAATCCATGGATGAATAAGCTAACATACCTTGATTATAAAACCCTCACAAAGCTTGCAACTATGGAAGAATTTGACCTAGCTTGCTTCACTTCTTCTTCTTCTTCTTCTTCTTCTTCTTCACTTTCTAGAGAGAGGATTTTTTAGAGAATTAGGTTTTCTTTTTGGGTGAGTTGAGAGAATGATTTTAACTAACTTAATTAAGGATCTAATATCTTTATATAGGTGGTATAAATACTAATAAAACGACACCACTTAACCCCTAACTAATTATGGAATGACCCCTAGTCCCCAACTTAAACCAACTTAAAGTGCCCACTGCCCCAACCCATGAGACCACATCCACGGACCATGGGTCCACCCATGGCCCATACTGGCCAAGCGTGGATGGGTATTGTGGCTTGGTTTTAGGAGTCTTGACCCACGACCCTTTCCAACGAGGCATGGGTCCACCTACTAGGTGTGAGTCCCATCTGTAGGTGGCCCCTTTTTGGGCAATTTCTAGGGGCTATTTTTGGGTCCCCCTCAAGGACCCTTGGTCGGTCCTTGGGGGGTCATACCTTGACGCCCTAACCCTAAACCCTTTATTCTAAGTACGGGAGGTCATTTTTACAACGTTAACACTCACGTAAAGCTCTAGAACCCTTGCGTAAAGCTCTAGTTCAACCCACTAGTTTCCGAGTGTTACAATATCTCCCCCTTGGAAACATTTGTCCTCGAATGACACTCTAGGCACTTCTTAAGGCCACAAATCTAGACTAGCAACCCATCATGCATGCAACACATCTAAATGCACATTAACAAAGGAGGAAAACTTCAATTCCAAGCTAAGCATACTCAATGCAACACAAGGGAGTAGGAACTACATCTAACAACCCAAAATGCATGAAATTCTACATCTACTCATATTCAAGGAGAAACTACCATTTCCAAACTAAAACATGCTCAACACACTCTCATAGAGCTCATATGCAATTTATTCTCAAAAAGCATTTATTCAAGTAGGAATCTCTCAACTCCGAACTAAGGCATGCTCATCTATTCATCTCATGAAGTCAAATAGCCAAGTCATACGAAATGCACAACAACATGAGGAACATAAATCATGAAAACTCATTCTCTTACTAAACATGAATTTCTCAAGAACATGCATAACATAAGGAAATTATGGAAACATATAAAACACACATGACTCCAACACATAATATAATTAAGAGGAAGTTATCATCTCAAGATAAAGGAGGAATACAAGGAAAAGGATGAGGATATCGGGACTTCTTATTGGCCCTTGGCCTCCCAAGTAGCACCCTCAACTACACCCTTACTAAAAGATCACTCCTCAATATTTTCATGGAAACTACTTCCTCATTCTTCTATTTCTTAACTTCCCGGTCTAAGATCCCAACTAGTACTTCTAAATTAGAGAGGTTCTCATTAAGCAATTCTACCTCTAAAGCAACCTTACCAACATTACTCAAGATTTCATATGAGCTTACAAAACCGGGACTAAACTTCCCAAAACCTACTACAACTCTCAAGGTGAGAATTACCCAAATCATGGACATCAAGAACACTCAACGACCTTGCTGTCTAAGCACATCATCTCCCCCTTGGGAGTAAGCCTATATAGACTCTTTTAACCCTCATTTCTTCCAATTCTTAGGTTGGAGCAAGTTATCACTAAACTGTCACATCCATCACACAAGATGATTCTAAACCAAGGAGTCTATTTACTCACCACTTCTAAGCATTTCTAAACACTCTATTTATCACTTCTATCATCATACCCAAAGCTCAAAATGACCAAGTAGGATTCTACCATGAATATCATAAAACAACAATGAAGCACATTCATACTAAAAACAACATCAAAGTCTATCATACCAAGTCACTAAAGATAAGCAATATTGCGATCTACTAAAGCATAAAACACATACCGGAACCATTCGAAGGAATTTGCTTATCCTTTATTCTCATAGCCTTTGCCTTTGGACAATCTCCCATCTTGTGGCCACTCTCACCACAACTAAAGCAACCCTCTCTACTGGCCAAACACCTACCCTCATGTATCTTTCAATTCTACTAAGGTCGGATTAAGACAATTCTAAACTATTTCAACCCATATCCTCACCTTTGGTGGGGTCTACCAATCAATCATATCTAGGTATTAGCTATACACCCTACTCAAAATGACCATACTTAAGATCAATCTTAAAAGATAACTAACTCTTTGAATTTGGTCAACACTTGAACTCTTCTCCTTCACCCAACTAGGTGGTACATACAACCCTCAAAGTCATTTTCAAGACGAGACATAACCCAAGCTTAGGACATAGTTTTCCCCCTTCCACTTTCGGATAGGCTCATTCGGGAACTAACAATTTGATTATACGGGGTCTACAATCACATAGGAGCATAGCAATAATACTACCAATCCATCCTAAGGATGACATCTAATCCTAGCATATCAAGTTCTATCTAGTCACATAGCCATAGTTGGCATCACAACCAACATGTTCTCCCTCGCTCCTTGTAGCATAAGCCCTTCGAGTAGTCATATCCCGAAGACCATCGGCTAAGGAGAAAAACCTTATAGAATTAAACTCTATGGCACGACTAAAACAATGAAAAAGTGAAGTTTCCTAAACATCAAATAACCTCCTATTCATAAATGTGGTGCGCTTCACATTTATGAACAAGACTCTACTAGACGTGGTTTGAGGCAATCCTAGAACCATTCTAAACCTTGTGCTCTAATTACCAAGTTTGTCACGACATATGGTACACCCTAGATGTAACATGGTGTACTTGACCCCGGAGGGGTCTCATACAATCCCTTAGCATATCATAACATAAGATAATAGAAAAGTGCGGAAATTTAAAACTTTTTCCATAGAATCAAAGTCTTTATAAAAACAAAGAGGAAGTCTTACTACACTTGTCTCAAACCATCTATAACAACTTTGAATAATTCTTAGGACACAGCCCATAAAATAGTCTGAAAAACATGAAAAATAAAAGATATAAAGGAAAATGGTGGCTTTATCCTCGATACTATGAGGACTCACCAAGTATTCAACTCCTTGTACTTCTAGAAACCTATCTTCAAGAATGGAACTCAAAATCGCCGAACCCTACATTTGATGAGAATGTAGGCAAGAGTATGCGTTAGTACAAAAGTATTAAATATGATAGCTAGCATAACATCAACATGAGCATATAAAAGGCATTAGTCAACCTAAGACATATACCATAATCATAAGAGATAATAACATAAGTCATAAGCATCATCTCCAACATAGACATAATGTAAGCATTAGTCATCATAAAGCATAATCCATATACATAGTCAATACTTAGTTCTTCATAACATAAGAGAAACATTCCATAAGCAGCTTCAAGTCATACTTGTGCAATGCATGGATAAGACCCCATAATATCACCAACACTAAGTACCACCTTAGGCCATCATACCTACTTACCATCTTTTATTTATTTTTTTGACTTGCAACAATGACTTAAAAATATCCAAAATAATGGTTTTCAAAAAAAAAATAAGAACCTTACTTTTTCCGTAAATATCCGAAAAATATAAATTCAAGAAACATACATAAAAAATATAAAAAACACCTCAAGAAATTTTCTACAAGCACCAATGACTTTAGAATATCGAAACGAAAAAAAGTTCAAAATTTTAATTTTTTTGTAACTGTCCAAAAAAATCAAAAAATTTACTTTTCTTCGTAAATGTCCGAAAAATATAAGAATAAAAATTAGATATAAAAACACTTCAAAAAAATTTTGACTTGCACCAATAAATTTAAAATATCTTAAAATAATGGTTTTCAAGAAAATAATAAAAACCTTATTTTTTTCGTAAATATCCAAAAATATATATATAAAATCGAGAAAAATACATAAAAAATGAGATACAAAAACACCTCAAAATTTCAACTTGCACCAATGACTTTAAAATATCGAAATGAAAAAAATATCAAAATTGTAGTTTTTTATGTAACTGTCCGAAAAAAATAAAATAATTTATTTTTCCTCGTAAATGTCCGAAAAATATAAAAATAAAATATAAAGAAGGTATAAAAATACTTCACAAAAATTTTAACTTGTAGCAATGAGTTTAAAATATCCAAAAAATGGTTTACAAAATAATCAAAACCTAATTTTTTTCCGTAAATATCCGAAAAAAATTAAAATGAAGAAAAATACATAAAAAATATAAAAAACACCTCAAGAAAATGTCGACTTGCACCAATGAATTTAGAATACCGAATCAAAAAAAATCAAAATTTTACTTTTTTGTAACTGTCCGAAAAAAAATCAAAAACATTAATTTTCTTCGTAGATGTTCAAAAAATATAAAAATCAAGAATAATATATAGAAAGTATAAAAAAAATTCAAAAAAAAATTTGACTTGCACCAATGACTTTAAAATATACAAAATAATGGTTTTCAAGAAAAAAAATCAAAGCCTTATTTTTTTTTCGTAAATATCCGAAAAATATCAAATCAAGAAAAATATATAAAAATTACAAAAAAAACACATCAAAATAATTTTGACTTGCAACAACGACTTTAGAATATTGAAACGAAAAAAAGATCAAAATTTTATTTTTTTCTTAACTGTCTGAAAAAAATCAAAAAAATTATTTTTCTTCGTAAGTGTCGGAAAAATATAAAAATCAAGATAAATATGAAGAAAATATAAAAACACTTCAAAAAAAATTTGACCTGCACCAATGACTTCAAAATTTCCAAAATAATGGTTTTCAAGAAAAAAATCATAACCTTATTTTTTTTGCGTAAATATCTGAAAAAATATAAAATCAAGAAAAATAGATAGGAAATAAAAAAAAATACCTCAAAAAAATTTGACTTGCACCAATGACTTTAAAATATCGAAACAAAAAAAGTTCAAAATTTTACTTTTATCGTAGCTGTAGACAGTGAAGTTTTATTGATAAATTCATACTAAATTTGGATTAAATCTTAAATTCATGATACATTGACCAAGTCAAATTACTGATTAATAAAGTCGGATTCATATTTAAGTCAAAATTATATGACTTAAATAAAATCCAAATAACATTTGGGCCAGTCCATTAAGTTGACAAGATGAGCCCAACTCATGTTCTTCATGCCCAGGGGTCAAAATTGCTTGGGTCAAAATTGCCCTCAAGCCCTAGCTCAAGCCTATATAAAGAGGTCTTCATAAGACCAGAATACATATACACCCATACATCCACACAAAAATACATAATTGCTCTGCAGTGGTGATCTGCAAGTCATCCGCATACAAAGAAGTCTTCGCTCCAAGTATTGAGCCGCAAGTATTCCGCCAAATCAAGAACATTTGTGGAGAGAAGAATTAGGGGATTACATATCTTTTTAAGAGATTTTATAAAGATTGTAACCTTCGCATTAATTCAAATACAAATATTATTGTTTGCTTGCTATTTTTCTTTTCGTATTTACTGTATTTCAGGATTGAAACTTTAGATGCTTACAAATTGGCACACCCAGTGGGACAATCTTTACCTCTGATCTCTTCTCTTCAAGACAACCAAAGTTCAAAAACACCGAGATGACTTTCAAGAAGATCAACTCGAAATCCGCATTTGCATCCAAATCTGGATCTACATCCGTATCCGCATCTGCATCCAAATCTGGATCAACATTTGTATCCGCATCTGGATCAAAATCTCCATTTGCATCAAAATCTGCATCGACATCGAAATCTGCATCTGCATGTGGATTCTCATCTGCATCTGCAAAAACTTATGGATCCAAGTTCTGCATCGATGTCGAAAACATCCTCGATGTTACTGCGGGAAGCATGGGACCTATCACAAGGAACCAAGCCAAATTGTTGGGACAACAAGCCTCACGAGTGTCGTCCGAATCTGCTATTGTCTTTGGTTTGTCTCCAAAACATGTGAAGTCTCCTGCAAAAGCTGCAAAGGAAAACATCGCCGAAATGGTCGAGAGGGTTCTTGCCCAATTGAGCCCATCTACATACGAGAAGTCTTTCGCTTCGGCCGACAATGATGTCTTAAGCACGGGATCTACCCCACATAACATGTTTGCATCTCATGTTAAGGAAAATCAATGCTACTCTCCGCCACCTACTATGGTAATGCACGCAATGGTGACTAACGCTTCATCTGTAGAAAAATAACTTGTGAGTTTGACAAGAGCTATTGAAGGCTTGACCAAGTATGTTCAAGATCAAGATGCTCGAATTGTTAAGCTAACTGATAGGGTGGAGGGCATGAAGGATGAAGAATCAAGTCACGCACCTGGAAAACGTCTGCAAGTCCAAGAGACAGTCGATCGCCCCACAAAGCAAGTTGAATATGCTAAAGAGATCCAACTTTCTTCGAAAGCAACGATCCCGATCAACCAAATCAGGGAGTTCATCATGAGTACCATTAACGACAAGTACGAGGTTGCTACAAAATCCTCCTTGACTTATGCAAGGCCATACACCGCAAGGATTGATAGTTTGAAAATTCCTGTCGGTTATCAACCTCCAAAGTTTCAGCAGTTCGATGGTAAGGGAAGCCCAAAGCAACATGTGGCGCACTTCATTGAAACCTGCAACAATGCTGGAACATACGGCGATTACCTCGTCAAATAATTTGTCTGCTCCTTTAAGGGAAATGCTTTTGATTGGTACACAGACCTTGAGTCTGGTTCCATTGATAGTTGGGAACAAATGGAGCAAGAATTTCT
The DNA here is from genome assembly GCA_036553675.1 of Solanum okadae. Classification (NCBI taxonomy): domain Eukaryota; kingdom Viridiplantae; phylum Streptophyta; class Magnoliopsida; order Solanales; family Solanaceae; genus Solanum; species Solanum okadae. The sequence goes on from CM071683.1 coordinate 13,269,846, forward strand.
CAACCGTTTCTATAGCACAAGACGTACTGTAAGCATGGTGGAACATACAAACACACGTCAGCGAAATGAAGAACCGATTTTTGACTTCATCATCCGATGGAGGCATGCAAGTCTAAACTGTAAAGATAGACTTAGTGAAGCTTCGGGCATAGAGATGTGCATTCAAGGTATGCATTGGGGTCTCCGCTATATTTTGCAAGGCATAAAGCCTAAAACTTTTGAAGAATTGGCCACTCGCGCTCATGATATGGAGTTGAGCATGTCGTCGGTCGGAACTGAAGCACCACCTATCCACGAACTCCGCAAAGTCAAAGAAAGGCAAGAATTCAATAAAGTGGGAAAATATTTGCCAAAGACTGAAAACAAAGAATCCATGAACGTCAATGCCTCTCATAGGAAATTCACCACAAGGGTGGGCAATACACAGAGTGCAAAAGCGAATTATTTTGAAGGAAGGACAAATCAAAAGCTCACCTTGAAGGAAATGTAGCGAAAGGACTACCCATTTCTTGACTCAGATGTTTCCGCAATCTTTGATGAACTCCTTAAGATGAAACGACCAGATGAAGCAGGGAGGAGTGATGATCCAAAATACTGCAAATATCACCGGCTGGTTGGACACCCTATCGAGAAATGCTTCATCTTCAAGGATAAAATCATGGACTTAGCTCGCGAAGGGAAGATTGAACTTGAAGATGAAAAATTGAGTTCAAACCAAGTTAGTGTCGCTTCTGACTTACCCAATCCAGTCATGACCTACAATTTTGTTGAAGGAAATATGGAAGCAAGACATTCAAACACCAATCAAACAAGAATGATTAAGTTTGGAGACTTCGAGCCCATTGAAGTAAATAATTTGGTATCTCTTCCAATACTAAGTGATGTGGCTTCTGTAGGAGAGGGATCGACAAGACAAGATGAAGACCTAGTAGATGATCTTGATGATTGGGGCTGGACTCTTGTGACTCGCCGTAGACGCAGAAAAGTGAGTTCATATAAGGAGTCAACAAAGCAACACGTCAAGGAAAGATGGTAAGGAGACCCAAAACCAAAACTTTGATCGTGCATTCAAAGAAGAAGGAAATAAAGGTGCACCACTAGAGCTACGGAGACCTATTACATTAGGAGAATATTTGCCAAATTCGTGTTACACCAAGTTCACATGTGATGGCACAAAAGCTCTATGTTGTAATGTTGATGAAAAGGAAGCGAAAGATGCAACTCCATCATGTCCATCACCAAAAATGCTCCAAAGTTGTCTCCTGAAGTTGAAAATCCATCATGTCCATCACCAAAAGATGCTCCATAGTCATCTCCTGGAGTCGAAAATGCATGTATGGCCAAAATCACATTCTCTGACGATGTCTTTTGTTTGGTGACACATTTCATAATCGCCCTTTATTCATGGTTGGTTTTGAACGTGAAAAAAGGGTGAATAGAATCCTAGTCGATGGAGGATCTGGAATCAATATCCTTTCAATTCGCACAATGAAAGAACTTGGGATATCAACAGCAGATCTTACTGATAGTCGCTTGATGATCCAAGGATTCAATCAAGGAGGACAAAGGTCCATAGGGACCGTCAAAATAGACCTTACCATCGGAGAGTTGCAATCAAGCGTGTGGTTACATGTAATTGATGCAAAGACTTCATATAACATTTTGCTTGGTAGGCCGTGGGTACATGAGAACAAAGTAATCCCATCTACCTACCACCAATGTTTGAAGTATTATGAGGATGGAGTTGCAAAAAGGATTATTGCGGATGATAATCCATTCACTGAAGTTGAAACTCACTTTGCTGACGCAAAGTTTTACTTGGAGAAATATTCCATAAAATTTGATGACATTGCATTCGGAGATGTCGGACTCCTTAACAATATGGCTAAGGTAGCGATCGGTAAGGCAAAAGTCGCAAACAAGGAAGATTCAAAGCTTGGCAATCCAAACAAGATGCCTAACGTGATTGATGTTTTTCCAAGTAAAAAGGTCACACTCATTCTTCGTTATGTCCCAAATGCAAAGGAGGACAAACGACACTCTCTCAAGTTGCGAGAAAATGTGCTGGAAGGGTTGACCCTTCCTGTAAGGTGAATTGATACGGTGAAGTCATCCACAAAGTTACTTGGGAAGTCTGCGGCTCCTAAGTCATTACTTCACGGAAAATTTGTGGCCCCTAAGTCACTCCTATATGAAGCACTCCCAATGAAGCGTACACAAGAAGGTTTTGATCCTAATGTTTACAGGCTGCTAGCAAAAGCTGGATTCAATCCAAACGAACCGTCAAAATTGGGGAAGCTTCCAGCAGAACCTGCTATGAGGCAACAACGTGAAGGGTTGGGCTACAAACAACCTCCACCTATCCACATCTCCATAAAAAGGGTAAGCAACAACTACATAATTGTGGAAGATGAGTCTACTAATTCTAACAAAAGGCCTTCTGTCTTTGATCGACTTGGAAGCTCAACAAAGAGGATTTCTGTATTTGAGAGGTTAGGGCCATTGAGGAAGAAAAACAAGGTTTGGAGAAATAGCAAGAGTATGCAAGCATCTGCTTTACCAATATCTCAAAATGCTCCTAAAGGCTTTCAAAGTCTACTCCCTTCTAGAATGAGGCGACATACAAACATTGTGGTCTCATGTGGAGAAGTACTAAAGGCAAAGTCGCATGTTGTGGTCTACACCAAGCAACATGATGAAGATGAAGAAAGTGTTGGCTCTTCATATCATGTCGCTATACAAGATGAAAGGCATATTTTTTCTCCAATTAAAATTGATGGAGATTTGGAGAATGTTTCATGGTGTTACCATATATCTTTCAACGATGGAGAACCTCAAGAAGATGAAGATGCTAAAGATGCGCCACCCGAACTTGAAGAAGGAGTAAAGGTGACAGTTGATGCATTGAAAGAAATCAACCTTGGAACTGATGAAGATCCAAAACCCACTTATGTGAATGTTTCACTGGCGAGTGATGAGGAAAAGGCCTACGTTGACTTACTCAAAGAGTATAAAGATGTATTTGCCTGGAGTTACAAAGAAATGCCTGGATTAGACCCGAAGGTAGCAGTCCATCATCTTGCTGTGAAAAGCGGTGCACGTCCCATCAAGCACGCTCAACGGCGTTTTAGGCCTGAATTGGTTCCCGTGATCGAAACTAAAGTTAACAAGCTTATTGATGTTGGCTTTATATGTGAAGTTAAGTACCCCACATGGGTTTCAAGTATTGTCCCCGTGAGGAAGAAGAATGGGCAAATTCGAGTTTGCGTTGACTTTAGGGATCTCAATAATGCATGTCCCAAAGATGAATTTCCACTTCCTATCACTGTGCTTATGATTGATGCCACTACTGGGTATGAGGCGATGTCTTGTATGGATGGTTCATCCGACTACAATCAGATCCACATGTCGCCAAAGGATGAAGAGTTGACCGCATTCCGCACTCCTAAGGGCATTTATTGCTACAAAGTAATGCCTTTCGATTTGAAGAACGCAGGAGAAACATACCAAAGAGCTATGCAAAACATCTTTGATAACATTCTTCACAAAAATGTTGAATGTTTTGTTGATGATTTAGTAGTGAAATCAAGAAAAAAGTGTGATCACTTGCAAGACTTAAGGATGGTGTTTAATCTACTACGAAGGTATCAACTTAGAATGAATCCTTTGAAATTTGTGTTTGGAGTTACCTCTGGAAAATTCCTTGGTTTCATTGTACGACATCGAGGAATAGAAATTGATCAAGTAAAAGTATATGCAATTCTGAAGATGGTAGAGCTAAGAAACATCCATGAATTGAAGAGACTGCAAGGCAAGCTAGCATATCTTAGGAGATTCATCTCGAATCTAGCAGGAAGGTGCCAACCATTCAGCCGCCTTATGAAAAAGGGAACTCTTTTCAAATGGGACCAAGCTTGTAGTAATGCCTTTGAGAGCATCAAGTCTTACTTGACAAAACCACCAGTTTTAGAAGCTCCTGTTCCTGGAAAGTCGTTGATACTTTACATATCAACTCAAGAAAGATCAGTGGGAGCACTCTTAGCCCTTAGAATGGCAAAGGGAAAGAAAATTCCCTTTACTACTTGAGTAGGATGATGACACCAAATGAGTTGAAGTACTCGCCAATCGAAAAGCTATGTTTGGCCTTAGTCTTCTCAATTCAGAAGATGAAACACTACTTTCAAGATCATGTCGTCCTTCTTATTTCTAAAGCCAACCCCATCAAATTTTTGATGTCGAAACCTGTCCTCAATGATCGACTAGCAAGATGGTATCTCCAGTTTCAGCAATTTGAAATTGTGTATGTTCCTCAAAAGGCTGTGAAAGGGCAAGCATTAGCAGACTTCTTAGCAGACCACCCGATACCTGATGATTGGGAACTCATTGATGAATTACCTGATGAAGATGCAATGGTTGTTGAAGGTCAACCGCCTTGGAAGATATATTTTGATGGGGCCTCACATCGCGAAGGAGCTGGCGCTGGGGTGATATTTGTCACTTCTCGAGAGGAGATCTTGTCGTATTCCTTCACCTTAATGCAATGTTGCTCCAATAATGTTGCAAAATATCAAGCCTTAATTCTTGGGCTTGAAATGGTGGTTGATATGAAGCAATTGCAATTACAAGTTTTTGGAGACTCTGAATTAGTGATCAATCAATTGTTGGGTAGCTATGAAGTCAAAAAGCCAGAATTGCATCTCTATCATGACTATGCACAAAAATTGATTAGATGGCTCGAAGATGTAACTCTTCAACATGTTCCAAGAAAGGAGAATAAGAAAGCTGATGATTTAGCCGCTTTGGCTTCAACTTTAACTCTGCCTGATCAAGCGCAAATCACTATCTGCCAAAAATGGATAATACCACCGGATGTGGATGAAGAAAGCAAATTTGAACATCTTGTAGCTGTCTCACAAGCTGAGATAGTCAATTGGAGACATGCTCTGATTGATTACTTGTGTTACAATATACTTCTAGAAGATCCAAAGAGAAAGACCGAAATTCGTCGTCGTGCTCCTAGGTTTCTTTACTACAAAGATACTTTATATCGAAGATCATTCGAGGGAGTCCTCTTGCGTTGTTTGGGGGAAGAAGAAGCGATTCAAGCTATGCAAGAAGCACATTCTGGAGTTTGTGGATCACATCAATCTGTGCCCAAGTTACACTTTCATATAAAAAGAATGGGGTATTATTGGCCAACAATGGTAAAAGATTGTTTGGATTATGCTCGAAGATGTCAAGCATGCCAATTTCATGCAAACTTTATGCACCAACCTCCTGATGTATTACATCCGACTGTTGCATCTTGGCCATTTGATACTTGGGGGCTAGACATGGTTGGACCACTACCTAAATCTTCTGGTGATCACTTGTACATCTTGGCTACGACAGATTCCTTCTCAAAATGGGCTGAGGTTGTAGCCCTCAAAGAAGTAAATAAGGAAAATGTTGCAAACTTCATCAGGGTGAACATCATCTATTGTTTTGGCATTCCTAGTTATATACTAACAGATAATGGAAAGCCATGCACCAATTAATTGATGGATAAGATCTGCGACCTTTTTGGCTTCAAGCAACGTAATTCATCAATGTATTATGCTACTGCAAATGGACTAGCTGAAGCATTTAACAAGACCTTGTGCAACTTGTTAAAGAAGGTTGTCTCCAAATCTAAAAGGGATTGGCATGATAGAATGGAAGAAGCTCTTTGGGCATACCGAACGACTCATCGCACACTGACTCAAGCAACTCATTATTCTCTTGTTTTTGGAACTAAAGAGTCCTTCCACTTGAACGACAAATACCGTCATTGAGGCTTGCCATCCAAGAGGGACTTACTGAAGAAGAAAATGCTTGTCTACGCCTTGAAGAGTTAGAATCTCTCGATGAGTAAAGGTTGGAAGCTCAACAAAGTCTTGAGTGTTATCAAGCTCATTTTTCTCGTGCTTTCAATAAAAAGGTTCGCGTAAGGTCTTTCCAAGTCAGTGATCAAGTCCTTGCGGTAAGAAGACCAATTATCATATCTCATAAATAGAAAAGCAAGTTCACATCAAAATGGGATGGACCATATGTCATTCAAGAAGTCTATTCAAGCGGAGCTTACAAACTTGTGGATGCAGACGGCTTGCAGATTGATCCCATCAATGGAAAATTCTTAAAGAAGTTCTATCCTGAAGCGGCGTCATACTCCTGGCCCGCAAGAGTATAAACTGTGTACGGCTCCAAAAAAAAACATTCACTCTCTGAACTACGTAATTACTTGATCCTCTTCACTGAGGTACGTAGGCAGCTTAGAGTATTATTACTCTAGGTTCAGTCATAAGAATAAAATTTTAAAAAGAACTGTTGCCATGTGAATATCATGCTAATTCTTTCAAATGAAAATTCAAGCACCCAGATTTTGAGCTGACTTTGAAAAGAATCTGTATTAATCCGTAAATCCTATAGACGTGATTTTTATATGGATTGAAGATCTCGAAGTCGTATTTCCAACAAAAAAAGAAGCTCATTATTATGGCGCTTCTACTCCACGTTATGAATTTTCTTCCTCATGTGCGCAAAGCTGAAGAAAGCTGAAAATTCAAGCACACAGATTTTGAGCTGACTTTGAAGACAAATCTGTATTAATCCGTAAATTCTATAGACGTGGTTTTTATATGGATTGAAGATCTCGAAGTCATATTTCCAACAAAAAGAGAAGTTCATTATTTCGGTGCTCCTACTCCACGTTATGAATTTTCTTCCACATGTGCGCAAAGCTGAAGAAAGCTGACAATTCAAGCACCCAGATTTTGAGCTGACTTTGAAGAAAAATTCTGTATTAATCTGTAAATCCTATAGACATGATTTTTATATGGATTGAAGATCTCGAAGTCGTCTTTCCAACAAAAAAAAGAAGCTCATTATTCCGGCGCTTCTACTCCACGTTATGAATTTTCTTCCTCATGTGCGCAAAGCTGAAGAAAGATGACAATTCAAGCACCCAGATTTTGAGCTGACTTTGAAGAAAAATTCTCTATTAATCTGTAAATCCTATAGACGTGATTTTTATATGGATTGAAGATCTCGAAGTCGTCTTTCCAACAAAAAAAAGAAGCTCATTATTCCGGCGCTTCTACTCCACGTTATGAATTTTCTTCCTCATGTGCGCAAAGCTGAAGAAAGCTGAAAATTCAAGCACACAGATTTCGAGCTGACTTTGGAGACAAATTTGTATTAATCCGTAAATCCTATGGACGTGATTTTTATATAGATTGAAGATCTTGAAGTTATCTTTCCAACAAAAAAAGAATCTCATTATTCCGGTGCTCCTACTCCACGTTATGAATTTTCTTCCTCGTGTGCGCAAAGCTGAAGAAAGCTGAAAAGTTAACGTTTTGTTGCTATCCTCATATAAACGCTAGCTTATGGAGTCTTTTTTTTAATAAGGAAAGGGGGCTCGTGGAAAGAAACAATCAAAATTCAAGAGGAGAAAATTCTTATTGAAATATAAGTCACTATTTTATTGCTTCAAAAAAAAAAAGAACCGCTGCACCATAATGAGAGAATTAGAAAATCCTAAGCAAATAAATAAAAAAATATCTAACTACGGAAAAAGTTTGAAGCTTATGATTTCTTGGAGACTTTTCTCAACCGCCCCTTCTAGCTTGGCTAGTCTCTCAACTTCATCGTTAGACATCACATTATTTGCCTCAATGGTATAAATCTCGCCCTCCGTAATGGTGACATTCTCTTGACTTTTGGACAGCTTCTGTTGATATTTGTTAATGAGCGCGGTGACCTTCTTTTTCTTGTAAGTCAAGGCTTTTAAGTCTTTCTCCACATCTACTAGAGTTGCTTGAAGTTTCTCCATGGATCCATCCAACTTTTCATGTGCCAGGTTTGCCCCATCGAGACTGCGTTGTGCATCAGAGAGGGCTTTTTCATGTGATTCTTTAGTCATGTTTGATGATCTTAAAGTATCATACTCTGCGTATGACTTAAAGAAATTCTCAACATGATCCTCCAAAGAAGAAACATCAATAATGTTTACCTTTCTAATCTCCTCAAGAGTTGAAGCGATACTTGACTCCAATTCTGTAAAGCCATATGAAGAACCTAAGGAAAATTGTGTAATCCATCCACACAATGCGCCCACATCTCAGAAACAAAGGTTGATTTAGCGCGGTAAATGGTTTCTTGTGACTCAAAAGTAGGAGCACCAGGTCACAACGGCCTACTTGGTGACTTTCTTTGTGGAACTACTTCCAATGAAGGCATCACGTAATTAGAAAGTGACTTTCTTGGTGGAACTACTTCCAATGAAGGCATCACATTATTAATGGAAGAATGAAAGTCTTTTGCAGCCGCATCAAGACCATTAAGATCTACTGTGAAATCTACAACCGCACCATTGTTAAGGTCGCCATCATATAGTTCTTGAAGGTCCAACTGAAAAGAAAAAAAAAAGTACGAACAAAAAGATGATCAGATTCAAAACTTTTTTAAAAAAAAGATGAGGGGGCCTTGTTTTGCCAATTCAAACAATGACGCCGAATTCGAATCCTCATCAACAAAGTCGTTATCATCAATGACAATTGTATCTAAAATATCAATACCACAACAAACATCATCTAGCTCTTGTGCCTTTCTTTTTGGACGATTCCAGTGACGATCTGTTGGACTAGGAGATGCATTGGGTCGTCCCACACCATCCGATGAAGCATACATATGAGAAATTTCATCACAAGGCGTCTCAAGGTTTGACGTTTGGTCATTACCATTGTCTGATGATACATAAAGTTCATTTGTTCCAGAAGAACCATGGCCAACTTCAGGAGCAAGTGAAGTCGCCTTTGAGGCTAATGTGAGACGCCTCAATTTTGATTTCGCAGGCACATCCCCATCTTTCGAGGTCTTAGACTTGGATGAGGTCTTAGCGACTTGCAGAGTATCATTTGACTTCACTTGAGATTTGGAAGAAGGATGTGGCTTTTCCTTTGATTGATCAGAAGCCCCTTTAGATGAAATGGATGTAGAGTCTTGCTTCGTCTTCTTCAAAATGATGTGGAGGTTTCCTTGGGAAGTATTCATCCTTTGGGATGGCCACCAGTCTACATACTCGCGGGTCATTAAAGGAGCACCCTCTAATAGGCACGTTGGAATCATGACTTTAGAAAAAGTTTTAAGTCGAAAAGAGGAATTCCAAAGTTGCACCAATGTTAATAGTGTACCATCGTAAGGACGCTCCATAAGATCTCCGGGAACATCTTGACAAAAACCAAATTGTCGACTAAATCTGATAGGGCTGTAGGACTCCACGATGAAATTTGAATCATGCCTAAGGGTTACATAGCCTGAACAAAGGCTTATGATATATTCGTTCCACGAATTTGAAACCTTGCCATTATCAGTAAGGTGCAAATCCCACCCTTGCAGCATTGCTAAATGATGGAGGCGACGGGCATCATCCTGTTGAAATAACTTTTGGGCGTTAGTAAAATCAAAACACTTGGCCATTCTCTCGCCAGAAATTTTGCAAAGCGGTATCGATCAATGTGAACGATTGGCACGATGATGAGTTCCAAAGTATTCCCCAAGCCAACCATATACATAGTGTATGGGGAAAATTATATTTGCCACACTCAAGTTTGAAGAAGTAGAAATTTCTTTCAGGCCGCGATATATGCTTGCAAGAACTAGGACCGCTAAGGAGAATTTCTTTCCATGAGCCATCAAGCTCACAACTTTAAAAACACTAGTGCGCACATGGTTGACTTTCTTATTCGGAAGCACAAATTTGCAAAGCCAACAAGCAAAAAAGGCTGCCAAGTTAGTCTCATCTCTAAGTGATTCTTCCACATCTAACTCGATAAAGGGGGCATTCTCCTTGTCAATCCACGGTAGGAAGTTTGAATCAATATCTCCAGAAGGATTGTGGTTTAATCTTGGCTTTGTGGCTCGCACCTTTGACACCTTTTGCAGAGGCTCGGCATATCTATTAGGTCCTCTAAACCAAAACTTCACCCAATCATGGACGGACACCTCCTGGAGATCATCTTTCGGTAATATGTAGAAGGCCGAAAAGAAATATCGACAACTTTGGGGAAGAAGCAATTCTTTTTGAGTATTCCTCTGTGTCAATTATTTCGCCAAGGGAACGACTTCGTCATAAAAGTACCCTTGTACGGGGAGACCTCCAATGGCTTATAAGTCCCAAAGTGATATGGACATCTCTCCAATGAAAGTATAAAGTGTATTGGTAGATGGGTGCCAAAGTTCACAAAATGCATGGAGTACATTGTCGTCATAGTCGTACGTGAACAAAGAAGTATGTACAGCGTCATAGACCTTGATGAGCTCCAAAATCTCCTTGTGGCGGGGTAGCACGTCCTCTACCCATTCCCAGTAGCCAAGTGTGTAGCAAACATTGCCAAAGTTAGAAGAAGGAACACACCAATTGTTGAAACTTCCATCAGAATGAGAAGATTTGGAAGATGTTGCGTCATGATGAATCGCGGATTTCAGTAAATGAACTTTCATGCTAGTAGCCTTGCTCGAGCAGTTTCTCATAACATCTTTGGTATCCATTTTTTACCATTCTTTAAGGAGAAGAGATTCATCATATGCTCCACTAACAAGGGAGAAGACGCCGATAGCAGGAGGTTGAACCTCCAAAAGTAGAAATTTGGCATTTGAATTTTGTTGGTCGTCGTCCACTATTTCAAGAAGAGGATGCGGCGAATCTCGGTCGCGGAAGTGCATCATGTTGCGGGATCGAAGTCGTATTTATTTATCAAATATCTGCAAAAAAATAAAAATAAAAAAGTTCAGATTCGTATGAACATGTCCAAAGTAAAGGTGGTAACCTCAAATTTTTGCGGTTGGTGAAAGGCAGATTTCAAATAGAAAACTGAATCAACACAGATGCAATCTAATCGTGGTTTTTGTATATGATGTAGCGCTATGAATTTAATTTCCAACACCGCAAACCTCTTGTGATTTCGTTATTCCTAGGTCAAGATATGAATTTTTCCGCGAAGTCGCACAAAGCTGATGCGTTCAGTTTATCAGAATTTTAGGTTGAGTTCAAAAAATCACCTGAGTAAATTCGAGAGTTGTCTGATCGTGATTTTTGGATATGTTGTAGCTCTATGAGTCTATTTTCTGGAAAATCAAACGGATCACAATTTCAATATCCCTACAATGAGATATGAATTTTCTACCAAAGTCGCGCTGAGCTGAAAAAAGGGTGACGAAAATCAGAGTTGAAAAAGAATTTACTTGAGAGAGAAGGTCTCAATTGAACTCGATGATGCGGCAATGCGATATACAATCACCGGGTGAATGTGGGTATATATAGATTTCAAAATATAAAAACATCAATTTGATTCCTACAAATTATGGAAAACTATAATGATGGAAAGTTTAGTTCCTACAAATTATGAAAATTATGGTAAGTTTTCATAGGAATTAAATTATGGAAATTTTCCATGGGAATCAAATTATGGAAATTTCATAGAAACCAAATTATGGCAAGTTTTCATAAGAATCAAACTATAAAAAATATTCAAAGAAGTCGAGTTATGGAAATCTCATAGAAACCAAATTATGGTAAGGTTTTCTCGGAAACTACATGGGGAGTATAAAAAAAATGCCCCAAAGGAGAATAGACTCGCTTAATGAGAATTTGAATTCCTTGCGTTTTATTCAAGTGATTGAGCAAAGTTGGAAAAAAAACCACCGGCAGGGCATTCAACCCCAAAGAAAGCAACGCCTAAAATTTGTCACAAGCTCTGTATCACCAAGTCAAGCTTGTAGACGCAATCCTTGCTCATCGAATTGGCGGTCGTTTTGTAGTTGATGACCCAAATGAAATTACCAAACTATGAAGAAATGTCATGCGATAAGTCTTCATGAGCTCGAAACACTTCAAGTCGAAAATGAGTTGATAAACAACCGAAAGTCAAATGATCTCTTACAAATTAGAGAATGTTGTCATGAAGACTCTGGTAAATGCTGACATCAACATATCGGCATAGTCATTTCTCATGAAGCTTCAAATGTCTCTTGAAAGATCAACTACGAAGAAGGAAAAAAAAAGCATTTGCTTCACAAATACTTCAAGGCTTGTCTTTACAAGTTCGATAAATCGAGCACCCCAACAAGCCTCGGAGCAGGGGGTATTTGTAGACAGTGAAGTTTTATTGATAAATTCATACTAAATTTGGATTAAATCTTAAATTCATGATAATTGACCAAGTCAAATTACTGGTTAATAAAGTCGGATTCATATTTAAGTCAAAATTATATGACTTAAATCAAGTCCAAATAACATTTGGACCAGTCCATTAAGTTGACAAGATGAGCCCAACTCATGTTCTTCAGGCCCAGGGGTCAAAATTGCTTGGACCAAAATACCCCTCAAGCCCTAGCTCAAGCCTATATAAAGAAGTCTTCATAAGACCAGAATACATATACACCCATACATCCACACAAAAATACATAATTGCTCTTCAGTGGTGATCTGCAAGTCATCCGCATATAAAAAAGTCTTCGCTCCAAGTATTGAGCCGCAAGTATTCCGCCAAATCAAGAACATCTGTGGAGAGAAGAATCAGGGGATTACATATCTTTTTAAGAGATTTTATAAAGATTGTAACCTTCGTATTAATTCAAATACAAATATTATTGTTTGCTTGCTATTTTTATTCTCCTGTTTACTGTATTTCAGGATTGAAACTTTAGACACTTACAGTAGCTGTCCGGAAAAAAAATTAAAAATTTATTTTTATTCGTAAATGTATGAAAATATAAAAATCAAGAAAAATATAAATTAGATATAAAAACACTTCAAAAAAAATTGACTTGAACTAATGACTTTAAAAGATCCAAAATAATGGTTTTCAAGAAAAAATTCAAAATCTTGTTTTTTTTTTCGTAAATATCTTTAAAAATATTAAATAGAAAAAATAATTAAAACACACACAAAAAACACCTCAAAAAAAATTGACTTGCACCAATCACTTTAGAATATTGAACTAAAAAAAGATCAAAATTTTACTTTTTTACGGAACTGTCCCAAAAAATTCAAAAATTTTATTTTTCTTCGTAAGTGTCCAAGAAATATAAAATTCAAGAAAAATATAAAGAAAATGGAAAAACACTTTAAATTTTTTTTGACTTGCACGAATGACTTTAGAATATCCGAAAGAATGGTTTTCAAAAAAAATCAAAACAAAAAAGATCAAAATTTTACTTTTTTTGGTAACTGTCCAACAAATATCCAAAATTTTAATTTTTCCTCATAAATGTCCAAAAGACAAATAAAAATACATAAAAAAAAAAAAAAAGCACCTCAAAAATATTTCGACTTGCACCAATGACTTTAGAATATTGAAACGAAAAAAGATCAAAATTTTACTTTTGTCATAACTATTTGAAAAATATCAAAATTTAAATTTTTCCTCGTAAATGTCCAAAAATATCAAAAATTTAAATTTTTCCTCTTAAATCTCCAAAAATTTAGAAAAATACATATAAAATACAAAAAAAACACCTAAACAAAATTTCGACTTGCACCAATGAATTTAGAATATCAAAAGTAAAAGAAGATCAAAAGTTAATTTTTTTTCGTAACTGTCCGAAAAAAATTTAAAAAAATAATGTTTCCTTGTAAATGTCTGGAAATAAAGAAAAATGCATAAGAAATACAAAAAACACCTCAATATTTTTTTGACTAGCACCAATGACTTTAGAATATCGAAAAAATAAAAAGATCAAAATTTTACTTTTTTTTGTAAATGTCTGAAAAATATTAAAATTTTAATTTTTCCTTGTCAATATCCGAAAAGAAAGAAAAATACATAAAAATACAAAATAGACCTCAAAAAAAATTTGATTTGCACCAATGACTTTAAAAGATCTAAATTTAATTTTTTTTTGTGACTGTCTGAAATATATCAAAAATTTTAGTTTTTCCTCGTAAACGTCCGAAAAACAAAGAAAAATACAAAAAAAATACCAAAACACCATAAAAAATTTGATTTGCACTAGTGATTTTAGAATATCGAAACGAAAACAGATCAAAATTTTACTTTTTTTCGTAACTGTTCGAAATATATCAAAAATTTTAATTTTTCCTCGTAAATGTCCAAAAATAAAAAAAAATACATAAAAAATACAAAAAACACCTCAAAAGAATTTCAACATGCACCAATGTCTTTAGAATATCGAAACAAAAAAAGTCAATATTTTACTTTTTTCGTAACTGTCCGAAAAATATCAAAAAAAATAATTTTTCCTCATAAATGTCCAAAAAATAAAGAAAAATGAAAAAAAATACAAAAATCACCTCATAAAAAATTCGACTTGCACCAATGACTTTAGAATATCGAAACCAACAAAGATCAAAATGTTTATTTTTTCGTAACAGTCTAGAAAATATGAAAATAATTAATTTTTCCTCGTAAATGTCCAAAAATAAAGAAAAATACAAAAAAACGCCTTAAAAAAATTCAACTTGCACCAATGACTTTTGAATGTCAACGAAAAAAATTTCAAAATTTACTTTTTTTAGTAAATGTCCGAAAAATATAAAAAATTTATTTTTCCTCGTAAATGACCACAAATCAAGAAAAATATAGAAAAAAAATACTAAAACACCTCAAAAAACTTTTGACTTGCACCAATCACCTTAGAATATCAAAACGAAAAAAGATCAAAATTTAATGTTTCGTAACTATCAGAAAAATATCAAAAAATTTGATTTTTCCTCAAAAACGTCCTAAAAACAAAGAAAATACATAAAAAAAAATACAAAAACCCCTTGAAAAAAAACCAATTTGTACTAATGAGTTTAGAATATCGAAGCGAAAGCAGATCAAAATTTTACTTTTTTTCGTAACTATTCAAAAAATGTCATAAATATAATTTTTCCTCGTAAATCCCCAAAAATAAAGAAAATACATAAGAAATACAAAAAACTCTTCAAAAAATTACGACTTCCACTAATGAGTTTAGAATATCAAAACGAAAAAAACATCAGAATTTTTCTTTTTTTCGTAATTGTACAAAAAATATCAAGAATTTTAATTTTTCCTCGTAAATATCCAAAAAAATAAAGAAAAAAAATAGAAAAACACCTTAAAAAAATTCTACTTACACCAATGACTTTAGAATATCGAAACAAAAAAAGATCAAAATTTTACTTTTTTCATAACTTTCCGAAAAATATCAAAATTTTAATTTTTCCCTGTAAATGTCTACAAATCAAGAAAAATATAAAAAAAAAATATACAAAAAACACCTCAAAAAATATTTCGACTTGCACCTATGAATTTAGAATATCGAAATGAAAAAATATCAAAATTTTAATTTTTTTCGTAACTATCCGAAAAATATCAAAAACTTTAATTTTTCCTCGCAAATTTTAATTTTAATAAAAAAGATTCTTTATTAAAATTTTTGATATTTTTCAGACAATAACAAAAAAAAATTTGATATTTTTTTCGTTTCGATATTTTAAGGACATTGGTGCAAGTTGAAATTTCTTTGAGTTGTTTTTTGTATTTTTTTATTTATTTTTCTTTGTTTTTCGGACATTTATGAGGAAAAATAAATTTTTTTGATATTTTCAAGGCAATTATGAAAAAACCAAAAAAATTTAATCTTTTTTTTCGTTTCGATATTCATAAGTCATTGGTGCAAGTCAAAAACAATTTGAGGTTTTTTTTCATATTTTTTATGTATTTTCTTGAATTTTTGACATTTACGAAGACAAATTAAAATTTTTGGTATTTTTTAGACAGTTACGAAAAAGAGTAAAATTTTGATATATTTCTCACTTCGATATTTTTCTTTGTATTTTAGACATTTACGAGGTAAAATTAAAATTTTTGATATATTTTCGGACAGTTACGAAAAAAATTTAAATTTTGATACTTTTTCGTTTCGATATTCTAAAGTCATTGGTGCAAGTCAAAAAAAATTTGAGGAATTTTTTGTGTTTTATAATATATTTTTCTTTGTTTATCGTACAACTATGAGGAAATTTTTTTTAAAATTATAATTTTTGGGCAATTATGAAATAAGTAAAATTTTGATTTCTTTTTCTTTCCATAATCTAAAGTGATTGGTGCAAGTCAAAAAAAAAATTGAGGTGTTTTTTGTATTATTTTTTTATGTGTTTTCCCTTATTTTAGGACATTTACGAGGAAAAATTAAAAATTTTGATATTTTCGGACATTTACGGAAAAAGTAAAATGTTGATCATTTTTCGTTTCGATATACTAAAGTCACTGGTGCAAGTTGAATTTGTTTTTTAGCTGTTTTTGTTTTTTTTTATGTATTTTTCTTGACTCTGGGACATTTATGAGGAAAAATTAAAAAATTTGATATTTTTTGGACAGTTATGAAAAAAGTAAAAGTTTGATCTCCTCTTTGTTTCGATATTCTAAAGTAATTGGTGCAAGTCGAAGAAATTTTTTAGGTGTTTTTATATATGTTAGTTTTCTTTGTTTTTCGGATATTTACGAACAAAATTAAATTTTTTGACATTTTTCGGACAATTAGGAGGAAAATTAAATTTTTTGATATTTTTCGGACAATTACAAAAAAGTAAAATTCTTTATCTTTTATTCGTTTCGATATTCTAAAGTCATTGGTGCAAATGTATATTTTTTCGAATTGTTTTTTGTATTTTTTATGTCTTTTTCTTTGTTTTTTGGACATTTACAAGGAAAAATTAAAAAATATATATATTTTTCAGATAGTTAAGAAAACAAGTAAAATTTTGATTTTTTTTTTCATTTTGGTATTCTAAAGTGATTGGCGCAACTTGAATTTTTTTAGGTATATTTTTTATGTGTTTTTCTTAATTTTTGGACATTTACTAGGAAAAATTAATTTTTTAAATATTTTTTGGAAAGTTACGAAAAAAAGTAAAATTTTGATCTTTTTTTTTACTTCGTTATTCTAAAGTAATTGGTGCAAATTGAAATTCTTTTGAGATGATATTGTATTATTTTTTCGTATTTTTCATGTCTTTTTGACATTTATGAGGAAAAATCAAAATTTTTGATATTTTTCAGACAGTTACGTAAAAATCGTAAATTTTGCCCTTTTTTCGATTCGATATTCTAAAGTCATTGGTGCAAGCCGAAATTTTTTTGAGGTGTTTTTTGTATTATTCTTTATTTTTGGGATATTTACGAGGAAAAATTTTAATCTATGATATTTTTTGTACAGTTACGAAAAAAAGTAAAATATTCATCTTTTTTCTTTTTGATATTCTAAAATCATTAACGCAAGTCAAAAAAAATTTGAGGTGTTTTTTGAAAAAAAAATTTATGTATTTTTCTGGATTTTTGGACATTTGTTAGGAAAAAATTAAATTTTTTGATATTTTTCGGACTGTTATGAAAAAACGTATAATTTGGATCTTTTTTTTCATTTCGATATTCTAAAGTCATTAGTTCAAGTCAAAAAAAAATTGAGGTGTTTTTTTTTTTTTTTAATGTATTTCTCTTTGTTTTTTGGACATTTAAGAGGAAAACTTAAATTTTTTTATATTTTTAAGACAATTAAGAAAACAAAATTCGATCTCTTGTCCGTCTTGATATTATAAAGACTTTGCTGCAAGTCAAAAAAAAATTGAAGTGTTTTTATATATTTTTTTATATATATATTTTTGTTGTTTTTAGACATTTAAGAGAAAAGATTTAATTTTTTGATATTTTTCGGACAGTTACTAAAAGAGGTAAAAAATTTATCATCTTTTCCTCTCGATATTATAAAGTCATTGGTGTAATTTAAAATAAAAAATTAGGGTGTTTTTTTGTATTTTTTATGTATTTTCTTTGTTTTTTTACATTTACGAAGAAATATTATGAAAAAAGTAGAATTTTGATATTTTTTTCGTTTCGATATTCTAAAGTATTTGGTGCAGGTCGAAATTTTTTAGAGGTGTTCTTTGTATTTTTTTAAATTTATTTTTCTTTGTTTTTCAGACATTCACAAGAAAAATTAAAAATTTTGATATATTTTGGACAGTTATGATAAAAGTAAAATTTTGATCTTTTTTTCATTTCGATATTCAGAAGTCATTGGTGCAAATTGAAATTTTTTTGAGATGTTTTTTGTATTTCTTATGTATTTTTATTTGTTTTTTGGACAACTACAAGGAGAATTAATTTTTTTGATATTTTTTGGACAGTTATGAAAAAAATAATATTTTGATTCTTTTTCATTTCGATATTCTAAAGTGATTGGTGCAAGTCGAATTTTTTTTGAGGTGTTTCTTGTATTTTTTTTATATGTTTTTCTTGATTTTTGGACATTTACGAGGAAAAATTAAAAAATTAGATATTTTTTGGACAATTACAAAAAAAGTAAAATTTTGATTATTTTTTTCTTTTCGATAATCTAAAGTGATTGGTGTAAGTCAAAAAACAATTGAGGTGTTTTTTTAAGTTTTTGATGTGTTTTCTTGATTTTTGGACATTTAAGAGGAAAAATTAAAAAATTTAATATTTTTCGGACAGTTACGAAAAAAGTAATAAATTTGATCTTTTCTTTGTTTCGATATTCTCAAGTCATTGGTGCAAATTGAATTTTTTTTGTATTTTTCTTGATTTTTGTACATTTACGAGGAAAAATTAAAATTTTTGATATTTTTCAGACAATTATGAAAAAAAGTACACTTTTGACCCTTTTTTCTTTTCGATATTCGTAGGTCATTGGTGTCATTTGAGAATTTTTTTGAGGTATTTTGATGTACTTTTCTTGATTTCATATATTTTGTACATTTACGAGGAAAATTTAATTTTTTTGTTATTTTTCAGCCATTTACAAAAAAGTGTAAAATTTTGATCACTTTTTGTTTCGATATTTTAAGTTCATTGGTGCAGTTTGAGAATTTTTTGAGGTGTTTTGATGTACTTTTCTTCTTTTTATATGTTTCGTACATTGACGAGGAAAATTTCATTTTTTTGTTATTTTTCAAACAGTTACAAAAAAGAGTAAAATTTTGATCAAGTTTATGTTTCGATTTTCTAAGGTCTTTGGTGTAGTTTGAGAATTTTTTGAGGTTTTTTGATGTACTTTTCTTGATTATTATATGTTTCGTACATTTACGAGGAAAAAACAATTTTTTTGATATTTATCGGAAGTTACGAAAAAGTGTAAAATTTTGATCATTTTTTTTATTCGATATTCTAAAATCATTAGTGTCGTTTGAGAATTTTTTGAGATGTTTTGATGGACATTTCTTGATTTCATATGTTTCATGTATTTACGAGGAAAAATTATTTTTTTGTTATTTTTCAGAAAGTTACGAAAAAGTGAAAAATTTTGATCATTTTTTTGTTTCGATATTCTAAGGTCATTGGTACAGTTTGAAATTTTTTTGAGATATTTTGATGTACTTTTTTCTTGATTTTATATGTTTCGTGCATTTACAAGGAAAAAATAATTTTTTTGTTATTTTTCAAACAGTTACGAAATAGAGTAAAATTCTGATCAATTTTTTGTGTTGATTTTCTAAGGTCGTTGGTGTAGTTTGAGAATTTTTGAGGTGTTTTGATGTACTTTTCTTGATTTTTATATGTTTCGTACATTTACGAGGAAAAAAATATTTTTTTTGTTATTTATCGGAAAGTTTTGAACAAGAGTAAAATTTTGATCATTTTTTTGTTTCAATATTCTAAGATCATTGGTGCCATTTGAGAATTTTTTTAGGTGTTTTGATGTGCTTTTCTTGATTTTATATGTTTCGAACATTTACGAAGAAAAATTAAATTGTTTGTTATTTTTCAGAAAGGTACGAAAAAGAAAAAATTTTGATCATTTTTTTGTTTCGATATTCTAAGGTCATTTGTACAGTTTGAGTATTTTTTGAGGTGTTTTGATATACTTTTTTCTTGATTTTATATGTTTCGTGCATTTACGAGGAAAAATTAATTTTTTTTGTTATTTTTCAGATAGTTACGAAAAAGAAAAAATTTTGATCATTTTTTTGTTTCGATATTCTAAGGTCATTTGTACAGTTTGAGTATTTTTTGAGGTGTTTTGATATACTTTTTTCTTGATTTTATATGTTTCGTGCATTTACGAGGAAAAATTAATTTTTTTTGTTATTTTTCAGATAGTTACGAAAAAGAAAAAAAATTGATCATTTATTTGTTTTGATATTCTAAGGTCATTTGTGTAGTTTGAGAATTTTACATTTTTTCATGACTTTTCGAAAAATATCAAAAAATTTAATTCGTAAACTTCCGAAAAATACAAAAATCAAGAAAAAGACATAAAAACACCTCAAAAAATTCCCAAATAGCATCAGTCACCTTAGAATATCAATACGAATAAAATTCCCAAATTTGATCATTTATTTGTTTTGATATTCTAGCATTTATTATTGTTTTTACCTTTTCACTGGTACTCATGCTACACTCTGCATCTATTTTCGTGATGCAGGACCGAGCAAAGTCATCAGCGTCGCCATTCAAGCCAGTAGCAGCTAGCATCCGGAGGCGAGGGTGAGCACAACGTCCTAATCATTGTCGTCTCCTTTTGTACATATATTTTGTGGCTCGTCTTTTGTACTTGAGACATGTCCTTTGTAGTTGCGTATATTTTTGTATGTTCGTCCACTTTTGAGACTTGTACCCTTAGTATGGCTCTGTACTTGTGACTTCCAGGTTCTGGGAGGGATTCAATTCTTATGTATGTATTACTTTGGCTTGCCTTATTCCTTTTTGTTGTTATTGTTTCTGCCACTTGGTTTCTGCTCTTTTACCCACTACTAGTTGTTCTGCTTTTCGGGTTGGCTTACCTACTCGTGAGAAATAATAGGTGCCATCACGGTTCGAGGAATCGGGTCGTGACATAAAAACACCTCAAAAAATTCTCGAATCGCACCAGTCACCGTAGAATATCGATACGAATAAGATAACAAAATTTTATATTTTTCGTAACCGCTCGAAAAATATCAAAATTTTTAATTCGTAAATGTCCGAAAATATAAAAAATAAGAAAAAGACATAAAAACACCTCAAAAAATTCCTTTTCGCACCAGTCACCTTAGAATATCGATACGAATAAAATATCGAAATTTGACATTTTTTTGTGGCAGTCTGACCAGTCGCCTTAGAATATTGGTACGAATAAAATATCAAAATTTCACATTTTTTTGTGACTACCTGAAAATATCAAAAAATTTAATTCATAAACGTTCGAAAAATATAAAAATCAAGAAAAAGACATAAAAACACCTCAAAAATTCCCAATCGCACCACCCACCTTAGAATATCGATACAAATAAAATATCAAAATTTTATATCTTTTCTTGACTGCTCGAAAATAATCAAAACATCTAATTCGTGAACGTTCGAAAAAATATAAAAAAACAAGAAAAACACATAAAAACACATCAAAAAATTCACGAATCGCACCAATTATCTAAAAAAATTGAAACGAATAAGATATTAAAATTTCACATTTTTTCGTTACTGCTTGAAATATATTAAAAGATTTAATTCGTAAACATCCGAAAAATATAAAAATCAAGAAAATGACATAAAAAGACCTGAAAATATTTCTGAATCACACTAATCACATTAGAGTATCGATACGAATAAAATATCAAAATTTCACATTTTTTCGTGACTGCCCGAAAAATATTAAATATTTTAACTCGTAAATGTCTAAAAAATATAATAATTAAGAGAAAGATTAAAAACACATCAATGAAGTTCCGAATCGCACCAATCACCTTTGAATATCGATACGAATAAGATATCAAGGTTTCACATTTTTTCGTGATTGTCCGAAAAGTATCAAAAAATTTAATTCGTAAACTTTCAAAAAATATATAAATACCTCAAAAAATTCCTGAATCGCACCAGCCACCTTAAAAAATCGATACGAATAAAATATAAAAAATTCACATTTTTACGTGACTGGACAAAAATATAAAAAGAATTACTTCGTAAACGTCCCAAAAAATTTCTGAATTGCATCAGTCACCTTAGAATATCCAAACGAATAAACTATCAAAACTTCACATTTTTTATGACTGCCTGAAAAATATTAAAAAGTTTAATTCGTACACATCCGAAAAATTTAAAAATCAAGAAAAACACATAAAAACACCTCCAAAAATTCACGAATCGCACCAGCCACCTTAGAATGTCGATATGAATAAAATATCCAAATTTCACATTTTTTTCATTACTCCCCGAAAAATACCAAAAAACTTAATTCGTAAGCGTCCGAAAAATATAAAAAATAAGAAAAAGCATATAAACACTTCAAAAATATCCCAAATCCCATCAGTCACATTCGAATATAGATACGAATAAAGTATCAAAATTTCACTTTTTTCGTGACTGCACGAAAAATAACAAAAAATTTAATTCGTAACCGTTCGAAAAATATTAAAATCAAGAAATGGCATAAAAATACCTCCAAAAATTCCAAATCGCACCAGTCAATTTAGAATATAAATACATATAAAATATCCAAATTTAATATTTTTTCGTGACTACCCGAAAAATATCAAAAAAATTAATTCGTAAACATCCAAAAAATATAAGAATCAAGAAAAAAACATTAAAACAGATAAAAAAAATTATGAATCGCACGTGTCACCTGAGAATATCGATACGAATAAAATATCAAAATTTCACATTTTTTCGAGACTACCCAAAAAATATCATAATTTTTAATTCGTAAACGTTCGAAACATATAAAAATCAAGAAAAGGACATAAAAACACCTCAAAAAATTCTCGAATCGCACCTGTCGCCTAGAACATCGATACGAATAAAATATCAAAATTTATATTTTTTTCATAACTGTTCAAAAAATATTTTTAAAAAATGATTAGTAAACGTCCGAAAATATAAATTTTAAGAAAAAATATATAAACACCTCAAAAAATTCCCGAATTACACATGTCACCTTAGAATATCGATACGAATAAAATATCAAAATTTCACATTTTTTCGTGACTTCCCAAAAAATATCAAAAAATTTAATTTGTAAACGTCCGAAAAATATAAATATCAAGAAACAGACATAAAAACACCTCAAAATTTCCTAATCACACCAGTCACCTTAGAATATCGATATGAATAAAATATTAAAAGTTCTCATTTTTTATTGACTACCCGAAAAATATCAAAAATATTAATTTGTAAACCTTCGAAAATTATAAAAATCAAGAAAAAGACATAAAAACACCTCAAATTTTCTCGAATCACACCAGTCATCTTAGAATATCGATACTAATAGGATATCAAAGTTTCACATTTTTTGGTGATTGCTTAAAAAAATATCTAATTTTAATTAGTAATTGTCCGAACAATATAAAAATAAAGAAAAACACATAAAAACACCTCACAAAATTTTTGAATCGCACCTGTAACCCTAGAATATCGATACGAATAAAATATCAAATTTACACATTTTTTCGTGACTGCCGGAAAAATATCAGTATTAGAATTTGTAAACGTCCGAAAAATAGAAAAATCAAGAAATAGACATAAAAATACTTCCAAAAATTCCGAATTGCACCCATCACCTTAGAATGTTAATACATATAAAATATCAAAATTTCACATTTTTTGGCGACTGCCTGAAAAATATCAAAAAAAATAATTCATAAATGTCTGAAAAATATAAAAATCAAGAAAAAGACAGTAAAACAACTCAAAAAATTTCTGAATCGCACCTGTCACCTTAGAATATCGATACGAATAAAATATCAAAATTTCACTTTTTTTTCCGACTTCCCGTGAAATATCAAAAAATTTAATTCGTAAACGATCGAAAAATATAAAAATCAAGAAAAAAACATAAGAATAGCTCAAATTTTTTTTGAATTGCACTAGTCTCCTTAAAAAATCGATACTATTACAATATGAAAATTTCACATTTTTTCGTCACTGCCCGAAAAATTTAAAAAATTTTAGTTTGTAAATGTCCGAAAAATATAAAAATCAAGAAAAAAGATATAAAAACACCTCAAAAAATTCTCAAATCGCACCTGTCATCTTAGAATATCGATACGAATAAAATATCAAAATTTCACATATTTTCATGACTTTCCGAAAATATCAAAAAATTTAATTCGTAGACACTCGAAAAATATAAAAATCTAGATAAAGACATAAAAATACCTCAAAAAATCCTAAATCGTACCAGTCATCTTATAATATCGATACGAATAGAATATCAAAACTTTACATTTTTTCGTAACTGTCTGAAAAATATCAAAAAATTTAGGCTTAAGTCATCTACGGCCCCTTAAAGTTGTCCGCAAAATTCACTTAGACACCTCAACCTGCCCCTTTTCCTATTAGACACTCAAACATTAAAAAATAAATATCTATCAAACATTTTTTTTAGACCTGATCAAAAGAGGAAGTGCGTGTAATACAGTTGCAACTGATGTGGCAAAATAACAAATCAAATTTAGACATGTGGTATTTAAATTTGAAATAATTATATAAATGAATTTTGAGAATAAAAAAAATCTAAATCTAAAAAGAAAACTAAAAAAATAGAAAAAAACCATTTTACCATCCTCACACCCACCCGGGACCCGACACCACCCTAAACCTTTCCTTTTCTTATCTCACTAAAATCACCTCTTGTTCATCATTGTTGTTTTATAAATGGAGATTTTAACATACACTAAGTATGAAATTATCTTTTTTTTTTCTCTTTATGTTTTCTTTTTGTTCCTATCTGAAATTGATAGTATGTTTACTTTTTCTTTAAACAAAAGAATCTGTTCATTATGTTTTTATTTTGATTTCAAATTCATTTTCTGTTTCTATTTCGTTATGAAGCAAGAAGGGGTGTGGATCGGGGGCTGTGTGGCCTCCATAATTTTTGGCAAAAAAGTGAATGATGATCTCCATTTTTTCCGGCAAAAACTCTTAGATTGTTTTCTTCATTTTTTCTGACAAAGGAAATGTATATAGTTGACTCCATTTCTTATCAATTTAATCATAAATGAAGAAGTAAATTTATAAAAATAAGTAAGGTGGTAGATTTTGTTGTTAATTGGTGGTAGCAGCTCTGCAACTTTGAAAGAGAAAAAAGAAACAAAGATGATTAGTTTTTTTAAAAAAAATAATGAGAAACAAAAAATAAAAAAAGGTATTGATTAAATGATTCACGCGCCTAACAAGATGTGGGTTAAACTTTTTGTGCCACGTGTGCATAAAGTGTCTAAATTATTCAAATTCATAACAGTCAAGGTGTTACAAAGTTACAAGCCCCAGTTGAGGTGCTTAAGTAAATTATGCGGACAACTTTAAGGGGTTGTGGATAAATTAAGCAAAAATTTTAATCCGTAAACGTTCGAAAAATATAAAAATCAAGAACATAAAAACACCTCGAAAAAGACATAATATCAAATTTTCACATTTTTTCGCGACTGCCCATAAAATATCAAAAAATTTAATTTGTAAACATCTGAAAAATATAAAAATTAAAAAAAGACAACAAGACCTCAAAAAATTCTCGAATCGCACTTGTCACCTTAAAATATCCATACGAATAAAATATCAAAATTTCACATTTTTTCTTGACTATCCGAAAAATATCAAAAAATTAATCCGTAAACGTCCGAAAAGTATAAAAATCAAGAAAAAGACACAAAGACACCTCAAAAAATTCTCCAATCGCACCTGTCACCTAAAATATCGATACGAATAAGATATCAAATTTTCACATTTTTTCATGACTGCAGAAAAATATCAAAAAATTTAATTCGTAAATGTCCGAAAAATATAAAAATCAAGAAAAAGACATAAAAACACCTCAAATAATTTTCTAATCGAACCTGTCACTTTAGAATATTGATAACGAATAAAATATCAAAATTTCACATTTTTTCGTGATAGCACAAAAAATTTAATTCGTAAACCCGAAAAATATAAAAATCAAGAAAAAGACATAAAAACACCTTCAAAAATTTCCTAATCGCACCAATCACCTTAGAATATCGATACGAATAGAATATCAAAATTTCACATTTTTTCATGACTACCCGAATAATATATAAAAATTAATTTGTAAACGTCCGAAAAATATAAAAATCAAGAAATAGACATAAAAACACCTCAAAATATTCCTGAATCGCACCAGTCACCTTAGAATATCGATACAAATAGAATATCAAAATTTCAAATTTTTTTGTGACTACCCAAAAAATATTTAAAAATTTAATTCGTAAATGTCCGTAAAATAAAAAAATCAAGAAAAATACATAAAAACACCTCAAAAAATTCACGAATCGCACCAACCATATTGGAATATCAATACGAATAAAAAATCAAAATTTCACATTTTTTCTTGATAGCCTGAAAAATATCAAATATTTTAATTCGTAAACGTTTGAAAAATTTTAAAATCAAGAAAAAGATATAAAAAAACCTCAAATAATTCCCGAATTGCACCAGTCACCTTAGATTATCGATACGAATAAAATATCCAAATTTCACATTTTTTTACTGTCTGAAATATATCAAAAATTTTAATTCGTAAACGTTCGAAATATATGAAAATCAAGAAAAAGACATAAAATCACCTCAAAATATTCTCGAATCGCACTAGTCACCTTAGAATATAGATATGAATAGAATATGAAAATTTCACATTTTTTCGTAACTATCCAAAAAATAACAAAAAATTTAATCCGTAAACGTCCGAAAAATAAAAAAATAAAAAAAGACATAAAGACACCTCAAAAATTCCCGAAGTGCACCAGTGACCTTAAAATATCGATAAGAATAGAATATATCAAAATTTCACTGTTTTTCATGACTTCCTGAAAAATATAAAAAAATTTAATTCCTAAATATCCGAAAAATATAAAAATCAAGAAAAAGACATAAAACAGCAAAAAAATTCTCGAATCGCACCAGTCACCTTAGAATATTGATACGAATTAAATCTTAAAATTTCACTGTTTTTCGTTACTGCCCGAAAAATATAAAAAAATTTAATTCTTAAACGTCCGAAAAATATAAAAATCAAGAAAAAGACATAAAAACACCTCAAAAAATTCCCCAATCGCACAAGCCATCTTAGAAATATCAATACGAATAAAATATCAAAATTTCACATTTTTTGTGACTGCCTTGAAAAATATCAAAAATTTTAATTCGTAAATGCCCGAAAAATATAAAAATCAAGAAAAAGACATAAAAACACCTCAAAAAATTCCCGAATCGCACATGTAACCTTTGAATATCGATATAAATAAAATATCAATATTTCATATTTTTTCGTGACTGCCCGAATAATATCACAAATTTTAATTTATAAACGTCCGAAAAATATAAAAATCAAGAAAAAAACATAAAAACACCTCAAAAAATTTCAGAATCGCACCACTTACCTTAGAATATCAATACTAATAAAATATAAATATTTCATCTTTTTTCGTGATTAGCTGTAAAATGTTAAAATATTTATTTCGTAAATGTCCGAAAAATATAAAAATCAAGAAAAAGATATAAAAACACCTCAAAAAATTCCCATATCGCACCAGTCACCTTAGAATATCGATGCAAATAAGATATCAAAATTTAAAAAATTTTCGTGACTGTCCAAAATATATAAACAAATAATAATTCGTAAATGTCCAAAGAATATAAAAATCAAGAAAAAGACATAAAAAAGACTCAAAAAATTATCGAATCACACCTGACATGTCAGAATATCGTTATGAATAAAATATAAAAATTTAACACTTTTTGTGACTGTCCGAAAAATATCAAAAATTAATTCGTAAACGTTCGAAAAATATAAAAATCAAGAAAAAGATATCAAATCACCTCAAAAATTTCTAAATCGCACCAGTCATCTTAGAATATCGATACGAATAAAGAATTAAAATTCCACATTTTTTCGTGACTGCCCAAAAAATATCAAAAATTTTAATTAATAAACGTCCGGAGAATATAAAAATCAAGAAAAAAACATAAAAACACCTCAAAAAATTCTTCAATCGCACCAGTCACCTTAGATTATCGATGCGAATAGAATATCAAAATTTCACATTTTTTCGTGAATACCCTAAAAATATAAAATAAATATAATTCGTAAACTTTCAAAAAATATAAAAATCAAGAAAAAGACATAAAAACACTTCAAAATATTCCCGAATTGTACCAGTCGTCTTAGAATATCGATACAAATTAAATATCAAAATTTCAAATTTTGTCGTGACTACCCGAAAAATATCAAAAAATTTAATTCGTAAACGTCCGAAAAATAAAAAAAATCAAGAAAAACACATAAAAACACCTCAAAACATTCCTGAATTGTACCAGTCACCTTAGAATATCGATACAAATTAAATATCAAAATTTCAAATTTTGTCGTGACTACCCGAAAAATATCAAAAAATTTAATTCGTAAACGTCCGAAAAATAAAAAATCAAGAAAAATACATAAAACCACCTAAAAAAATTCCCCAATCGCACAAGCCATCTTAGAAATATCAATACGAATAAAATATCAAAATTTCACATTTTTTGTGACTGCCCGAAAAATGTCAAAAATTTTAATTCGTAAACATCCGAAAAATATAAAAATCAAGAAAAAGACATAAAAACCCCTGAAAAAATTTCTGAATTGCTCCAGTCACCTTAGATTATCGATACGAATAAAATATCCAAATTTCACATTTTTTCGTGACTCCCTGAAATATCTCAAAAATTTTAATTTGTAAACGTTCGAAAAATATAAAAATCAAGATAAAGGCATAAAAACTCCTCAAAATATTCTCGAATCGCACCAGTCACCTTAGAATATAGATACAAATTGAATATCAAAATTTCAAAATTTTTTGTGATTGTCCGAAAAATATCAAAAATGTAATTCGTAAACGTCTGAAAAATATAAAAATAAAAAAAGACATAAAAACACTTCAAAAAATTCCTGATTCACACCTGTCACATTAGAATATCGATACAAATAAAATATCAAAATTTCACATTTTTTCGTGACTGCACCAAAAAATATCAAAATTTTTAATTTTTAAACGTTCGAAAAATAGAAAAATCAAGAAAAACAAATAAAAACACCCTTAAAAATTCCCGAATCTCTCTAGTCACCTTAGAATATTGATATGAATAAAATATCAAAATTTCAAATTTTTTTGTGACTGCCTGATACGTCCAAACTTACACCTCAATTAAGAGATATAAACGGTCGAAGTCAATTTATAGAACTAAACGTGAGTTAAGGTTGATCCCACAGAGAATTTATTTACAGAAATGATTTCACTGTCGCGTTTTACGCAAATGTCGTTATTATTTCCTAAATAAACAATTGTGGAAAGTAAAATTGGGTTTAGCGTTAACACTTTCGTAACCTAAGTTGCAAATTAAAGTCTAATTCAACAATTGATAAAATATTTGTTTCGAAGTTGTTTCAATAATTAACTGAAACTAAGATTATGTTCCCCATAACATTGCAATCTAATGTTCTTCCGTTGTTGAGTTTCAGGAAATTTACCTCTACAAAATACATGCGAGTTAACTATATCTGACACTTCTCAGTCTACTCAGATGATCTTCACTCAAGTCCTCTCAGTCCTAAAGTGTTAAGTGATTTACCCTCGCCTACAATGGTGTTAAGGTTCTTTTCTCTCGAACTTAAACCTTGACTCCATTTCGTCAAATTTATTTAACTTTTTCCTAACTATCATTTTTCTCTCGAATAAATGACAGATACAGGCTCACTCTAATGTGTGCACTCATCAGAATACATGAATAACGAAAGCTAAATTACAACTTGTAAACATAAATCGCCTTTCACTCGTTTTACGAAATTACAATTAGAATTACGTCATGGATCCCACAACCCCAGTTGTGGTGTTTAGCCACTCATGATTTCACATAAATGTTCAGAAATATCGAATGAAAACATTTTAGAAAGTACTTACGAGAATAAGCAATCAACAACCACTTTATAATTCAAGAACCGAAAATCCAAACTTCAAACTTAATTCAATATCCAAAATCAAAAACCAAAATCTCTCAATAATGGAAACTTGTTTGTCATTCAAGGTAAGATAAGATCCAACATAAAAAAACGACCTAATTAATTCAACTAAGTGTTTTTAAAAAAGAGTCCTACTCGAAATAGGACTGGGATGTCAGGCCCCTCACGCCCACTTCTACGGCCCGTGAAGCCCTTCGTGGTCTTCACTTGGACTAACCCACACTTGGTTCTTCAAGACTTGTACACTGTCTCATTACCACAAACACTACCACGGATCGTGACAGTGACCACAGTCCGTGTAGTAGTCTGTGGTCTTCACTTGGATCAATTCCTATTTAAGCTTCTCTTTGCCCATCTACTGGTTCACCTTCACGATTGGCACCACGGACCGTTGTGAGGACCACGGTCCGTGAGGTTGGCCGTGATCTTTACTTGGTCTACTCTACTCTCAACTCCTCCAAGGTCTTCACACTGGTTCACCTTTCAAGGACCACGACCCGTAATGGGCTCTGTGGTCTTCACTTAGCATTTGGTTATCATCAGCCTTCTTTTCTTTCATCTTTCACTTTCACCTGTACAAACACTACCAAACACATTATATCCACATAAATACACTCGATTCTAGTTTTAGTCCTTGGTTTTTAAGCATCAAATGTGCCAAGATTTCGCAACACATCAACACCCTCAACTTAGAACCATTACTTGTCCTCAAGTGATGAGAAAACAACACATTCAGTCCTGAAATTATTCAAACACTTTTGAAACCACGCAACAGCCATCTCAAACACAATTTGTATCCAAAACCATGAATCTAACATGCAAGGATCAATCTATGACATCTCATTACTCACAATCGATCATGTTTATGCCTGTGAATTATCAGCTAACACAACTTACTCTCAAATGCAATCACTGTGTCCTCACACCAAAGAAGTCCCTCACTCATGATAATTGGGACTAAGTATTACGCTCACACTCTTAAAGAACTTCTAACACTAGCAACAAACTACCATAGGCTTGCCCTTGCTTTCTACGCTCTATCTTGCAAACATCCGGAATAGGATCACTGTAGGACTTTATCTGCTTGTAACATAGTCTCAGGTTAGGGAATGTATATTTGGGTTCGTGAGTGACTAGTCCCTTGGTTTTCCAAAGTTTCGTTTTCACACAACTCTTTTCTTAGCGATTCCCCCTTTTTCTTCATTTCAGCACATCCCAACAGCCATTATTTTCAAAAAAAAATTCTTTTTCTTGTCTTTTCTTCACATTTTTTTATATATGCTCACTGGTTGAACCTTCTTTTTCACTCTTTCTTTCTGCTCGGATTGCAAGCATCCTCAACTTAGGCTTTTGGCATGAGTTGTGACATCGTATCTTCGGAGACCAAAGGATATGATATTTACTGGGTAAGAACAAAAGTTGATTTTTAGGCTCAAATCGGTTTCAAGTGATAAGCTTTTTATTTGGGTGTTTATTTTTGGATTTTTAATGGCATAACAAAACTGGCCCACTGATCCTTTCATATCCGGTTATTCTCAGATTTAAGCAAGACTACTCGGGCAAGTTCTAGTTTCTGCTCCTAATGTTAGACTTCGAACAACACTCACACACACATGACACATGACTATATTCTCCATTTTCTTGGTTCACCAATTTATTTATCAGACTAGCAATGTTCAAAATGGCAGTATCTAAGATGTCATCTAAAGATCCTAATAGTCAAATCTCCGGTCAAGGTTATCATGTCACACAGATTAGCTGCTGCACAACTCAACACACCAACTAAAACACAGACAGTAACAATTTTCACTTTAAACACAAAATCAACCTCCATTCATTCTAATAACTTAAATGGCAGGTTGTTCACCACCCCTTCTCCAAACAAAAAGACTTTTCCCTCAAAGTCAATAACAACGAACAAAACAGGGCTATAAGGAGGGGTCATACCTACGGCGCTCTAGGTGCCGATATTCAGATCAGCATCGGCACCCTTATCAACGGGTGCACTCTCAGACACCAACTCAGGCTCAGGCTGGCTACCACTCACCGGGACAAGTGCTCCGCTACCAGAAGCTCCAGCTAACACTGCATCTCGTTGTTGTTGCTCAAGTGTTTCTTTTTCTCTAGCGTCCTTCCTTGATGCCTTACGAGCTTTCATTTCTTGCCTTCTTGCCTCTCTGGACAGATCAGCCGGTAGCTCATCATCAGATTCTCCAGCTTTTTTCTTGCTCTTACCGGATTTGTTTTTAGAGAGTTCCCCTAGATATCATCAAGAGAATGAGTAGTAGGCTACTCATCGAATATATTTATTAATGACTCTGCTATGACTGGAGTGGGCACCTGTACCGGCTGTTCAGCCTGTTTCGCAACTTGGGCTGGTATCTCGGCTAACTGCTTCTTGAACTCTTCATTATTGCTTGAGCCGGCAGCCCGCAACTGTGTTTGGACATGGGCCTCCAAGCCATCCATCCCGTTCTTCAAAACAGCAAGCTCCTTCCTCATTTCATCTTTAATGCTCTTATCCGCAGCTAACACATTGTTCTTTATAAGTTAGGGCATCCGGTGGACGATTTGGTCGACCAAGGTCCTGGTATGCCACTGATCTGCAACCAACTTCTCAAGAAAAATAGTGGGAAGAGTGATATATATACCTGCAGCCTGGGAGTGTGAAGATGGTGGAGGTGATGGGTTCCCCCGAAGCTGGTTGTGATGACTCACTCTGCTCAGTTTGCTCTGCAACCTGTGGGATGACTAGTGGTGTATGAGGTACTACCGCTAATGGTCCCGCTGCTCCTGATTTCCTCCCATAAAGAGGATTGTTGACATCCTAAATTTTGAAAGTTGCAGTTATCTTAGATGCCTCCACCGGTTTATCCACTAAATTATTTGGAGGAATGTTCACCTACAAACACAGTTTCCTTATCAGACAGGGGAATGGCAAACCTGCTCACTCATTCAGCGTTCTATCTCGCATCTCTGTGGCAATGATCCGACCCGTATTAACCAGGTAACCGACCATGGGGAAGGTTACCAATGATGCCAGTGATAGAGACAGTATATAATCATTTGATGTGGGTTGCAACCGTGCTAGAACTATTGACCACCAGACCTTGGCTGGAAAAGTGAGGGATGCTTTTGTAATCTGCACATAAGGATCAGACACCCATCCTACTACTTCTCTTTCTGTGGCAATGTACCCAGCATCCAACGCATGACACGCTCTTATGAAGTAGGGTCCTCCATTTCTGATTCACTCGTGACAGCGTGGTGTTTACCCTCAAATAGTCCCACAGAAGTCGGTGTTGTATACTCAGGGCCATGTAGCATTCGATTAATTGTTTCCTCAGAGATGTTCACAGTCTTCCCCCGAATAATGATTGTGATTAACGGAGAAAATGTGGCTGCAAGTGTCTTCTGTGCTCTCTTTTTTGTTTCAGGTTTCGCAGCCATGTTCATTAGAGTGGCGGCGTAGACAACATAGAACTCTCGAGGTAGTTAGCCAGTATATTCCCCAGGAGCATTGGTCATCCATTCAAACTGCTGAATCTGGAACAGTCTGTAAATCTCTGGAAATGCCTGGATGTCTGCCATCACTACCCTAGTCTTGGGCATGAGCGGTCTCTTTCTAAATCCCTCTGACTTGCTAACAATTCCCTTTTATAGAAATATTTTGATCTGTTCACCGTTCACATAACTCTGAAACAGTCAATAAGTTGTTGTCACACTGCTGGGTCAAATTCGTGGATGCTCACATACTGGACCATTGTATCGTCTGGAGCCACCTCATTATCCCACTCTTCTGCACCTATCTCTGTCTGAGCTCCCGTATTATCCTCTGGTATTTCTGCATGTGGAAAAGTAGTAACATCTTCATGAGATCCACTTTTAGACTTTGCACTGCCTCCTGACCCATCATCCAACTGGCTTCCCGAAGTAGCATTAGATTTACTCCCTGATTCCTCCTCTCTACCGGAACTACTACCTCCCTCTTCAAACTGGGGAGGAGTGTCCTAGAGGATAGCCCTAGCTGTTGTGGATCTAGTAGCCTGAGGTGGATGATCGTCTGGTGTAATATTCAATTATACCTCTGAACTACTAGATTCGGAAGAATTATGGCCTTCCGATTTAGATGCATTAAGGGAGGAATGTTTGGTTGCGTTGTTTCATCGGGGAGGCATAGTACCTGAGAAACACGACACTCATTAGTACAAAACTCAGTCAAATGGCACATTATCGGGTACTCAGACTTCCTCTGTGTAATTACATTGTGACGCCTTGCCTTAAGAATGTCGTCACCCAATTTATCATTGGGAAGAGCCACGGAATCACAAGATGAATAGAAATAAAAGTACAGAAAAAAATAAAATTTTACAAAACAAGTAAACTTTACGGGAGCTCTCACGGGCCGTGGTAGGTACCACGGTCCGTTAAACCCCTCGTGGATTTATCACAAACTCAGTGTGGAACAGTGGATTGACCTAAGTGTTGTTCACGGATGGTTTCACGGCCCGTGGAGTGAACCACGGTCCGTAATACTGCCTGTAAACCTAACTACTGGGTGGATGTAATTGAAGTGTGGTTCACGAGTGGTTTCACGGCTTGTGGTGGATCCCACGATCCGTGAAGCCTATCGTGATCTTACACTTAAATCGTGCATCCCATCTTTTCTTCCCCAACTTCACCATTGTACAAGTTACCTCATTTTTTTACACATGGCCACAAGTTACTTACTATTACCACTGAATTTCAACAACCCAAATGCTAAAAAGAACAATACTCATCCAACCAAACACGTACCCATACATCAACACTATCCTTACAAATTCAACCACCCACATGAGATTACACCCAACTTCAACAAAACCCACAACCAATTCTTATCAATAAAGCTTGTTCATCACATAATCATGCTACATTCAACTAAATCAAAGTAATTCTAACTTGTTTTGAGATAAGATCAAACTTATAACAAGGGATAATCAAAACATACTTGGAATTAGAGGAAAATTTCACGCAAAAAGAAGAAGATGAACTTGAACTTGAATTCCTTAGCAAAATGGAACTAGGGCTTCGATTTTCGGATAAATTTTGGGAGTTTCACAATTGCAAAACCTTTATTTATACCACTAATAACTGTTATAGATGAGAGGAATAGAAAAGAACCTGACCCTTGGCGCTTTGGAAGACGTATATACATTTTAAGTTCAATTACTCATTATGCGCGAGTCGAGTCGAGTTTTGGTACTACTGGGTTGTGGATGACGGACTGTGAAAGTACCCGTGAAGGTCACCACGGTCCGTACAGTGGTCCGTGGAACTGAATTGGGACAAAATACTTACCTGTCATTCACGAGAGGCTAGCCGGTCCGTACAAATCTTGACGGACCATGAACCCTTCCGTGAATCCTTTTTCTTGCAAATTTTAGTAGTTCCATTAGGTTGGTGCTAAGATTGACGGACCGTGAAAGTGCCCGTGAAGGGGACCACAGTCCGTGAGGCTACCCGTGAAGAGTAGTCTGCACCCAGTTCCTACACTTTTTAACCCATTCCCTGCTGCACACATCAACACACAATGACTCACATCAACACACAATGACTCTATAAAAACAAAGAAAAAGGAAAATGCCTACTACAATTACATCTTGGGTTGCCTCCCAAGCAGCGCACAATTTAACGTCACGGTACGATGCAGGTTACTTGATTACTCAGACTTCATCAAGTTTACATTCCTCCACAATCTTCACATCCTCTTAAACACCCAAGTATGCCTTGATTCGCTGGCCATAGCCTTTGAACCTCTCGCCCTTATCATTTTCCAGCTCAATAGCACCCGACTGAAACATCTGCATTACCTTAAAAGGTCCAGACCATTTGCATCTCAACTTTCTCGAAAACAAACGAAGTCTGGAATTGAAAAGTAACACCAAGTCACCAGGAGTGAAGCTTATTTTCTCAATATGCTTTACATGATGTAACTTCATCATCTCCTTATACAGTGCATACCTCCCATAGGCTCTCAGACGGAACTCATCCATCTCATTGATTTGATCCAACCTCAGGTTTGCAGGTTCGCTCCAACTAAGGTTCAGCTTCTTCAAAGCCTAAAGTGCTTTATGCTCAAGCTCAACCAGCAAATGACATGCCTTTCCAAACACCAATTGATATGGAGGCATACCAATAGGCGTCTTGAAAGCTGTCTGATATGCCCATAGAACATCATCTAACTTCTGTGCCCAATCTGTCTTGTTGGCATTCACCGTTTTAGCCAGAATTACTTTAATTTCTTTGTTGGAGACCTCTACTTAGCCAATGGTCTGTGGGTGATAAGGTGTTGCTACCTTGTGTTGTTTATCTCCATATTTAGCCAAAAGAGAACTGAATACCTTATTGCAGAAATGAGAACCACCATCACTGATGATAGCTCTGGGTGTGCCGAACCTTGAGAATATATTCTTCTTCAGAAAACCAGCAACACTCTTACCATCATTCTCCGGCAAAGCAATTGCCTCAACCCATTTGGACACATAGTCCACTGCAACCAATATGTACTTCCTCCCATAGGAGCTCAAAAATGGTCCCATGAAGTCGATTCCCCACACATTAAATAGCTCCACCTCCAGAGTAGGTGTCATGGGTAACTCATGGCGCCGAGAGATGGCTCATTGTCGCTGGCATACATCACAACTCCTTACTACGTCCATCGCATCTTGATGAATTGTGGGACAGTAGTACCCACACTGAAGTATCTTGTGGGCTATCCTAGCACCTCCATGATGACCACCTACCGGAGAGGAGTGACATGCATCTAGAATATACAACATCTCAGCTTCAGGAACACATCACCTAATGATGTTGTTAGCATACACCCTGTACAGATAAGGTTCATCCCAAAAATACTTACCCACATCATACAGAACCTCTTCCTTTGTTGGTATGCCAGCCCCTCAGGCATCAAATCACTAATGAGAAAGTTAGCAAAATCAGAAAACCAAGGAATAAGATCAAGAGTAGTGGATAATACATGCTCATTCGGGAACGAATCATTTATGTTGAGCTCGAGTTCCTCTTTCTTTCCAGCCTCCAACCTCGATAGGTGATTAGCCACTTGGTTCTCACAACATTTCCTATCTTTAACCTCAAAATCAAACTCCTGAAGAAGTAACACCCATCTGATCAACCTTTGTTTGGCATCCTTCTTTGCCATGAGGTATCTCAGAGCTGCATGGTCCGTATGGATTATCACTTTAGTGCCCAACAAGTAAGCTCTGAATTTTTTGAAAGCATACACCACCACCTGTAGTTCCTGCTCAGTAACTGTGTAGTTTCGTTGTGCCCCATTCAGTGACTTACTAGCATAGTAAATCGGATGAAACATCTTGTTGCACTTCTACCCAACACAACTCCTAAAACAGTACCACTAGCATCACACATTACCTCAAATGGCTCTGCCCAATATTGGCCAATGATCACTGGTGCAGAAATCAGCTTCTCCTTTAGGCATTCAAAGGCTCTAAGACATGCCTCATCAAAGACAAATTTCACCTCCTTCTCCAAAAGCTTGCACATGGGGTGTGAAATTTTGGAGAAGTCCTTGATAAACCGCCTATAGAATCCGGCATGTCCTAAGAAACTCCGAACACTCGTCACACAGATCGACGGATGTAATTTTTCAATCACCTCAATTTTGGCCTTGTCGACCTCAATCCCTTTCTGTGACACTTTGTGCTCAAGGACTATGCCTTTCTTGACCATGAAATGACACTTCTCCCAGTTCAGCACTAGATTTGCCTCCTCGCATCTTTGTAGGGCCCTGCTAAGATTCAGCAAACAATCATCAAAGGTATCACCTAACACTGAAAAGTCATCCATGAAGACCTCCAGAGTGTCCTCCACCATGTCTGAGAAGATAGACATCATACACCTTTGGAAGGTTGCTGGTGCATTACATAGTCCAAATGGCATGCGTTTAAATGCAATGGTGCCATAAGGACATGTAAAGGTAGTATTTTCCTGATTTTCAAGAGCAATCGATATCTGGTTGTAGCCAGAGTATCCATCTAAGAAGCAATACCACCTTTTTCCAGCCAACTTGTCAAGCATTTGGTCCATGAAAGGCATTGGGAAGTGATCCTTCAAGGTTCACTTGTTGAGCTTCCTGTAGTCCATACACACTCGCCATCCAGTAACAGGTCTTTGTGGGACCAACTCATTTTTTGCATTCGCGACCACAGTCATACTACCCTTTTTGGCCACACATTGCACTGGACTGACCCAGTGACTGTCAGAAATGTGGTACACCACCCCAACTTCTAACCACTTGGTTATCTCTTTTTTGACCACCTCTTGCATATGTAGGTTTAACCTCTTATGGTGTTTAATGCTTGGGCTGCGGTCCTCCTCAAGGTGGATCTTATGGGTGCATATACCCGGAGGTATCCCAATGATGTCAGCAATGGTCAACCCAATGGCCCTTTTGTACCTAATCAACATTTTGATCACAGCTTGAACTTATTCATCATTCAAATCTGCAGCCAAAATCACAGGTAAAGTGTTGTTAGTTCCCAATAATACATACCTCAGGTGACTGGGCAACTGTTTCAGTTCCAGCACAGGTGGTTCCTCAATGGATGGTTTTGCTGGAGGACTTGGCCTGTTTTTCAAATCCAGGTCCAATTTCTTTGGATCATAAGAGTGTGCTCCCATACCCTGTAAAGCATTCACGGTCTCTACATAGTCAGACCGGAAATCAGCTTCATAGTTCATCAGCACTACAACCAAGGTTTCAACAGCCAGCCTCTCTTCAATGGTTGCTCCCATTTCTTCTTCCTCAAAAACATCTATTGCAGACACCACACTCATGTCATGTGGCTGCTTTATGGACCTGCAAATATTAGACTTTACCTCCTCTTTGTTGAGTCTGAATTTCAGTTCACCTCGCTCAATATCTACCAATGCTCGTCTCGTGGCCAAAAATGGTCTTCTCAAAATAATGGGAACCTCAAAATCTACTTTGCAATCCAAGATAACGAAGTCTGTCGGAAAGATGAATGTGGAGACCTTTACGAGCACATCACATAGGATGCCCACAAGTCGCTTCACTGACCTATCTGCCATCATCAACCTCATGGTTATGGGTTTTGGAACTCCTAACCCCAGTTGCTTTTAGATGGCCAGCGACATCAAGTTTATACTGGCCTTTAATTCACACAAGATCTTTGCGAATTCAATTGATCCGATGGTGCACGGTATGGTGAATGCACCCAGATCCTCCTTCTTCTGCCCCAGAGATCTGGTAGCAATAGCACTGCAGTGATGAACATTGTCAGTTAAATCAATACTTACAGCTCTTTTCTTTGTGACCAAGTCTTTCATGAACTTGGCATATCCTGGCATCTGCTCAAGGGCTTCCACCAATGGTATGTTCATGGACAACTATCTCAGCATGGTGATGAACTCAGCGAATTTCCCATCCTTGGCTTTCTTTTTAAGCCTTTGAGGGAAATGTGGAGGTGGTCTTGGGATTTGCTGTAAAGGCAAGGTTCCCTCAACCTCTTTTTATCTCGCTCCTGCTGGTTTGGCTATTGGTTGAGCATCCTCCAAGTCATCTATTTGCTCAGCTTCATCCCTCTCTCTTCCAGCTTGCTCCAACACCTACTCATGTTTAGTGCCTGTAGAAATTAGGTCAGTAAGAATCTTACCACTCCTGGTGGCGATAGCCATGCAGTGCCCGTCCTTCTTCGGATTTTGGATCATGTCACTAGGTAGTGACCCATTCTTCCTCTGATTTAATGAGGATGAAAGTTACCCCAACTGCTGCTCAATTTGCTTGATGGAGGTGGTGTGAGAGTCTACTAGTTGACTCACTCTGGAGAATTCTCATTTCATCTCCTTCACCCTTGCGTCCGTTGATTCAACTTTCTAGAGTACCTTGGCCAACATGTCCTCCAGCTTAGACCCACTGGAATTGCCACTTGCCCGATCTCTATTACATGGGGGTACGTAGACACCACCATGATCATCCATGTACCCATCT
This sequence comes from Solanum okadae, assembly GCA_036553675.1. NCBI lineage: Eukaryota > Viridiplantae > Streptophyta > Magnoliopsida > Solanales > Solanaceae > Solanum > Solanum okadae. Next base: position 13,309,888 of record CM071683.1, read on the forward strand.
TTTTTCTGCCAGTTTCCCTGCTCTCTATTTGCTAGCCTATCATACTGTCATTCCCTTGAGTAGTTCTGACCTGCATTTCCAGAATTGTAACCCTGGTTTCCCGAGTTATAATTTCGGAAACCTCCTTGGTTTCCCAGATAATTAGCTTCCCATCTAAATTGATGTCCTGATCTTCGTACATGTTTGGCTGTCCCACGGCATTTACCTTTTCAGGCTTGGATACAAAATGCTTCGTGAGTAGATCTATTTGGGTCCTCATGTGTGCCATGTCATGATCCCTTTCTTCCTCTCTCTTCCCTTATTTAGCTAAAAGTTCAAAGGTATACCCAAGATCTCCTACTTCTGCATCCCTGGTGTACCATGCCCTGTTATTCTTTGATACTTTGTCCATCAGTTGCATGCTCTCTGAGAACGGCTTCCTCATTAAAAATCCTCCACACACTGCATCAACAAAATGTTTAGTGACATAATTCAAAGATCTATAGAAAGCCTGTTTTAGATGCCTCTCAGTGAGACCATGATTTGGACACTTTTTCAACTTTTGGCTGAATCTCCACCAGGTATCATGCATTGCTTCTCCTGGTAGCTGCTTATGGGCACTTATCTCATCTTTCATTTGCAACTCTTTTGATTCCAGGAATCATTCCCAGCCTCTGTGCCTCAAGGTCTTGTGCGTTCACCATCTTGTAGATTGTTTTCTGAAGTTTTGGATCGTATGGGACTAATGGGGATCCCTTACTTCTGGTATTTGGCATACAGTCGAACTCACCTGAAAAGGACATAAACAAAGAACAAGACGTAAAATTAGGAAATCTAACTACACTTAGAATAAAATCTAGTAAAAAACTTCTGAATTGAAATTCCCCGATAGCGACACCAAAATTTGATACGTCCAAACTTACACCTCAATTAAGAGATATAAACGGTCGAAGTCAATTTATAGAACTCAACGTGAGTTGAGGTAGATACCACTGAGAATTTCTTTACAGAAATGATTTCACTGTCGCATTTTACCCAAATGTCGTTATTATTTCCTAAATAAACAATTATGGAAAGTAAAATTGGGTTTAGCGTTAACGCTTTGGTAACCAAAGTTGAAAACTAAAGTCTAATCAACAATTGACAAAATATCAATTTCGAAGTTGTTTCAATAATTAACTGAAACTAGGATTGTGTTCCCCATAACGTTGTAATCTAATGTTCTTCCGTAGTTGAGTTTCAGGCAATTTACCTCTACAAAATACATGTGAGTTAACTATATCTGACACTTCTCAGTCTATTCAGATAATCTTCACTCAAGTCCTCTCGGTCCTAGAGTGTTAAATGATTTACCCTCGCCTACAATGGTGTTAAGGTTCTTTTCTCTCGAACTTAAACCTTGACTCCATTTCGTCAGATTTATTTAACTTTTTCCTAACTATCATTTTTGTCTCGAACAAATGACAGATACAGGCTCACTCGTTTTACGAAATCACCTTTCACTCGTTTTACGAAATTAAAATTAGAATTATGTGATGGATCCCACAACCCCAATTGTGGTGTTTAGCCACTCATGATTTCACGTAAATGTTCAAAAATATCGAATGAAAACATATTTGAAAGTACTTACGAGAATTAGCAATCAATAACCACTTTGATAATTTAAGAACCGGAAATCTGAACTTCAAAGTTAATTCAATATCCATATTCGAAAACCAAAAGCTATCAATAATGGAGACTTGTTCGTCGTTCAAGGTAAGATAAGATCCAACATAAAAATGACCTAATTAATTCAAATAAGTGTTTTTAAAAAAAGAGTCCTACTCGAAGTAGGACTGGAATGTCGGGCCCTTCACGCCCATTTCTACGGCCTGTCAAGGGGTTCATGGTCCATGAAGCCCTTTGTGGTCTTCACTTGGACTAACCCACACTTGGTTCTTCAAGACATGTATATTGTCTCATTACCACGAACACTACCACGGATTGTGACAGTGACCACAGTCCGTGTAGTTGTCCGTGGACTTCACTTGGATCAATTCCCATTAAAGTTTCTCTTTTCCCATCCACTGGTTCACCTTCACGACTGGCACCACGGACCGTTGTGAGGACCACGGTCCGTGAGGTTGGCCGTGATCTTCACTTGGTCTACTCTACTCTCAACTCCTCCAAGGTCTTCACACTGGTTCACCTTTCACGGCAGTCACCACGGATCATGAGAAGGACCACGGCTCGTAATGGGCTCCGTGGTCTTCACTTAGCATTTGGTTCTCAACAGCCTTCTTTTCTTTCATCTTTCACTTTCACCTATACAAACACTACAAAACACATTATATCCACATAAATACACTCGATTCCAGTCTTAGTCCTTAGTTTTTAAACATCAAATGTGCCAAGATTTCGCGACACATCACTGCTCGAAAAATATCAAAAAATTTAATTTGTAAACGTCTGAAAAATATAAAAATCAAGAAAAAGACATAAAACACCTCAAAAAATTTCCAAATCGACCAGTCACCTTATAATTTCTATACGAATAAAATATCAAATATTCACATTTTTTAGTAACTGCCCAAAAAATTTCAAAAGTTTTATTTCGTAAACGTCCAAAATATTGAAAAATCAAGAAAAAGACATAAAACCAGCTCAAAAAATTCCCGAATCGCACCAGTCACCTTAGAGTATCGATACGAATAAAATATCAAAATTTCACATTTTTTCATGACTTCCTGGAAAATATCAAAAAATTTAATTCATAAACGTCTGAAAAATATAAAAATCAAGAAAAAGACATAAAAACACCTCATACAGTTCCCGATACGCACCTATCACCTTAGAGTATCGATACAAATAAAATTTCAAATTTCACATTTTTTTCGTGGCTGCCCGAAAAATATAAAAATAAAAAAGACATAAAAACACCTCAAAAAATTCCCGAGTCGCACCAATAACTTTAGAATATCAGTAAGAATAAATATCAAAATATCACATATTTTCGTAACTGCCCGAAAAATATGAAAATCAAGAAAAAGACATCAAAACACCTAAAAAAATCTTAAATTGCACGAGTCACATTAGAATATTGATACGAATAAAATATCGTCACATTTATTTGTGACTGCCTGAAAATTTTCAAAAATTTTAATTCGTAAATGTCCGAAAAATATAGAAATCAATAAAAAAAGACATAAAAACACCTCAAAATATTCCCAAAACGCACCAGTCACCTTAGAATTCAATACGAATAAAATATCAAAATTTCACATTTTTTCATGACTGCCCAAAAAATATCAAAAAATTTAATTTGTAAATGTCCGAAAAATATAAAAATCAAGAAAAAGACATAAAAACACCTCGAAATATTCCCAAATCACACCAGTCACCTTAGAATATCAATACGAATAAAATATCAAAATTTCACATTCTTTGTGACTGCCCAAAAAATTTCATAATGTTAATACGTAAACGACCGAAAACATAAAAATCAAGAAAAAGATATATAAACACCTAAAAAATTCCCGAATTGCAGCAGTCACCTTAGAGTATAAACTATCAAAATTTCACATCCTTTCATTACTTCCTGAAAAATATCAAAAAATTTAATTCGTAAACGTCTGAAAAATATAAAAATCAAGAAAAAGAACTAAAAACACCTCATAAAATTTCTAAATCGCACCTGTCACCTTAGAATATCAAAAATTCAAATATTTTCGTGCCTGCCCGAAAAATATCAAAAATTTTAATTCGTAAACATCCAAAAAATATAAAAATCAAGAAAAAGACATAAAAACACCTTAAAAAATTCTCGAGTCGCACCAGTCACCTTAGAATATCAGTACGAATAAAGTATCAAAATATCACATTTTTTTCGTTACTACCCGAAAAATATCAAAAAATTTAATTCATAAACGTCTGAAAAATATAAGAATCAACAAAAAGACATAAATACACCTCAAAAAATTCCTGAATCGCACCAGTCACTTTAGAATATTGATACAAATAAAATATCAAAATTTCACATTTCGTGACTGCCCGAAAAATATCAAAAATTTTAATTCGTAAACGTCTGAAAAATATAAAAATCAAGAAAAAGATATAAAAATACCTCAAAAAATTCTCAAATCGCACCAGTCACCTTATAATATCAATACAAATAAAATATCAAATTCGTGACTACCTGAGAAATATAAAATTCAAGAAAATGACATAAAAACATCTCAAATATTTCCCGAATTGCACCAGTCACCTTAGAATATCGGTACGAATAAAATATCAAAATTTCACATTATTTAGTGACTGCCCGAAAAAAATTAAAAATTTTAATTAATAAATGTCCGAAAAATATAAAAATCTAGAAAAAACAAAAAAACACCTCAAAAAATTCTCGAATCGCACCAATCACCTTAGCATATCGGTACGCATAAAATATCAAAATACCACCTTTTCGATACTACCCGAAAAATATAAAAAACTTTAATTCGTGAACGTCCGAAAAATATAAAAATCAAGAAAAAGACAAAAACACCTCAAAAATTTTCGAATCGCACCAGTCACCTCAGAATGCTGATACGAATAAAATATAAAATATTAACATTTTTTCGTGACTGCCACAAAATATCAAAAAATTTAATTCGAAACATTCGAAAATATAAAAATCAAGAAAAATTCTTCAAAACACCTCAAAAAATTCTCGAATCGCACCAGTTACCTCAGAATATCGATAACAATAAAATATCCAAATTTCTCATTTTTTCGTGACCGCTCAAAAAGTATCAAAAATTATAATTCGTAAACGTTCGAAATATATAAAAAAACAAGAAAAAGACATTAAAAACACTTAGAAAAATTCTTGAATCGCACTAGCCACCTTAGAATATCGATGCGAATAGAATATCAAAATTTCACATTTTTTCGTGACTGCCCAAAAATTTTCAAAAAATTAATTCATAAACGTCTGAAAGATATAAAAATCAAGAAAAAGACATAAAAGCATCTCAAAAAAATTCCAAATCGCACCAATAACCTTTTAATATCGATACAAATAAAAAATCAAAAATTTTAATTCGTAAACGTCCGAAAATATAAAGAATAAAAAAAAGACATAAAAACACCCCAAAAAAATTTCAAATTGCACCAATCACCTTAGAATATCGATAGGATGGAAATATCAAAATTTAACGTTTTTTCGTGACTGCCCCAAAAATATCAAAAAATTTAATTCGTAAGCGTCTGAAAATGTAAAAATCAAGAAAAAGACATAAAACCACCTCAAAAAATCACGAATCGCACTAGTCACCTTAGAATATCGATACGAATAAAACATCAAAATTTCACATTTTTTCGTGAATTCCCGAAAAATACCAAAAATTTTAATTCGTTAACATCCGAAAAATATAAAAATCAAGAAAAAGTGCTAAAAAGACCTAAAAACATCTCGAATCGCACTAGTAATCTTGAAATATCGATGCGAATAAAATATCAAATTTCATATTTTTTCGTGACTGCTCTAAAAATATAAAAAATCTAAATTTGTAAACAACCGAAAAATATAAAAATCAAGAAAAAAGACATAAAAACACCTCAAAAATTCCCAAATCGCACCAGTCACCTTAGAATATCGAACCTAGTAGAATATCAAAACATCACATTTTTCGTGACTGTGCGAAAAATATCAAAAATTTTAATTCGTAAACGTCCAAAAATATAAAAATCAAGAAAAAGACATTAAAACACCTCAAAAAATTCCTGAATCGCACCTGTCACCTTAGAATATTGATTCAAATAAAATATCAGAATTTCACATCTTTTCGTTACTATTTGAAAAATATAAAAATCAAATAAAAGACATGAAAACACCTCAAAAAAATCCTGAATCGCACCGGTCTCCTTAGAATATCGATATGAATGTAATACCAAAATTTCCCATTTTTTGTGACTGCCCGAAAATTATCAAAAATCTTAATTTTTAAACGTCCAAAAAATACAAAAATCAAGAAAAAGACATAAAAACACCTCAAAAATTCTTGAATCGCACCTATCACCTTAGAATACCGATACGAATAAAATATCAAAATTTCACATTTTTTCGTGACTGCCAGAAAGATATCAAAAAAAGTAATTTGTAAACATCCGAAAAATATAAAAAAACAAGAAAAAGATATAAAGAAACCTCAAAAATAACCTGAATCACAACAGTTACCTTAGAATATCAATACGATCAAAATATAAAAATTTCACATGTTTTCGTGACTGCCGAAAGAATATAAAAAATTTTAATTCGTAAACTTCCGAAAAATATAAAAATCAAGAAAACGACACAAAAACACCTCAAAAAAATTCCGAATCGCACCAGTATCCTTAGAATATCGATACGAATAACATATCAAAATTTCACATTTTTTCGTGACTGTCCAAAAAATATAAAAACCAAGGAAAAGATATAAAAACATCTCAAAAAATCCAGAATCGCACCGTCTCTTTAGAATATTGATACGAATAGAATATCAAAATTTCAAATTTTTTCGTAATGGCGCAAAATATATCGAATAAAATATCAAAATTTCACATTTTTTCGTGACTTACTGAAAAAATATCAAAAAATTTAATTCGTAAACGTTCGAAAATATAGAAATTAAAAAAAAGACATAAAAACACCTCAAAAAATTCCTGAATCGCACCTGTAACCTTAGAATATCGATACTAACAAAATATCAAAATTTGACATTTTTTCATGATTGTCTGAAAAATATCAAAAATTTTAATTCGTAAACGTCCGAAAAATATAAAAATGAAGAACAAGACATAAAAACACCTCAAAAAATTACTAAATCGCACTAGTCACCTTAGAGTATCGATACGAATAAAATATCAGAATTTCACATTTTTTCGTGAATGCCTGAAAAATATCAAAAATTTTAATTCGTAAACGTCCGAAAAATAAGAAAATCCAGAAAATGACATGAAAACACCTCAAAAAATTCTTGAATTGCATCAGTCACCTTAGAGTTTCGATACAAATTAAATATCAATATTTCACATATTTTCGTAACTCGCTGAAAAATATAAAAAATTTAATTCGTAAACGTCCGAAAAATATGAAAATCAAGAAAAAGACATGAAAACATCTTAAAAATTTCTTGAATTGCACCAGTCACCTTAGAATATCGATACGAATAAAATATCAAATTTTCACATTTTTTCGTGATTGTCCGAAAAATATTAGAAATTTTAATTCGTAAACGTCAGAAAAAATATAAAAATCAAGAAAAAGGGATAAAAACACCTCAAAAAAATCTTGAATCGCACCAGCCACTTTAGAATATCGATACGAATAAAAATCAAAATTTCACATTTTTTCATGAATGTCTGAAAAATATCAAAAAAAATAATTTGTAAACGTCAGAAAAATAGAAAAATCAACAAAAATATATAAAAACACCTCAAAAAATTTCGGAATCACACCAGCCACCTAAGAGTATCAATATGAATAAAATATCAAAAATTCGCTTTTTTTCGTGACTGCCTGAAAATTTTCAAAAAATTATTTCGTAAACATCCAAAAAATATATAATCAAGGAAAAAGACATAAAAATATCTCAAAAAATTCCCGAATCACACCAGTCAGCTTAGAATATTGATACGATTAAAATGTCAAAATTTCTCTTTTTTTGTGACTGCCCAAAAAATATCATAAATTATATAATGTAAACATCCGTAAAATATAAAGATCAAGAAAAAAGACATAAAAACACCACAAAAATTCCAGAATCGCACCCGTCACCTTAGAATATCGATACGAATCAAATATCAAAATTTCACATTTTTTAGTGACTACTAAAAAAATATCAAAAAATTTAATATTTAACCGTCCGAAAATATAAAAATCATGAAAAGGATATAAAAACACCTCAGAAAATTTTCGAATCGCAAAAGTCACCTTAGAATATCGATACGAATAAGATATCAAAATTTCCTATTTTTTCGTGACTGCCCAAAAAATTTCAAAATTTTGATTCGTAAACGTCCAAAAAATAAAAAAAATCAAGAAAATTACATAAAATCACCTCAAAAAATTCACGAATCACACCAATCACCATAGAATATCGAGACGAATAAAATATCAAAATTTCACATTTTTTCGTGCTTGCCTAAAAAATATAAAAATCAAGAAAAAGAGAGAGAAACATTTCAGAAAATTCCCGAATCTCATCATTTACCTTAGAATATCGATACGACTAAAATATCAAAATTTCACATTTTTTGTGGCTGCCCGAAAAATTTCAAAAATTTTAATTCATGAATATGCGAAAAATATAAAAATCAAGAAAATGACACAGAAACACCTTTAAAAATTCCCAAATCACATCAGTCACCGTAGAATATCAATACGAAATAAATATAAAATTTTCACATTTTTTCGTGACTGCCCGTCAAATTTTAAAAATTTAAATTCGTAAACGTCTATAAAATATAAAAATCAAGAGAAAAACATAAAAACAGCTCAAAAAATTACCGAATCGCAATAGTCACATTAGAACATCGATAAGAATAAAATATCAAAATTTCACATTTTTTTGTGACTCTCCGAAAAATATCAAAATTTTAATTCGTAATTGTTTGAAAAATATAAAAATCAAGAAAACACATAAAGACACCTCAAAATATTTTTGAATCACACGAATCATCTTTAGTATATCTATACGCACATAATATCAAAATATCATATTTTTTCGGTACAACCGAAAAATATAAAAATCAAGAAAAGAAAAAACACTTCAAAAAATTCTCGAATCGCACCAGTAACCTTAGAATGATGATTCGAATAAAATAATCTAAGCTTACATTTTTTCGTGAATGCTGAAAAATATCAAAAATATTAATTCGAAACATCCAAACAATATAAAAATCAAGAAAAAGTCATGAAAACACTTCAAAAAATTCTCAAATCACACCAGTTACCTTAGATTATCAATACGAACGAGATATCAAATTTTCTCATATTTTCGAGATATCTTGAAAGGTATCAAAAATTTAATTCGTAAACGTCTGAAAAATATAAAAATCAAGAAAAAGACATAAAAACACTTAGAAAAATTAACGAATCACACTAACAACCTTAGAATATCGATTCGACTAGAATATCAAAATTTCACATTTTTTCGTAACTGTCCGAAAAATTTGAAAAATTATGAAAAAAACATTAAAACACCACAAAAAATTCCAGAATCGCACCAGAATATCAATACGAATAAAATATCAAAATTTCACATTTTTTCTTCGTGACTGCCCGAAAAATATCACAAACGTTAATTCGTAAACGTTCGAAAAATTTTAAAATCAAGAAAAATGGCAAAAATACAGTTCAAAAAAATTCCAAATCGCACCAGTCGCCTTAGAATATCAAAACTAATAGGATATCAAAATTTTACATTTTACGTGACTGCCCAAAAAATATCAAAAAAAATTTAATTCGTAAAGGTCTGTAAAATATAAAAATCAAGTAAAAGACATAAATACACCTCAAAAAGTTACTTAAACGCATATGTCACTTTAGAATATCGATTCGAATAAAATATCAGAATTTCTCATTTTTTCATGAATGGCGGAAAAATATCAAAAATATCACATTTCCTGTATCGCACCTGTCACCTTAAAATATCGATACGAATAAAATACCAAAATTTCATATTTTTTCATGGTTGCCCAAAAAATATTAAAAAATTTAATTCATAACTTCCGAAAAATATAAAAATAAAGAAAAAAAACTCAAAAACGTCTCAAAAATTCTAGAATTACACCTATCACCTTAAAATATCAATACGAAAAATAAAAAAAAATTAATTCGTAAACTTCCAAAAAATATAAAAATCAAGAAAAAGACATAAAAACACCTCAAAAAATACTCGAGTCACTTCAGTCTCCTTCGAATATCGATACGAATAACATATCAAAATTTCACATTTTTTTGTGATTTCCCAAAAAATATCAATGATTTTAATTCGAAAACGTCCGCAAAATATAAAAATCAAGAAAAAGACTAAAAACACCTCAAAAAATTCTGAATCGCACCTGTCATCTTAAAATATCGATTCGATTAAAATATAAGAATTTCGAATTTTTTTGTGACTGCCAGAAAAATATCAAATTTTTTAATTCGTAAACGTTTGAAAAATATAAAAATCAAGAAAAAGACATAAAAACACCTTAATAAATTCCCGAATCGCTCCAGTCACCTTAGAATATCGGTACGAATAAAATATATAAATTTTACTTTTTTTAAGGCTGCCCAAAAAATATAAAAAAAAATAATTAGTAAACGTCCGAAAAAATATAAAAATCACGAAAAAGACATAAAAACACCTAAAAATAATCCCCAATCGCAACAGTAACCAGAAAATATTGATACGAATAAAACAAAAAAATTTCACATATTTTCGTGACTGCTCAAAAATATCAAAATTTTTAATTCGTAAACGTCCGAAAAATATTAAAATCTAGAAAAAAACATAAAACACCTAAAACAAATCTCAAATCGCACATGTCACCTTAAAATATCGATAGGAGTAAAATATCAAAATTTCACAGTTTATCATGACTGCCTGAAAAATATCCAAAAATTTAATTCATAAACATTCAAAAAATATAAAATCAAGGAAAAGACATAAAAACAGCTTAAAAAATTCTCAAATCGCATTAGTCACCTTAGAGTAAAATATCAAAATTTCACATTTTTTCATGACTGCCTGAAAAATATCAAAAATTTTAATTCATAAACTTGAAAAAAGTATAAAAATTTCAATTAATTAGTAAACGTCCAAAAAATTATAAAAAATTATAAAAAGACATAAAAACATCTCAAAAAATCCCAAATCGCACCAGTCACATTAGATTATCGATTAAAATAGAATATCAAAATTTTATACTTTTTCATGACTGCCTGAAAAATAAAAATAAAAAAATAATTCGTAAACGCCCGAAAATATACAAATTAAGAAAAGATAACAAAAAAACACCTAAAAAAATTTCCGAATCGCACCTATTATCTTAAAATATCGATACAAACAAAATATCAAAATTACACATCTTTTCGTAACTCCCGAAAAATTTTAAAAAAATTAAATTTTCAAAGTCCGAAAAAAATATAAAAATATCACATTTTTTCGATTCAATAGAAAAATATAAAAATCAGGAAAAGATAAAACACTTCAAAAAATTTCTGAATCGCACCAATAGCTTTAGAATGCTGATTCGAAAATATCAAAAATATTAATTCGAAACATCCAAAAATATAAAAATCAAGAAAATGTCATAAAAACACTTCACAAAATTCTCGAATCGCACCAGTTAACTTAGAATATCAATACGAACGAGATATCAAAATTTCACATTTTTTCGATACATCTCGAAAACTATCAAAAATTTAATTCGTAAATGTCTGAAAAATATAAAAATCAAGAAAAAGACATAAAAACACTTAGAAAAATTCACGAATCACACTAGCCACCTTAGAATATCTATTTTACGAAAATATAAAAATTTCACATTTTTTCGTGACTGTCTGAAAATTTTCAAAAAATTAATTCATAAATGTCTGAAAAATATAAAAATCAAGCAAAAAACATAAGAATACCTCAACAAAAATTCGAATCTCACAAGTCTCCTTAGAATATCGATATAAATAAATATCAAAATTTAACATTTTTTTCATGACTGGGTCAAAAATATCAAAAATTTTAATTTGTAAATGTCCGAAAAATTTAAAAGTCAAGAAAAAAACATAAAACCTCCTTAAAAAATACACGAATCACATTATTCGCCTCAGAATATTGATTCGAATAAAATATCAACATTTCACATTTTTTAGTGAATGCCTAGAAAATATCAATTAACGTCTGGAAAATATAAAGATCAAGAAAAAGACATAAAAACATCTCAAAAATTTCTTGAATCGCACCAGTAACCTTAGAATATCGATACGAATAGAATATCAAATTTCATATTTTTTCGTGACTTCCCAAAAAGTATCAAAAAATTTAATTCTTAAACTTCCGAAAAATATAAAAATCAAGAAAAAGTCTTAAAAAGACCTCAAAAATTTTTCGAATCGCACCAGTTACCTTAGAATTTTGAAAAAGATATCAAAATTTCTGATTTTTTTTGACATCACGAAAAGTAACAAAAATTTTAATTCGTAAACGGCAGGAAAATATAAAAATTAAGAAAAAGAAATAAAAGCACTTAGAAAAATTGTCGAATCACACCAGCCACCTTAGAATATTGATTAGAATATAATATAAAAATATAACATTATTTCGTGACTGTCGAAAATTTCAAAAAATTAATTCAGAAACGTCTGAAAAATATAAAAATCAAGAAAAAGACATAAAAACACCTCAAAAAATTTCGGATTCACACCCGTCACCTTAGAATATGGATATGAATAAAATATCAAAATTTAATATTATTTCGGGACTGCCCAAAAAAATATCAAAAATTTTAATTCGTAAACGTTCGAAATTATAAAAATGAAGAAAAAAACATAAAAATACCTCAAAAAATTCTCAAATCACACTTGTCACCTTAGAATATCGATACGAATAAAATATCAAAATTTCACATTTTTTCTTGAGTGCCAGAAAGATATCAAAAATTTTAATTCGTAGAGCTCGAAAAAATATAAAAAGCACGAAAAAGATATAAAAACATCTCAAAAATATCCCGAATGGCACCAGTTACCTAATAATATCAATAGGGAAAAGGGTCAAAAATACCCCTCAACTTTGGTTTATTGTTTGACTTAACCCTCGCCGTTAAAATGAAGTTAATTTTACCCCTCCCGTTACTAATTTCACCAAATTTACCCCTCATTAGACGGAATCCCCAAAATTGACCTGAATTTTAAAAAAAAACCCTATTTCCTATTTTAACCCAATGGTCCGACCCCATTTAGAATAACCCGGTTAACCCATTCCCCTTTTACCCATTCTCTCAAATTTTCCATATATTCATTTTCAATTTAACCTAATTTATTCACTGTCTCCATATTTCCTACTGTTCATCTTCATCGACCTCAAATCCCTATTAAAGCTTCAAATCAAACACAAACACAGTCTTCTTCGCCTTCTTTTTCGTCTTTTCCGAAACTCTCATTCCGGGCATTATCATTGCCATTACAGGCATCTCTTCAATACCCCACTCTCTTCCTTAGAACCTCCCCCAAGATCGGATACTTCCAGCAACGTTAGATGCGGAATCAAATTAACAATCGTTGATACTCTCCCTAATGAAGCCGACTTTGATTTGTGAGTTGATGTTGTGAAATTTGAACTAATTAATGGGTTAGTGAAGCTGTAGAAATGGGTTTCAATTTTTTTTTTGAATCTTGGATTGTGGAATTTATGAATGCACATAAGGTGTTTAATATGTGGAAATGGTTTTGAAACAGTGATACAAAGACTGAGAGATAAATCAATTGAAGCACCTCATGCTTACGGCATAAGAGCTTTTGACCGAATTGCTTGGGCTTGGTAATGGTGTCGGAACAGTAATTACGACAGGGATGAGTTTAAGCGTCTGGGAGAAGTAGAAAGGTTGGGGAGGTTGAGGTTTTAGGCCTACTTGTATATATCGACTTCATCTCCTTAGGTTATGGAAATGTTAATGTCTTTAAAATGTATTTTCCTCCATTGTTTTATGTTTTTATGTGTATATCCAAAAAGATGAAGCTGAATATAGGTGGGTTATATGATGGGTCAGATAGAATTAAAATGGGTAAAGGGAAATGGGTTATATGGAAAATTTGAGAGAATGGGTTAACCGGATTATTCTAAATGGGGTCGGATCATTGGGTTAAAATAGGGAATAGGGGTTTTTTTTTAAAATTCGGGTCAATTTTGGGGATTCCGTCTAATGAGGGGTAAATTTGGTGAAATTAGTAACGGGAGGGGTAAAATTAACTTCATTTTAACGGCGAGGGTTAAGTCAAACAATAAATCAAAGTTGAGGGGTATTTTTGACCCTTGTCCCATATCAATATGAATGAAATATCAAAATTTCACATTTTTTTTCATAATAGTCGAAAAATATCAAAAAATTTAATTCGTAAACGTCTGAAAAATATAAAAATCAAGAAGAAAAGATTAAAACACCTCTAAAATTCCCAAATCCCACATGTCACCTTAAAATATTGATACGAATAAAATATGAAAATTTTACATTTTTTCGTGACTGCCCGAAAAATATCAAAAATTTTAATTTGTCATCTTTCGAAAAACATAATTATCAAGACAAAAACACCTCAAAAAATTCCCGAATTGCACTAGTCTCCTTGGAATATCGATATGAAAAGCATATAAAAATTTCACATTTTTTCGTGATTGCTCGAAAAATATCAATAATTTAAATTTGTAAACGTCCGAAAAATATAAAATTCCAGAAAAAGACATAAAAACACTTAAAAAAATCCCGAATCACACCAGTCTCCTTAGAATATCAACAGGAATAAAATATCAAAATTTGATATTTTTTTCGTGACTGCCCGAAAATATCAAAAAATTTAATTCGTAACCGTTCGAAAAATATTAAAATCAAGAAAAAAGACATAAAAACAGTTCCAAAAATACCCAAATTGCACCAGTCATCTTAGAATATTGAAACTAATAGGATATGAAAATTTTACATTTTTCATGGCTGCCCGAAAAATATCAAAAATTTTAATTCGTAAACGTTTGAAAAATATAAAAATCAAGTAAAACACATAGAAACACCTCAAAAAGTTACTTAATCGCACATGTCACCTTAAAATATCGATTCGAATAAAATACCAGAATTTCATATTTTTTCGTGAATGGCAGAAAAATAACAAAAATTTTAATTCGTAAACGTCCGAAAAATATAAAAATCAAGAAAACGACATAAAAACAACTAAAAAATCCCGAATTGCACCAGTCTCCTTAGAATATCGATATGAATAAAATATCAAAAATTCACATTTTTTTAGTGACTGCCTGAAAAATATCAAAAAATTTAATTCGTAAACGTCTGAAAAATATAAAAATCAAGTTAAACACATAAAAACACCTGAAAAAGTTACTTAATCACACAAGTCACCTTAGAATATCGATTCAAATAATATATCAGAATTTCACATTTTTTCGTGAATGGCAGAAAAATATCAAAATTTCATATTTTTTCGTGGTTTCCCAAAAGATATTAAAAAATTTAATTCGTAACTTTTGAAAAATATAAATATCAAGAAAAACACATAAAAACATCTCAAAGATTTCTGAATTACACCTGTCACCTTAAAATATCAATACGAATAAAATATTAGAATTTTACACTTTTTCGTGACTACCCGAAAAATAAAAAAAATTATTTCGTAAACTTCCAGAAAAATTTTAAAATCAAGAAAAAGACATAAAAACACCTCAGAAAATACTCGAATTGCACCAGTCTCCTTCGAATATCGATACGAATAAAATATCAAAATTTCACATGTTTTCGTGATTTTCCGAAAAATAACAATAATTTTAATTCGAAAACGTCTGAAAAATCTAAAAGTCAAGAAAAAGACATAAAAACACTTCAAAAAATTCTCAATCGCACCTGTCACCTTAAAATATTGGTTGATTAAAATATAAGAATTTCAAATTTTTTCGTGACTGCCAGAAAAATATCAAAATTTTAATTGGTAAATGTCTGAAAAATATAAAAATCAAGAAAAAGACATAAAAACACCTTAATAAATTCCCGAATCGCACCAATCACCTTAGAATATCGGTAAGAATAGAATATATACATTTTACTTGTTTAGTGACTGCCCGAAAAGTATTAAAGAATTTAATTTGTAAACGTCTGAAAAATTTAAAAATCACGAAAAAGACATAATAACACCTCAAAAATTTCTCGAATCGCACTAGTCACCAGAAAATATTGATACGAATAAAACATCAAAATTTCACATTTTTTCGTGACTGCCCAAAAAATATCAAAAATTTTAATTCGTCATCTTACAAAAAATATAAATATCAAGAAAAAGACACAAAAACACCTCAAAAAATTCCCAAATTTCACCAGTCACCTTAGAATATCGATTGAAATAATATATCAGAATTTCACATTTTTTCGTGAATGGCAGAAAAATATCAAAAATTTTACTTCGTAAACGTCCGAAAAATATAAAAATCAAGAAAAAGACATAAAAACAATTCAAAAAATCCCGAATTGCACCAGTCTCCTTAGAATATTGATATGAATAATTTATTAAAAATTCACATTTTTTTCGTGATTGCTTGAAAAATATCAATAATTTTAATTAGTAAACGTCTGCAAAATATAAAAATCAATGAAAAGACACCAAACACCTAAAATTTTCCCGTATCACACCTGTCACCTTAAAATATCAATACGAATAAAATATTAAAATTTCATATTTTTTCGTGGTTACCCAAAAGATATGAAAAAATTTAATTCGTAACTTTTGAAAAATATAAAAATCAAGAAAAACACATAAAAACATCTCAAAAATTTCCGAATTACACCTGTCACCTTAAAATATCAATACGAATAAAATATTAGAATTTTACACTTTTTCGTGACTACCCGAAAAATAAAAAAAATTATATCGTAAACTTCCAGAAAAATTTTAAAATCAAGAAAAAGACATAAAAACACCTTAGAAAATACTCGAATCGCACCAGTCTCCTTCGAATATCGATACAAATAACATATCAAAATTTCACATGTTTTCGTGATTTTCTGAAAAATAACAATAATTTAAATTCGAAAACGTCTGAAAAATATAAAAATCAAGAAAAAGACTTAAAAACACCTTTAAAAAAATCCAAATCGAACTAATCAACTTAGAGTATCGAAACTAATGAGATATCAAAATTTCACTTTTTCGTGACTGCCCGAAAAGTATCAAAAATTTTAATTCGTAAACGTCTGAAAAATATAAAAGTCAAGAAAAAGACATAAAAACACCTCAAAATTTTTTGAATCTCATCTGTCACCTTAAAATATCAATTCGATTAAAATATAAGAATTTCACATTTTTTCGTGACTGCTAGAAAAATATCAACAATTTTAATTCGTACATGTCTCAAAAATATATAAATGAAGAAAATGACGTAAAAACTCCTTAATAAATTCCCGAATAACACCAGTCACCTTAGAATATCGGTAAGAATAAAATATATAAATTTTTTACTTTTTTAGTGATTGCCCGAAAATTATCAAAAAATTTAATTCGTAAACGTCCAAAAATATATATAAAAATCGTGAAAAACACATAAAAACACCTCAAAAAATTCTCGAACCGCACGAATCACCAGAAAATATTGATACGAATAAAACACCAAAATTTCACATATTTTCACGACTGCTCGAAAAATATCAAAAATTTTAATTCGTAAACTTCCGAAAAATCAAAAAGTTAAGAAAAAGACATAAAAACACTTCAAAAAATTCTCAATCGCACCTGTCACCTTAATATATTGGTCGATTAAAATATAAGAATTTCAAATTTTTTCGTGACTGCCACAAAAATATCAAAATTTTTAATTGGTAAATGTCTGAAAAATATAAAAATCAAGAAAAAGACATAAAAACACCTTAATAATTTCCCGAATCGCACCAGTCATCTTAGAATATCGGTAAGAATCAAATATATACATTTTACTTGTTTAGTGACTGCCCGAAAAGTATTAAAGAATTTAATTCGTAAACGTCCGAAAAATTTAAAAATCACGAAAAAGAAATAAAAACACCTCAAAAATTTCCCGAATAGCACTAGTCACCAGAAAATATTGATACGAATAAAACATCAAAATTTCACATTTTTTCGTGACTGCCCAAAAAATATCAAAAATTTTAATTCGTCATCTTCCAAAAAATATAAATATCAAGAAAAAAACACAAAAACACCTCAAAAAATTCCCGAATTTCACCAGTCTCCTTCGAATATCGACATGAAAAGCTTACCAAAATTTCAATTTTTTCGTGATTGACCGAAAAATATCAATAATTTAAATTTGTAAACGTCCAAACAATATAAAAAACAAGAAAAATACATAAAAACAACTCAAAAAATCCTGAATCGCACCAGTCTCCTTAGAATATCGATATGAATAAAATATCAAAAATTAACTTTTTTTCGTGACTGCCCGAAAAATATCAAAAATTTTAATTCGTCATCTTCCAAAAAATATAAATATCAAGAAAAAGACACAAAAACACCTCAAAAAATTTCCAAATTTCACCAGTCTCCTTCGAATATCGACATGAAAAGCTTATCAAAATTTCACATTTTTTCGTGATTGACCGAAAAATATCAATAATTTAAATTTGTAAACGTCCAAAAAATATAAAAATCATGAAAAAGACATAAAAACACCTCAAAAAATCTCGAATCGCACCAGTCTCCTTAGAATATCAATAAGAATAAAATATCAAAATTTCACATTTTTTCGTGACTACCCAAAAAATATTAAAAAATTTAATTCGTCATCTTCCAAAAAATATAAATATCAAGAAAAAGACACAAAAACACCTCAAAAAATCCCGAATTGCACCAGTCTCCTTCGAATATGGATATGAAAAGCTTATCAAAATTTCACATTTTTTCGTGAATGCCCGAAAAATATCAATAATTTAAATTTGTAAACGTCTAAAAAGATATAAAAATCCAGAAAAAGACCTAAAAACACCATAAAAAATTAGATTTTTTCGTGACTGCCTGAAAAATATCACAAAATTTAATTCGTAAACGTTCGAAAATTATTAAAATTAAGAAAAAAGACATAAAAACAATTCAAAAAATTCTCAAATCGCACCAGTCACCTTAGAATATTGTAAGTAATAGGATATAAAAATTTTACATTTTTCGTGACTGCCCAAAAAATATCAAAAATTTTATTCGTAAACGTTCGAAAAATATAAAATATCAAGAAAAATACATAAAAACAACTCAAAAAATCATGAATTGCACCAGTCTCCTTAGAATATCGATATGAATAAAATATCAAAAATTAAAAAAATTTCGTGACTGCCCGAAAAATATCAAAAAATTTAATTCGTAACTGTTTGAAAAATATAAAAATGAAGAAAAAGACACAAAAGCGCCTTATATTTTCCCGTATCGCACCTGTCACCTTAAAATATCGATACGAATAAAATATCAAAATTTCATATTTTTTTCGTGGTTACCCAAAAAATATTTAAAAATTTAATTCATAACTTCCGAAAAATTTAAAAATCAAGGAAAAAACATGAAAACATCTCAAAAATTCCCGAATTACACATGTCACCTTAAAATATCAATACGAATAAAATATTAAAATTTTCCATTTTTTTCGTGACTACCCAAAAAATAAAAAAAAATTAATTCGGAAACTTCCGAAAAACATCAAAAATCAAGAAAAAGACATTAAAACACCTCAAAAAATACTCGAATCGCACCAGTCACCTTCGAATATCAATACGAATAACATATCAAAATTTCAAAAAAAAATTGTGATTTCCCAAAAAATATCAATAATTTTAATTCGTAAACGTCCGAAAAATATAAAAGTCAAGAAAAAGACATAAAAACACCTTAATAAATTTCTGAATCGCACCAATCATCTTAAAATATCAATAAGAATAAAATATATAAATTTTACATTTTTAGTGACTGTCCAAAAAATATAAAAAAATTTAATTCGTAAACGTCTGAAAAAATATAAAAATCACGAAAAAGACATAAAAATTCTCGAATCACAGCAGTCACCAGGAAATATTGATACGAATAAAACATCAAAATTAACATATTTTCTTGACTGCTTGAAAAATATCAAAAATTTTAATTCGTAAATGTCCGAAAAATATATAAATCAAGAAAAAAACATAAAACACCTAAAACAATTCTCAAATGGCACCTGTCACCTTAAAATATCGATACGAATGAAATATTAAATTTTCACAGTTTATCATGACTGCCAGAAAAATATCCAAAAATTTAATTTGTAAACATTCAAAAAATATAAAATCAAGAAAAAGACATAAAAACAGCTTAAAAAATTCTCAAATCGCACTAGTCACCTTAGAGTATTGATAATAATAAAATATCAAAATTTCACATTTTTTCTTGCTGCCAGAAAAATATGAAAAAATTTAATTCGTAAACGTCCAATAAATATGAAAATCAAGAAAAATACGTGAAACACCTCAAAAAATTCCCAAATTAAGCAAGTCACCTTAAAATATCGATATAAATAAAACAACAAAATTTCGCTTATTTTCGTGACTGCTTGAAAAATATCAAAAATTTTAATTCGTAAACGTCCGAAAAATATAAAAATCAAGAAGAAAATATAAAAACACCTAAAACAATTCTCAAATCGCACCTGTCACCTTAAAATATCGATACGAATAAAATATTAAAATTTCACAGTTTATCATGACTGCCCGAAAAATATCCAAAAATTTAATTTAGTAAATGTTCAAAAAATATAAAATAAAGAAAAAAAAAACAGCTTAAAAAAATTCTCAAATCGCACTAGTCACCTTAGAGTATTGATACTAATAAAATATCGAAATTTCACATTTTTTCGTGATTTCCCAAAAAATATGAATAAATTTAATTCGTAAACGTTCAAAAAATATGAAGATCAAGAAAAATAAGTGAAACACCTCAAAAAATTCTTGAATTGCACAAGTTACCTTATAATATTGATACGAATAAAATATCATCATTTCACATTTTTTCGTGATTGTCCAAAAAATATCAAAAATTATAATTCGTAAATGTCAAAAAAATATAAAAATCAAGAAAAAGAGATAAAAACACCTCAAAAAATTCTCGAATCGCACCAGCCACCTTATAATATCGATATAATTAGAATATCAAAATTTCATATTTTTTCGTGGCTGCCCGAAAAATATGAAGAATTTTAATTCGAAACCATCAGAAAAATATAAAAATAAGAAAAAGAAATAAAAACACTTGAAAAAATTCCAGAATCGCATCAGTCAACTTAGAATATCAATACGAATAAAATATCAAAAATTCACATTTTTTTGTGACTGCCCGAAAAATATCAAAAAATTTAATTCATAAGGTTAGAAAAATATAAATATCAAGAGAAAGATATAAAAAGACCTAAAAAAAATCGCAAATCGCACCTGTCACCGTGGTATATCGATACAAATATAATATAAAAAATTCACATTTTTTTGTGACTACCCGAAAAATGTCAAAAAATTTAATTCGTAAACGGCCGAAAAATATAAAAATCAAGAAAAACACAAAAAAACACCTTAGTAAATTTCCGAATCGCACCAGTCACCTTAGGATATCGGTACGAATAAAATATATAAATTTTACTTTTTTAGTGACTGCCCGAAAAATATCAAAATATTTAATAAATAAACATCCAAAAATATATAAAAATTACAAAGGAGACATAAAAACACCTTAAAAAATTCCCGAATCGCACCAATGACCAGAAAATATTGATACGAATAAAACATCAAAATTTCAGATTTTTTCGTGGCTGCTCGAAAAATATCAAAAATTTTAATTCGTGAACAACCGAAATATATTAAAATCCAGAAAAAAAACATAAAACACACCTACAACAATTCTCAAATCGCTCCAGTCACCTTAAAATATTGATACAAATAAGAAATCAAAATTACACAGTTTATCATGACTGCCAGAAAATTATCCAAAAATTTAATTCGTAAACATTCAAAAAAATATAAAATCAAGAAAAAGACATAAAAACAGCTTAAAAAATTCTCAAATCGTACTAGTCACCTTAGAGTATCGATAATAATAAAATATCAAAATTTCACATTTTTTCGTGCTTGCCCGAAAATATGAAAAATTTTAATTCGTAAACGTCCAATAAATATAAAATTCAAGAAAAATAAGTGCAACACCTAAAAAAATTCCCAAATTGCACAAGTCACCTTATAATATTGATACGAATATAATATTAAAATTTTACATTTTTTCGTGATTGTCCGAAAAATATCAAAAAATTTAATTCGTAAACGTCAGAAAAACATAAAAATCAAGAAAAAGAGATAAAAACACCTCAAAAAATTCTCGAATCGCACTAGTCATCTTAGAATATCAATACGAATAAAATATAAAAATTTCATATTTTTTCGTGACTACCCGAAATATATCAAAAATTTTAATTCGTAAACGTCATAATAATATAAAAATCGAGAAAAAGATATAAAACACCTCATAAAATTCCTGAATCATACCAGACACCTTAGAGTATCGATACGAATAAAATATTAAAATTTCACATTTTTTCGTTACTGCTCGAAAAATATCAAAAATATTTATTTTGTTATCGTCCGAAAATATAAAAATCAAGAAAAACATATAAAAACACCTCAAAAAATTCCCAAATCACACCAGTCACCTTATAATATCGATACGATTAAAGTATCAAAATTTCACTTTTTTTTATGGCTGCTCGAATTATATCAAAATATTTGAATACGTAAACGTCCGTAAAATATAAAAATCAAGAAAAAGACATAAAAACCCCTCCAAAAATTATCAAATCGCACCTGTTACCTAAGAATATCGATACGAATAGAATATCAAAATTTCACATCTTTTGGTGACTGCCCGAAAAATATCAAAATTTTTAATTCGTAATAGTCCAAAAAATATAAAAAACAAGAAAAAGACACAAAAACACCTCAAAAAATTCCCGAATCGCAACAGTCACCTTAGAATATCGATACAAATAAGTGTCACGCCCCGAGCTACCCCCCGAGACGCGAACACGGGACCTAGGACCACAAGTGATCCCAAGCTAACCCTGCTGCCATGATCATGAGCATACTAAAGATAATAAACTGATGCGAAAGCTAAATCATAAATAAAAATGAAAAGACGGGGAATACCCATATACTATAACTGAGATAAATGAAAACTGATGAGTTTAATACAAAGAAGATATTAACTCAATATTAAGCTGAATCTAACTATGTCTGAAATAAGCCTCTAAACTGACTAGAAGTGTTGGGACATGCCCCAACTAAGTCTAGAAAATCTAAAACTAAAAGACTGAAAACTGAAAGATAACATGATTATTGTCCTCGAAGAATGAGGACTCACCACTGATGCTGCTGAACTGAAGATCGGGAACTGATCTAAGCGTGATCTGGATGCTGAGAACCTGAACCTATATCACGAGAAGATGTAGCGCACGTATGCGTCAGTACTTGAAAGGTACTGAGCATGCAGGATATAGTAAAGCTGAAATAACATATAACTGAACAAAGCAATAAAACAATGAAATAATCTGGACATGATATAGATACTGAATACTGAGCTAACTGAATGTAATGACCAATTTATAACATGCTGACTGAATACTGAATGAACTGTAAATGTGGTCAATGCAATAGAGTCTGACTGAACTGTGGAAGCTACTAATAACTGACAATAAAACCACATGTGCTAAATGTGGAGTCTGATGTATATGCCCTATCGAGAGGACCCAATATACCCGGCCAAAGGTATAGAGGCATGACTGGCGTGATCACTAAACTGATGTTGCCCACAGAGGGGACTTACACCTACGTGGCTCGTAGTTTTGGGACTATATGGGTACGCTGAACCCTAGTCCAAATCGGTATTATTCTACTCCCAATGAATTAAGTGGTTAACTGGTTATGATTGAATTTCTGTAAATACTGGATAGCTCAAAACTGATCATGCAAACTGAGAATGCAACAATTAATCTGATAATGATGCATTAATAACTGAATAACTGAGATATCTGACCTAGCATGTGTGATTCAAGAACTAAAGAAATACATAGCTGGGGTTCTGAAATTCATGCAATAAACTGAGTAATAACGTGATAATCTGATTTGGAACATTTAAATAACTAATCCATGATGATTTGTTGAAATTCTATAAACCCTAGGTCTGTTCATAATCATGGAATCAAGAGTCTGACTGAATTCTAAGGACCTAATGGGCAAAAGGAACCCAATAGTGAAATCCCACATACCTGGTGACGAATTCTACGGAGAAATCTTTCGATTTCGGAGCTGAAACTGAAGGAACCTTGCTGCGTTCTTGAACTAGGGTTCTTGACTTCTCTTCTTCTCTTACGCTTTAATTTTCTATGTTTTGATTAATGATCTGACTTAGGTAAGTTCTAGTTATGTTTCTAGACTTAAACTGACTAAAACCTCATGATTTAGGGTCTAAACGACGTATCTTAGGGGTCCAACGAAATAGGAAAAGACCAAAAGACCCCTGACTTAATTGTTGTTGGAGTGATCGACGGACGGGACCTACAGGCCGTAAGTCAATTGACTGTCCATAGATTGGGGTCGTCGGTCAAGTCTGCCCGACAGGACTTCACTAAAACGGGCATTACTTTTTAGTCAGAGGTCGAATTTTAGCAAACTCGGTGGTGTTGGAAAGAGGATTCAATTATCTATCATATCATAGGTTATGGGACACATAATTCCTTTTGTGCTAAGAGTTATGACTATCTGAAATTGACCCACTCAACAATTCTCTCCTAACTGACTGCTGACCCTCATCAACGGTCAGACCTACGGACCGTGGATCGAATGACGGTCCGTGTTGGTCGACCGTAGTTCGTGTCAGAGGCTGGGTAAAGGAGTCTTGATCCACAGATACAGACCATGGACCGTGGTCTGACCTACGGACCGTGGGTCTGTCCGTGGGTCGAGACTTAGCCGATTTTCTGAGCTGGGTTTGGGAGGGGTTGCAGTGGTGAACCACGGACCACCAGCACGGGCCGTGGTCTGACCTACGGTCCGTGGATGGCAACCATAGGTTGCACCTGTAACTTCTCAAAATCTGCATTTTTGATCTGTTTCGGATACGGGGTGTTACCTTATCTCCCCCTTGGGACCATTCGTCCTCGAATGAAGACTAAACGAGCTGAATTGGAAGGAGAGGGCTGCAATCCCTACCACTAAACACTGAGAAGTGAATTTCTGACTGAACTGAGTTCCAAGGACATGCAAATACGCTGAAAATGCATGTACAAACTATAGGAAGATGATTCTAAGACTGAATTTACGCATGAATGACTGAAAAAACTGAAGAGGAACTATTACCTCAAGCTGGAGTGGAATCGGAAGGAAAGAGATGAGGATACTTGGCTTTCATGGCCGCTTCTGCTTCCCAAGTAGCTCCCTCTACGGGCTGACTCCTCCACCAAACCTTGACTGAAGCTACTTCTTTGTTTCTCAACCTTCTAACTTGACGATCAAGAATCTCAACTGGTACATCTTCATAAGAAAGACTATCTTTTACAACCACAGTCTCTAATGGCACTACGAATGCTGAATCACCCACACATTTCTTTAAAAGTGAAATGTGAAAGACTGGATGCACTGCTGCTAAGTCTACTGGCAACTCTAACTCATAAGCCACTTTACCAATCCTTTTCAAGATCCGGTAAGGGCCTACATATCTGGGACTAAACTTCCCTTTCTTGCCAAATCTCATTACCCCCCTTCATAGGTGACACTTTCAGGAAAACCCAATCATCAACTTGGAATTCTAGTTCCCTTCTTCTCATATATGCATAAGACTTCTGGCGACTCTGGACAGTCTTAAGTCTATCTCTAACGAGTTGCACTTTCTCCATAGCATCAAGGACTGAATCTGGTCCTATCAAGGTTGTTTCACCTACTTCAAACCAACCAACTGGAGATCTACATCTACGCCATACAATGCCTCATAAGGGGCCATCTGAATGCTGGAATGGTAACTATTGTTGTAGGTAAACTCAACGAGAGGAAGGTGATCATCCCAACTACCCTTGAAGTTGATCACACAAGCTCTCAACATGTCCTCTAAGGTCTGAATGGTACGCTCTGCCTGACTATCTGTCTGTGGATGAAATGTTGTGCTAAGGTTAACCTGAGTACCAAGACCCTGCTGAAATGACTTCCAAAAATGAGAGGTAAACTGAGGACCTCTATTTGAGATGATAGACAAAGGAACCCCATGCAACCTCACAATCTCATTAATGTAAAGCTTGGCGTAATCCTCCGCCGAATCTATAGTCTTGACCTCCAAAAAGCGAGAAGACTTAGTAACCCTATCAACAATCACCCAAATGGAGTCATACTGTCTGCGAGTACGAGGTAAACCTGTGATGAAGTCCACGTTGATCACTTCCCACTTCCAAGTAGGAATGTCAATCTCTTGAGTCATACCTCTTGGTTTCTGATGTTCTACCTTGACTTACTGGCAATTGGGGCACTTAGCCACAAAATCTGCTATATCTATTTTCATACCATTCCACCAATAGACTTCCCGCAGATCGCGGTACATCTTAGTGGCGCCTGGATGAATAGAATATCTGGAATTGTGGGCTTTTGCGAGAATATGCTGTCTCAATTCACCCACATCAGGAACACACAATCTACCCTGATAGTGAAGTACACCATCTCCCCCTTGGGAAAAAACCTCCACTCTCTGATTGTGGAGTGCACCCTTAAGCTCAAGTAAGATTGGATCACTATGCTGTTTTTCCTTAACCTCTACTACCAAAGAAGATTCTACCCTATTTTGAACCGTTACACTACCATCTGATATGCTCATAAGACGAACTCCTAGGCGAGCTAGTCTGTGAACATCCTTTGCTAGCTCTCTTCGTTCTTCCTCAATATGTGCTACACTACCCATGGATAATCTCCTAAGATTATCTGCTACTACATTCGCCTTACCCGGATGGTAATGCACGCTCATATCATAATCTTTGAGGAACTCAAGCCGCCTTCTTTGGCGAAGATTCAACTTATTCTGGGTGAATACATACTGGAGGCTCTTATGGTCTGTGAACACATCTACATGAACACCATACAAGTAGTGCCTCCAAATCTTGAGTGCAAACACCACTGCTGCAAGCTCGAGGTCATGAGTCGGATAATTCTTCTCATGTACCTTAAGTTGTCTAGAAGCATAAACTATAACCTTACCTCGCTGCATCAACTCACAACCTAGGCCGACCCTGGATGCATCACAATAGATCACATAACCATCTGAACCCTCTGGTAAAGTCAAGACAAGAGTTGTAGTCAACCTAGTTTTCAATTCTGCGAAGCTTTTCTCACAATCATCTGACCACTGGAACTTAACCTTTTTCTGAGTCAACCTAGTCAATGGTGAGGCTATGGATGAAAATCCTTCCACGAACCGTCTGTAATAGCCCGCTAAACCCAAGAAACTTTTAATATCGGTAGCAGAGGTAGGTCTGGGCCATTGTTTCACTGCTTCTATCTTCTGGGAATCTACTCGAATTCCTTCACTAGACACAATATGCCCAAGGAAAGCAACTGATTGTAACCAAAACTCGCACTTGTTAAATTTTGCAAATAATTGGCGATCCTTGAGAGTTTGCAGAACAACTCTCAAATGACTCGCATGTTCTTCCTCATTCCTAGAGTAAATGAGGATATCATCAATAAAGATGATAATGAACAAGTCTAAGTACTGCTTGAACACATTGTTCATCAAATCCATGAAAGCTGCAGGAGCATTGGTTAGTCCAAATGACATAACTACAAATTCGTAATGACCATACCGAGTTCTGAAGGTTGTCTTTGGAATGTCACTATCTCTGACTCTA
This sequence comes from Solanum okadae, assembly GCA_036553675.1. Taxonomy (NCBI): domain Eukaryota; kingdom Viridiplantae; phylum Streptophyta; class Magnoliopsida; order Solanales; family Solanaceae; genus Solanum; species Solanum okadae. The sequence continues at coordinate 13,337,517 of CM071683.1, forward strand.
AGCTGATGATAACCTGATCTGAGGTCTATCTTTGAGAAATGACTAGCACCCTGAAGTTGGTCGAACAAGTCATCAATCCTGGGGATGGGATACTTATTCTTGATTGTGACTTTGTTCAATTGCCTATAGTCAATGCACATTCTGAGAGAACCATCTTTCTTCTTTACGAATAACACTAGTGCACCCCATGGCGAAATGCTAGGTCTGATTAAGCCCTTATCTAGAAGGTCTTTCAGCTGCTCTTTCAATTCCTTAAGCTCAGCTGGAGCCATTCTGTAAGGAGGAATAGAGATAGGCTGGGTATCTGGAAGGAGATCAATTCCAAAGTCAATTTCCCTTTTGGGAGGAACTCCGGGAAGATCATCTGGAAACTCATTGACTACATGGACTGACTCAAGAGTTGGGGATTCGGAACTAGAATCCTTAACCCGAACTAGATGATAGAGATCATCTTTCTGGCCTTAAGGTAAGAAATGAATCGACCCATAGGCTCTAAGCTACTACCCTTCCATTCTAAGATTGGTTCGTCTGGAAACTGAAAACAAACAATCCTAGTTCTACAATCGACTGAGGCATAACAGGAATGTAACCAATCCATGCCTAGAATGATACGAAGTCTACCATTTCTAACTCTACAAGATCTGTTGAGGTGACTTTCTGAGAGACTGTGACAAGGTAATTTTTGTAGACCTGTCTAGCTATAACTTGGTCACCGACTGGAGTAGAGACTGAGAAGGGTTCTGAAAGAGTTTCTGGGCTAACACTGAATTGGACTGCTATGTAAGGAGTTACAAAAGACAAAGTAGCCCCTGGATCTAACAATGCATAAACATCAAGATCAAAGACTCGTAACGTACCGGTGACTACATCAGGAGAATCTTCCTGATCTTGACGAGCTGAAGAGCATAGAGCCTGTTTTGGCGTTGTCCGCCACCTGTACCAAATGAGTTACCCTGCTCAGTCGGGAAACCTGCTGGTGCTGCTGAAGTTATAGACTGAGCTCTACCATTATTTCCTCCTTGACCCTGTCTTGAAGGACAATCCTTCAATCTATGACTAGACTGACCACACCTAAAGCATCCTTCCTTACCTGCAAGGCACTCGCCCGAATGGTTCTTCCTACATTTCGGGAAAGTTGGGTAGGTTTTGGTGCCTGAAACACTACCTTGAGACTTAGAGCCTGACGCCCTACCTTTCTGATCATTACGAAACCTGGGGGATGGAACACTAGCTGATGAAGGTACTGGAGTCGAAGACTTCTGCTGAAACTGCGAGCGATTTTCACCACCTGATTTCTGTTGGGAATACTCGTAATTACATGTTCTTTCTTTCTTAGTCTCCTTAGCATGTTCCCTAAGATTATCACCCTCAACCTGCTGAGCATGAGTCATGAGCCTAAAGATGTTCATGTCTCCCAACAACCTAGCATTCCTGCACTCAGTCTTCACTAAGTCTGACACTCCATACAGAAACTTATTTATCTGAGCCCTGGAATCAACAACCATGTGAGGAGCATACCTAGAGAGTTGGTTAAACTTGAGCCCATACTCTTGGACAATCATGTTACCCTGCCTCAAGTTCATAAATTCTTGGGCCCTTGCTTCTCTCAACTCTATGGGGAAAAACCTGTCCAGAAAGGTTTCGCTGAAACAATCCCAAGTAATAGGAGCGGCATCAGTACCCTTGTTCTCCTTCCACTGAGTATACCATATATGAGCCACATCCTTAAGTTGGTAAGATGCTAACTCAACCCGATCATTTCAGTGACCTGCATCACCTCAAAGATATTCTTGATCTCATCCAAGAAATTTTGGTGATCTTCACCAGTCTGCGATCCTAAGAACTCAGGCGGATTCATCCTAACAAAGTCACGGACCCTTGCTGCTACTGATCCCACCATTTGCATTCACATGAGCTTGAACCCGCTGATTGTTCTGATTAGCGACACATTGAGCCAACATCTGAATGGCATTCCTAAATTCAACATTTGAGACTTCCTGATCCGAAACAGGAGGAGCTGCGTTTGCATTCCTGGCATAAGCTCTACAAGGAGGCATGATCACTGAAACGTAGAACGTCGAGTTAGAATGGAATTTAGATCATACCTTACATACGATAAGAGTAACAACAAAATGAAAATTTCCTAAACGCCTCCCCCTCATTAGATATGGTGCGCACTACACATCCATTTAAAGGACTCTACCTAGTGCGGCTTTCAGACATCCTAGGACACTTAAACCTAATGCTCTGATACCAAGATTGTCACACCCCGAGCTACCCCCGAGACGCGGACACGGGACCTAGAACCACAAGTAATCCCAAGCTAACCCTACTAGCATGATCATGAGCATACTAAAGATAATAAACTGATGCGGAAGCTAAATCATAAATAAAAATGAAAAGATGGGGAATACCCATATACTATAACTGAGATAAATGAAAATTGATGAGTTTAATACAAAGAAGATATTAACTCTATACTAAGTTGAATCTAACTATGTCTGAAATAAGCCTCTAAACTGACTAGAAGTGTTGGGATATGCCCCAGCTAAGTCTAGAAAATCTGAAACTAGAAGACTGAAAACTGAAAGATAACATGACTATTGTCCTCGAAGAATGAGGACTCACCACTGATGCTGTTGAATTGGAGATCGGGAACTGATCTAAGCGTGATCTGGATGCTGGGAACCTGAACCTACATCACCAGAAGATGTAGCGCACGTATGCGTCGGTACTTGAAATGTACTGAGCATGCAGGATAGAGTAAAGCTAAAATAACATATAACTGAACAAAGCAATACAACAATGAAATAATCTGGACATGATATAGATACTGAATACTGAGCTAACTGAATGCAATGACCAATTTATAACATGCTGACTGAATACTGAATGAACTGTAAATGTGGTCAATGCAATAGAGTCTGACTGAACTGTGGAAGCTACTAATAACCGACAATAAAACCACATGAGCTAAATGTGGAGTCCGGTGTATACTCCCCATCAAGAGGACCCAAACTGCCCAAAAAATATCAAAAATTTTAATTTGTAAACGTCCGAAAAATATAAAAATCAAGAGAAAGACATAAAAACACCTCAAAAAATTCTCGAGAATCGCACCAGTCACCTTAGAATATCGAGACGAATAAAATAACAAAATTTAACATTTTTTCGTGATTACCCAAAAGTATAGAAATCAAGAAAAAGACATAAAAACAACTCAAAAGATTCCCGAATTGCACTAGTCACCTTATAATATCGATAGGAATAAAATATCAAAATTTCACATTTTTTTCGTGACTTCCCGAAAAATATCAGAAAATTTTAATTCGTCAACATTCGAAAAATATATTAAAAAAAAGACATTAAAACAAGTGAAAAATTCCCGCATCGCACCTGTCACCGTAGAGTATCGATACGAATAAAATATAAAATTTCACATTTTTTCTTGACTGGCCCAAAAATATCAAAAATTTTAATTTGTAAACGTTCGAAAAATATAAAAATCAAGAAAAAGAAATAAAATCACCTCAAAAAATTCTCAAATCGCATCAGTTACCTTAGCATATCAATACGAATAAAGTATCAAATTTTCACATTTTTCGTAACTGCCCGATAAAGATAAAAAATTTCAATTCTTAAACGTCCGAAAAATATAAAAATCAAGAAAAAGACATAAAAACACCTAAAAGAATTCCCAAATCCCACTTGTCACCTTAAAAATCCGATACGAATAAAATATCAAAATTTCACAATTTTTCATTACTGCCCGAAAAATATCAAAAAATTTAATTCGTAAACTTTCGAAAAATATAAAATCAAGAAAAAGACATAAAAATACCTTAAAAAATTCTCAAAGCGCACCGGTCACCTTAGAGTATCGATACGAATAAAATATCAAATTTTCACATTTTCCCGTAACTGCCCGAAAAATATAAAAAAAATCAATTCGTAAACGTTCAAAAAATAAAATATCAAGAAAAAGACATAAAAACACCTTAACAAATTCTCGAATTGCACCAGTCACCTAAGAATATCGATACGAATAAAATATCAAAATTTCACATTTTTTCATGGCTGCCCGAAAAATATCAAAAATTTTAAATCGTAAATATCTAAAAAAAAATAACAATCAAGGAAAAGACATAAAAACACCTAAAAAAATTCCCGAATTGCACCGTCACCTAACAATATCGATACGAATAAAAGATCAAAATTTTACATTTTTTCATGACTGCCTGGAAAATATCAAATAATTTAATTTTTAAACGTCCGAAAAATATAAAAATCAAGAAAAAGACATAACTACACCTCAAAAAAATCCCGAATCGCACTAGTCACCTTAGAATATCGATACGAATAGAATATCAAACTTTAACAATTATTCGTGACTGAACGAAACATATCAAAAAATTTATTTTGTAAACGTCCGAAAAATACAAAAATAAAGAAATAAGCCTAAAAACACATAAAAAATTTCACGAATCGCACCTGTCACCTTAGAATATCGATACGAATAAAATATCAAAAATTCACATTTTTTCGTGAGTGACCAAAAAATATCAAAAAAATTAATACATAAACGTCCGAAAAATATAAAAAAACAAGAAAAAGTAATAAAAACACCTTAATAAATTCTCGAATCGCACCTGTGACCTTAGAATATCGATACGAATAAAATTTCAAAATTTCACCTTTTTAGTGACTGCCCGAAAAATATCAAAAATTTTAATTCGTAAACATCCGAAAAATATAAAAATCAAGAAAACAACATAAAAAACACCTCAAAAAATTCCCGAATCGCACCAGTCATCATTGAACTTCTATACGAATAGAATATCAAAATTTCACATTTTTTATGACTGCCCGAAATTATTAAAAAAATAATTCATGCGTTTCGGGAATTTTTGGAGGTGTTTTTATGTCTTTTTCTTGACTCATATATTTTTTGGATGCTTACGATTAAATTTTTTTATATTATTCGGCCAGTCAGGAAAAAAAGTCAAATTTTGATATTTTATTCGTATCGATATTCTTAGGTGACAGGTGCGATTAGGGAGTTATTTGAGGTGGTTTAATGTCTTTTTCTTGATTTTTATATTTTTCGGACGTTTACGAATTAATTTTTTTAATATTTTCGGGCAGTGACGAAAAATTGTAAAATTTTGATATTTTATTATAATCGATATTCAAAGGTGACTAGTGCGAATCAGGATTTTTTTGAGATGTTTTTATGTCTTTTTCTTGATTTCTATATTTTTCAGAGATTTACGTATTAAATTTTTGAAATTTTTCTGGTAGTCACGAAAAATATTGAAATTTTGATATTTTGTTCGTATCGATATTCTAAGGTGAATAGTGAGATTCGGGATTATTTTGAGGTGATTTTATGCCTTCTTCTTGGTTTTTGTTATATTTCGATGTTAACGAATTAAAATTTCTGATATTTTTCGGCTTATCACGAAAAAATGTGAAATTTTGATATTTTATTCGTATCGATATACTAAGGTAACTGGTGCGATTCAAGAATTTTTTAAGGTGTTTTTATTTCTCTTTCTTGAATTTTTTATTTTTCGGACGTATACGAATTAAAATTTTTGATATTTTTCGGGTTGTCGCGAAAAAATGTGTAATTTTGATATTTTATTTGTATCGATATTCTAGGTGTTTTTATTTTGATATTTTTATGTCTTTTTCTTGATTTTTATATATTTTTGGACGTTTACAATTTAAATTTTTTTATATTTTTTTGTGCAGTCACGAAAAAATGTGAAATTTAGATATTTTATTCATATCGATATTCTTAGGTGGCATGTGCGATCCGAAATTTTTTTGAGATGTTTTTATGTCTTTTTCTTGACTTTTACATTTTTGTGACGTTTACGAACTAAATTTTTTGATATTTCTCGGACAGTCACGAAAAATGAGAAATTTTGATATTTTTTTATGTGTTTTTATGTGTTTTTCTTGATATTTATATTTTTTGAACGTTTACGAATTACATTTTTTGATATTTTTCTGGCTTTCACCAAAAAATGTGAAATTTTGATAATTTATTCGAATCGATATTCTAAGGTGACAAGTCCGAATGGGGAATTTTTTGAGATGATTTGTATGTCTTTTTCTTGATTTTTGTATTTTCTGAAGTTTAGAAATTAAATGTTTTGATATTTTATTCGTATTAATATTCTAAGGTGATTGGTGCGATTCTGGAATTTTTTGTGGTGTTTTTATGTCTTTTTCGTAATATTTATATTTTTTGAATGTTTACAAATTAAAATATTTGGTATTTTTCCGGCAGCTACGAAAAAATGGGAAATTTTGAGATGTTATTTGTATCAATATTCTAAGGTGACAGGTCCGATTTGGGAATTTTTTTATGTGTTTTTATGTCTTTTTCTTGATTTCTATATTTTTCAAACATTTACGAATTAAATTTTTGATACTTTTTTCAGGCAGTAGTGAAAAACCGTGAAATTTTGATATTTTATTTGTATAGATATTCTAAGGTGATACGTGTGATTCAGAAATTTTTTGAGGTGATTTTATGACTTTCTCTTGATTTTTATATTTTTCGGACGTTCACGAAATAATTTTTTTTATATATTTTTGGCAGTCACGAAAAAATATGTAATTTTGATATTTTATTCATATCGGTACTCTTAGGTGACAGGTGCGATTCGTGAATTTTTTGAGGTATTTTTTATACTTTTTCTTGGAGTTAATAATTTTTTGACGTTTACAAATTAAAATTTTGTTATTTTTCGAGCAGTAACGAAAAATGTGATTTTGATATTTTATTTGTATTGATATCAAAAGGTGACTGGTGGAATTCAGGAATTTTTGAGGTGTTTTTATGTCTTTTTCTTGATTTTTTTTATTTTTCAGACGTTTACGAATTAAATTTTTTAATACTTTTCGGGCAGTCCCGAAAAAATATTAAATTTTGATATTTTATTTGTATCGATATGCTAAGGTGACTGATGTGATTTGAGATTTTTTGAGGTCTTTTTGTGTCTTTTTCTTGATTTTTATATTTTTTGAAAATTTACGAATTAAAATTTTTAATGTTTTTCAGACTGTCATGAAAAAATTTGAAATTTTGATATTTTATTCCAATCGATATTTTAAGGTGACTAGTGCGATTTGGGAATTTTTTGAGGGGTTTTTATGTCTTTTTCTTGATTTTTATATTTTTTGGACGTTTACGAATTAAAATTTTTGATATTTTTCTGCCAGTCACGAAAAAAGTGTAATTATGATATTTTATTTGAATCTATATTCTGAGGTGACAGGTGCGATTGAGGAATTTTTTGAGGTGTTTTTATGTCTTTTTCTTGACTTTTATATTTTTCGGACGTATAAGAATTATACTTTTTGATATTTTTCGGGCAGTTGCGAAAAAATGTGAAATTTGGATATTTTATTCGTATAGTTATGCTAAGGTGACAGGTGCGATGAGGGAATTTTTTGAGGTGTTTTTATGTCTTTTTCTTTATTTTTATATTTTTCGAGGTGTTTTTATGTCTATTTCTTGATTTTTATATTTTTCACACGTTTACGAATCAAAACTTTTTTATATTTTTGGGCAGTCACGAAAAAATGTGAAATTTTGATATTTTATTTATATCGATATTCTAAGATTGCTAGTGTGATCAAGAACTTTTTGAGTTGACGAAAAATTGTGAAATTTTGATATTTAATTTGTATCAATATTATATTTTGACGTTTACGAATTTAAACTTTAGATATTTTTCGGACAGTCACTAAAAAAGTGAAAATTTGATATTTTATTCATATCGATACTTTAAGGTGACTTGTGCGATTTGGGAATTTAATGTGGTATTTTTATGTGTTTTTCTTGAATTTTTTACTTTCGTATGTTTACGAATTAAAATTTTGATATTTTTCGTCAGTCGCAAAAAATTCGAAATTTTGATTTTTTATTTGTATCGATATTCTAAAGTGACTAGTGCTTTTTGGGAATTTTTTTAAGGTGTTTTAAATCTTTTTCTAGATTTTTATATTTTTCGGATGTTTACGAATTGAAACTTTTGATATTTTATTCGTATAGATATTTTAAGCTGAATGGTGCGATTTGGAATTTTTTTTGAGGTGTTTTTATGTCTTTTTCTTAATTTTCATATTTTTCGGACGTTTACGAATTAAAATTTTTGATATTTTTCAGGCGGTCACGAAAAAATATGAAATTTTAATATTATATTCGTATAGATATTCTAAGGTGACAGGTGCGCTTCGTAAATTTTTGAGGTGTTTTTATGTCTTTTTCTTGTTTTTATATTTTTCGGACGTTTACAAATGAAATTTTTTGATATTTTTCAGAAAGTCACGAAAAAATATGAAATTTTAATATTATATTCGTATAGATTTTCTAAGGTGACTGGTGCGCTTCGTAAATTTTTGAGGTGTTTTTATGTTTGTTTCTTGTTTATATATTTTTCGGGCAATCACGAAAAAATGTGTAATGTTTATATTTTACTCGTATCGATATTGTATGGTGACTGGTGCGATTCAATAAAATTTTGAGGTGTTTATTGTCTTTTTCTTGATTTTTATACTTTTCTTACCTTTACGAATTAAATTTTGTGATATTTCTTGGGCAGTGACGAAAAAATGGGAAATTTTAATATTTTATTCGTATGGATTTTCTAAGGTGACTAGTGAATTTCGAGAATTTTTTAAGGTGTTTTAATGTCTTTTTTTTATTTTTATATTTTTCGGGCGTTTACGAATTAAATTTTTTGATATTTTTCGTGCGGTCACGAAAAAGTGTGAAATATTGATATTTTTTTCATATCGATATTCTTAAGTGATTGGTGCGATTCCGGAATTTTTTGAAGTGTTTTTATGTCTTTTTCTTGATTTTTATGTTTTTTGAACGTTTACGAATTAAAATTTTTAATATTTTTGGGGAAGTTACGAAAAAATGTAAAAATTTAATATTTTATTCGTATTGATATTCTACTGTGACCAGTGCGATTCGGGAATTTTTAAAGGTGTTTTATATATTTTAGTTGATTTTTATATTTTTCGAGCAGTTTATGAATTAAATTTTTTGATATTTTCAGCCCGTCACGAAAAATGTGAAATTTTGATATTTTATTTGTATCTATATTCTATGGTGACTGGTGCTATTCGGGAATTTTTGGAGGTGTTTTTATGTGCTTGTCTTAACTATTATATTTTTTGGATGTTTACGATTTAAATTTTTTGATATTTTTCGGGCAATCAAGCAAAATGTGAAATTTTGATATTTTATTTGTATCGATATTCTTAGGTGACAGGTGCGATTCATGAGTTTTTTGAGGTAGTTTAATGTCTTTTTCTTGATTTTTATATTTTTCGGATGTTTACGAATTAAAAATTTTAATATAATTCGGGCAGTCACAAAAAATAGTGAAATTTTGATATTTTATTCTTATCGATTTTCTAAGGTGACTAATGCGATTCCGAAATCTTTAGACTTGTTTTTATGTCTTTTTCTTGATTTTTATATTTTTCGAACATTTATGAATAAATTTTTTTATATTTAGGTTAGTCGCGAAAAAATGTGAAATTTTGATATTTTATTTGTATCGAATTTTATTATGACTGGTGCAATTCGGGAATTTTTGGATGTGTTTTTATATCTTTTTCTTAACTTATTTATTTTTTGGATGTAAACGATTTAAAATTGTTGGTATTTTTCAGCCAGTCACGAAAAATGTAAATTTTTGATATTTTATTCGTTTCGATATTCTTAGGTTACAGGTGCGATTTGGGAATTTTTTGAGGTGTTTTTATGTCTTTTTCTTGATTTTTATTTTTTTGGATGTTTACGATTTAAAATTTTTGATATTTTTCAGCCAGTCACGTAAAAATGTGAACTTTTGATACTTTATTCATATTGATATTCTAAGGTGACTGGTGCGATTCGAGAATTTTTTAAGGTGTTTTAATGTCCATTTCTTGATTTTATAATTTTTGAACGCTTATGAATTAAATTTTTGATAATTTTTCGGGCAGTCATGAAATACTGTGAAATTTTGATATTTTATTCATATCGATATTTTAAGGTGACATGTGCGATTCGGGTATTCTTTTAGGTGTTTTTATGTCTTTTATGAATATTCTAAGGTAACTAATGCAATTCTAGAATTTTTTGGTGTGTTTTGATATCTTTTTCTTGATTTTTATATATTTCAGACGTTTACAAAATAATTTTTTTTATCTTTTTCAGGCAATCACCAAAAAAAGTGAAATTTTGATATTTTATTCGTACCGATATTCTAAGGTGACGGGAGTGATTCGGAAATTTTTGATATTTTTCGGGAAATCACGAAAAACTGTGAAATTTTGATATTTTATTGAATCGATATTCTAAGGTGACTGGTGCGATTCTGGAATTTTTTGAGGTGTTTTTATGTCGTTTTCTTGATGTTTATATTTTTCGGACGTTTAAGAATTAAAATTTTTGATATTTTTTGGGCAGTCACGAAATAATGTGAAATTTTGATACTATATTCGAATCGATATTCAAAGGTGACTGGTGCGATTTGGGAATTTTTTGAGATATTTTTATGTCTTTTTCTTGATTTTTATATTTTTCGGACATTTATGGATTAAATTTTTTGATATTTTTTGGGCAGTCACGAGAAAATGTGAAATTTTGATATTTTATTGAATAAATATTCTAAGGTGACTGGTGTGATTCGGAAATTTTTTGATATTTTTTGGGAAATCACGAAAAAATGTGAAATTTTGATATCTTATTGAATCGATATTCTAAGGTGACTGGTGCGATTCTGGATTTTTTGAGGTGTTTTTATGTCTTTTTCTTAATTTTTATATTTTCGAACATTTACGAATTAAAATTTTTGATATTTTTTCGGCAGTCACGAAAAAATGTGTAATTTTGATATTCTGTTTGAATCGATATTCGAAGGTGAGAATTGCTATTCGGGGATTTTTTGAGGAGTTTTTATGTATTTTGCTTCATTTTTATATTTTTCAGACATTTACGAATTAAATTTTTTGATATTTTTCTGCAGTCACGAAAAAATGTGAAATTTTTATATTTATTGAATCAATTTTCTAAGGTGGCTAGTGCGATTCGCAAATTTTTGAGGTATTTTTATGTCTTTTTCTTCATTCTTATATTTTTCGGCAGCCACGAAAAAATGTGTAATTTTGATATCCTATTCGAATCGATATTCTAATGTTACTAGTGCAATTCGGGATTTTTTTGAGATGTTTTTATCTCTTTTTCTTGTTTTTTATATTTTTTAGACATTTACGATTATTTTTTTTGTATTTTCTGGGCAGTCACGAAAAAATTTGAAATTTTCATATACTATTGAATCGATATTCTAAGGTGACTGGTGTGATTCGGGAATTTTTTGAGGTGTTTTTATGTTTTTTTCTTGATTTTTGTATTTTTGGGACGTTTATGAATTTAAATTTTTGATATTGTTCGAACATTCACGAAAAAATGTGTAATTATGATATTCTATTCGAATCAATATTCTAAGGTGACTGGTGCGATTCAAGAATTTTTTGAAGTGTTTTGATGTCTTTTTCTTGATTTTTATATTTTAGAATATTTACGAATTAAAATATTTAATATTTTTCGTGCAGTCAAGAAAAAATGTGAAATTTTTATATATTCTTGAATCGATATTCTAAGGTGACTGGTGCGATTCGCAAATTTTTGAGGTGTTTTTATCTCTTTTTTCTGGATTTTAATATTTTTCGGACGTTTACGAATTAAAATTTTTGATATTTTTCGGGTGGTCAAGAAAAAATGTATAATTTAGATACTATATTCGAATTTATATTCTAAGGTAACTGGTGCGATTCGTGAATTTTTTTATGTTTTTTATATCTTTTTATTGATTTTGATATTTTTCAGACATTTACAAATTAAATTCATTTATATTTTTTGGGCTGTCACGAAAAAATGTGAAATTTTTATACTTTATTGAATCGATATTCTAAGGTGACTGGTGCGATTCGCAAATTTTTGAGGTGTTTTTATGTCTTTTTTCTGGATTTTAATATTTTTCGGACGTTTACGAATTAAAATTTTTGATATTTTTCGGGCGGTCAAGAAAAAATGTATAATTTAGATACTCTATTTGAATTGATATTCTAAGGTAACTGGTGCGATTCGTGAATTTTGTTTATGTTTTTTTTGTCTTTTTCTTGATTTTTATATTTTTCGGACGTTTACGAATTAAAATTTTTGATATTTGTTGGGCAGTCACGAAAAAATATGTAATTTTGATATTCTACTAGAATCGATATTCTAAGGTGACTGGTCCGATTCAGGAATTTTTTGAGGTGTTTTTATGTATTTTTCTTGATTTTTATATTTTTCGAACTATTACGAATTTGATATTTTTTCACATTTTTTCGTGATTGCCTTATCAATAAATATAAAAATCAAGAAAAAGACATAAAAATGCGTCAAAATATTCCGAAATGCACCTGTCACCTCATAATATAGTACGAATAAAATATCAAAATTTCACATTTTTTCGTGATTGCTCGAAAAATATAAAAATAAAGAAACAGACATAAAAACACCTTAAAAATTCTCGATTCACACCAATTACCTAAGAATATCGATACAAATAAAATATAAAAATGTCACATTTTTTTGTGACAACCTGAAAAGTATAAAAAATTGTAATTTGTAAACATCCGCAAAAATATAAAAATAAAGAAAAAGACATATAAACACCTCTAAAAATTCTCGAAACACACTATAGTTACCTTAGAATATTGATGCGAATAAGATATCAAAATTTTATATTTTTTCCTGACTGTCCGAAAAATATAAAAAAATTTAATTCGTAAACGTTCGAAAATATAAAAATCAAGAAAAGGACATGAAAATACCTCAAAAAATTACAAATTGCACCTGTCAACTTAGAATATAGATACGAATAAAATATCAAAATTTCACATTTTTCGTGATTGCCCGGAAATTATCAAAAAATTTAATTCGTAAACGTTCTAAAAATATAAAATTAAAAAAAAACACATAAAAATATCCCAAAAAATTCCCAAATTGCACCAGTCACATTAGAATATTGATACGAATAAAATAACAAAATTACATATTTTTTCGTGATTGCCCAAAAAATATAAAAAAATAATAATTCTTAAACGTCCGAAAAATTAAAAAATCAGGAAAAAGACATAAAATAAATTCAAAAACTTCCCGAATTGCACTTGTCACCTTAGAATATTGATACTTATAAAATATCAAAATTTCACATTTTTTCGTGACTGCCCAAAAAATATCAAAAAATTTAATTCGTAAACGTTTAAAAAATATAGAAATCAAGAAAATGACATAAAAACACTCAAAAAAATTTCCAAATCGCACCTGTCACCTTAGAATATCGATACGAATATAATTTAAAAATTTCACATTTTTCGGGACAGCTCGAGAACTATCAAAAATTTTAATTCGCAAACGTTCGAAAATTATAAAAATCAAGAAAAAAAAACATAAAAACACTTCACAAAATCCAGAATCGCACTAGTCACCTTTGAGTATTGATACGAATAAAATAATAAAATTTCACATTTTTTCTTGACTGCCCAAAAAAATATCAAAAATTTTAATTTATAAACGTTTGAAAAATATAAAAATAAAGAAAACGTCATAAAAACACCTCACAAAATTGCCGAATCGCACCAGTCACCTTAGAATATCAATATGAATAAAATATCAAATTTACACATTTTTTTGTGACTGCCAGAAAAATATCAAAAACTTTAATTCGACAACGTCCGAAAAATATAAAAATCAAGAAAAAGACATATAAACACCTGAAAATATTCCCGAATTGCATCAGTCACCTTAGAATATCGATACAAATAGGATATCAAAATTTTCCATTTTTCGGTGACAGTCCAAAAAATGTCAAAAAATTTAATTCGGAAACGACCAAAAAATAGAAAAATCAAGAAATAGACATAAAAACACTTCACAAAATCCATAATCGCACCAGTCACTTTAGAGTATCGATATGAATAGAATATCAAAATTTTACATTTTTTTGTGACTGTCCAAAAAATATCAAAAATTTTAATTCGTAAACGTTCGAAAAATATTAGAATCAAGAAAAAGACATAAAAACACGTCAAAAAATTCCCGTCTCGCACCTGTCACCTTAGAATATCGATACCATTGAAATATCAAAATTTCACAATTTTTCGTTATTGCCCGAGAAATATCAAATATTTTATTTCTTAAATGTCCAAAAATTATAAAAATCAAGAAATAGATATAAAAACACCTCAAAAAATTCACTAGTCGCACAAGTTACGTTAGAATATCAATACAAATAAAATATCAAAATTTCACATTTTTTCGTGACTATCTGAAAGATATCAAAAATATTAATTCGTAAACTTACGAAAAACATAAAAACCAAGAAAAAATATAAAAGCACGTCAAAAAATCCTTGAATCGCACCTGTCACCTTAGAATATCCACACGAATAGAATATCAAAATTGAACATATTTTCTTGATTTCCCGAAAATATCAATAATTTTAATTCGTAAACGTCCGAAAAAATATAAAAATCAAGAAAAAGACAACAAATAAACCTAAAAATATTCCCGAATTGCACCAGTCAACTTACAATATTGATATGAATAAAATATCAGAATTTCATATTTTTTCGTGACTACACCAAAAAATATCAAAAACATTTATTCATAGATGCCCGAAAAATATAAAAATCAAGAAAAAGATATAAAACAACTCAAAAAAATTCCCCAGTAGCACCAGTCACCTAGAATATCGATACGAATAAAATATCAAAATTTCACATTTTTTCGTGACTGCATAAAAATAACAAATATTTTATTTCATAAAGGTCTGAAAAATATAAAAATCAAGAAAAAAACATGAAAACATCTCAAAAAAGTTCCGAACCGAACCTGTCACTTTAGAATATTGATAACGAATAAAATATCAAAATTTCACATTTTTTCGTGACTTTTCCTAAAATATCAAAAATTTTAATTCGTAAACGTCCGAGAATTATAAAAATCAAGAAAAAGTCATAAAAACACTTCAAAAAATTCCCCGAATCACACCAGTTACCTTAGAATATCAATACGAATGAAGTTTGAAAATTAATTTTTTTTTGTGACTGTCCGAAAAAAATCAAATAATTTAATTCGTAAACGTCCGAAAAATATAAAAATCAAGATAAAGACATAAAAACAACTTAAAAAATTCCTGAATCGCACCTGTAACCTTTGAATATCGATACAAATAAAATATCAAATTTTATATTTTTCGTGACTGCCTGAAAAATATAACAAATTTTAATTCGTAAATGTCCAAAAATTATAAAAATGAAGAAAAAGACATAAAAACACCGCAAAAAATTCAAGAATCGCACCAATCACCTTAGAATATCAATACTAATAAAGTATCAAAATTTCATATTTTTTTTCGTTATTGCATGAAAAATATAAAAATATTTAATTCGTAAACGTCCGAAAAATATATAAAAAAATAAATAAAATAAAAACACCTCAAAAATTACCCGTATCGCACCAGTCACCTTAGAATATCGATAAAAATAGAATATCAAAATTTTATATTTTTTCGTCACTGCCCAAAAAATATCAAATTTTTTTAATTGGTAAACGTCCGAAGAATATAAAAATCAAGAAAAAGACGTAAAAATGACTCAAAAAATTATCGAATCACACCTATCATCTCAACATATCTATACGAATAAATATCAAAAATTTTATTTCGTAAACGTTCGAAAAATATAGAAATAAAGAAAAAGATATAAAACACCTTAAAAACTTTCTGAATCGCACTAGTCACCTTAGAATATTGATACGAATAAAATATTAAAATTTCACATTTTTTCATGACTGTCCAAAAAATATCAAAATATTTAATTTTAAACGTTTGAAAAATATAAAAATCAAGAAAAAAAACATAATAACACCTCAAAAAATTCTTGAATCGCACCAGTCACCTTAGATTATCGATGTGAATAAGATATCAAAATTACACATTTTTTCGTGACTATCCGAAAAATATAAAAAAATTTAATTCTTAAACGTCCGAAAAATATAAAAATCAACAAAAAGACATAAAAACACCTCTAAATATTCCCAAATCGCACCAGTCACCTTAGAATATCGATACAAATTAGATATCAAAATTTCAAATATTTTCGTGAAAAATATTAAAAATTTTAATTCGTAAACGTCCGAAAAATAAAAAAATCAAGAAAAATACATAAAAACACCTCAAAAAATTCCTGAATCGCACCAGCCATCTTAGAATATCGATACGAATAGAATATCAAAATTTCACATTTTTTCGTGGATGCCCGAAAAATGTCAAAAATTTTAATTTGTAAACATTTGAAAAATATAAAAATAACAAAAAAGAAATATAAACACCTCAAAAAATTCCTGAATTGCACCAGTGACCTTAGAGTATCGATACGAATTAAATATCCAAATTTCACATTTTTTCATGAAATATATCAAAAATTTTAATTTGTAAACATTCGAAAAATATAAGAATCAAGAAAAAGACATAAAAACTCCTCAAAATATTCTCGAATCGCACCACTCTCCTTAGAATATAGATACAAATAGAATATCAAATATATAATTTTTTCGTGACTGTCCTAAAAATATCAAAAATGTAATTCATAAATGTCCGAAAAATAAAAAAATAAAAAAAAGACATAAAAACTCCTCCAAAAATTCACGAATCTCACCTGTCACCTTAGAATATCGATATGAATAGAATATCAAAATTTCACATTTTTTCTTGAATTCCCGAAAAATATCAAAAATTTTAATTTGTAAACATTTGAAAAATATCAAATTCAAGAAAAAGACATAAAAAACATCCCAAAAAATCTCGAATCGCACTAGCCATGTAACGACTTGGAAAAAAATGATAGGTTAAGCAAGAGCCTATGACTTTGTGTTGACTTTATAATGAGGTTCTATGAGGGGTTTATATGTAATTTCGTTTTAATTGTGTAACTCCGACAATTTAAAATGAATAAGAAGAAGCTTGAAATTGGAAGTAGTCATTTTTGGAAAAAAATTCAGAATCTGGAAATTCGGCCAAGTGTGGAAATCAGTGAGTTTTTGGCCAACTTTGAGCAGTCATAACTCCTAGCTCAGGATGATCCATGAGTAGTTCCAATTATGTTTGGAAAGCCCTTGGAATGATCTTTCCAACGCCACCGAGTTTGCTCGATTCCGAGTTTGTATGAGCGAGTTATGCCCTTTGAAAGTTGGGCAGTTGGCAGGGAGTCCGTCCGGAAATTTAAGGGCATTTCGGTCTTTTCACAAATCTTTTCTTTTGAGGTTATATTGTTGTGTTAGGCTGTTTGTGGATCATTTTTGTTCCATTTTAAAAGAATAAGAGTTAGGGTTCTTGAGTGAAGAAGAGAAGAAGAGAGGAAGAAGAGGAGTTGGAGCTAGGGTTGAAGATTTCTTGGTGTTTCTTCTTCAAATTTCGTGGGGAATTCATCTTTAAGGTATGGGGATCCTTTATCCTTGATCATTCTTTCTTTCAAGGAGCCCAATCAAAAGGTTTTCAAGGTCTTTCAAATACACCAAAATCCTATTTCGAATTCTAAGCATGGGTCCTTGCATTAAATGATTTCCAATGATGTTTTATGTTGTTATTAATGATTATTGATGGTTTTAGGAAAGAAATCTTCATGAACCCATGCCTTTACAAATTCTCTAAATTTGGCCTAAAGTGGGTGTATTGATTTTGTGTAATTTGATGGATGATTATTGTGTAAATTGTTGCGGGCTGTTCATGTATGTATTTATCTATGTTGAATTGTTAAGAATTGTTATTGAATTGAAGGATGTGGGATGTTAGCCTTGAATGGGCAAAATTGTGAATTGGTCTTCATGTTGATTATGGGCTTATGCTTAGCTTAGTTTGTATAGTTGAATGTTGTTATTATCATTGTTATTGTATTGTTAATTGTTGGAATATGAGGATGATGAAGATTGCCATGGAAAGAGGGTAAGTTGATCAAACTTGATAAATATTGTATAATTGGCATGAAATTGAGTATTGTGGCTTATGGCCTTTGAAAAGGGTGGTAAGATGGCTTGATCTCTTAGTATTAATATAATTGTTATTGGTTGGTTTGATCGACCTTTGGTGGAGGTGGTTATTTGTTGTATTATTGTGAATTGAGGCCATGAAGGGCATTATGTGAATGTTATTATATTGTTGTATTATTATACACATATGAGGCTATATGTAAAGTCCTATATGAAGCTATATGTAGAGTTTGATGTGAAGCTATATGTGAAGGTATGATGTGAATGAGTTTTATATGAAGCTATATGTGAAGGTATGATGTGAATGAGTTTTATATGAAGCTATATGTGAAGGTATGATGTGAATGAGTTTTATATGAAGCTATATGTGAAGGTATGATGTGAATGAGTTTTATGTGATCTTGTGATGATCCTATGTAAAGTGGATAGCATTGTGAGTTAAAGTATGATTTCTTATGATGTATATATGAAATGATGTTGGATTATGAAGTATCCTTAAATGAAAATGTTGTGACTTGGTTGGTAGACTAAAGTGTCCCTCCTTGTTACTTAAAGTCTTGAATGCATGAATGTGTGAAATGGGCAGAACTAAGAAATGGTGCCCTTTCTATAAATGCTAAAAGAGGAATTCTAGGCCAAGACTTGAATCGGCAAAACTAAGAAATAGTGCCCTTTCATAAGTCTAGCTTTCCTAAGTAAATGTAAAACCATGAAATCGGTAGACCTAATGGTGGTAGCCCTTCTCATGTGTGAAATGATGAACCTTGGACCGGCAGGCTTAAGGCACCCTTAATGAAAAATCGGTAGGCCTAAGGCACCCTTCCAGGGGGATTTAATGAGCTATCCTTATGAACCTTGATTGGCCATGACTAAGAAATGGGGCCTTTCTTGGGAAGAGGTACTATGAGTTGGTTGAACTAGAAAAGGAACCTTCTCTAAGTACATATGTGATTGAATACTCTATGGGAAACAAGGCTAGCACCGAGTGGATGTGGTTAGGAAGATGGCCTAGTTGAGTATGAGATTAGGCACAATGAACTTCCTTGGACATCCCCTAAACCATGTGCCTACATGGGTTGCTTACTAGTTCTACCTTTGGCAAGTAGAACAACCTCCACGGAGTAGGATAGACTCCGGATTCCATACCTAGCTAGTATGGTCTATGTCGGTTATGCCTATTCCCATCATGTGGGATGTGCACTCTAGTTATTGGTTAGGTTCTACAACGTGTAGGTAGTAGTATGGGATGCTATCTACACATGGCACGAGTAGGCTTTGAAGATACTAAAGTGAGTTCCCTAAGTCTAACGACTATTATGTGAAAGTCCCCTTATGTGCTTGAATGTCTCCAAAATGGTTTCTTAAAGAATGTTGGCCTATTGATGTTATGTTGTAAAGGAAATATCCTTATCTAAGGTAATCTTGGGGAACACTTAAGTGTGCTTGAAGAGGTTGTATGGGCGGTCACTTCTTGTCTCACTCAAGTGTGTCTTAAGATTATATTAGGTAGAGGTCCTATGGTAATGAAATGACATGTGTTCTTTTAAAGTTAAGCATGAGTTGTATATGGACATATGTTGATTATATGTATGGTGGGCTATGGTCTTATATGTTAATGTTGACTTGTATTATGTCTCTTATACTTGTAAAGGAAAGGTTTTATCAAATTGATATGAAAGCATTTATTCTTTGAAAATGTCCTTTATGACATGTTTTTGCATGGTCGCCATACTTAGTACTTAATTGTGCTAACCCCTTTCTTTCCCTTTTTTTGAACTAAAGTGTAGGGATTTGGAGAAGATGACATGTCATGGCTTTGATAGGTTTCTAAGTGTTGAAGATGAAGACTTGGTGAGTCCTCATAGATTCGAGGACAATACCCAATACGTTCTTTTATGTCTTTTAGTATTGTTTAAGTTGTGTACGGGATTAGTCCCGAAATTTGTACTCTAAAGTATTAGATGGTTTTGAGACATCATGTATAAAGTCTAGAAAGTCTTCCGCTTGCTATTGTTTTTTTTAATGAAATGTTTTCTTGGTAAAGAAAGTTTTTAATTCCTTATGGTTTTAGTGTCTATGCGATGAATGAATGCTAAGAGGCTTGTATTAGACCTCTTCGAGGTCGAGTACGCCGGTTACGACTAGGGGGTGATCTCGGGTCGTGACAAGCCACCTTAGAATATCGATACGAATAAAATATCAAAATTTCACATTTTTTAGTGACTGCCCGAAAAATATCGAAAATTTTAATTCGTAAACGTTTGAAAAATATAAAGATCAACAGAAAGACATAAAAATACCTCAAAAAATACCCGAATCGCACTAGTCAGCTTATAATATCGATACAAATAAAATATCAAAATTTCACATTTTTTCGTTACTGCCCCGAAAAATATCAAAAATTTTAATTTGTAAACGTCCGAAAAATATAAAATCAAGAAAAAGACATAAAAACACCTCAAAAAATTTGAGAATCGCACTAGTCACCTTAGAATATCAATACGAACAAAATAATTTCACATTTTTTTGTGAATGCCAGAAAATGACATAAAAACACATCAAAAAATTCCCAAATCGAATCTGTTACCTTAGAATATCGATACGAATAAAATATAAAAATTTCACAGTTTTTCATTACTACCTGAAAAATATCAAAAAATTTAATTCTTAAACGTCCAACAATTATAAAAATCAAGAAATAGACATAAAAACACCTCAAAAAATTCACTAATCACACCTGTCACCTTAGAATATCAATACGAATAAAATATCAAAATTTCACATATTTTTGCGACTGTCTGAAAAATATCAAAAATTTTAATTTGTAAACTTCCGAAAAATATAAAAATCAAGAAAAAATATAAAAGCATCTCAAAAAATTCTCGAATCGCACCTGTCACCTTAGAATATCCATACGAATAAAATATCAAAATTCAACATATTTTCTTGATTGCCGGAAAAATATCAATAATTTTAATTCCTAAACGTTCGAAAAATATAAAAATCAAGAAAAAGACATAAAAAAAACCTCAAAATATTCTCGAATTGCACCAGTCATCTTAGAATATCGATATGAATAGAATATCATAATTTCATATTTTTTCGTGACTACCCAAAAAATATCAAAAACATTTATTCGTAAATGCCCGAAAAATATAAAAATCAAGAAAAAGATACAAAAACACCTCAAAAAAATTCCTCAATCGCACCTGTCACCTAGAATATCGATACGAATAAAATAACCAAATTTCACATTTTTTCGTGACTGCATAAAAATATCAAATATTTTAATTGTTAAAGGTCTGAAAAATATATAAATCAAGAAAAAGACATGAAAACATCTCAAAAAATTTCCGAATCGCACCTATCACTTTAGAATATCGATAACAAATAAAATATCAAAATTTCACATTTTTTCGTGAACCCCGAAAAATATCAAAAATTTTAATTCGTAAACGTCCGAAAAATATAAAAATCAAGAAAAACTCATAACAACACCTCAAAAAATTCCCTGAATCACACCAATTACCTTAGAATATCGATACGAATAAATTATGAAAATTTCAGATTTTTTCGTGACGGTCACGAAAAAATTGAAAATTTTAATTCGTAACTGTCTGAAAAATATAAAAATCAAGATAAAGACATAAAAACAACTCAAAAAATTCCCGAATCGCACCTGTAACCTTTAAATATCGATAAAATAAAATATCAAAATTTCATATTTTTCGTGACTGCCCGAAAAATATCACAAATTTTAATTCGTAAACGTCCCAACATTATAAAAATCTAGAAAAAGACATTAAAGCACTTCAAAAAATTCCAGAATCGTACCACTCACCTTAGAATATCAATACTAATAAAATATCAAAATTTCATATTTTTTCATGATTGTATAAAAAATGTAAAAATATTTAATTCGTAAACGTCCGAAAAATATAAGAATCAAGAAAAACATATAAAAACACCTCAAAAAAATTCTCGTATCGTACCAGTCACCTTAGATTATTGATACGAATAAAATATCAAAATTTTACATTTTTTCGTGAGGATTATGGGTAATGGATCAAGAAAGGTCACGATGTCATCAAGTTTCTTCCAAGAAAAAGGTTAAGGCTCGAAGGGTGTTTAAAAGGAGTTCACACACTCACAAGGTCGGCCACAAAAGAGGTATAATTTTCAAATTGTTTCACACTCTTCAAAGTTGCCTAAGAACATATCAAGAGATTGCATCACTTAATCGACAGGACCAACGGGCAAAATTCTAAGTGTCATCACACATGGTTCACGTAAGATCATCACACAAGGCATTGACACCAGTGTCAAACAAGACTCCACACTTTCGCTAGTGTGCAATGTTCATCACAAGAGACTCAATTCGATCTTTGGCTAGTAACAACGAGATGCAAAGAGTTCACATATTGTCTATGCAACTTCAATTGGCCTCATCGTAGCCACACATTCATTTTTGTTCGATTATGAGCACTATTCGAGTCATTGGTATTGATCAAAATTGATACTCAAATTTGCAAAAGAACAGCCACATTTGACACAAACAAGAGGTGGCAAATTTTTTCAGAAGGGTCAATAATCATTTACAATTAAAAAGAAGGGGCCACAAGCTCAATCATACACAAAAGCAGTGTAACACACAATTATAGCTCAAAACCCAAAATATATATACAAAACATCAAGTCACAAAAAGTCACACAAGGTGGGCCTCACCCCACCACAGATAAGATCATTTGTCCTCATATGCAAACAAGCTAATAATATACAAAAACCAAAAGAAATAAAGACAGAGAGGGAGGTAAATAAGGGATCTTGTCTACTCAATCACTCCATCTGTCTGGGCATCAGTGCCCGGAGTCACCTTAGAAGGACCAGCTCAACTAGAGGATGCCACAGATGTATCTGTTAGTGATGTCTGGATCACTGACTACACAATCGTCTCCTCAAGATCTAGCAAGTCTTTGTAAATGCTCTCTTTCTGTATCTCTATCTGCTCTTCATTGGTCTCAACATCTGACTCATCAACTGCTGCATCATCCATGTGTACATCTTCGCTGGTGGCCAGAGGTATCTCTGTAGTAGCAGTAGCGTTTACATTATCAGCAGCCTCCAGTAATGAAGTGAGGTCAGTAGACTTCAGATAGTCTACGTCCTTCTTCAAGTTTGCTACCTCGGCTTTCAAAGTCGTAACCTCGGATGCCTCCCACTGCCTGCTCTCGCAAGCATCAACTCTCGTGGTGAGAGTGTCAATAAAAGTCTGAAGGGGGGGTCAGCGCAGCTAAAATGGCAGCCTTAATCATAAATGGGACGTCTCTCTCAAGTCTGGTAGCCCTCACGTTAGCTAAATGGGCTAGGTGACCCATCTTCAGGATCAACGCATGAGTAATCTTGGTCTGCTAGGAAGAAGTGGATTTGCCTGGAGCATGTGAAGTAGAGGTAGAGGTAGAAGTACTTGAAGGCCCGGAGGCTGGAGTAGGAAAAAATGCCTCTACAGATATCGAATCTATATCTACCTTCGGGGATGTGTCCATCGGAGTTGCCCTCCTCCTCTCAGCCTCTTCACGAGTGTATTTGACCTCAATGCGCCAGATGTCATTGGAGGAAGATGGGGTAACCTCAATATCTCTCGTATCATCTTGGGCAGCACGCCGGCACAACTCATTGATCAGGACTGGGAATGGCAATAAGGTCTACCTCTACTTAGCCTTCATGGCAATCTCCTGCTCAATAAGGAGTCCCATGTCGATGCTCCTTTCGGATATGATAGATCCAAGGTATGCTACCTTAGGATGGCGCAAAATGGACTCGTTTTGGGATGCATTTATGGTGTTGCTGATGAAGCCAAACCAGAAACGAGCAGCAATCCTCAAATCCCTCTTCTCTATGGGGACTCCTGCCTCTATCCACCTCGGGGTGGTATCAAAAATCAGTGGGGCCAACCAACCCTTTAACTCATCTAAGGATTGAGCGATATGAAATCCCTCATAAGCACATGAATATGGGATTTCAACAATATACACATTACGAGCAAGGTATTCGAATTGAAACAGACATTCACACACTTAATCCCATCAGAGAGTCCCAACACAAATCAACAACATAATATTGCTTGCATAAGAGTACAAATTACTAAAAATAAATGTGGGGTTCAGAAAACCAACCTTAGATGTCGAATAATAAGGACTGAAAAGCTAGGTGGCAATGTAATCCACTCCGAACACAACTCCGATGACTAAATTACTCTTAAAAATGTGAAAATATAGGAGATACTAAGTGGGTGTGAGTTTGGCAAGTTTGAAAGTGAAGGAAAATGAAAGAGTTGGAAGTTTAAACCTTTAGCCTTTTTTTAAAAAACCGTCTAGTACTTTCCCATTTGGCGACATTAGTCGTGATCGCCGAACCACTCGGCGATACGCCGAGTGATCACTTACCTCGCCGAGTTTTATAGGACCTCCAATTGAACTGGGGGTCCAAACGGCGGACTAGATTGCGATCGCTGACCAGGTCAGTGATTCACCAATAATTTCCTAGTCTCGCCGAGTTTTACAAACTCCACTTTGATGTTGTCTTGAGTCCAACGGCGGTCTACGTCGGGATTGCCGAACTTTTCGGCGATGCGCTGACTGGACCTTTAGCTCGCCAACCTGTACTTTTCAAACACTTTCCATACTTTGACCTGCACAATCAACACACCATTATTTCAAACTTAAAAAGAAAGAAAATAAGAACTTGGGTTTCCTCCCAAGCAGCGCCTTAGTTAACGTCGTGGCACGATGCAACTCCTCATTCAAACTCCATTGTTGGGGTTGACCCTAGTGTCACTAGGTAACCCCACTTGTTCATTTGGGTGAAGATGAGGCAATACATGACCCATGAGGGTTTCAATTAGCTGGATAGATCTAGAGTGAGAACCAATCATCTGATTTAACACTTCAACATTCTCCTTCATCTCTTCCAGCACTCTATATTGCTCATTGATCTTTTGGAGAATTATGAACAACGTATCCTCGACACGTTTACTCTCATTGTCTTTAGATCTTCTTCGCTTATGAGGGTGTATGTATCTATCGTTTCTTTTGCACTGGACTTCGATCGTTGATTTTTTCTTGGCCAAATCGTCCAGCTGAGCTAATAGTGGGATCAAAGAGTGGTCCTCTTCCATTTCTTATATAGTCTCAGTCATTTGGCCACCGTTGCTACCAACTATGTTCAAAGTCTCTTCTCACAACAGCAACACACAAACCAAAACTAAATTCAAGTAAGTATCACTATAACTAACAAGAACACAATTCAACTTAATTAAAAATTCTCTAGTAACACCACTCCCCGGTAGCGGTGCCATTTTGATGTAGCGTATCAGGGCACTTCATCCAGTACTAAGTGTCAACGATCATTATGTAGTAATATAACCCAACTAGTGAGTTGGGGTCGAGTCCCAAGGGAGTGGTACGTAAATGAGAATTAATAGGCAAGTAAAAATATGCTCTAGTCAATCATAGTTAAAAATTTTACAAAATAAAGCATAGCTTAAATTAAGGGTGACACAAGTGTCAAATATCAAATGGCGTTTCGTAATTATCAACTAAAACAACAAATAACACGAAAATACGAATATGGAGATGGGATTCTTAGGATGTGATAGGATTATGGGCCAAGGTAAACAACTGGGTAATTACAATAGTTGTAAATCAGTGAATAGGCTAGACTTCAGTGGGGAGAAGCTTTCTCTCGAACAATCTATCTTGAATCAAATTGGTTTCTATCGAGCACCAATAAGCAGCAATTAAGACCAGCCTTCACCTTAGTCCATTCACTCTCTCGAGCTGAATGTGTGGAAAAGGGTTTAGGATTCACTCTCTCGAGCTGAACCCATGACAACCCAATACCCACAGACCATCGAATCAGTAATTTTGGTTTTAAAACCTCTCTCTCGAGCAAGCCAAAAACACGAAGTTAAGGTTGTATTTGCAACTACAACCCCATTAATTCAACCACAATTACTGACCGAAATTACCTTTCAACAACAAATAAACTATTAACTAACAATACCCAACAGTTAAATCAACCCATAATCACATAATTACACCCCAAGAATGGGGGTTTTAGCTAGACATAGTAAAAAGATAGAAATTGATACCAAAATGTGTTTCCATCAACTGGGTACAATTAATATTGTCTTTGCAAGTGCCTAAGATGAAGAATCTTCAATACCCACTGCCAATTTCTTAGAAAATGGAAATCTTCAAATCTTCAAAGCTAAGGAAAAATGTCTCCAAAAACTCAGTTCTAAGTTCTAGACTTCAAAAACTGGAAAAATATTGATTCTCCTGAAATTGCATCCTAAACTAAGAATTTAAAAGCAGATTTATAGTTGTCCAAAAAATGTGTTGCGAAGGAACAATCGACACAGTTAGTCGGAATCGCCGATCCACTCGGTGATCTGCCCTTTGGTCTGGTTCATCGCCTTTCTGCTTTGGCCTTCAACAACTTCAAGTTCTGTAACTTTGGGCGATAAAGTACTGCATCACAGAACCGTTCGGCGACTCGTTGATTGCTCTCTTCTATCACCGACTTGATTTTCTCCTTCAGGGCTTGGCACATTGGAACATTAGGCGAGGTTAAGGCCATTCATCGACTCGCCCAATGGTTTAGGCGATCCTCAGGCCTTCTTTTCTTCGTTCTTTCAGCTGCCTTGTTCCTTTTTGCTTATTAATGTCCATGCTTTATTCCTTAATCCAAACACCTAAAATTCAAGGATTTACATCAGTTATTTGCACAAAATATGCATTTGAGGACACTAAATCTATTAAAATAAAGCCCTAAATGAGTCCAAATCGTGGACTCATCAGTAGCATAGGCAATAACCTTCCTATTTTGCATAAGGACACACCCTAACCCAATTCTTGAGGCATCACAATAAACAACAAAACCATGAGTCCCTTTCAGTAATGTCAACACCGAGGTGGAAGTAAGTCTATCTTTCAATTCTTGAAAACTCTTTTCACATGCTTCAAACCTTATGAACTTAACCTTCTTTTGATTCAATGTCGTCAATAGAGAAGCAATTGAAGAAAATTCTTAAACAAACCTTCTATAGTTATCGGCTAAACCTGAGAAACGTCTAATAACTGAAGGATATAGAGGTCTAGGGAAAATCTTAACCACATCTATTTTCTTAGGATCTAACTCAATACCCTTACCGGAAAATATATGCCCAAGTAAAGCCACAGACCTTAGCCAAAACTCACTTTTTCTTAACTTTGCAAAGAGTTGTTGGTTCTTGAGGTATTGCAACACAATCCTTAAATGATTGGTATGCTCGTCTTCACTCCTTGGATAGACCAATATATCATCAATGAACACAATCACAAGCATGTCAAGGTATTGTCTAAACACCCTATTCATCAAATCCATAAATGTCATCGAAGCATTAGTCAAACCAAATGTCAAGCAGGAGCTCGCAAAACCAACTCGGTGAATCACCGTGTGAGCCTCCATCTCACCTAAAGTTCCATCGAAGTAGCCCATGTATCAAACCAACTTGGAGAGAAAATAGGTGATTTGGCGACACACCAAATGGATCGGTGATAACGATCAAGCTTGCCAAAAGTTCTAGAACAATTTGATGGAGGAGCCAAGCCAAAAGGCGAGAAGAAGAGTAACTCGGCGCATCACCGAATGGGTCGGCGATCTCGACTAACTTCATTGAGTTGACTCTGTGCTGAGTTTTTGGGAATATATAAATTTACTGCGTAGCCATCCAGTGTTGGAGGAGAGTCGTGCACTGATGCCCAGATTGAGGCTAACCCAGATATACAGAGTTCACCTCAGGCTTAGTTTGACCGGGGGATACTTACTTTTCTTCATTTTTATCTACTTTTCATACACTTTTCATTCACATTGAGGACACTATTTAGTTATTTTGGTGGGGTGAAGGTATTTGGATACCTATCCTCTTGGTTGTATTTTGTTTTGGATATTTTGTTGTTTTGTTATGTTTTGTTTTTGTTGTGTTTTATTAAAAAAATGCTCTCCTTGGTGCATGAATGTTAATGAATGTGGTTATTTTTGAATGTTGTTGATGTTCTCTTTTACATTTGAGTGTTGGTTGTGACCAATATCGATGGCTTGAATAATGCTCTTGATGAACAATATGGTGTGCAAGTCCAACGAGGAAATTTGAGTTGCATAAGTCTTGTGTGAACTCTTAGAGATCATTGTGACTAGCCAAATTTTTGAGGTGAGCTTTGGAATAATCGTTGCACGCGAGCTGTACTTATAGAGTCATGATCGATGATTGTGTTGAATGCCTTGTGTGGTGAGATTAACTTGAAATATATGCGTGGTGATATGTAGAACTTGCCCCATTGGTCCAATTGACTAATTTTGGTGAATGAAGGAAATGATCTTAGGAATGAATTTTCGAAAGTGAACCTAATTACTATACCTTTTGTGTGACCACCTTGTGAGTGTATGAACTTAGCTTGACACCATCTGAGCCTAACCTTTTCTTTGGATGAAACATGAACACAATTGGCCATGTCCTCCCTACCTAAAATCTTTGTGAAGCATTGGTAAATTGAATAGCCAACTTAGGCAAAAAGCCTAAGTTGAGGGTGTGGTCAGAATGAGAAAAGAAATCGAGCAAGAAGTTTGTGAAATCCATCCTTAGAAACTTGTGTTGAGGAAAAAGATGGACCCTTCATATAAAAAAGAGGAGAGAAAAGAAACAAAAGAAAAGAACTGAAAAATTTGTATTAATTGTGCATTGTGGAAATAAAAGAGGTGTCCGATGAGCTATACCAAAATTTTTGTGTGTTCTGAATATGCCAAGGATGGGTTGTGAAGATGGAAAGAATGAAAGAAAAGGAGAAGAAGTGAAATTTGAGCCATGTTTCATGAAGGTATAAGTCACTAATCCAAAATGATCATACCTTTACCCTCAGCGCAGTTACAAGCCTTGAAAGACCTTTTTGATCTTGCATGAGCTGAATGATGTGTTGGTTTGAAAATACGGGCAAGCCTATGGGTAAAATCGTGCATTTTTTTTTCTCTTTGAGAGTGTGAGAGTTGATTTTACTTCCTTAAATTAAAATATTTGATTGGCTTTGTGAGAGCATGTAATCGTTCTTGATGTGAGGGCATTCAAATACTCTTGTTGAGCATGAATATACATTTGAAGTGAACATTGTGAGCTTGAACGCTTTTTGATGATGTATAGTCATAGTTTGAAACTTTTAGTGCATAATTGAACATTGCATGTGTAGATTGAATGTTGCATGCATTCATGTTGAGTCTCAAGTAGCACTATTTGTAGACATCCCCGTTGGCCTGATTGATCTTGTGTTTTATTTGAGGACAATAAAATGTTTAAGTTGGGTGTGTTGATAAATCAGGGATTTCAACTCATTTAGGGCTTATTATTCAATGATAAATTGTCCACAATGCCTATTTTATGTTCATCACTGATGTTAATATGTTGATATGCAACAATGTAGGCTTCAGAGTGAGTCAAGGGCATTATGATGCAAAAAGGAGTGAAAAAGTTAGAAAAGCTGAAGAAAGAGAAGCTGGAGCTCGTAAAAGCCACTCGGTGATTGTGAGCCTCCATCTCGCCTAAAGTTCCAGCGAGGTAGCCCATGTATCAAACCAAATTAGTGAGCAAATAGGTGATTTAGAGACGCACCGAATGGGTCGGGGATAGCGAGCAAGCTCGCCAAAAGTTTCAGAACAATTTGATGGAGGAGTAAAGACAAAAGGCGAGAAGAAGAGCAACTTGGCGCATGCCGAATGGGTCAACGGTCCCGACTAAATTGGCCGAGTTGGCTCTGTGCTGAGTTTTTGGGAACATATAAATTCAATTTTTGAAAGAAGAAGAGGAGTTCCCACACTGTTTACTCTTGTGTTCTTGCATTTTTCTACATTGTGTAACATTGTTAGTGGAGTTTGGGATTTAGATTTGGAGATTGTAAGAGTTTGCTTCAATTTCAACATTGGGTACTAATGATCATTAGCAATTCAGATGGAAAAAAATGTTGGTAACGATTTCTTACTTTCAACTATGTTTAGCTAAAACCCCTTACCTTAGGGGTTTGATCATGTAGTCGAATGCATTATTAGCTGATGGATGTTTTTAATTGTTGATTTTGATGTTGTTTTAAAGTGGGTTCAATTATTTGTTCATGTTTTAATTTATGAATTGAAATTGCAAATTCAATTCTAGCCTGGCTCTCTATTCTTGCTTGAGAAAGAAGTAATAGAGTAGAATGATTAATTGATAGTTGTATTGATTGCGCCTTTAAAATCTATCTTGAGAAAGTGGGTTTGATTGCGTCTTTACAAACCCAGCTTGAAAGAGTGGGTTGATTAAGGAATTGGGTTATTTAGTAATGATAAGCTTGTTGAGGTTCGAGAGAACTCACCTAAAACATAATAGTTGATCGACAGATTGCTATTGCATTCACAACCTAGCCTACCCATTGAGATTCAACAACTTTAAGTAACTAGTAATCACCCATTACGCGAAATTAGTATTCGATTGATCACATTCCTAATGCCCGATCTCTAATTTTCTACCTCTCGTGTTAAGTATTTTTTGTCATAAATCGGTTACTCATTCCCCACATTTGATATTAATCATTGAAACCGCATAGTTTGTTTTCAGGTGACGAAACCTCTACTTCTACAAATGATTAGGACACATTTTTACTTCCTAATTGAATTCATTGCCGTACCACTCCCTGTGGGATCAAACCTAACTCTTAGTTGGGTTTATACTTGTTAGCGAGTGTCTACACTTAGAATTGGATGAAAGTGTAGTTAAGTGTTATCAACTTGCTAACTGGGTTGGGAGTTGACTGGTTGAGTTGATTGTCACTCTTGCTAGTTGGGTTGGGAGTTGACTGGTTGAAATGATTATCACTCTTGCTAGCTAGTCTAGGAGTTGACTAGTTCTTTGTTTCAGATCTGGATTATTCTTCTGTCTTGTAGATTTACCTATTTTGTGTACCTGTCGAGCTTATCGGGGTCCGTCTAGGTTTTATTTTAACTTGCGTCTGATTGTACCTTCTGGGCTTATGGGGTATAGTTAGGTTTAGTTTAGTTGTACTTAGATTTACTTTCGATATGCTCGTGTTCCTTGCTTCCTTATCCATTTCCCCCTTAGTTGTGTCTAGATTCTATCTTTTTTAATTCTCTTTACCTTTCTTGCTCAATCGACCTATGATGTCTACTGGTACCTTCTTTTGGTAATTATGCCACACTCTGCATCTTCTTCTAATGCAGATCCTAGTACCAGCTACCAATGATGATCATTCATGCCATCTTTTACAACTTGGGGATATCAAAGATGAGGATTGGCATGTGGCGTCTTGGATCAGCCTATCACTCTATGTGGTCTACTTTTGGGATGTGTATTTAGTCTTGTTAGACAACTCTATACTCGTGATTTCCAGGTTCTGGGAGGGTATCTATTGAATACAATTTTGGGTTTGCTTTAAGTTTCTTCATTTTCTTATTATTAATATTATTTTCTGTTTAGTTCTACCCTTGTACTCACTACATGTCATTCTGGGTACACAGGTCGACTTACGTGCTGGTGGGTCTTAGTAGGTGCCATCATGACTTAGGGAGTCGAGTAGTGACTAGTTGGTATTCAAGCCCCAGGTTTATCAGTCTCACTTGTACATAACTAATACTGAGTAGAGTCCTACGGATCGGTATAGAGACGTCTGTGTCCTATCTTTACGAGGCTACAAGGTGTCTTTCAGAGAATAACTCATATGCGACGTGAGGCGGATCAGGGTAGGGGTCAACCTTCCTTGCAAGGTAGGGGTACAACGCCACCACTAGTTAGAGAGCATGGTCCTAAGCCAATAGTGGATCCTCCAACAACCAAGGTTCTAGAGCATTTGTTGGGGCCGGGACTAGCTCAGCCTCCATCCATTCGACTATGGCTCTAGAGCTCCAAGTAACTATTACTTAGCTTTTGACAATGGCTTGGGATATGCAGCATACCCTAGCCTCATAACCAATACCAGCGCAAGTATCGGCACCTGCAACAACACTAGGTCAGAAGGATCAGCCTACAATAAAGTCACCTCGGGCTAGGTACCACCAGGGGGTACCTAACACTTGATTACTATTGGAGCTATGCCGCTAGAGGATCAGAAGATGGTTAGAGTGTTCTTGAGGCTTTCACCTTTGAGGTTTTCTGGGGCTGTGGTGAGGACGCCTATGAGTTTGTGACTACTTGTTCTGAGTAGAAGCAGTCCTTGAATCTCGTGGAGTTGAGAGGATCCGATTGAACCACGTATCAGTTTTTGGGCAGGACAGACCGTGGTGGCATACATTTATTGAGACTAGACTAGATGGGTCTCCTCTAGTCACTTGTACTGAGTTTTTTAGGCCTTCTTGGCTAGGTTCATTCCTCAAAGTGTTAGAGTTCACCTTAGGGATAAGTTTCCGAGGTGGAACAGAGTTTTGTGATAGTGTCTAAGTACTAGGCGAGATTTCATGAGATCTCCCACAATGTTACCATGACTCTACCTACTGAGGAGAAGAGTATTCGGTGCTTTGTTCATGGGTTGAGACTGCAGTTGCGGATTGAGGTTCAGTGTGTGGTATCAATGGGTTTCTCATTTCTAGACATTGTTGATCATGCCCACACTATTGAACAGCTCCATCGTGAGGTCCAGGAGAATCGACAAGAGATATAAATATGAGGATAGCTATAGCGGGTCTAATTCCAAAAACAGAGATTCAAATGATAAGACTTAATAGCAATTTCAACAGGGCCAACCTAGTTAGCCTATTCAAGCCTTATTGTAGAGTTCAGAGGGTGATCGGTATAACTAGAGTGAGGCTAGCTATAGCCACAGTCATGGCTCCTTGACTAGTACTTCAGGCCGTAACAATTTTTCTTCTGAGAGTAGATCATCTTTGGGTTGTTTTGACTGTGGTGAGTTATGTCACTTGGCAAGAGATTGCCTTTTCCATAGACGGATAACTCCAGGTCCACAACCAGCTCTACCTGCCACACCAGCAGCACCACTAGCTATAGGTCAAGGTTAGCATTTTTACCGTCATGGTGGACAACATGTGTCACGACCTAAGGTAGCCCCTAGGCGTAATATGGCGTATAGGACCCCGAGAGGCCTCATACAAGCCACTTAGTATCCATAACATAAGAAATAGACATGGAGATTTAAAAGACAGTTTCAATGTATTAAAGTTTTATAAAGCAAAGCGAAAATCTAAACATCGTCTCAATAGCCATCTAGTACTTAAGAAAGAATCTGGGGAAGCCCGTACATCATATTCCAAAACTGAAAGTAGGGAAAGACTGAAAGTACTAAATGTCTATCCTCGAAGCATGAGGACTCACCAAAGCTCGAAATCTCCTCAACGAACTCTAGCCACGAAACTAGGAACCCTCACTGTCAGACCCTACATTTGGGGAAAATGTAGGCAAGAGTATGCATTAGTACAAAATATGTACCAAGTATGACAGCCATGCATAAAATATTTAAAAACAGGCTTAAAGAGAGACATACCTTCATGAGATGTAATGACCAAGATAAACATGAGATAAAAAGTTAGAAAACACGAGTCATAAAACATGGTCAATGCATATAGTCATTAGCTTAAACATATATGGGATACTTCATTGAAGTAACTTTAGTTCATCATAACTTGCTTGTGGGAAGTAGCCTTAACCAACATATAAGACCATGAGAGCTATCATCATGGAATTCATTGTCTCCCATACCGAAAATAGTTGTCCTACTTTCCATGGTAAGGACTATGAACTTCTAGCTTACATGGATCCACTAGCTAATGTCTATCTAGACAATCCTATGTTGGCACATAGTTTATGTGACATGGGAAATCACCACTTTTCCATTCGGTACTAAGCTTAAATTCAACGGAATAGTTTTTATTCATATTTATCTTAGCTCTTAAAGGAATATGGGCAATCGCCTCTTGTCCTTGCATCATGTGACATGGGTAATCGCCTGTTGTCTTTCAATTAGAGAGCATGGGTAATCGCCTCTTGCCTCAACATTAGAATAACTCTTTAAACATTGGTTCATTTTAGGTGAGAAAACCTTTCAACGCTAAGAACCCTTATCATGTGAGAAAACCTTTCACAAATCATACTTTCATGTGTATATGAGAAATCCTTTCAACAACACAACCATAGAAACATCACTAATACTTCACTTTCAAAGCGTCCTTCAAACATTTACATAAATTTTATAAGAATATGCTTGATTTCATAAAACTCTTCTTTCATAATCCAAAACCCACAACATATGATCATAACTTGGAAAACATGGGAATTACATGGGTTCATGGGGGATCATCATAAAATCATGAGATTAACTCAATTCATGCATAAAATATCATAATTTAATCAATAATTAAGAGAACCCACATTGTATAAAAAACCCTAACTCAATGGGAATTCTAACTTTCAAAATTGGAGAAGTTGGGAACTTCGAGGAAAGGCTTCCATGGATGAAAACTATCATACCTCAATGCAAGTTACTTAACTTCAATGGAAGAATTTGATACTTGACTTGAAACCCTAGGTTGAACCCTTCTTCTTCAAGCTTTCTAGAGACAAAAATATTTTGAGAGGAAGACT
The DNA here is from genome assembly GCA_036553675.1 of Solanum okadae. NCBI lineage: Eukaryota > Viridiplantae > Streptophyta > Magnoliopsida > Solanales > Solanaceae > Solanum > Solanum okadae. The sequence goes on from CM071683.1 coordinate 13,372,298, forward strand.
TGTTCTTCTTTTGTAATTTTGAGAGAATGATTTTAATTGAGTAAATTTTGGGGTTAAAACATTTATATAGGGGTTTTGGTGAAGGGTAAAAAACATAGTATTAGGATAGAATAATTAGGAAAAGACCCAAAAGCCCTTAATGAAATAACTACCGACACTAACGACGGTGATGACCTACGGACTGTGGTTCAATCGATGGCCCGTCCTGTTAGTCCATCATTTGGCATTAGAAACTAAAATTTTGAGGCCTTAATCAACGGACCTCGTCCACGAACCATGGGTCCAACAAGGTTCGTTGATCCTTGCAGTGGATCTGGACCTTTTTTTTGGGAAACCTATCAGGCCAACCATGGACACCACCTACGGTCCATGGGTCATTCTACGGTCCATGGATCTTCCCCTAGGAACTATCACTAGATTTCTGAAAACTGATATTTTCTTGTCCTTTCAAATATGAGGTATTACAATAGGGTATTTGGGGTGGTCCGAGGAGACAAGTCAGATGGTAGGAGTGATGGTCAAGGTAGAGGCAGAAATGACAATTTCTATGCAGCTCAAGCGAGGGTGGAGGTTGAGGTATCAGATAATGTGATCATATGATACAATTCTATTTTGCCATAAGCCCGCCTCAACTTTATTTGACCCTCCTTCTACATATTCTTATGTGTCTGTGTATAATGCTTCTTGTATGGGTATTAATTATGAGCCTATGGCTGCACCATTTCACTTGTCACCCCTGTGGGTGAGTCTTTAGTGGTGGATCAGGTGTTTTGATCCTACGTAGTTACTATCCAGCGGCCTAACACCTGGGATGACCTTATATTGTTAAATATGCTTGATTTTTGATGTGATTCTAGGCATTGACTGGTTATCTCCCTACCGTGCAGTTTTAGATTGTTTCTTAGTCAATGTTACCGTAGCCATGCATGGTGTTCTGTTGGTAGTATGGTAGGGCTCAATTAGTAGCACACCGGTTGGTGTTATATCATTGTTCAGGCTCAGAGGCTACTGTATAACGGGTGTTTGTCTTATTTGGCCTATGTACGTGATGTGAGAAGAGAGGTCCCTTCAGTTTAGTCCATCTTACCCACAGAGTGTGATATTGACTTTCCAATCAAGCTTGAGATGGGTAATCAACCTATTTTTATTCTACCATATCGGATAGACCTTACACAACTTAGCGAGCTTATTGTTCAGCTTCAAGACCTCTTGGATAAGGGGTTCATAAGGCCTAGTGTGTCTCCTTGGGTGCTCTTATTCTATTTATGAAGAAGAAGGATGGTTCGATGCACATGTGTATTGATTATATGTACTTTAATATGGTGACATCAAAGAACCGTTACACCATTCCTAGGATTGATGATCTATTCAAATAGCTTTAGTGCGCCATAGTGTTTTTAGAGATTGATTTGAGGTCTGGTTACAATCTGCTGAGGATTAGGGCAATGGACATCCCTATAATCACATTTAGGACTCGATATGCTAATTATGAGTTCCTAGTGATGTCTTTTGGGTTGAGGAATGCCCTTGCCACCTTCATGGATAGGATGACGCATGTGTTCAGGCCCTACCTTGATTTGTTCATCATTATGTTCATAGATAATATTCTGGTGTACTTGCGAAGCGGGAGTGATCCTGAGCAACATTTGATGATTGTGCTCCAGACTTTGAGAGATCAATGGGTTTATGCAAAGTTATCAAAGCACGAGTTTTGTCTTAACTCTGTAGCATTCTTGGGGCACATGGTCTCCAAGGATGGCATCATGGTAGATCCGACAAATATTTAGGCTATTCTTGATTGGGCTAGGCCTACTTTAGTTACTGACATTAAGAGCTTTATCAGTTTAGGAGGCTACAATAGTTGGTTTGTTGTGGGATTGTACTCTATTGCAACACCTTTGACCTGGTTGACCCGCCTTGACGTTCCTTTCGAGTGGTTTAAGGAGTGTAAGTTGAGATTTTTGAAGCTTAATGAGTTGCTGACTATTGCTCCTATATTGACGCTTCAAGTTGGGAGTGAGGGCTTCCCTATCTATTGTGGCACACCTAGAGTTGGTTTGGGTTATTTTTTGATGTAGCGGGGTCGTGGTATCACTTATGCACCAGGTGGTTTGGGCTACATGAGCACAACTACCCCACTCATGACTTGGAGTTGAAAGCGATATTTTTCACGTTTAAGATGTGGACGCACTACCTATATGGGGTTCGTTGTGAGATCTACACTGATTATAGGAGTCCTTAGAACATCATGAGCTCGTATATCTTAATTCGAGGTAGCATAATTGAATTAAGCTTCAGAAGGACTATGGCCTCTCTATTCTCAACCATTCGAGAAATGAGAATGTGATGGTAGATGCCTTGAGTCAGAAGGCAGTGAGCATGGGAATTCTAGCCTTCTTATCTATTGTTGAGTGACCTTTAGCTTTAGATATTCAATCCTTAGCTAACCAGATGACGTGGTTGGATATTTCAAATTGTAGGTGTGTTCTTGCCTATGTGGGAGTTCAGTTCTCTCTTCTTGATCAGATTTATAGCTGTCAATTTGAGGAAGAGGCCTTGGTGGCACTTTGAGATCGAGTGTTACGGGTGATACTGGTTTGGTTACCTTAGACTCAGATGAGGTTTAGAGATTTCTAGGTCATATTCGTGTCCTGGTAGTTTGGGGTTTGATTCAGTTTATACTTTGAGATGTCCATGATTCAAGATATTTTATTCATCCGGGCACTAGAAGATGTATCGTGACTTGAGGCAACATTACTATGGGCTGGCATGAGGAGAGATATTGTAGACTATGTGTCCCATTGCCTGAGTTGTCAATTGGTGAAGGCCGAGCATTTGAGACCTGTTGGTGAGTTCCAGAGATAAGCCATTTCGGATTGGAAGTGGTATCACATTACTATCGACTTTGTGGTGGGTTGGCCTTGGACTTCTAGAGGTATTGACACCATTTGGGTCATTGTTGATCGAATGACCAAATCATCAGACTTCCTCCCTGTTAAGTCTTCATTTAGAGCTGAAAGGTTAGACCGTATCTACATTCTTGAGCTGGTTCGTCTTCATGGTGTTCCTGTCTCCATTATATCATATCGGGGTGCTCAATTCACTTCTAGCTTTTGGAGGGCTTTCTAGGATGATTTGGGCATTCCTGTACAAATCCCATATGATTTATGACTTGCTGGGACTGACAGTTTGGTCACCTGGTTGTTCGTTTGGTTTTTATGCGAGTTTTAGTGTTTTGGGAGCTTTTGAACCTTGAAAGGTCATTTTAAATTAGGAGTTCAAGAAGATGACCTTAGAATCCAATTCTAGCAATTTCATCAGCTCCAAAAGGATCACTTTAGGCTAGTAGCATAATCAACATGACTCACGAGGTCTACAGTGTGAGTTTGTGCGGTTATGCATTTTAACATTCAAGTTGAAGCCTATGTTTGACTTTGGTCAACATTTAGAGTAAATGAGCTCAAATGAGAATTCGGTTAGTGCGGTTGGCTCCTGAATGTTGATTTTGGTCTAGAACTACCCTTAGTTTAGGTGGTGATGCTTCCAGGCTAATTTCGAAGCCCTTTGTGGAATTTGGTTTCAGATGGAAATTGTGTGGAACACACCTTTCATCGAAATGACCTCAGATGGGAATTTCAATTGTTTTGTTGAGTCTTGAATTCCTTTTTTGATGGGATAACATATCTCGTTTGCGCACATGGGGTTCCAAACGAGTTCCGGGCACCCCATTGAAATTTTGGGGCCTTAATCCTTTTGTGGTCAACTGAGGCACTCCCTCGTTCCCGCGCCCATTGCCGCATTCACGGACGGTAGGATGCTTGCATGCACGTTCGAGTATGGGTGCCGCGTTCACAAATGGCAGCTGGCACGCACGTTGATAAATGCTTAACTACACCTCATCCAATACTAGGTGTAGACAATCATAATCTAGTATTAAACCCAACGAAGAGTTGAGGTCGAACCCACAAGGAGCGGTACAAGTTCAAATTCAGTTACGAAGTTATAAACGTGGTCTAATCGGCTATAGGAATAAAAATTATCAAAAAATATTTAGATAAATCAACAGGGTTGATAACGATTGTCAGATGGGGGGATTGGTTTGTCAATTAGCAACTAAAATAATTACTGAAATAGGGGAAACAACAAGTAGAAATGAATTCTCGGGGATGTGATCAATTATAGGTTAATTTTGCTATATGGGTAATTGTAATTTAATAACAATTTCTAAATCTTAGTGGGTAGAATAGCTAAAGATGCAATAGCTTTCTCTCGAAAAACTATTGCGATTCAAGCGAGTTATCTTGAACCTCGACAAGATTAACACTATAAATAGTCCAGTACCTTAATTTATCTACTCTCTCGAGCTAGATATGTAGAATCGAGTTTAGAGTTCACTCTCTCGATCTTAACCCACAACAACCCAATAACTACAATCATCAATTAAAAACCTTAGTTCTAAACCTCTTTCTCAAGCAAACCCAGAACACTAAGATAGAATTGCATTTGCAACTACAACTCATACATTAATACACAACTATCGATTAAACCCACTTCAATTAAGCATTTAAATCAGTAAACACAATACCCATAAGCTAATTTAAACAAATAATCACATGATCACACCCCAAGAATTATGGTTTTATCCACACATCAGAAAAAAGGGAAAAACAATTACCAATTATGCTAGCCATGAACTAGGTAATGGTTCCCAAATCTGTAGGGAGATTGCTACTAGAAACCCAGACTATTAACATGGAGGTTTCCATCTCATGAGATAACTATATTGGGAACCTGGACTACTAGCGTGAAGGAACCCATCTCATACTCATATCCACTCAGTGCTAAGCATAATTCCCTTTAAATTAATATTAAGTCTTTACTTAAGTTAATGTTCATGAAAGAGTGCACTAGGCACTCAAACCAACATAGCATCATAATAGCTCATAGATTCATTCAGTGAGAATGTCCTTTCAACCTTATAATCATCAACATGTGAGTAAACCTTTCACATCATATTCATAATGTGTTCATGAGAATAGCCTTTCATTCAACACAACAAAACTATCGTAGTCATAGACATTTCATACATAGTCATGTGTAAGGCTATATGGAGAATGATCTTGCAATAATACAACAATTACACAATAGTCATAGGGTCTTCAATATCTAAGTGAATCCAAGCTCATACATAATCATCATCAACATGTACAAACCCACATACTTTGTCTTTCAATGCTATGAATCAAACTCAATCCAAACTTCTAGAATTACTACATTAGATAGGGGAATATAATGATTCAATAACACAATCAATATAAACATAAACAATTGGCATGCTTCTATACTCAATCAACCTACATCATGAATTTACAATTTAACCTTATGGGGGATTTCATGGGTTCTTGGGGAGATTTTATCATAAATCATCAATTACTCATCAATTCAATCATAAACACCATAATCAACCATAAAAAAAAATTGAAAATGTTTTGAAAGAGAACCCATGACTTAGACTGAAACCCTAGATTTTAGGGAAATTGGAAGCTTTGAAATCAAGTTTTGAAGGGACTCTATGGGTGGAAGCTACCCATAGATGAAAAGCCACCATACCTTGATTGAGAATCTTCAAGAAATTTAGGGAAGAAACCTTGAATTTGCCAAACCCTAGCTCCAATTCCACCTTTCTTCTTCTTTGAGTTTTAGAGAGAGAAATATTGTGAGGAAGATGAAGTTCTTGGGTTTATTTTTGATTCTATAAGAGTGACTTAATTGGGGGAATTTGAGTCTAAAAATCTTATATACTTACTAGGAAAAGAATAAAATAATGTGGGTTCAATTTTGGAAGAAAACTAGAGACCATTTAAGTTTCAACCTAATTTTTTCCCATCCTTCACGACTTGGCTCGCCTAATGGACCCCTTGGCTTGCCAAGGGCACTAGGCGACATGCCTAATGGACCCTTGGCTCGCCTAATATTACAGAATACTCCCTCAAGGAGCATTTCCCATGGGTGATGTGGGGGTCCTTTGGGCGATGCGTCAAGTGGGTTGGCGAGCCCCGACCTAGCTCGCCTAAAATTCCAGTAGCTAGGTCAAGGGGGGCTGCCCACTAGGCAAAGGAGGGTCCTTTTGGCTGATCGCCAAATGGCTGGGGCGATGGTGCTGCCTCATCACCGAGTGGTCCACTACAAAAATTGTTTTCCTTCATTTCTCTTAAGTGATTTATGCCCTTCCTCTTTCTCTAGACTCTTACCCAATTCATTTTATCTCTAGTAAAGTCTACACATTTCTGAAGTTTTACATTATCTCCCCCTTGGGAATATTCGTCCTTGAATGGCGATCTAGACACCCTACGGAATCAAGACTCAAGACTAGTGATGTTTGCGTAATCAAGACACAACTTCCAATGCAAGTGTCTACGATCGTACAATAGTAAAGTAACCCAACCAAGGGTTGGGGTCGAGTCCCAAGGGAGTGGGCTTGAGAATTAGTAGAAACATAAAATTTAGTTCTAATTAGTCATAGCTAAAGACATTATAGAATGGAAGCATGTTAAATCTAAGGGGTGACGCAAGCATCAATTAACAATTAGGGGTTTTGTCACAAGTAAGTAAATATAACAAAAATGCAAAAAGTACTAATCTAGGAGATGGGGTTCTTAGGATGTGATAGGAATACGAGAAAAATTAAACTATTGGGTACATGCTTTTGACAATAAATCTGTTGAATATTTGTGACTAGGCTAGACTATAGAGGGGATAAATTCTCTCTCGAGCAACTTACCCCGAATCAAATGGGTTCCTCTCGGACACCCACTTGCCGCATGAAGAACAGCCTCCGCCTTAGCCCACTCAATCTCTCGAGCTGAGTGTGTGGGAATGAGACTAGGGTTCACTCTTTCAAGCTGAACCTCATGTTGACCTTATCCCACCAGCCATCAATTTAGTAGTCTTAGTTTTACGACCTCTCTCTCGAGCAAGCCAAAAACACAAAGGTGAAATCATATCTGTAACTACAATTTCATTAAGTTCCACCACAACTACTAAACGAAATCACATCTAAACAACAAATAAATAATCAACAAGCAAGACTCAACAAATAATCTAACCCATATTCACAAAATCATACCCCAAGAATTGGGGTTTTAGCTAGACATGTAAAAGAGATAGAAATTTATTTCAAAATGAGTTTGCATTCAAATGAGTATGAAGATTTAAGTCTCAAAACAAGCCAAGATTGAAGAATTCACAAGACCCAAGTCTAATTTCTTAGAGTTGAAACCCTTTGAACCTTCAAGTTCTTCAAAATCCTCTCCAAACTTAGAACTTAAAAGTCTATATTAGAAAATTTGATATTAAAACTAAATAATAAAAATCTGATACTAAACCACAACTCTTCAACGAGTATTTATAGTTTTCAAAAATCTGTGTTACAGCGGATCATTCGGCGTTGTTAGTCGAGATCACCGATCAACTTGATGATACGCCCTTTGGTAGGTTTCATCGCCGTCTTGCTCTATCTTCAGCATCGTCGTGTTTGGATCATTGGGCGACATATTACAGCTTCGTGGAACTGCTCGGTGATACGCTGACTGCTCCTTTTCACCGTTGATTTGATCTTTTCCTTCAGGGCTCAGCTCACTAGAACAAAAGGCGAAGATGGGACCTGTTGGCCACGCCGAATGGGTTCGGCGATTCTCAAGTCTTCATTTCTTCGATCTTTCAACTACTTTTGTTCCTTTTTGCTAAGTAGTGTCCATGCTTTCCCTTAAATTTCAAATACCTGAAACTTAAGGGTATTCATCAGATATTAAGACAAACTATGCATTTGAGGACACTAATTCTATCAAAATATAGCCCTAAATGAGTCCAATTTGTGGACTCATCAACATCCCCAACTTAAACTTTTGCTTGTCCTCAAGCAAACTCAAGTTCAGCCGTTCAAAAAGGGTGTCTCGAACAGTGCTACACAAGACTCAATTAGGAAGGCACACAACAAGACTCAATTTACTTATGCAAAGTTCAAATGTTCACTCAAAGATTCAAGTTGTGACTCACCAATATCAAAGAACCTCATGCTCACAGTACTTGCTTCAAATGCAAGTTCAAGCTCAACCAAAGTGTTCAAATGCCCTCACACAATGAATGATTCCATATTCACACAATAGTTCACAGTTTAAAGCTTCAGAATCAGATGCAACACTCACTCTCACAAAGAAGAATATAATGCATAATTTCACCCATAAGTTTGACCGTATTTTTCAATCAACATTTGTTTCAGCTCACTCAAGATAAAAAAGGCCTTTTCAAGGCTTGTAATGGGGCTGAGTGCAAAGGTATGGTCATTTAGGCTCAGTGACTTTCATCCTCATGAAATGTGGTGCTCACAACACTTCCTTTCATTTTCCTTCATCATTTTCTTTAGTGCTCATAAGTCATCCTATTATTTACTTTCGATGGATTGTTTGGGAACCCCGTTTCTTTTGTACTTTATTCCACAACTTTCTTTTTCATTCTTTTTTTTTCTCTCTTTTTTTTATATGGAGGGGTTCCATTTTTCTTCAAAACCATGGGTAAGAGGAGACTTTTCTTGCACTTCTTAATTTGCCTTTTCTTTTCACCACACCCCAACTTAGGCTTTTGGCCTAAGTGGGCTATTTAACTAACCACAACTTCATGAGGATTATGGGTAATGGATAAAGAAAGGTTATGATTTCATCAAGTTTCTTCCAAAGAAAGGTAAGGCTCAAGGGGTGTTCAAAAACGGTTCACACACTCGCAAGGTAGGTCACAAAAGAGGTATATGTCAAGTTGGCTCACAGTCTTAGAAGTTGCCTAAGATCATATCAAGAGATAGCATCACTTAGTTGACCGGACCAACGGGGAAAATTCTAGGATCTATCATGCATGGTTTAAAGTAAGCTCATCACACTAGGCATTGACACTACAGTCAAACAAGACTCCACACTTTCGCTAGTGTGCAATGATCATCACAAAAGACTCAATTCGATACAAGGCTAGTCATAACGATATGCAAAGAGTTCACATATTGTCTATGCAACTTCATTTGGCCTCATCGTAGCCGCGCATTCATGTTTGTTCGATTGAGAGCACTATTCAAGTCATCAATATTGAGCGGAATCGAGACTTAAATTTTGCAAAATAACAACCACATTCAACACATGAGAGGTGGCAAAAATTTTTGGACGGGTCAAAATCATTTTTTAATTTAAAATAAAATGAACCACAAACTCAAACATCCACAAAAAGTAGTGTAAACTCAATTTAAGCACAAAACAGAAATATAAACAAAAACTAATATGCACAAAGGTGGGCCTCACCCCACCACAAACAAAAATCATTTGTCCTCAAATGCGAACGAAAATATCCGAAAGTAAAACAAAGTAAGACATAGAGGGAGGTAAAGAGGGGATCCTATCTACGCAGTTGCTCCATCTCTCTGGGCATCAGTGCCCGGTGCATAGGTCTGGACTCGGGCCTCTGTACCCGGTTTACCTCAGAAGGACCAGCAGTACCAGATCCACTAGGAGCTACTATGGATGTATCTGTCAAAGAAGCCTGCACAACAACATCTACCATGGCCTCCTCTGTCTCAATAAGGCCCTCATATCCTTGCCTTTATCTCTTGGTGGAGCTTCTTATCTCCCCTTCTTTGGAGGATTTGATCCCCCTTCATTTATAGTGATACCATGTACTCTTTTCCAGGGTGGCATGACAATATTGGTCTTTACCATATCTTCAGGATACTCAGACTTCTCCCTGCTAGACTCAACAACATACAAGCACAACCCCACAAGATTTAACCGATTTTAAGGCACAAAAATATGGGATTTTAACAATATAAACACTACGGGCAAGATTTTCACAAGCATAAGCAAAACCAATTAAGATTAGAGAGGCCCAACACACATCACTAAGATAAAATCATTGCTAATGAGTAAAAAATTGCTAAAAATAAATTCGGGGTTCAGAAAACCAACCTTAGATGCCGATTAAAATACTTTTGAAATGCTAGGCGGCAATGTAATCCACTCCGAACACAAATCAATGACTAAAATACTTTAAAATTGCAACAATATAGAAACAAAGGTACGGGTGTGAGTTTGTGATGATTGAAAGTGAGGGAAAGTGAAGAGTTTGAAAGTTTAAACCTTTGGCCTTTTAAGAAATCATCCAGTTCTCGCCCATTCGGTGACATTAATCATGCTCGCCGATCCACTCGGAAACACGCCGAGTAGACACTTACCTTGTCGAGTTTTACAGGACCTCCAGTTAAAGTGGGGGTCCAAATAGTGGATTAAATCGGGGTCGCTGACCTGATCGGTGACTCGCCAATTTACTCCCCGGTTCGCCGAATTTTACAGACTCCACTTTCAAATTGTCTTGATTCCAACGACGGTCTGGGTTGGGGTCGCCGACCTCTTCGGCGATGTGCCGACTGGACCTTTTGCTCGCCAATCTGCATATTTCAACAACTTTCCCACTTTGACCTACATAAACAACACACCATTATTTCTTCAAGCAAAAATAAAGCGATAAGGGGTCTTGGGTTGCTTCCCAAGCAGCGTATTAGTTAACGTCGTAGCACGATGAAAGTCCCCACTTAAGTTCCATTATTGGGGTTTGCCTCACTTTCGTAAGGCAACCCCTCTTCCGACTTTGGGCAGAGATATTCCAAAAGCATCTTATCTGGAATTTCATGAGTCGGGCTCTGCTGCAAGAGAGCCTTAAACCTTTGCCACAACTCATAAACTGACTCACCCTCCAATTTATTGAAGATTATGATGTTATCCCTTAACATCACCATTTTTAGAGGAGGGTAGTCCATTGGGTCACCATTGCTAGCAGATATACTCAATTTTTCTGTTCAAAATAGCAACACAAAAACCAAAACTAAAAATTAAGTAAGTAAACTACGACTAACAAATGAAAAATTTGACTCTACTAAAAACTCTCAAGTAACACCACTCCCTGGCAGCGGCGCCATTTTGATGTTTGCATAATCAAGACACAACTTCCAATGGAAGTGTCTACGATCGTACAATAGTAAAGTAACCCAACCAAGGGTTGGGGTCGAGTCCCAAGGGAGTGGGCTTGAGAATTAGTAGAAAAATAAAATTTAGTTCTAATTAGTCATAGCTAAAGACATTATCAAATAGAAACATGTTAAATCTAAGGGGTGATGCAAGCGTCAATTAACAATTGTGGGTTTTGTCACAAGTAAGTAAAAACAACAAAAATGCAAAAAGTACTAATCAAGGAGATGGGGTTCTTGGGATGTGATAGAAATACGGGAAAAACTAAACTATTTGGTACATGCTTTTGACAATAAATCTGTTGAATATTTGTGATTAGTCTAGACTATAGAGGGGATAAATTCTCTCTCGAGCAACTTACCCCAAATAAAATGGGTTCCTCTCGGACACCCACTTGCCGCATGAAGCACAACTTCTGCCTTAGCCCACTCACTCTCTCGAGCTGAGTGTGTGGGAATGAGACTAGGGTTCACTCTCTCGAGCTGAACCTCATGTCGACCCAATCCTATCGGCCATCAATTTAGTAGTCTTAGTTTTACGACCTCTCTCTCGAGCAAGCTGAAAACACAAAGGTGAAATCGTATTTACAACTATAATTTCATTAAGTTCCACCACAACGACTAAACAAAATCACATCTAAACAACAAATAAATCATCAACAAGCAAGACCCAACAGATAATCTAACCCATATTCACAAAATCATACCCCAAGAATTGGGGTTTTAGCTAGACATGTAAAAGAGATATAAATTTATACCAAAATGAATTTGCATTCAAATGGGTATGAAGATTTAAGTCTCAAAACAAGCCACGATTGAAGAATCCACAAGACCCAAGTCCAATTTCTTAGAGTTGAAACCCTTTGAACCTTCAAGTTCTTCAAAATCCAAACTTAGAACTTAAAAGTCTATATTAGAAAATTTGATATTAAAACTAAATAATAAAAATCTGATACTAAACTACAACTTTTCAACGAGTATTTATAGTTTTCAAAAATCTATGTTACATCGGATCATAAGGCGTTGTTAGTCAGGATCGCCGATCAACTCGGTGATACGCCCTTTGGTAGGTTTCATCGCCGTCTTGCTCTATCCTTCAGCATCGTCGTGTTTGGATCATTGGGCGACATAGTACAGCTTCGCGGAACTGCTCGGCGATACGTCGACTGCTCCTTTTCACCGCCGATTTGATCCTTTCCTTCAGGGCTCAGGTCACTAGAACAAAAGGTCTGGATAGGACCTGTTGGCGACACACTGAATGGGTTCGGCGATTCTCCGGTCTTCATTTCTTCGATCTTTCAGCTACTTTTATTCCTTTTTGCTAAGTAGTGTGCATCCTTTTCCTCAAACTTCAAATACCTGAAACTTAAGGGTTTTCATCAGATATTGAGACAAAATATGCATTTGAGGACACTAATTCTATCCAAATATAACCTTAAATGAGTCCAATTTGTAGACTCATCAACTAGCAGCCCATCATGCATGCAATATAAAAAATAAAGCCAAAGGCAAAGGAGGAAACATCGACTCCGTCTCTAAACATAAACATTGCAACACAAGGAAGTGGGAGCTACATCCACAACCCATTATGCACAAAACTCATCATTTTACATAGCCATAGGAGGAACTACCTTCTCCAACTCAAAGAAAACTCAACACAACATAATGGAGCCAATGTGCCATTTCGTCAAAAGCATAACTAAGCATGTTCATAAAATCATCTCATGAAGTCAATTATGCAATCATACTAAAATGCAAATCAACATGAGGGACATATAAATCATGAAAACTCAATTTATGCTAACATATGAATTCTCACAAGAACATGAATATCATAAGAAAAAACCATGAAGGACACATATAGCACACATGACTCATAAAACACCAAACTCAAGAGAACTACTTACCTCAAGGTTGGATAGGAGTAGAAGGAAAAATATGAGAATAGCGGAACTTCATATCGGCCTCGGCCTCCCATGTAGCACCCTCAACTAAGTGATTCCTCCATAACACCTTTACGAAAGCTACTTCCTTATTTCTCAACCTCTTAACTTGCCGGTATAAAATCTCTACCGGAACATCTTCATAAGAAAGATTCTCATCAACTCCCAAACCTTCTAAAGGAATGATGGATACCGGATCACCAATACACTTCTTAAGCATAGAAACATAAAATATCAGGTGAACCGGAGCCAATTCATTTGGCAGGTCTAACTCATAGGCAACTTTCCCCACACGTCCTACATACCAGGGACTAAGTTTCCCTTTCTTGCCAAACCTCATCACACCTTTCATAGGTGAGATTTTCAAGTAGACCCAATCATTCACTTCAAATTCTAGATCCCTTCTTCTAACATCGGCATACAACTTTTGCCCACTTTGAGCCGTCTTCAACCTTTCTCTAATGAGTCAAACTTTTTCAATGGAATCATAAACTAGTTCGGGACCAATTAGAGCAATTTCACCTACTTCAAACCAACCAACCGGAGATCTACATCTCCTACCATACAATGCTTCAAAAGGAGCCATGTCAATACTTAAATGGTAACTATTATTGTAGGCAAACTCTATCAATGGTAGATGGTCATCCCAATTACACTTGAAGTCTATAACAGACACCCTCAACATGACTTCTAAGGTTTGAATGGTACGTTCCGCTTAACCATCTGTTTGAGGGTGGAAAGCGGTGCTAAGCTTCACCCTAGTACCAAGCCCTTTTTGGAATGCCTTCCAAAAGTGTGAAGTAAATTGAGTATCCCGATTTGAAATAATAGATAAAGAAACTACATAACTTCACTATCTCCTTGATGTACAATTTGGCATAGTCTTCTGCTGAAAATGAAACCTGGACGGGAATAAAGTGGGCGAATTTTGTCATTCAATCCACAATGACCCAAATAGAATCATGTTGCCTTCGGGTACGAGGCAAGCCCACTACAAAGTCCATGTTCACATCCTCCCACTTCCAAGTGGGGATATCTATATCTTGAGACAAACCTCCGGGTTTTTGATGTTCGGCCTTAACTTGTTGGCAATTCGGACATTTGGCTACAAAACCCGTTGTATCCTTCTTCATACCATTCCACCAATAGACTTCACATAGATCACGGTACATCTTGGTGGCTCCCGGATAAATAGAATACCGCGAACCATGAGCATCTTCTAGAATTTTCTCTCTCAAGCCATCGATATCCAAAACAGATAACCGACATTGGTACCTAAGCACTCCATCTCCCTCTTGGGAGAAAACCTCAACGGATTTGTTGAGTACCGATTCTTTCAACTATATTAACATGGATCAAGGTCTTGCTTGGACACTGATACGCTCAAGTTACACCTCCCTAAAGAAGCATAAGCGATCGTTATCAAGTAAAGAACCCAACTTGTGGGTTGGGGTCGATCCCACGAGAAAAATGGTTTAGACTTAACTTTAACCAACAATTACATTCGTTTAGTCAAATTACTTCCAGAAACAAGTAATTAAAGGGGAGGGGGGGGGTTGTGGAACAAATTGTAAGAATTCAGTAAGTAATAGTAAACAAAAGTCAATTTGGGTTTTTATCAAGAAGAGAATATTAACTAGGGTATACGTGTTCCCCACAAGCTCATAACACAGTAATACTAGTAATAGCAATCCTTTCCTAGTGTACTACATGCAAAGTATTAAGTTAGGTATCTCTAAATCCTTGGTCTGGCATCTAGAGAATTTCACCCCGCATCTTGGTCCGGCTACGTGTGTATAACTTACTAACCCTTACCTTTACCTCATATTAGACATCACATCGATGTTTGGCTTAGTTATTACTTTGCACCAATCGATACTAGTCTATTAGATAGTATCACACTAAATCTATGTTGATAATTCTTTTCTTGTTGATTACTTTCTTGGTCCGGCAAGCAGCAACAAGGCGAGTTCCAACGCGTGCACTTGTTAAAAAGACTTCTAAACGAAAGAATTATCAATGCATGCAACATAACTATTCAAGAATTGCTTAGTTACTATTCATACGTGTGTATAACTTACTAACCCTTACCTTTACCTCATATTAGACATCACATCGATGTTTGGCTTAGTTATTACTTTGCACCAATTGATACTAGTCTATTAGATAGTATCACACTAAATCTATTTGATAATTCTTTTCTTGTTGATTACTTTATTGGTCCGAAAAGTAGCAACAAGGCGAGTTCCAACGCGTGCACTCGTTAAAAAGACTTCTAAACGAAAGAATTATCCATGCATGCAACAACACTATTCAAGAATTGCTTAGTTACTATTCATACTTTGTTAATCACTCATGGTTCCCACAACCCTAGTTGTGGAGTTTAGTTACCCATAATCATATGAACACAATTCATTGTTTTAGATGAAAGAATTATGAACTTACGTAAGAAGAATAATAAACTCAGAAATTCAACTTGAATTGCAACTCCAAAATCTTCAAAACGATCTTAAGAAATTAATAATTGCTAAAGTTGCCAGTTAATCTCCCAAGTCAAGAACTAGAATAAAAGTAATAATCTCCAACCCGAAAAAACGAGGTTTACATGCCCTATTTATAGTAAACAAGTCCTAAATTAAAAGGGAAACAAAATAAGGAAAGTTTGTTCAGGCACGCGTCTTCATTCCACGAGACTGACTAACGGACCGTCAATGGATCTACGGTCCGTGAGTCCGTTCTGTCAGCCAGGACTTAGAAAATATTTTTAGCTTAAAAAATTAGCTTCTCTGAAGCAAACGACGGAGCTGCAGTATGGACCGTAGATCGATCTACGGTTCGTCAATCCCTCTCTGTCGCTCCATTCTTAGAATATTCAAAAATCAGGTATTAGAACCCTTTCAGTATCAATCTATGGATCAATGGCCACCGTGGTTCCACACTTGGTTAGATTTCCCTAATTTTCCTTCCATGCCTTGCCTGCTGATCTACAACCACCATCTACGGAGCATCAATGGACCTACGGTCCGTAGATCACCTCCGTAGATGCCCTTTCTGCATTTCTTTCAGCTGTCTCTGTACTTCCGCGCCTGAACATCTTTCTTGAAAATATGATAAGAACACATAAAAACCAATACAAAAAGGCCCTAGATACACACAATTTGTAAGTGAAATGTATTAGAAATACCGTAAACTCACGGTTTATCAACACCTCAACTTAAATTCATTGTTTGTCCTCAAGCGACGCACTAAGACTCTAAACAACACTTGTATAGAAACAAGCATTTCAAGCACAAGCAATCACATGGCTCTCTATCCCACTCACTTTCCGGGTGCAAAATTTGTTCTCTTAGACTCGACAAGCTAGTTCATGCGGATCAAACCATGACAACGATCGACCAACCAACACATAACATACACTGTTTCACTATCACCAAAGTACCAACTTTCCGACAATGTAACTAGTGCCCTTACTTTAAACGAAATCCCTTTTCTTTCACAGAATGACTATGAATTTTGAGTACAAGGATTCATTCAACACTCTCACTCAGAAATAACTTCAAGTACAGTTAGTGCTCAGTACCATAGGCTTGCCCTTATTTTCACTGCTTAGACTCTCCAAACTAGACTCTAGGATCACTATAGGACTTTCTTGGCTTGTAATGTAGGCTCAAGGTCAGGTGTGGTACATTTGGGTACTTCTTAGTGACTTTCTGCCCTCCCTGACATTACATTACGCTTTCAACCTCTTTTTTGACATCCTACTGTTTTACCTTCTTTTCCTTGATTTTCTTCAACCATGAATGTGACTTTAGACTTTGTAGCTCTTTATATATATATTTTTTTTCTTTCAACTTTTTCTTGCATTTTATTCTTTTCTTTTATCTTTCAACTAGTCACATCCTTTCCTTTTTTTTTCAACATCAAACTCTTTTCATACCCATTTTTCTTTCGGTTTCCTCTTTCATAGCCACCCTCAACCTATGGATTTTCTATTGGTTGAGGTGCACAATACCCGATGTCGGGTCAGGGCCAAGATTGAAGTTACTTTTACATTAGCCACCCTCAACTTAGGCTTTTGGCCTAAGTCGAGGAGCACATGTCCAAGGAGGGATCGGGGCCAACATAATCGATTATGGGAAGGTGGGTTCGGGGTTTAGAAAGAAATGGTCTACTTTTAGGCTCAAAGCATTTGGATCAAAGGGAACATTTATTTCATTTGGTTGGATCCTTCTTTTAGGCAGTTTGTGGACTTATTAGAACAAGGGTCTATGATCACTTCCTAGCCTCTAGAGTGAATTGTCTTAGCAGGACTTACCGGGCAAGTTCTAGTTTTGCACAAAAATTGTTTGAACAATCAACTATTCTCACACACTCTTGGCACATAGTTTCATTATCAGATGATCAGATTACCCAGTTCAAGTTTCAGCTTAAGTCATGCCATCACGTCGATTCATTATCATGTCATGCTCAGAGCCAACACATTCAACTTATCTTAGCCTACAAATTCTAGCACACATCACAAAATTTGGACGTGTATCACTTTACATAAGCCATCATGCTTCAGTCAGTTTCATGCTTCTACACATATGATCCTAATATATGTCGGTTCAACAGAAATTAAACAGAGTCTTGAGGAAAAAGAACATAGGCAAGAAAATCCCAAAGAGAGGATTTATGAGTTGGGTTACTCAGACTTCACCCTATCACTCACAATCCATTTACCCCACCCCAACAAAAATAGATGCGATTGTCCCCAATGCGTACAAAAGCAGTAAAATATAATGGATTGGGTGAAGCAAACCTGAGGCGCATTGTGCCAAAGAATCATCAACAAATGGGTGGGTCCAATTTCCCGGAGCCCGTTGGGACCATACTTGGGTCACCCTCAGTAGTGCCCACATCATCCATCATAGCACCCTCAGTAGTACTTTCGGTCACTCTAACCGCACCATCAGTGGTGCTCACAACGTCCCTCACGACAGGCGGGACCTCTACAACTGGGGCAGAACTGATGCCCCTGCAATACTCTCACGCACACTCTGTTGGCGCAACTCTTCATCTAAAATCGAAGCCTTCCTAGCCTCCTTCTCCTGCCTACGCTGTCTCTTTTGGGCTTTTTCCTCCTCAGTGCGACTAGAACGGTGCCTCTTACCTTTGGTATGTGTAGGCTCAGGCCCCTCCTCGGCGGTCCCACTGAATAAAACATATAGAACCGTATCATCAGCCAATGCAGTAGTGCAGCCTGAGGCTCAACTGTAGGGGTGGAAAGAATGGCATCAACGTCGGCCCGGAGACTAGCTTACTCGGACTGAAAGGATAGATCTATGGTCGGGGCTGGTCGCTCGAGGACTCTCAATTCAAAGCCATCGAGACGCTTATTAACAACCTGGATCTTTCGGTCTATCATGCCCTCCATCCTTTACTCTATTCTGGCCTCAGACTCGGCTATTGACTTTTGCATCCAAGGCTGGATGTGATGCAACAATGTGGCCATCTAAGCCTCTAATTTCTGTACTCTAGCCAACGGGACAACAACAACTCCTAATGGTGGTTTGGACCGGGATGTGCTAGGAACCCTACTAGCGGCCCGGGACGAGGAGGCCGGGATAGTATCAGTGTGATATGGTATAATGGGGTCAATGCCTTGTGCCTGCCCCACCGTGTCTGCAAGATCTGCTCCCAAGGGAGGTACCTCAACCTGGGGTTCTCTGCGAGGTGACGCCACATTTACCTCATCTCGAATGAGGCCTATATCCAAAGTCCCTGTAGGGTGGATCAACCTATCACAATGCCAGATTGGCACTCCAGAGTCCCTGCACAATTGGAAAATCAAACATTGAAAGAGGTAAGTAGTGGAGGTCTTGAATGCCCTTTCGTGAATCTCTGCCAGCAGCATGCGGGCAAAGTCAATCTCCAATCTTTCTATCAATGCTGCAACCATGACAACTTTGTCCCATGTGAGTTGGTTGTCAGCTTTTGTAGGCGACACCCTGTTACACACCAACAACCAGAAGAACTTGGCCACAAAATTTAATGTGGCCTTTCGGATACCCAACCGTGGTGTGGTGACCCACTCTGCACACTCGCCATCTGCAGCACTGTACTTAGCTAACCATAGTATAACAACCTCTCGCTGCTCAGCATTCCTCTGGAAAGCGCCGCTCCGCACGATGTCCCATCTGTAATAAAACTCCGCTATGTTTAGTGACCAAGAGTGACCCGTGGTAGGACCATATAGAAAGAGGCTGATGGTGGCATGTGATATGTCCATCGGAAAACCTCGGACCATAGTGGAAGTGAGAGGGTCCTGGGCTATGGGCTTTGACTGCTTGGAGATCGAACCACGGAGAGTGGCAGCATATGAGGCGTAGAACTCCCGTACAATCTCCTCACTATAAGTCCCTGGGTCTCGAGCCATCCAATCACACTTATGAAGGTTACAAGGCTGGTGGATGTCGGGGACAGTGTGCAAGCTCCCTGTGAGGACTCTGCGCTTCTCTGTAATAAGTCGGGCCATCTTCTCTTTGTCAATTTTCATCTTGGCATCCCGATAGAATTTCCATTGGCCCACAACACACCATCTGTTTTACTCGCCAGCCTCTGGAGTAGGGTCCTCATTCCTTGGTACGGGTACCGACTCTGAGCTAGTGGACTCATCAGATGAGGCTGCTTGTTTATTCTGGCCTGACCCTGTGGCTGACTTGGCATTGGACCCCGAAGCATGGGCAGGCTTGGACCCTAAAGCATGGCTAGACTCAGATCCCGAAGCATGGGCAGACTCGGAGCCAGTCTACCCCAGTAGCTGAACTGGAAGTAGCCCCAGTTGGTAACCCGATCAGTGTGTGCTCCTCATCAGACTGGGAGACAGTGACTACGTCGGGAATCACCTTCCGGGGGTTCCCCTGGTGGCTCGGGGTGCAGTGGGAAAAGTCCTTGTGTTGGGAGGAATGTATGCTAGATCTTTTTTTGTGTCCGTGTTCTCATCGATTAACCTGAAGTTAGGAGCAACAGATTTTGACTTACCCTGTTTTTAGTAGGTGACTAGCTTCTTGGGTGCCATCGTACCTGAGGAAGCGATATTAGTGCCAAAACTAACTATAAAGACACTCGAAATTTTTTTAGAACTAAAAGCGAACAGTAACAAAAACCCAAATTTTTTTTAGACAGTGGCTGTAGTGGTCATCCACAGAGGGGACCTACGGTCCGTAGACTGATCTACGGTCCGTGGATTAGAGGCCAACAATATTGGTTGCAGATGGAAACCACGAATGTACAGAACGGTCCGTAGATTGATCTACGGACCGTAGTCCACATCCATGGTTTCACGTAACTCTAGAGGAAAGAACCTATCAAGGAAGACCGACTTGAATAATTCCCAATCTACCAGACCCACTCCTACGGGTCTCTCACCCTTCCATTGCTCATACAATACTTAAGCCACATCCTTCAATTGGTAGGAGGCTAGCTCCGCCTTCACTTGTGGAGACACCCCCATAGCATCAAGCACCTTAAAGATCTCATCGATAATCCCTTGTGGGTCTTCCTCCACTTTGGAACCAAAGAACCTATGAGGGTTCATTCTTGTGAAATCCCTTATCCTTGAAGCGGTTGTACTTACATTGGGGTTCACATAAGGCCTAGCATCCCTATTGACTTGGGCCATCACGGCTTGGGTTAATACTTGGAGAGCTGACCTTATTTCCACATTTGGCATAGCCCGCGCATCAATAGGAGCTTAAGGAACTAGAGGCTCTTGAGGACCTTGGGGAGGAACTCCCCCATTCACAATCTCCTCTTCCATCCTTCTTGAGGTCGCCCTTCTTGTATTCATATCCTATAGACACAAGAGAAGGGTTAGGAAAAGGACTTCATAGAGTTAAAACTCTAAGGCACGACTAAAGAGTGATGAAAGAAGTGAAATTTCCTAAACATCTTATAGCCTCTTATTCATAAGTGTGGCGCGCTTCACACTAATGAACAAGACTCTACTAGATGTGGTTCATGAGACATCATCCTAGAATCATTCTAAACCTTGTGCTCTGATTACACAGTTTGTCACGACCCATGGGTAACCCCTAGATGTAACACAACGTACTTGACCCTGAAGGGATCTCATACAAGCCCTTAGCATAATCATAAACAGAAGTATTAGGAATGATGCAGAATTTAAAACTTTTACAACCAAAGTCTTTTCATTTGTATCAAAATTAAGAGTCTAAACATTTTCTCAATGAACAATCTACTACAATAGAATGTCAATAAAGGCATAGCCCTTTACAATAAAGTCTCTAAATAGAACATACAAAAGGAAACTAGAAAGAATAGCTTTTGTCCTTGATTCAATGAGGACTCACCAAGGCAAGGAGAGAATCAATCCAAGAGTTCAACCAAAGAGAAGCAACTTCAATAACCCGGACCTACACTTTGTGGAAAAAGGTGGAAAATATGGGTTAGCACAAAAACGTACTAAGTATGGAAGCCATGCATAAAAATCCTTAAGACATGTTTAAAAGGGAAATTTAGTTCAAACCATGCATTTATCAAGTTTAAAAGCCATCATGCACATTTGTGAAGAAACATAAGTCACACCGTATCATAAGCAACCCAAAACTACACTTGTGCAATGCATAGGTAAGATCTCATAATCCTACCTAAGACTAAGTACACACTTTTAGGTCACCAACCTCATACATATTCATACCATACATGCATAATTCATAGGTCTTCCTAGCATAAGAGAACCTTACCACAACCACTCTTAAAGCCTACTTGTGCAATGAATAAATGGAGTCCCATACCCCCACTCATACTAAGTAGTACCTCTGAAGAAGTCATAGTTATAGTTCATGTTCTTTTCATAATTCATATTCTTATCATATAGGGAAATATAGCCTTAACCGACATAGACCATGTGAGCTACATGGAATCCGGTGTCTTACCCCCCACACTGAAAAGAGGTGTCCTACTTGCCTAAGGTAGAACTAACATATTAGCTTTTAGGTGGATCCACTAGCTAAAGACTTATGTGGTCACATAGTTATGAGATAGGGAGATTGCTACTAGAAACTCAGACTACTAACGTTGAGGTTTCCATCTCATGAGATAACTATATTGGGAACCCGGACTACTAGCATGAAGGAACCCATCTCATACTCATATCCACTCGGTGCAAAACATAATTCCCTTTAAATTCATATTAAGTCTTTACTTAAGTTCATGTTCATGATAGAGTGCACTAGGCACTCAAACCAACATAGCATCATAATAGCTCATAGATTCATTCGATGAGAATGTCCTTTCAACCTTATAATCATCAACATGTGAGTAAACCTTTCACATCATATTCATAATGTGTTCATGAGAATAGCCTTTCATTCAACACAACAATACTATCATAGTCGTAGACATTTCATACATAGTCATGTGTAAGGGTATAGGGAGAATGATCTTGCAACAATACAACAATTACACAATAGTCATAGGGTCTTCAATATCTAAGTGAATCACAAGCTCATACATAATCATCATCAACATGTACAAACCCACATACTTTGCCCTTCAATGCTATGAATCAAACTCAACCCAAACTTCTAGAATTACTACATTAGATAGGGGAATATAATGATTGAATAACACAATTGACATAAACATAATCAATTGGCATGCTTCTATACTCAATCAACCCACAACATGAATTCACAATTTAACCTTGTGGGAGATTCATGGGTTCTTGGGGGGATTTTATTATAAATCATCAATTACTCATCAGTTCAACTATAATCTACTATAACCAATCATAATCAACCATAAATAAACAATTGAAAATGTTTTGAAATAGAACCCATGACTTAGATTGAAACCCAAGATTTTGGGGAAATTGGAAGCTTTGAAATCAAGCTTTTGAAGAGACTCTATGGGTGGAAGCTACCCATAGATGAAAAGCCACCATACCTTGATTGAGAATCTCCAAGAAATTTAGGGAAGAAAGCTTGAATTTTGCCAAACCCTAGCTCCAATTCCACCTTTCTTCTTCTTTGAGTTTTAGAGAGAGAAATATTGTGAGGAAGATGAAGTTCTTGGGTTTCTTTTTTATTCTATAAGAGTGACTTAATTGGGGGAAATTTTAGTCTAAAAAGCTTATATACTTACTAGGAAAAGAATAAAATAATGTGGGTTCAATTTTGGAAGAAAACTAGAGACCCTTTAAGTTTCAACTTAATTTTTTCCCATCCTTCACGACTTGGCTCGCCTAATGGACCCATAGGCTCGCCAAGGGCACTAGGCGACACGCCTAATGGACCCTTGGCTCAGTGGGGGTCCTTTGGGCGATGCGCTAAGTGGGTTGGCGAGCTCTGACCTAGCTCGCCTAAAATTCCAGTAGCTAGGCCAAGGGGGGCTGCCCACTAGGCGAGGGAGTGTCCTTTTGGCTGATCGTCAAATGGCTTGGATGATGGTGCTGCCCCATCGCCAAGTGGTCCACTACAAAGATGATTTTCCTTCATTTCTCTTAAGTGATTTAGGCCCTTCCCCTTTCTCTAGACTCTTACCCCATTCATTTTAGCTCTAGTTAAGTCTACACATTTCCGGAGTGTTACACATTCAATAGGAGCATTTACAGCTAAATGTGAAAAGAATTTTATCTCTGCAGATGCTTCAAGCATTTGGCTTGATATTATATTTTGAATGAGTATCATATTGATGATAATTCACAAAATACTTCTGCGTCGCTTATTATCTCCCCTTATGTTAGACAAACTACTATTGGCTTACCAAGCACTTGCCCCTTGCTCCAGCCACCCGCTTGGTGGAGCGCTTGTTATACTGACTTTTCTCTCTAATGGGGCTCTCTCATTGATATATTCATAAGCCATGGCGGCTAGGGACTTTGAGTGTTTCCAGTTCAAAAGTGCCTTCGACGGAAGTCTTCGAATTCACTTATGTTATGATCCCTTTCTGGAAGGATCCATGAAAGCTTATAGTATTCCAAACCTTACAAAAGGAGGCTAGACAAGGATAGAAAAAAATAGTTAGATTTCATATCATACCCCCATCTAGAAACATCTTTTATGGACGATTCATGGCATATCACCTAGCTAACCTGGAGAAAGAAGGAAGAAAAGTCCTAGCCCAACGAACTGATCCATGTTCTTGACAGACTTCTTGGCTCCACTGCTAACCACTTTGAGTCGACTATTGATCTGTTTTCCGGGCCCATTTTCCTTTCATACACATCCTAATCTACTTTTGTGAATCCATTTTTATGCATCATGTTATAACCATGATCATATACCGCACATAAAAAACTATTAGATGGAAAGTATTTTATTCATGTCCCTCAATCAATTGAGAGGAAAATTAATTAATCAGAATTTATTGCTCTGACGCATACAACTATTTTTGTATGTAATATATTATATTTTAGACCAATACATGAAGCTTTATTTCATAAGCAATGATTCAACCAATTATCTTAGGCATTTAACGTCAAACTAGCTTTAATACTGATCAACATTATCAAGATGAATTGTCTTGATTACATTATCCGAAAGTTGTGTTCTTAATTCAATTATTTTGTACAAGTAATTTCGCTAATGTCAAACTGTAGGTTGACAATAAACAAACATGTGATCATCTTATTGATGCATCTCTTTAACATATCACATAACATATGAACGGGTCCATATTCAACTTTTAGCTTTTTAAAATCTAGGAATTCAATCCCAATATTAGTTGATCCAATCAACTTATCATGAGAACAAGAAACATAAAGATTTTTTGAAGAATCTTCTAGTTCTTTAATATATGTTGAATACTTAACGTGCTTATTTTTCATATGGTCAAATAGTTTATGTCAACTAGTACAATTATTTGTTCTAGTAAACTTCAAGTTTACCATGACACTTTCCTTGTGCTTTACTATTTTATTTTTTTATTATTTGAATAAATTTCAGATTTACTACTTCGGGAGAAAATTTCAGATTTTTTCCTTCTCGGATTTATTTTCTCAATTACTCTACCTCTTCTGAAGGTGAGTCGTGATACCATCACGAAAAAGTGCACATCTGTATTGATAAGTTTTATTGAATACTACCACATTTACTTCAGGGAATTGATATGTATTTGTAGAATTTATCAAAAGTTTTCATTCTTCTTAAATAGAACACAATCCGAACTTATCAAATTAAGACACCGTAATACCTCATTCCATATTTATGTACATTATACAGTCACTTGTCTTCTTTCCTACATACTATACACTGCTACTTTCAGACATAATGCACTGGTACAACGTTCACTCCATGTAATAGTGGAATGGAGCATATAGAGTGGGATAAATTTCTTTAATTTCCATCGAAAGCATATTATTATGCCTTAGTTATTACTATATCATCACTATGGTGCATTATGACTTAAACCCAACGTCTTACCCATATAAACATCTTAAACCATAAATCGATGGGACTTAAACCCAATTTCTTATCAATATTTGTCTCAAGATGTAATACATTTTACTTTTACAAAAGTATTTCACCATAAAAATCAAATAACTACTTTATAAATTAAAATATCCTACTTGGATTTAATTACTACAAAGTCTAGGAATTTCGCATACCTAAATTTGATCAAGCTACACCACAGGTAAGATTTGGATCACCGATCAGTGAACATATGCTATTTATTTATTTTTCAACGAGCATATGCTATTTTTTATATATATATAAACAAAATTGTCCAGTTTTGTGTACAACAATTTTATTTTATTTTCAAATCAAAATTGTTCCTTTTTCTTCTATTATATTATTAACTAATATTTATTACGCACATAAGCAATGATGTTGATTCCATAATCGAGGCGTACACGCATATATCGATTACCAATTTCTTTGGTGCAGTAGTGCACGCATATATTTGAGAATTTCCTATTATTTGCTTGAGATGACAGAGTCTCATGCTGATAACGTGTTTAAAACTGTAAATTAAGAAGAAGAATAAAGTAGAGAGAAGACTTATATTTCTCTTGAAAGATGAATTGACAATGAAAGGAAATGTAATGACTCGGAAAGTCGTTTTTTGAAATTTTCTTAAAATTACCATTTCACCCCTCTCTATAGTTGCCCCAGGTTATTTAGGATTAGTCAGTGAAGTTGGTTTAGAAATTTTGAATTATTCATTTATCTTTAGTTAATTAAGTAGCGGATAATTTTTAAATAATTAATTTTATTATATGATAAATGGGACAAGTCCATAATTTATTGAAGAGTAAATTTAAGGTTTAGCAAATATAAAAATCATATTCGTATGTTATAACTATAGTTTGAATAATTGCGCTCCATAACAAGTTTTATGTTTGCTATGGAGCATCAGATCTGTATAATAATCGCATGCAGCTTTGATTTGTATAAAATCGTAGGCATCTGATTTGTATAATCGCAAGCAACTTTGATTTGTATAAAATCACAGGCATCTGATTTGTATAATCGCAGCGATTTGTATAAATCGGATGTCTATGTCTATGAAAATTGTGTTTGTATATGTATATGTTCTTGATGTTTGTATATTTGCATAAAATTTAAATGTATACAATTGAATCGAAATAAAACATTTGTATATCAAATGTCTCTCTCGCTTTATACAACAAAAATTATACATAGTATTTTGTATAATTTGTGTTTGTATAAAGCGAGAAAGAGAGAAAGGCAAAAGAGAATTGATAACGGAAGATTTGTTTTTGTATAATTATAAGTATATAGGACGAAAATATATGTATTTGTATTTGTATTTGTATATACAATTTTCTCTCGCTTTATACAAACAGAAACACAATTTATGCAGTTGTGTTTGTATAAAGTGATAGAGGTGAGGGAGAGTAGCGAGCGAGATCTTGGAGAGTGGTGAGCGAGATTTCTGAGGAGAGAGGTGATGGAAAAGTGTTTGCTACATATTAGAATTAAATAAAACTCTGGTTATTGCATTTAATTTGAATTAATAGTTTTCTATTTTATACAATTTTCCCTTTATTTAACACTCATTACCACTTGGCCCATATGTTGAGAGGGGTTTAAAACTTTTCTTGAATTATAATGGAGAGACGGTACTAGTCTGAAGTGGAGTTGTAAATATTCACGAAGAAGAAAAAAAATCTAAGTTTGTCATGATCCAAAATGAGTCATGAGTGACACCCACACTTAACCTCCTAGGTGGACGAACCAATGAATTCAACCCCAACTTATATTTATCATTTAGCTTACAAAATACTAACCATAATGCGGAAGCTTAAATCTTATTAATGCAATAAACACAAATCCACTAACGTCTATTAAATATGATTTCCTCAAAATCTGAAAGTCATCACATCAAGGACATCTAAAATGTCAAATACTAAGTTTAAGAATATCAAAGACACCAAAATAAATAAATAAAGTAGTTTGTGTCCGAAAACAAAGGATATCATGTCATGGCCGAGAGAATCCAACACGAGCTAGAAATAAATAGTTCACCCTTAAAATTGATGTGTCGGAAACTATCTAGAGTTGAGGGAGATCCGAAGTCGATTGTACACTCGGTGCACTCCACAAAAGAAAAACAAAGAAAAACACAACTAGAGCTCAGTACAGGACAACATGTACTGAGTAGATATTATCGGCCAACTCAAAATAGAGACTAATATGCAATGAGTAATAGTATAAATCAACTATGACACTTAGTAGGTGGCAAGCAACAAACAACATGAACCAATGACGACAACACTATAGTAAGTAGGTAATCAGTCAACATTATCAAGAACACACATGAGGCCTCATGCCTCCATACCAAGCTTTTTTGAGAATTGAGTTCTTTGAGATTGAGTACACTACGTTGTTTATACATGTTTTCCTTTAAAGTTATCGTGCCGGAATGTGACACCCGCTCCAATAATACCATTCCACGTGACCCTCGATCCAATAATACCATGCCGGAACGTGACACCCGATCCAATAATACCATGTCGGAACGTGATACCCGATCCAATAATACCATTAATTTATCATTTATTATCACCACTTTTCACTTCATTAACAATATTTCAGTAAGTCTTCTTTATTCAGGGCATCACTTCGAAAGACAAGGTTCAAGATTATAAATTTCACGGTCTCAGGACTCCAGACCATTCACAAAGAACACATAGATTATCCAAACCACACAACCAATTACATAGAGAAATTCACAATATCACTCAATGACTATTAATTTCTATCTATTACATAAAATAAATCATAACCTACCTCCACCGAAGAACCAAAGTCAAGCAAACCAATTCTCCAATGCTTTTCCTTTCCTCAATGCCTCCAAACCTTTCCAATCTATCAAGTAAATGTGCATAATTTGTAAGTTAACGAGTCTATAAACACTCATATTATTCTATATCTAGCCTAGACCCAAAAACTCGCCTAATTCTATAATCAATTTCCGTAAGTTCAAACCTAAGGATAAGCCTAAATTCCCCCAATTATCATAACTTTAATGAAATTTAAATAATTTGATACACCTAATATTTAATTATCTATCTCAATATATCTCAATATAGTTTATAATTTGAGAACAAATTAAGAATTGAAGCCATTGATTACGGAATCAGTGGCATCAACCATGAATCCACTCATCAATGTTTGGTCTCAAACTTTCAAATAAAAAAATCACGTGGTTGCAAAACTAATTTGCAAACTTAACTTTATTCAACTTAAATACACAAATATATGGCTTGTAATCTTTAATTCAAATGCCATTCATTATTGTCATCTTCCCCGCTTTTTTTTTTTCCATCCAATCAAATTGTTACATGTTCATGCCACCCAATTACACAACAATTTAATCCACTAAATTTAATAACCAAATTTTCATCATATCATCCGCCAATAATGGCTTATCATTAACCATTACCAAATCATTAACTTCCTCACTTTTTATCCCAAAAGTTCAACCACCCAGTGAATAAAATTCATTCATATAGCCGCTACTTTTTTCACTTCATAATTTCCTTACATCACTAACAATAATCAATATAGTTAAGGTACTAGGAAAAATTGGAGTAAGAAAAAAAAGATCTCACCTGAGGCCGCCCTTCCGATCTTTCTCTACAACCATGCGCCTCTTTTAATTTCTTTTTCCTCTACTAATTATTATTACCCAAACTATTATATGACTAATTATAAAAGTGTAAAAGTGACCCACTATTAATTTTAATGTTATCTTCTTTAACCACCAGCTAAATTAATTATTAAAATTACCCCACTAAATTCATAATTGTAGTTACTAATAGTCCAAAATACTCATCTAAAATCTATTGAAAAATATTTTATAAAATAAAAAGCTCTAGTACTCAAAACGATCAAATGAGTCGTTACATTAGATACCAATTTACCCATCGTTCGTCCATGAACGATCAAAGAAGGGGATAGTAAGAAAGGATACCTGAATCGATAAAAAGGTGTGGATATCGTTTATGTAATCAGCCTCACTCTCCCAAGTGGACTCTTCCAACTGACTGATTCTTCCACTGAACCTTGATAGATGCAATCTCCTTTAACCTTAACTTACGGACCTCCCTATCTAGAATAGCTGTAGGCTCCTCCTCATAAGACAGATTCTCATCAAGCATGACCGAATCTCAACGAATAATGTAGTTTCCACCACCATGGTATTTTTTTCAGCATGGATATATGAAATATCGGGTGCACTCCCGACAACCCTGGAGGCAAGGCCAATTCATAGGCCACCTCTCCCACGCACTTAAGAACTTCAAATGACCCAATATACCTCAAACTAATCTTACCTCGCTTACCAAACCGTATCACAACCTTCATGGGTGAAACCTTCAGCAAGACTTGCGCACCATCCATAAACTCTAAATCCCTGACCTTTCGATATGTATACTCTTTCTGCTTGCTTTAAGCTACTAGAAACTTCTCCTGGATAAATTTCACCTTCTCTAACAATTCCCTCAAAATATCAATACCTAAGGTTTCACCTCAAATGCATCAAACCAATCAATTGGAGACCTGCACTTCCCCTATACAAAGCCTCAAATGGGGTCATCTCAATACTCAAATGATAACTATTGTTGTATGTAAATCCACCTGACAACAAAAACTATTTCCAATAATCACCACAGTTAATCGTACACACATTCGTAACATGTTCTTCAAGGACGTTGACACAACCATCAGGAGGAATCTTTTCTCACATAACCATGATAAAATCCTAAAACAATATTGGCTACAATCAGAAGTGAACCTGAACTAATCACCACACCCTCATAATGCACAAACCATTGTAGATCTTATCAATATTTTCTTCTCACAACCTAAACTTTCCATGAGCTTCAGTTTAAAAAAAATCTTTAGACATCATGTACTCATCAAGGGAGAATCAAACTTATCTAACCCAAAAAGGAAATGATCAAGTAACCACCCATCGAACGATACACCCAAGCATGCAGGACCTCTAACAACATAGTTGAAATCCTAGATTAGTAGTTGTGATTGTGGATAACCCTTAAGAACGATAGAACTAGACCCAATAGTCCCCACATTCAACCAACATAATCGAAACGTGACCTCGATGATGAGATTGTCGTAAAATTGTAAATTCCCAAGGTAGCTCTTTTATAAATTTTCATAAGCAAGGTGGTACAACCACTGGAATACTTCAACAACTCCAAGATAATAGTAAATATGCCATCTGAGATAACCAAATCTGCCTAAACATCCTACCCGACTAATAGGACATCGCAAGATCGATATACCGGATCCACCACTAGGTATTCACCCACAAAAGTGAAAAAACACGAGTGGGCATAGCTAGTGAATCATATTCCAAACCATGTACAAAACAAAAAATTGGTCCCATAAGAATGTACGGAATAAAGGTTGAATAACACTAAATGCTTTCCTCTAAAGAGCCCATACTAACCATTTCCATTATGTTGATTCCACATACTCTTCACATCATTCCACCAAAGCTCGTACTCTCAATACTAACAATCATCATAAACACTCCGACCATTTACCTTACTCTAAACCAACACTTTTAAGTGGAGCCCTTCCTTAGGTACTTTAACAATCAAAAGTAATAAACTTTACGACATAAATCGTGTATAAGTCCTTCCAAATGCTCAATATCCGATACAATCAATTATTTATTACCTTACAAATTCATACCTTGACAAAACATATCACCACGAATTCAGACTTATAATGAAAAAATTGAATTGTAAAACCAACTGTGTAACCCAATCCCCTTATCTATCAACATTAGCTCATACCTTGAAGATTCTATGAATTCATGAATCATAGCTTATTATTGATCGTCTCTGAACCCAATTCTTAATCACTGTAAAGATACATCTTTAGCCCTTGCAATCAGAAAAAAATATTCTTGCACTCACCTCTTTCCGAAGGCTAAACTACATCCCACAATTGTTTATATATATATATATATATATTATGACTCTAGCTCCTTTAAATTCTATTCGAGCGGTGTTCCATCATCTCGTAAATCTTTTCATACAACCACGTTACTCACCAAATCGTATAAAACCACAACATTTAATAATCGCCAGTCGTTATTACCATACAAATTTGTTTAACAAACAATCCTTATCATATAGTTGCATCCCAAAGCATAATCCATCCCGAACGCTTATTAACATCATGCTCAGTTAGCCCTTTTCATCACCACTAAATCAACCTTTTCATCAACATGACACCTCAAACCCAGTTATACCAATTAAATCCAAAGGACTAATTCATTTTATACACACTCTCTTACTAATATCTTCAATTGCCTTCACCCACGTATACTCATTGAGACTTTCATTACCCATAAACTTGTCATTCTGGTATCAATCCATTCCTTTAAAGGTTATGATAAAATCACCAGTCGTCATTTAGAATCACCAAGATAAACTTCACCACCTAAATGCATTAATACCCTAATAAAGATCCATCACTTAAATATTTCTTAAAAAAATGCTTAACCCAAGCCTCCGTGGTAAAATACTAGTTGGTTTCTCAAATATTAATGCAACACCGAATATCATTACCTAAACATGTCATACAATAAATAACTCCTTAAGTAGTTACTATTCACATTTGACAATCGACGTATTCATTTCCACATAAAACTAGTACCACACCATGAAAGTCCGTTAGATCCCCATAACACATCATACCTATCGAGAAAATCATACCCAAATAGCCCACATATTTCTACCCATTGAATAGCTGCATAACATTATGAAATCCGTTCTGTCTCTAGCCCGAGCAATTTGCATTCTTTCTTAAGTCAGGTAGATAACAAAAGTAACACACTTCATAACTCTAACCAAGTAAACATCATATCAATACCGTTGTAGTAGTTGTATCGTGACCCTCTTTGATATACACTAAATCTATGAAATTGTAGTAGAGATTTTAACCTCAATTGGCGCAACTTAATTTCATAATTCGCTAAACAACCCATACATGTTATGACAAATTTACTAACTACATTTTTCAAAGTAATGGTGTTCATTATCTAGAGGTCCCTTACGAAACTTCTTGAATGTTTTCACTTTGGCAAAGTCGTCTAACTTCACCCCTTCTACCTCCATCACAAAATCAATCACTTCCTGAAAATATTTTGCTGAAGCAGCCACCTATAAAGCTTGAATCTGCAAATCTAACCTTAATCCCTTCACAATGCAACAAATTCTCTCTTTCAGACTGAAGCAAGGATGAGTATCATATATGGATAAAGTACAGAACTTAGCCTCATAAGTAGCAACATACATCTTTCCATGATCTATATTCAGGAACTCATCTCTCCTCATGTGTAACACCCATAAAATTAATAGTTGAAACTAGAGCCTAAAGTTTGAGTCTTAAAATTTTATGCATAATTTGGAGTTGTAAAATAGCCCAAAATATTGACCAAGTATAAGTTCAGAGAGGGTTCAAGGAAGGTGAAAGGTATCACTGCACTTACAAGCGCCCTTGAACTTTGCCCTAGCCGTGTGGGCAAAAGGCATTGTTCAAGGAAGGCTTCAAGGCACGTGAAAAGCCTTCACTGCCCTTAGAAGCCTTCGTGGACTTTGCCTTAGCCATTTTGAGGCAAGGAAGGTAGCCCATGTGAAGGTTCACGAGGCGTGAAAGCACTTCACTGCCCCTGAAAACCTTCCGTGGAGAATGCCTTAGCCAAAATTTGGCAAAGAGGCAGTCCACGCGAGGTTCCACGAGGTGTGAAGGACTTCACTGCCCGTGGATCCCTCTCGTGAAGCTTCCTTAGTTGTGTGAAGGCTGCCTTAGTTCGCTTAGGCAGTGTGCATGTTCAAGTGAGGGTCCACGACACGTGGACAAGCTCACTACCCGTGTAGACCTTGATGGACAATGCCTTAGCTTTAAAAAGATAAATGCACAAGTCTAAGGGAGGGTCCACAACAGGTGGAGCACTCCACTGGCCGTATAATCTCCCTTGGTACTTGCCTTAGTTTTTTTAAGGCAAGTCCACTTGGGCAAGGGGAGTTTTTGTAAATTTTATTTTTAAGTCC
Source organism: Solanum okadae (assembly GCA_036553675.1). Classification (NCBI taxonomy): domain Eukaryota; kingdom Viridiplantae; phylum Streptophyta; class Magnoliopsida; order Solanales; family Solanaceae; genus Solanum; species Solanum okadae. The sequence continues at coordinate 13,405,860 of CM071683.1, forward strand.
TATTTTAAATGGGTATATTCTATATACTTTTAAATAAATATATACTGTATTTTAAGTCATTAAACACCCAATCAAAATCATTTTCCCAAAGACCCAAATCAAAATCAAAAGTTCATCTTCCCCACAATATTTCTCTCCCTAAAAAACGAAGAAGAAGAAAAATAAAATTGAAGCTTGGGCTGCAAGAAATTAAGGATTTTTCATCAAATTCTTCAAGGATTCATCATCAAGGTATGGCAATTTTCATCTTTGGGTAGATTCCACCCAAAGAGCCCCTTCAAAACTTGACTTCAAAACTTCCAATTTTCCCAAATTTCAAGGGTTTTGTTCGAAATTCATGAGTTCAATTTAAAAGTGATTTCAATGATTTAATTATGTTGGGTTATGATTGAATTGATGATTTATGATTGAATTTTGGTTAAATTCCCCCAAGAACCCATGGATCCCCTCTATTGCTAAATTGTGATCTTAATTGGGATTGATTGATTTTAGAAGCATGTAAATGGGTCTTGTATGAATTAATTGAATTATTTTATCACCCATAACTAATGTAGAAATTCTAGGTGTTGGGTTGAATATGATTCATGATTCTTGATGGGTAAATTATGAGAATTGTACATGAATATGAGAATTATGCATTTGCTTCAAGATTCTTGTTTAGAATGAAGAACATATGACTATGGTGTAATTGTGGTATTGATTGGAAAGGTCATTCTCCCCTATACCCTTACACATTATTATACATGAATTATTATGACTATTATGATCTTGTTGTGTTGAATGAAAGGCTATTCTCATGAACACACTATGAACATGATGTGAAAGGTTTACTCACATATCGATGATTTTAAGGTTGAAAGTCCATTCTCACCTAATTGAATCCATGAGCTATTTTATGAGTTGTGTTGAATGAAGGGTAAGATAATCCTTCACACATGTAAATACAATTCAAGACTAAATATGTAAATTTTGGGAAAGTAATGTTTTGCACCGAGTGGATATGGAATGTGAGGTAGAGGCCCTCCCGTCAATTCCAAAGGCCGGGTCATCTAAAGTAACCTCATGAGATGGAAGCTCCCCCGTCAATACAATAAGTTTGGATTTCTAGTAGCAATCTACCTATCCCATAACTATGTGCCCACATAGGTCTTTAGCTAGTGGATCCACCTAGAAGCTAATACATGTAGTTCTACCTTAGGCAAGTAGGACATCTCTTTTCAGTGTGGGACATAACACCGGATTCCATGTAGCTCACATGGTCTACGTCGGTTAAGGCTATATTTCCCTACATGACAAGAATATGAACTATGACATGAACATGAACTATGCCTATGGCTTCTTAAGAAGTTCTACTTAGTATGAGTGGGAGTATGGGACTTCATTTATGCATTGCACAAGTAGGCTTTAAGAGTGGTTGTGGTGTGGTTCTCTTATGCTATGAGGACTTACGAATCATGCATGTATGATATGTATTGTTGTTAAGAGTGACTTTACTTGCTACAAGCTATGAACATGAAAGTTTCCTTGTCTATGAGTATTGGCTATGAATGAGGTCAAGGTAAAATATGTATGATGTTGGTGGCCTAAAAGTGTACTTAGTATTAGGTAGGATTATGGGATCTTACCTATGCATTTCACAAGTATAGCTTAAGGTTGCTTATGAAATGGTTTGACTTATGTTTCTTCACTAATGTGCATGATGACTTTTAAACTTGATAAAATGCATGATTTCAACTAAAGGTCCCTTTTGAGAATGTTTTAAGGATCTGTATGCATAGATACCATACTTAGTGCAATTTTGTGCTAACCCATATTTTCTACATTTTTTTTAAGTGTAGGTTCCGGTCGTTGTGGTGTACTTCTATCTTTGAGTAAAGCTTGGATTGATTCTCTCCACGCTTTTGGTGAGTCCTCAAGATTCGAGGACGAAAGTTGTTCAATTCTAGTTTCTTCTACTTTTCCTTTTGAGACTATGTTGTAAAGGGCTTAGACCCTTCTTGATATTCGATTGTAATAGATGGCTTTTTCAGATAATGTCTAGACTTCCATTTGGTTTTATGAAAAGACTTCAATTGTACATTTTTTTAATTCTGCATCATTTCTATTACTTATGTTTATGATATGCTAAGGGCTTGTATGAGACCCCTTCGAGATCAAGTACGTCATGTTACATCTAGAGGGTGTACCCCTGGGTCGTGACATCATGTCCCTCAAAATCCAGGGGGTATACTTATCCATGAACAAGTTAGAAAATGTTGCCCAAGTCATAATTAGTGTCTTTTCTGGTCAGCACTCAACATGACACCACCACCATATTTTGGCATCTACCCAAAACTGGTATGCAACAAACTCAACACCAAACCTCTCCACTATATCCATCTTATGAAGCCGCACATGAAATGCAACAAGAAAATAATAAGCATCTTCAGATTCAATACTCTTGAAGACCGAGGGTTTCAACTTTAAGAAATTAATAAAGGGATTATGTTGGTCACTAGTCATTACATGTCCACAGTGAATCGGGAAAACATTTATGTTTCCAAGGATAAATCCTATCTTGCTAATGTTGGTGTTACCACTTATGTTGCTTTTGTTTTGACCATATGTGAAATAAAGTGAAGGTGAAAAGATACTAATTTTAATCACCTAGATACCAATTGGATTCAAGTAATAGCACGAAAGAAAGAAGGAGAAGAGTTTTCTTAAAGTTCTATAGCCTCTCAAAGAAAAGTAAAGGCGTCCCCATACCGTTCTGCAAGACTCTACAGGACTTGTTCTTGTGTGATGAGATCACTGAGCCTAAGGCTCTGATACCAAGTTTGTCACGACCCAAAATGAGTCATGAGTGACACCCATACTTAACCTCCTAGGTGGGCGAACTAATGAATTAAACCCTAACTTATATTTATCGTTTAACTTACAAAATACTAACCATAATGCGGAAGCTTAAATCTTATTAATGTAATAAACACAAATCAACTAACGTCTATTAAATATTATTTCCCCAAAATATGAAAGTCATCACATCAATGATATCTAAAATCCCAAATACTAAGTCTAAGAATATCAAAAACACCAAAATAAATAAATAAAGTAATTTGTGTCCAAAAACGAAGGACATCATGTCATGACCGAGAGAATCCAACATGAGCTAGAAATAAATAGTTCACCCTGAAACTTGATGTGCCAGAAACTATCAAGAGCTGAGGTCGATTCGAAGTCGATGGTACACTCGTTGTACTCCACAAAAGAAAAACAAAGAAAAACACAAGTAGGGCTCAGTACAGGGCAACATATACTGAGTAGATATCATCGGCCAACTGAAAATAGAGACTAATATACAATGAGTAATAGTATAAATCAACTATGACACTTAGCAAGTGACAAGCAACAAATAACATGAACCAATGTCGACAACACTAAAGTAAGTACGTATTCAGTCAACAATATCAAGAATACACATGAGGACTCATGCCTCCACACCAAGCTCTTTTGCGAATTGAGTACATTATGTTGTTTATATATGTTTTCCTTTAATTCCACCGTGCCAGAATGTGACACCCAATCTAATAATACCATGTCAGAACGTGACACCCGATCCAATAATACCATGCCGGAATGTGACACCCGATCTAATAATACCATGTCAAAATTTGACACCCGATCCAATAATACCGTTAATTTATCATTTATTATCACCATTTTTCACTTCATTAACAATATTTCATCAAGCCTTCTTTATTCAAGGCATCACTTTGATAGAGAAGGTTCGAGATTATAAATTTCACAGTCTCTGGATTCCAGACCATTCACAAACAACACATAGATTATCCAAACCACACAACCAAGTAGATAGAGAAATTCGCAATACCACTCAATGGCTATTAATTTCTATTAAGAGTCTATCTATCACATAGAATAAACCATAACCTACCTCAACCGAAGAACCGAAGTCAAGCCAACTACTTCTCTAATGTTTTTCCTTTCCTCAATGCCTCCAAACCTTTTCAATCTATCAAGTATATGTGCATAATTTGTAAGTTAACGAGTCTATAAACACTCATATTATTCTATATCTAGCCTAGACCCAAAAACTCGCCTAATTCTATAATCAATTTCCGTAAGTTCAAACCTAAGGATAAGCCTAAATTCCCCCAATTATCATAACTTTAATGAAATTTAAATAATTTGATACACCTAATATTTAATTATCTATCTCAATATATCTCAATATAGTTTATAATTTGAGAACAAATTAAGAATTGAAGCCATTGATTACGGAATCAGTGGCATCAACCATGAATCCACTCATCAATGTTTGGTCTCAAACTTTCAAATAAAAAAATCACGTGGTTGCAAAACTAATTTGCAAACTTAACTTTATTCAACTTAAATACACAAATATATGGCTTGTAATCTTTAATTCAAATGCCATTCATTATTGTCATCTTCCCCGCTTTTTTTTTTTCCATCCAATCAAATTGTTACATGTTCATGCCACCCAATTACACAACAATTTAATCCACTAAATTTAATAACCAAATTTTCATCATATCATCCGCCAATAATGGCTTATCATTAACCATTACCAAATCATTAACTTCCTCACTTTTTATCCCAAAAGTTCAACCACCCAGTGAATAAAATTCATTCATATAGCCGCTACTCTTTTCACTTCATAATTTCCATACACCACTAACAATAATCCATATAGTTAAGGTACTAGGAAAAAATGGAGTAAGAAAAGAAGATCTCACCTGAAGCCGCCCTTCCGATCTTTCTCTACAACCATGCGCCGCTTTTAATTTCTTTTTTCTCTACGGATTATTATTACCCTAATTATTATTATATGACTAATTACAAAAGTTGTAAAAGTGACCCACTATTAATTATAATGTTATCTTCTTTAACCATCAGCTAAATTAATTATTAAAACTACCCCACAAAATTCATAATTGTAGTTACGAATAGTCCATAATACTCATCTAAAAACTATCGAAAAGTATTTTATGAAATAAAAATCCATAGTACTCAAAATGACCAAATGAATCGTTACAAAGGTAATTTTTGAATTTTATTATTCCATTCAGTTATGGTTTGGGACCATTAGTAGTGACTGTAATATGCCATATATATATATATATATATATATATGGTTAGGGACCATTAGCAGTTATTTTTCGATAGTGATTTAATAGCAAGTAACCTGTGGGAATTTAATGAAATTTAACATTAAAATAATAATATAAATATATTCAATTTTGGATAATAATGATGGTATATGCATAATGTTAATGACGGTTATTGGATTGTTTGACAACAATCACTTTCATGTCTAGCTTCTGATGTGCAGATATCACATAATATGATAATTTTGATAAATTGGCCTGTTCCTTCTTCTAACTTTGGCAATGTTTGCTACACACCTGGCTACTGAGAATGGATAGAGGACGTGCTACCCTGCCACAAGGAGATTTTGGAGCTCATCAAGGTCTATGACGTTGTATATACTTCTTTGTTCACGTATGACTATGACGACAATGTACTCCATGCTTTTTGTGAACTTTGGCGCCCATCTACCAATACGCTTTCTACTTTCATTGGAGAGATGTCCATATCACTTTGGGACTTACAAGCCATTGGAGGTCTCCCCGTACAAGGGCACTTTTATGACGAAGTCGTTCCCTCGGCGAAAGAATTGACACAGACGGATACTAAAAAAGAATTGCTTCTTCCCCAAAGTTGTCGATATTTGTTTTCGGTCTTCTATAGATTAGCGAAAGATGATCTCCAGAAGGTGTCCGTCCATGATTGGGTGAAGTTTTGGTTTAGAGGACCTAATAGATATGCCGAGCCTCCACAAAAGGTGTCAAAGGAATGAGCCACAAAGCCAAGATTAAACCACAATCCTTCTAGACATATTGATTCGAACTTCCTACCGTGGACTGACGAGGAGAATGCCCCCTTAGTCGAGTTAGATATGGAAGAATCACTTAGAGATGAGACTAACTTAGCAGCCTTTTTTGCTTGTTGGCTTTGCAAATTTGTGCTTCCGAATAAGAAAGTTGACCATGTGCGTGCTAGTGTTTTTAAAGTTGCGAGCTTGATGGCTCATGGAAAGAAATTCTCCTTAGCAGTCCTAGTTCTTGCAAGCATATATCGCGGCCTGAAAGAAATCTCTACTTCTTCAAACTTGAGTGTGGCAAATATAATTTTCCCCATACACTATGTATATGGTTGGCTTGGGGAATACTTTGGGACTCATCATCGTGCCAATCGTTTACATCGATCGATACCGCTTTGCAAAATTTCTGGCGAGAAGATGGCCAAGTGTTTTGATTTTACCGACGCCCAAAAGTTATTTCAACAGGATGATGTCCGTCGCCTCCATCATTTAGCAATGCTGGAAGGGAGGGATTTGCACCTTACTGATAATGGCAAGCTTTCAAATTCGTGGAATGAATATATCATAAGCCTTCGTTCAGGCTATGTAACACTTAGGCATGATTCAAATTTCATCGTGGAGTCCTACAACCCTATCATATTTAGTCAACAGTTCGATTTTTGTCAAGATGTTCCCAGAGATCTAATGGAGCGTCCTTACGATGGTACACTATTAACATTGGTGCAACTTTGGAATTCCTCTTTTCGACTTAATACTTTTTCTAAAGTCATGAATCCAATGTGCCCATTAGAGGGTGCTCCTTTAATGACCCGCGAGTATGTAGACTGGTGGCCATCCCAAAGGATGAATACTTCCCAAGGAAACCTTCATATCATTTTGAAGAAGACGAAGCAAGACTCTACATCCATTTCATCTAAAAGGGCTTCTGATCAATCAAAGGAAAAGCCACATCCTTCTTCCAAATCTCAAGTGAAGTCAAATGATACTCTGCAAGTCGCTAAGACCTCATCCAAGTCTAAAACCTCGAAAGATGGGGATGTTCCTGTGAAATCAAAATTGAGGCGTCTCACATTAGCCTCAAAGGCGACTTCACTTGCTCCCGAAGTTGGCCATGGTTCTTCTGGAACAAATGAACTTCATGTTTCATCAGACAATGGAAATGACCAAACGTCAAACCTTGAGACGCCTTGTGATGAAATTTCTCATATGTATGCTTCATCGGATGGTGTTGGACAACCCAATGCATCTCCTAGTCCAACTGATCGTCACTAGAATCATCCAAAAAGAAAGGCACAAGAGCTAAATGATGTGTTTGTTGTGGTATTGATATTTTAGATACAATTGTCATTGATGATAACGACTTTGTTGATGAGGATTTGAATTCGGCATCGTTGTTTGAATTGGCAAAACAAGTAAGGCCCCCTCATTTTTTATTTTTTATTTTTTGCAAAGTTTTGAATCTGATCATCTTTTTGTTCTTACTTTTTTTTTTCAATTGGATCTTCAAGAACTATATGGTGGAGACCTTAACAATGCGCAGTTGCAGATTTCACAGTAGATCTTAATGGTCTTGATGTGGCTGCAAAAGACTTTCATTCTTCCATTAATAATGTGATGCCTTCATTGGAAGTATTTCAACCAAGAAAGTCATCTTCTAATGACGTGATGCCTTCATTGGAAGTAGTTCCACCAAGAAAGTCACCAAGTAGGCCGTTGCGACCTGGTGCTCCTACTTTTGAGCCACAAGAAACCATTTACCGCGCCAAATCAACTTTTGTTTCTGAGATGTGGGCCGCATTGTGTGGATGGATTACACAATTTTCCTTAGATTCTTCAGATGGCTTTACAGAATTGGAGTCAAGTATTGCTTCAACTCTTGAGGAGATTAGAAAGGTAAACATTATTGATGTTTTTCTTTGGAGGATCATGTCGAGAATTTCTTCAAGTCGTACGCAGAGTATGATACTTTAAGATCATCAAAGATGACTAAAGAATCACATGAAAAGGCCCTCTCTGATGCACAACGCCCTCTCGATGGTGCAAAGATGGCACATGAAAAGTTGGATGGATCCATGGAGAAACTTCAAGCAACTCTAGCAGGTGTGGAGAAAGACTTAAAAGCCTTGACTTACAAGAAAAAGAAGGTCACCGCGCTCATTAACAAATATCAAGAGAAGCTTTCCAAAAGTCAAGAGAATGTCACCATTACGGAGAGCGAGATTTATACCATTGAGGCAAATAATGTGATGTCTAACGATGAAGTTGAGAGACTAGCCAAGCTAGAAGGGGCGGTTGAGAAAAGTCGCCAAGAAATCATAAGCTTCAAACTTTTTCCGTAGTTAGATTTTTTTTATTTATTTGCTTAGGATTTTCTAATTCACTCATTATGGTGCAGCGGTTCTTTTTTTTTTTTTTTGAAGCAATAAAATAGTGACTTATATTTCAATAAGAAATTTCTCCTCTTGAATTTTGATTGTTTCTTTCCATGAGCGAAAAAAAAAGACTCCATAAGCTAGCGTGTGTATGAGGATAGCAATAAAACGTTAACTTTTCAGCTTTCTTCAGCTTTGCACACACGAGGAAGAAAATTCATAACGTGGAGTAGGAGCACCGGAATAATGAGCTTATTTTTTGTTGGAAAGATAACTTCGAGATCTTCGATCTATATAAAAATCACATCCATAGGATTTACGGATTAATACAGATTTGTCTCCAAAGTCAGCTCGAAATCTGTGTGCTTGAATTTTCAGCTTTGCGCACATGAGGAAGAAGATTCATAACGTGGAGTAGAAGCGCCGGAATAATGAGCTTCATTTTTTGTTGGAAAGATGACTTCGAGATCTTCAATCCATATAAAAATCACGTCTATAGGATTTATGGATTAATACAGATTTTTCTTCAAAGTCAGCTCAAAATCTTGGTGCTTGAATTTTCAGCTTTCTTCAGCTTTGCGCACATGTGGAAGAAAATTCATAACGTGGAGTAGGAGTGCCGGAATAATGAGCTTCTTTTTTTGTTGGAAATACGACTTCGAGATCTTCAATCCATATTAAAAAAAACATCTATAGGATTTACGGATTAATACAGATTTGTCTTCAAATTCAGCTCAAAATCTGGGTGCTTGAATTTTCAGCTTTCTTCAGCTTTGCGCACATGAGGAAGAAAATTCATAACGTGGAGTAGAAGCGCCGGAATAATGAACTTCTTTTTTTTTGTTGGAAAGATAGTCTCGAGATCTTCAATCCATATAAATATCACGTCTATAGGATTTACGGATTAATACAGATTTTTCTTCAAAGTCAGCTCAAAATCTGAGTGCTTGAATTTTCATTTGAAAGAATTAGGATGATATTCACATGGCGACATTCTTTTTTATTCTTATGACTGAACCTAGAGTAATAATACTCTAAGCTGCCTATGTACCTTAGTGAAGAGGATCAAGTCATTACATAATTCAGAGAGTGATTTTTTTTTTTGGAGCCGTACACAGTTTTTACTCTTGCGGGTCAGGCGTATGACACCGCTTCAAGGATAGTACTTCTTCAAGAATTTTCCATTGATGGGACCAATCCGCAAGCCGTCTGCATCCACAATTTTGTAAGCTCCGCTTGAATAGACTTCTTGAATGACATATGGTCCATCCCATTTTGATGTGAACTTACTTTTCGATTTATGAGATATGATAATTGTTCTTACCGCAAGGACATCACCGACTTGGAAAGACCTTAGGCGAACCTTTTTATTGAAAGCATGAGAAAGACGAGCTTGATAGCACTCAAGACTTTGTTGAGCTTCCAACCTTTTCTCATCAAGAGATTCTAACTCTTCAAGGCGCAGACAAGCATTTTATTCTTCAGTAAGTCCCTCTTGGATGGCAAGCCTCAATGACGGTATTTGTCCTTCAAGTGGAAGGATTGCTTCAGTTCCAAAAACAAGAGAATAAGGAGTTTCTTGAGTCGGCGTGCGATGAGTCGTCTGGTATGCCCAAAGAGCTTCTTCCATTCTATCATGACAATCCCTTTTAGATTTGGAGACGACCTTCTTTAACAAGTTGCAGAAGGTCTTGTTAAATGCTTCAGCTAGTCCATTTGTAGCATCATAGTGAGGTGAGGTCAAAAATACATATTTTTAATCATTATTTGCCTCACATTTATTATTTATATTTGTCCTTTTTGAGGATTAATTTTATGGATTGTGCTAAATAATGTATTTTATTTGTAGGAGTAAATTGGTGTAAAGTTGAAGAAGTTTGGAGCTAAAATGAATTAAATATGGAATGTTGAAGAAGAAAATCAAGAAGACAACTTAATGGATTAAACTTTACAAAATAATATATACGTTGGTTGAAGTAGAATTGGAATTGGAATTGGAAAATTCCACATGGCAGCCAATAACGGCAGTAGCAAGCCAACATGGCGGCTACAGTTTTTCACGCGTAGAGGAATTCTAATTCCGTTTGGTTTTGGATTCCTAATTTGCTTTGGACTCAATTATTTTATTTAGGGTTTACTATATCTATAAATAGTCCATAGAAATAATTATTGGAGGACATCAACCAATATAGAGTAATGAGGAGGTACTTTGCAAGAAAAAGTCATCAATACTTTTTAGGGTTCTTTTATTCTTATTGTTTTCTTAGACATTAATAGCTAAAGCTCTTGTTCTGGGGCTGTAGCTACGGATTCAATATTGATTATTTAAGGTTTTCGAATTAATTTTTGGTTGTCATTATAAGTTACTTCTATATTCTTGTTTTAGTATTTTATGCTTGCGCACCATAAAATAAATCTAGTGTCTAATCTTAAAATCGAACAAGGAGGGATTAGATAGACCAGAGGATATAGAGAGCTCGGTCCACCCATTAAATTGAGGTGATTAGTGTTCAAGAGTGACACCCAGACGTTACGTTGCTTGGTTACGAAGTAGGATGAAATATAAATGCTCACCAGTTAGTTTATCTATCCCTGCTCAACGATGTAGTTAGATGGCTAACTGGGGTAGGCGGCGAGAGGCGAACCACCCGGACCATACTATCAACCCTATAAAACAGTAATTTGACAATTGAAAATTAGTTCTAAGCCTATAATATGATACATGAGATTCAATACATGCTGCAGCCCTGGGATTTTCCAACTATTGTAAGTAATTTTCTTATTTTGTTCTTGCATTCTTTTCTTTGGGCACTCTTAAATAAATAATTAGATCCGTATAATTTAGTAAAAATAGTTAATTGACAAGTCCTTTGGGTTCGATAATCTGGTTCTTTTAAGAGCCACTATATTACTTGCACGACCGCGTACAATTGCGTGTGCATTTGGGAGCAATACATAGTACATTGATGAATTACGTTGCTTGAAGCCAAAAAGGTCGTAGATCTAATCCATCAATTTATTGGTGAATGGCTTTCCATTATCTGTTAGTATATAACTAGGAATGCCAAAATGATAGATGATGTTCACCTTGATGAAGTTTGCAACATTTTCCTTCTTTATTTCTTTGAGGGCTACAACCTCAGCCCATTTTGAGAAGTAATCTATCGCAGCCAAGATGTACAAGTGACCACCAGAAGATTTAGGTAGTGGTCCAACCACGTCTAGCCCCCAAGCATCAAATGGCCAAGATGCAACAGTCGGATGTAATACATCAGCAGGTTGGTGCATAAAGTTTGCATGAAATTGGAATGCTTGACATCTTCAAGCATAATCCAAGAAATCTTTTACCATTGTTGGCCAATAATACCTCATTCTTTTTATATGAAAGTGTAACTTGGGCCCAGATTGAAGTGATCCACAAACTCCAGAATGTGTTTCTTGCATAGCTTGAATCGCTTCTTCTTCCCCCAAACAACGCAAGAGGACTCCCTTGAATGATCTTCGATATAGAGTATCTTTGTAGTAAAGAAACCTGGGAGCACGACGATGAATTTCGGTCTTTCACTTTGGATCTTCTGGAAGTATATTGTAACACAAGTAATCAATTAGAGCATGTCTCCAATCGTGTGAGACAGCTACAAGATGTTCAAATTTGCTTTCTTCATCCACATCCGGTGGTACTATCCATTTTTGGCAGATAGTGATTTGCGCTTGATCAGGTAGAGTTAAAGTTGAAGCCAAAGCGGCTAAAGCATCAGCTTTCTTATTCTCTTTTCTTGGAACATGTTGAAGAGTTACATCTCTGAGCCATCTAATCAATTTTTGTGCATAGTCATGATAGAGACGCAATTCTGGCTTTTTGACTTCATAGCTACCTAACAATTGATTGATCACTAATTCAGAGTCTCCAAAAACTTGTAATTGCAATTGCTTCATATCAACCGCCATTTCAAGCCCAAGTATTAAGGCTTGATATTCTGCAACATTATTGGAGCAACATTGCGTTAAGGTGAAAGAATACGGCAAGATCTCCTCTTGAGAAGTGACAAATATCACCCTAGCACCAGCTTCTTCGCGATGTGAGGCTCCATCAAAATACATCTTCCAAGGCGGTTGAACTTCAACAACCATTGCATCTTCATCAGGTAATTCATCAGTGAGTTCCCAATCATCAGGTATCGGGTGGTCTGCTAAGAAGTCTTCCAATGCTTGCCCTTTCACAGGCTTTTGAGGAACATACACAATTTCAAATTGCTGAAACTGGAAATACCATCTTGCTAGTCAATCATTGAGGACAGGTTTCGACATCACAAATTTGATGGGGTTGGCTTTAGAAAAAAAATGGACGACGTGAGCTTGAAAGTAGTGTTTCATCTTTTGAATTGAGAAGACTAAGGCCAAACATAGCTTTTCGATTGGCGAGTACTTCAACTCATTTGGTGTCATCATCCTACTCAAGTAGTAAAGGGAATTTTCTTTCCCTTTGCCATTCTCTTGGGCTAAGAGTGCTCCCACTGATCTTTCTTGAGCTGATATGTAAAGTATCAATGGCTTTCCAGGAACAAGAGCTGCTAAAACTGGTGGTTTTGTCAAGTAAAACTTGATGCTCTCAAAGGCATTACTACAAGCTTGGTCCCATTCGAAAAGAGTTCCCTTTTTCATAAGGTGGCTGAATGGTTGGCACTTTCCTGCTAGATTCGAGATGAATCTCCTAAGATATGCTAGCTTCCCTTGCAGAATCTTCAATTCATGGATGTTTCTTGGCTCTACCATCTTCAGAATTGCATCTACTTTTACTTGATCAATTTTTATTCCTCCATGTCGTACAATGAAGCCAAGGAATTTTCCAGAGGTAACTCCAAACGCACATTTCAAAGGATTCATTCTAAGTTGATACCTTCGTAGTAGATCAAACACCATCCTCAAGTCTTGCAAGTGATCACACTTTTTTCTTGATTTCACTTCTAAATCATCAACATAACATTCAACATTTTTGTGAAGAATGTTATCAAAGATGTTTTGCATAGCTCTTTGGTATGTTGCTCCTGCGTTCTTCAAAACGAAAGGCATTACTTTGTAGCAATAAATGCCCTTAGGAGTGCGGAATGCGGTCAACTCTTCATCCTTTGGTGACATGCGGATCTAATTGTAGCCGGATGAATCATCCATAAAAGACATCGCCTCATACCCAGTAGTGGCATCAATCATAAGCTCAAGGATATGAAGTGGAAATTCATCTTTGGGACATGCGTTATTGAGATCCCTAAAGTCAACGCAAACTCGAATTTGCGCATTCTTCTTCCTTACGGGGACAATACTTGAAACCCAAGTGGGGTACTTAACTTCACGGATAAAGCCAGCCTCAATAAGCTTGTTAACTTTAGTTTCGATCACGGGAACCAATTCAGGCCTAAAACGCCGTTGAGCTTGCTTGATAGGACATGCACCGCTTTTCACAGTAAGATGATGGACTGCTACCTTCGGGTCTAATCCAGGCATTTCTTTGTAACTCTAGGAAAATACATCTTTTTACTCTTTCAGTAAGTCAACGTAGGCCTTTTCCTCATCACTCGCCAGTGAAGCATTCACATAAATGGGTTTTGGATCTTCATCAGTTCCAAGGTTGATTTCTTTCTATGCATCAACTGTCACCTTTACTCTTTCTTCAAGTTCGGGTGGCGCATCTTTAGCATCTTCATCTTCCTGAGGTTCTCCATCATTGAAAGATATATGGTAACACCATGAAACATTCTCCAACTCTCCATCAATTTAATTGGAGAAAAAATATGCCTTTCATCTTGTGTAGCGACATGATATGAAGAGCCAACACTTTCTTTATCTTCATCACGTTGCTTGGTGTAGACCACAACATGCGACTTTTCCTTTAGTACTTCTCCACATGATACCATAATGTTCGTCTGTCGCCTCATTCTAGAAGGGATTAGACTTTGAAAGTCTTTAGGAGCATTTTGAGATTTTGGTAAAGCAGATGCTTGCATACTCTTGCTATACCTCCAAACCTTGTTTTTCTTCCTCAATGGCCCTAACCTCTCAAATACAGATATCCTCTTCGTTGAGCTTCCAAGTAAATCAAAGACAGAAGGCCTTTTGTTAGAATTAGTAGACTCATCTTCCACAGTTATGTAGTTGTTGCTTACCCTTTTTATGGAGATGCGGATAGGTGGAGGTTGTTTGTAACCCAACCCTTCACGTTGTTGCCTCATAGCAGGTTCTGATGGAAGCTTCCCTAATTTTGATGGTTCGTTTGGATCGAATCCAGCTTTTGCTAGCAACCTGTAAGCATTAGGATCAAAACCTTCTTCTGTACACTTCATTGAGAGTGCTTCATATAGGGGTGACTTAGGGGACACAAATTTTTTGTGAAGTAATGACTTAGGAGCCACAGACTTCACAAGTAATTTTGTGGATGACTTCACCGTATCAATTCGCCTTACAGGAAGGGTCAACCCTTCCAGCGCATTTTCTCGCAACTTGAGAGAGTGTCCTTTGTCCTCCTTTGCCTTTGGGACATAACAAAGAATGAGTGTGACCTTTTTACTTGAAAAAATATCAATCACGTTAGGCATCTTGCTTGGATTGCCAAGCTTTGAATCTTCCTTGTTTGCGACTTTTGCCTTACCAACCGCTACCTTAGCCATATTGTTAAGGAGTCTGACATCTTCGGATGCAATGTCATCAACTTTTATGGAATATTTCTTCAAGTAAAACTTTGCGTCAGCAAAGTGAGCTTGAGCTTCAGCTTTAGTGAATGGATTATCATCCACAATAATCCTTTTTGCAACTCCATCCTCATAATACTTCAAACATTAGTGGTAGGTAGATAGGATTACTTTGTTCTCATGTACCCACGGCCTACCAAGCAAAATGTTATATGAAGCCTTTGCATCAATTACATGTAACCACACGCTTGATTGTAACTCTCCGATGGTAAGGTCTATTTTGACGGTCCCTATGGACCTTTGTCCTCCTTGATTGAATCCTTGGATCATCAAGCGACTATCAATAAGATCTGTTGTTGATATCCCAAGTTCTTTCATTGTGCGAATTGGAAGGATGTTGATTCCAGATCCTCCATCGACTAGGATTCTATTCACCCTTTTCCCGTGCAAAACCAACCATGAATAAAGGGTGATTATGAAATGTGTCACCAAATAGAAAATCATCGTCAGAGAATGTGATTTTGGCCATACATGCATTTTCGACTCCAGGAGATGACTGTGGAGCATCTTTTGGTGATGGACATGATGGATTTTCAACTTCAGGAGACAGCTTTGGAGCATCTTTTGGTGATGGACAAGATGGAGTTGCATCTTTCACTTCCTTTTCATCGACATTACAACATAGAGCTTTTGTGCCATCGCATGTGAACTTGTTGTAACACCAATTTGGCAAATATTCTCCTAATGTAATAGGTCTCCGCAGCTCTTGGTAGTGGTGCACCTTTATTTCCTTCTTCTTTGAATGCACGATCAAAGTTTGGTTTTGGGTCTCCTTACCATATTTTCCCTGACGTGTTGCTTTGTTGACTCCTTATGTGAACTCACTTTTCTGCGTCTACGGCGAGTCACAAAAGTCCAGCCCCAATCATCAAGATCATCTACTAGGTCTTCATCTTGTCTTGTCGATCCCTCTCCTACAGAAGCCACATCACTTAGTATAGGAAGAGATAACAAATTATTTACTTCAATGCGCTCGAAGTCTCCAAACTTAATCATTCTTGTCTGATTGGTGTTTGGAATGTCTTGCTCCATTTTTCCTTCAACAAAATTGCAGGTCATGACCGGATTGGGTAAGTCAGAAGCAACACTGACTTGGTTTGAACTCAATTTCTCATCTTCAAGTTCAATCTTCCCTTCGCGATCTAAGTCCATGATTTTATCCTTGAAGACGAAGCATTTCTCGATAGGGTGTCTAATCAGCCAGTGATATTTGCAGTATTTTGGATCATCACTCTTCCCTACTTCATCTGGTCGTTTCATCTCAAGGAGTTCATCAAAGATTGCGGAAACATCTGAGTCAAGAAATGGGTAGTCCTTCCGCTGCATTTCCTTCAAGGTGAGCTTTTGATTTGTCCTTCCTTCAAAAGAATTCTCTTTTGCACTCTGCATATTGCCCACCCTTATGGTGAATTTCACATGAGAGGCATTGACGTTCATGGATTCTTTGTTTTCAGTCTTTGGCAAATATTTTCCCACTTTCTTGAATTCTTGCCTTTCTTTGACTTTGCGGAGTTCGTGGACAGGTGGTGCTTCAGTTCTGACCGACGACATGCTCAACTCCATATCATGAGCGTGAGTGGCCAACTCTTCAAAAGTTTTAGGCTTTATGCCTTGCAAAATATAGCGGAGACCCCAATGCATACCTTGAATGCACATCTCTATGCCCGAAGCTTCACTAAGTCTATCTTTACAGTTTAGACTTGCATGCCTCTATCGGTTGATGAAGTAAAAGACCAGTTCTTCATTTCGCTGACGTGTGTTTGTAAGTTCCACCATGCTTACAGTACGTCTTGTGCTATAGAAGCGATTAAGAAATTCTTGCTCCATTTGTTCCCAACTATCAATGGAACCAGACTCAAGGTCTGTGTACCAATCAAAAGCATTTCCCTTAAGGGAGCGGACAAATTGTTTGACGAGGTAATCGTCGTATGTTCCAGCATTGTTACATGTTTCAATGAAGTGCGCCACATGTTGCTTTGGACTTCCCTTACCATCGAACTGCTGAAACTTTAGAGGTTGATAACCGGAAGGCATTTTCAAACTATAAATCCTTGTGGTGTATGGCCTTGCATATGTCAATGAGGATTTTGTAGCAATTTCGTACTTGTTTTTAATGGTACCCATTGATTTGGTTGATTGGGATCGTTCCTTCCGAAGAAACTTGGATCTCTTTAGCATATTCAACTTGCTTTGTGGGGAGATCGATCGTCTCTTGGACTTGCAGACATTTTCCAGGTGCGTGACTTGATTCTTCATCCATCATGCCCTCCACCCTATCAGTTAGCTTAACAATTCGAGCATCTTGATCTTGAACATACTTGGTCAAGCCTTCAATAGCTCTTGTCAAGCTCACAAGTTGTTCTTCTATAGATGAAGCGTTAGTCACCATTGCGTGCATTACCATAGTAGGTGGCGGAGAGTAGCGTTGATTTTCCTTAACATGAGATGCAAACATGTTATGTGGGGTAGATCCCGTGCTTAAGACATCATTATCGGTCGAAGCGAAGGAATTCTCGTATGTAGATGGGCTCAATTGGGCAAGAACCCTTTCGACCATTTTAGCGATGTTTTCCTTTGCAGCTTTTGCAGGAGACTTCACATGTTTTGGAGATAAACCAAAGACAGTAGTAGATTTGGACGACACTCGTGAGGCTTCTTTTCCCAGCAATTTGGCTTGGTTCCTTGTGATAGGTCCCATGTTTCCCGCAGTAACATCGAGGATATTTTCGACATCGATGCAGAACTTGGATCCATCAGTTTATGCAGATGCAGATGCGAATACAGATGCAGATGCAGATTTCGATTCAGATGGAGGTTTTGATCCAGATGCGGATACAAATATAGATCCAGATTTGGATGCAAATGCGAATACGGATATAGATCCAGATTTGGATGCAAATGCAGATTTCGAGTTGATCTTCTTGAAAGTCATCTCGGTGTTTTTGAACTTTGGTTGTCTTGAAGAGAAGAGATGAGAGGTAAAGATTGTCCCACTGGGCGTGCCAATTTGTAAGCATCTAAAGTTTCAATCCTGAAATACAGTAAACAGGAAAAACAAAAATAGCAAGCAAACAAATAATATTTGTAGTTGAATTAATGAGAAGGTTACAATCTTTATAAAATCTCTTAAAAAAGATATGTAATCCCCTGATTCTTCTCTACACAGATGTTCTTGATTTGGAAGAATACTTGCGGCTCAATACTTGGAGCGAAGACTTCTTTGTATGCGGATGACTTGCAGATCACCACTGAAGAGCAATTATGTATTTTTGTGTGGATGTATGGGTGTATATGTATTCTGGTCTTATGAAGACTTCTTTATATAGGCTTAAGCTAGGGCTTGAAGGGTATTTTGGTCCAAGCAATTTTGACCCCTGGGCCTGAAGAACATGAGTTGGGCTCATCTTGTCAACTTAATGGACAGACCCAAATGTTATTTGGACTTGATTTAAGTCATATAATTTTGACTTAAATATGAATCCGACTTTATTAACCAGTAATTTGACTTGGTCAATGTATCATGAATTTAAGATTTAATCCAAATTTAGTATGAATTTATCAATAAAACTTCATTGTCTACATAGGTTGGAGTGGTTTTTATGTAGTTTGTAGCTGTGGAGGTTCAGTTAGGGTACAAGGAGTACCCGTATTCCTTACCCTTAGCTCAGTGTTTTGGAGTTTGCTTGTTGAGTATTGTGTGGTCTGGGACTCACCCCTTGCTTCTACATTTTTGTAGGTTACTAGCTCGGATCATTGTGATACTTTTTATTCTCTTCCTGTTCGAGGCTTCTTGTGGAGGTTTGTGAGGTAGTTACTTGTCATCTCAGCGGACCTTTTTTCTCCTTATTTATGATCTGGTTCTATTCTAGAAACACTGTCATTTAAACCTTATATTTTCTTTCATTTTTGTTATAATACATTAGATGCTTGTACATGTGAAAATTAGATTTTTAGGTATAAGTTAAGTTGATTATGAATTTCCGCATTA
This sequence comes from Solanum okadae, assembly GCA_036553675.1. Taxonomy (NCBI): domain Eukaryota; kingdom Viridiplantae; phylum Streptophyta; class Magnoliopsida; order Solanales; family Solanaceae; genus Solanum; species Solanum okadae. The sequence goes on from CM071683.1 coordinate 13,424,865, forward strand.
TATTAAAGTATTAGACTTTTATTCATAGTTTATTTTCGTACTTTATAGTAATGGTTGAGTTTTAGGTTGTTTTGATGGGATAAGATGAGTGCCATCACGTCTATTTTTGGGTTGTGAAAAAATGGTAACAGAGCCCCAGGTTCATAGGTTTCACGTGTGTACAAGCCAAGTCTAATAGAGTATAGAGGATCGGCACGAAGAGGTTTGTTGCTTATCTTCGAGAGGCTATGGTGACTTTCAGAAAAAATCTTCACTTCTCAATTCTCATCGTGCATCCTTTGTTCGTTCTTATTCCTATCGTTTTATTGCACACTCACTTATATTGTTTTTTCGTACATGGTTCTTCATGCGATTAGTTGGTGTCGTGTATGGCTTGGAGGTTAGATTTTGTTTAGGAGTGATAGACTTATGAAAAAGATGTGAGGTCAAATTTAGAATGTTCAACCATTTGAAAGGGTTAATGTAAGGTGATTGCTCGATGATTCATTTTGAGGATATTCGAATGATGAGTTTTAACAATGGTTTGAGGGACCTCATGAATGTGTTATCTTTTTCATGTTGGTTACTCCATCATCGTGAATAGTACTTTTGTGGTATAGGCAATATTTGGAGTGGTTCGACAATTGGAAGTGGAGTAATTAAAGGGATGGCTAGATAATGAACATTGTAACTTTGAAAAATACAGTTAGTAAAGTTGTCATAACATGTATGGATGGCTTAGCGAATGATGTTACGCCAATTGAGGCCAGAATCTCTACCAAGATTTCATACATTGAGTGTATATCAAAGAGGGTCATTATACAACTACTACAATACTATGGAATGTGTTACTTCTGCTATCGACCTGATCTAAGAAAGAATGCATATCTCTTAGGATAGAGACGGAATGGATTTGATAATTTTTTGCAGTTATTCAATGAATAGAAATGTATGGGCTATTTGGGTACGATCTTCTCGATAGGTATGATGTGCTCTAGTGGTGGATCAAACGAATTTTCACAATTTCGTACTAGTGGTATATGAAAATGAATACGTTGATTGTAACATGTGAATGCTAACTACTTAAGGAGTTATCAGTTTTATTACATGTTTGTAAAACGAGATTTGATGTTGCATTCGCAGTTGAGTAAAAAACTAGCTTGTTACTACAAACGCTTGGGGTTAAGCATTGTTTATAGTGGTGGATCTTTGTTACGGTATTAGTGTGTTAGGTTATGAAGTGTATCCCTAGGTCTCTAAATATGGATCGGTGATTTCATCGTAAGCTCCAAGAGAGTGGATCAGTGTTGAAATGTCAAGCTTATGGGTAACAGAAGTCCTAACGAGTATACTTGTGTGAAGGCAATTTAGGATTTTAGTAAAAAAGTGCAGATAAGATTAGGTTAGTCCTTTGGATTTTGTTGGTATAACTTGGTTTAAGGTGTCATGTCAATGATAAGGTTGACTTCGTGATGATGGCAATGACTACTAAGTATAACAGTAATAAGAGTTTATGATGGATTATGATAAGGATGCAGCCCATATGATAATGAATTTTTTCAGTTAAATGGATTTGATATGGTAAGAACGACTTGTAGGTATCTAAAGTTGTGGTTTGTTACTATTTGGTGAGCAGTTTGGTTGTATGGAAAGTCTTAGGAGATGCTGGAACACCACTCAAATAAAATTTAAAGGAGCTAGAGTCATAATAAAAATAGTGGGATGTGGTGTAACCTTCAAAAAGAGGTGAGAGCAAGAATATTTTCTCTTATTGCAAGGACTAAAGAGGTATCTTCAATGGGATTGAGAATTGGGTTCAGAGATGCATGGTTTCATCCGTTTTACTCTGGTTATGGTAATAGTGTCACGGGTTCATCAAATTCTTTAAAAATTATTGGATAAGGCTTGAGAAAAAGAGTGTACAAACGTTCAGCTCGAGTGTGATGATAAGTTCTTTTGTGGTTTTGAGTTTGATAATGAGCATGGTTGGATTTTTAGCGAAGGATATGATAAGGTCAATGGAAAGGCGATCAATGATAAGCTAAGATACATGAATTCATAAAAATCTTCAATGTATGAGCTAATGTTGATAGATTATGGGATTGGGTACATAGTTGAAATTAGAATTCAAGTTTTTCATTATGAGTCTACGTGCATAGTATTATATTTTGTCAAGGTATGAATTGGTAAGGTAAAGAAATGATCTATTGTATTGGGTATTAAACATTTCGAAGGACTTGTGCATGGTTTAGATCGTAAAGTTGTTACGTTTTATTGTTAAAGGACCTAAGGAAGGGTTTCACTTAAAAGTTTTGGCTTAGAGTATAAGGTAAAATGTCATGGGTTGTTGGTCAAGGAATAAGATTGGTAAACGAGTCAGTGAAAAGAATAAGAATCTGGTGTATTATATGGAATTTTCATCATGGGAAAATTTAAGAAAGGTGAAGGAATAAGACCTCTCGTATAGATTCTTGGTCCGAAGTTGACAGGCGTATGAATTTTTTTTCTTTGAGTTCAGATATATCTATGAGATGTGAACAGGTTTGGCACAGACTTACTAGGGGTTATTAGTGACTTTTATGAAGATTGGGTTTTGATTTTAGTGAAAAACAGTGAGGTGTGTAAGATTTTGTGTTGTTATATGGGGATACATTGTTCAAATTATTGTAGGTGACTTATGGATGCACAATAGTATGGACCTATATTATTACATGGTTATTGAGGATTTCGAGGGGATTGAAATTACTCAGCTAAATGGGACTACACAGACTTATCTGAGATGTGACATAGACACTTGATGGTAAATAGATATTATGTGCTCATAGTAAACATAATCATTGGGGTGATTAAGGATTTTCTTAAATTTTGGCATGAGGTACATGACAAGTGTAAATGGTAGTTGAAACATGGTATGTGAAATTTTGTGTCGACTTGACTGTGAGGGTGATTTAATAGCTTTATCTAGATGGGAAAGTACTATCACATTTGGAATTAGTGCCATCAGCCTTGGGTGAGACCCATACATGTCATGGAATGCTTAAATGGAAAGAGAGGGACCCATAGTTTGATTTTTTTTATACAATGTGTTTGGTAAGAAGACTTTGATACTAGTGACAGTTTGAGAGTAAGGTAAACGATTGGTGTGGTTATGATGTTGGTTCGTATTAAGAATGTTGGCTTCAATGGAGTATTGTGAGAAGTATGTGTGGTTTGATAAATCAAGTATGTCTAAGTTTGTAATGGGGATCATACTAATTGATTGTGGGTGGCTGAAAATTGAGAGATGGAGTCAGATGAATGGAAATGTTTGATATGAGCAAAATGGAAGGAATATCTTGTGTTATTCTACCTTGCTTCCATACATTCTTATGTGACCACCTTCTTCATTCTGGACATTATTTGAAATTTGATTCACTGCTTATGCCACACATGTTTCCACATCCATGGGTGAATCCCTAGTGGTGGATCAAGTGTGCTGATACGCTCAAATTACACCTCCCTAAAAGTGATCGTTATCATGTAAAGAACCCAACTTGGAGGTTGGGGTCGATCCCACGAGGAATATGGTTTAGACTTAAACATAACTTACAATTATATTATTTTAGTCAATGTATTTCCGAAACAAGTAAGTAAAAGGGGGGGGTGATTTGTGTAACAAATGCTTGTTTGTAGTTAAGTAACAAGAGAGTATGATTAAACTTTGTTGTTATCAATGAGAGAAAGTAACTAGGGTATATGTGTTCCCCATAAGCTCATAACGCGGTAATCCTAGTAATAACAATTCTTTCCTAGTGTATTACATGCAAAGTGATAAGTTAGGTATCTCTAATTCCTTGGTCCGGCAACTAGAGAATTTCTCCCCGCACCTTGGTCCAGCTATGTGTGTATAATTTACTAACCCTTACCTTTACCTCATATTAGACATCGCATTAATGTATGGCTTGGTTTTCACCCCCCGCACCAATTGACACTAGACTATTAGATAGTATCACACTAAATCTATGTTGATAATTCTTTTCTTATTAACTACCTCCTTGGTCCGGCAAGTAGCAACAAGGCGAATTCTAACGCGTGCACTCGTTAAAAAGACTTTTAAACGAAAGAATCATCAATGCATGCAATAGTTACTCAAGAATTACTTAGTTACTATTCATACGTTGTTAATCGCTCAAAGTTCCCACAACCCTAGTTGTGGATTTAGTTACCCATAATAGCAAGAAAACAATTCATATTTTTAGATAAAGAAATCATGAACTTACGTATTGAGAAGAATAAAACCAGAATCTCAACATGAATTTCAAAGTCAAAATCTTTAAAACGAACTTAGGAAATCGAGAATTGCTAAAATTACACGTTAATCTCCAAAGCCAAAAACTAGAACAAAAGTAATATGGTCTAACCCCCAAAAATGAGGTTTACATGCCCTATATATAGAAAAACAAGTCCAACTAAAAAGGAAACGAAATAAGGAAATAAAGTTTCAGGACACGGTTTCGATCTATGACATTGACCTACGGACTGTGGACTGACATACGGTCCGTAGGTCCCTTCCGTGGTTTAGGACTTAGGCAATTTTCCAACTTCAAAATCTACCCCTCTCAGTTGCATTCGACGGACCAGCAGAATGGACCGTGACTCGATCCATGGTTCATGGATCCTCCTCCGTAGTTCCATACTTAGACTTTTGAAATCAGGTACTGGAACCCCCTTCTCTGAATCATTTGACGGTGCTGCAGGACGGCCCATAGGTCGACCTACGGTCCGTGGTTTGTAGTCGTGGTTCCACACTTGGTCAAGAATTCCCTGATTTTTCTTCAAGCCTTGCCTGCCCATCTACGTCTATCATCTACGGGGTGTGACTGGACCTACGATCCGTAGGTCACGTCCGTAGATGCCCTTTTCTGCACATTCTTCAGTTGTGTCTCTCAACTTCCACGTCCGAACGTATTTCCTGCAAACATGATAAAAACACATTAATACCAATACAAAATGGCTCTAGACACACACAACTCTTAAGTGAAATGTATTAAAAATACTGTAAACTCACGGTATATCATGTACTAATCCTGTGATTGTCCTCGTGGTAGGGTGGTATCCTTTGGCACACATGGTCATTTTAGTTATGACAAATTTAGTTTTTTTTTTTTGGGATAGTTATGTATACTAGTGATTCTATATGCACAACTTTGCTTATGAGAACTTATTGAAGAACTACCATGAATATTTACACTTGTATGATAGTCTTAATATTCATGTGGGGAACATTTGATTTAGTTCTACCATTCCTAAGGGTCGTCTATAATCACAACTATTGAACTAAGTGCTCCGACGGTGTTTTTAGAGGTTCTGTATGCTTGGGTTTATCGCTCGCTAGGTGGTCGATTGATCAATTCGTTCTTTGGGTTAGGTAAGTTTGATTCTCTCTTGATTAGTACCTGATGCATAAAGATCAGATTTTTACAACTTAAGCTCGTGGAATGATTATGTTGTAAGGGTGAAATCTTGAAAAGCTCTATGTGGGCTTAGGAATTACGAGTGTGTGGTGGTTGGTTCAGATGCACTTTTGGTTGTAGCCAGTATTAATTTCAAATTTTATCATGGTTATGTAAGAACAATTTGTCTTAGTGGTTGTGTTATGGTTTAGAGGGTTTTGGTTCATAGTGGATTCATGTGTTAGTCTGTGTTTTGGTAATAACTCCAGATTTGTAGGTATGCCAAAGTTTGACTCGAAAGTTCAGTTCTTAGTAGTTGATCTTGATGGAATGATCTTAAGGAGGAGCAACCATGGAGAGATGAACACCGACTAGTAAGTCATAACTCAAGCTTTTGATAACGTCGGTTATTCTTTCTTCTTCTTCCTTATGTTTGGGGACGAACATGGTTTTTAGTGGTGGATAATGTAATGAATCGGAAAGTCATTTCTTGAAATTTTCATAAAATTACCATTTTACCCCTCTCAATAGTTGCCCCAAGTCATTTAGGATTAGTGGGTGAAGTTGGTTTGGAAATTTTGAATATGAGTGTTGTTAGTTTCGAAATCTTATTGTGATTATTAATGTGAATAGATTACATTGATTTGGAAGCCCAACAAACGGGAAAAGCTCAAGTTCCTGAGTGATTGTTCAACTATTTGAGGAACGTGGATTTCTCAACCCTTGTTAAGTGTATAGAATTGTGTATTTCCTTGTGATATGTGTTGGGGAGTAATGGGACTTGGTGATGAATTGACTTGTCGATATTGAATAACTCTAATGTTGAAAAGGGGTAATTAAAGACAATGTGATTAATTATTGGTGTGTGATGTGTTAAGAATGGTTTGAAAGGCTTATTGATTAATTGTTGATGTTATATCACGATTGTGTTGTTGTGAATTGTGCATAGTTATGGAATTGGTCATCTCGTCATTATTTGTGTGAACATGTCATTTGCATTGGTGTTGAGACATGATTGTGATAAGTGTCATATGAATTGAGGAAGAATAAAAAATTAAAGATGATGTACCATTTCGAGGGACGTGTTGCGCGGCGCGACGGATATTATGATTCGAGGGACGTGTCGCACACCGCAACAAATTCTATTATCGAGGGATGTGTCACACACCGCAATGAATTTTATTGTGAGTGTCTTTCTGTGGAACTTGTGATGGATGAATACTGAGTTTGTTGTTGAGGATATGTAATTGTTTGAGTGTTGTTGTTAAGTTGTGTTCTATGTAAATTGTGAACTATTAGGTTGGAATGGTTTTTATGCAGGCTGTACTTGTGGATGTTCGGTTAGGGTGTGAGGAATACCCGTATTCTATACCCTTAAGCTCGGTGTTTAGGAGTTCTCTTGTGAGTACCGTGTAGTCTGGTACTCACCCCTTGCTTCTACTTTTTTGTAGGTTACTAGCCCGGATCGTTGTGATACTCTCTATTATCTTCTTGTCCGAGGCTTCTTGTGGAGGTTTGTGAGGTAGTTGTTTGTCATCTCAACGGACCTTATTTCTCATTATTTATGATCTTGTTCTATTCTAGAAACAATGTCATTTGAAACTAGTATTTTCTTTCATTTTTGTTAACACATTAGAAGTTTGTACACGTGACAACCAGGTTTTGGGATATATTTAAGTCGATTATGAATTTCCACATTTTATTAAAGTATTAGACTTTTATTTATTGTTTATTTTCGTACTTTATCGTAATGGTTGACTTTTAGGCTACCTTGTATTGGTGGAATAAGCCGAGTGTCATCACGTTTATTTTTGGATCGTGACAGGAAACCCTTATTATTTATAGGGAAAAACTGACTTGAACCCCAACTAAAATTCCTACATAATAGACATTCTAAGACAAATATGTATAACACTGGGTGCCTATTTGGATTGACTTAGTTTAAGAACTTTTGGAGTGCTTGATTAAATTGAAAAAAATGTTTAATTAGCAAAAATGATAAAAATAAACCAAAAGAAAAAGAAGAAGCTCCTCTTTGTAAGTGCACCCAAACGTAATTTGCTGGAAAGTAAATAAATAATTTTGCGATTTCTTAAATATTATTTTTTGCTAATTTGAGCAGGAATGGAACTTGGAAGTGAGTCTGACTAAAAAAATAAGTAGTTAGTTTGCTCCAAAAATGTGACAAGAATAATAACCCAAAGCAGCGGCTTCCAACATCATTCATTTCCAAACAGTCTCCCAAAACAACACGTCTGTGTGAATAAGATAATGTAAAGATGGGGATAAACAAGAAGCGCAGCATGCACTATCCTTCAATTCAATTTGCTAAGCAGTGAAACCAAAAACAGTGAAATATACTTGAGCATAACAGCAACTTTAAAACTTACAGATTTTGATTTCTCTTCTCCTCTATTACAATATACAGTCCAGACAAGTGCATTTCTCAGGGTAAAAAAGAATGAAAGCAGTAAGTAAGAACTACGGGGAGATTGAAAGTCTGAAAATCATGCTCATTTCAGCTTAGCTTTTGAAGAACTTTTCAGAGGTTTTGCAACAGGTCTAGCTGGGGCACCTCTTGTCACCTTTTTCATATCATACTTCACAGACATGAAAGAACATACCAATGCTAGCAACATTGTTGGGTACACATACACTGCCCTCTCAGCATCCACTTTTGTCGGCTTGTTAAGTATCCCTTCCTTGATAAGCCCCCAAACAATAAGTAGCGTCCCAAACATGCTCATTCTTCCAGGTTTTAATATTCCAATAAGAGCTCCAGCCACAGAAAAATAGCTTCCAGCAAGAACCTTTCACAAAGTAAGATAGCCACTTGATAAACCAAACCAAACCAAAGAATACGTGATCTATAATCAAACAAAACATCATTGCAGACGTGAAGAGAATGTTCAAAACACAGACAACATCTCACTATTCTCCCACTGTAACATGGGCAATTTTATTTTTATGGGTAATTCGCTTTAAGATATATTCACTAAAACTATTAATTGAGAATGGCATCTTTTAACAGTAAGCATCCACTGTCTAGTCCTCTAGTTGATTATGAAAAATGGAGGATGAAGGTGAAAGTATCTATATATATTTATACTATATTAAAAGCATGAAGACACTTGTACTTCATTAAAAGATTCTGCTTTTAGACAAAATCATTTTTTCATTATTTTCCTAAAAATAATTGTCATTTAACTATTATTCTATTCTAATATTTAAGATTTTGAAATTCATTAAAATTACTACTATTAAATTTTTACTTATTTGTAATAGGTAAGAACTCCTAAATCCTAATATAGTCTTGAAATTTATATAAGAAGACTATTCACATTTAGAAAAGGTAATAATTTCAGTTTAAAAAAGAGTAGAAAATTACGGAATTTTTTTTTTTGATTCGAGTACAAAAAGGACTCAACTTGCCTTTACTATTATTTTCAATATAATTATCTATCTAACTATATATTATGAAGACCATTCGAAATATTGATTGACCTTTTTGCCTCTTATTAAATGATTTTATAATAGACAAGATTGTTAAAACTATTATGCCTTTTATAAATCTTAGTTAAATTAAAATAAAAAAAAACAAATATATTAATTAAAAATATTTTTTTTAAAAAGAGACTCACAATTTTTTTATAAAAAAATTGGTTTACATGGAAATTCATAATTCCATGTAATTACAACATCGACAAATTGGGCATTGCTAATGACGGGTGGTAAAAGCACTAATGCCGATTAATTTGGTTTTATTTTTCATAAAGTTTACTTTGTGAAAATAAAATATGCCCAAGTAACTTGTCATCTTAATTAAATAGAAAAATTATTTATAGGTGATACTATATAAGGGTGATGGAAAGAAAAGTTTTATAATAATTTCAATAATGAAAAAAAGTTTTCATCGAACTTTTAGATAGAAAGTTCCTAGGAGAAAAGCCTATTTTATCGGAAGTGTGTGAGAACTACACCAAATCAAGAGAGAGAAGACTTTAAAATCGATTAAAAGAATTAGTTTAGGAGCTAAATTCCATTCATTCTACTTGAAAATCAATTCTTCTACATATAATGATGTATGAATATCAATGTCCTTTTTCTACTTTTCACTCAAAAATATGTGTTATTTTTGTAAAGTTATTAGACGTTCTTCAACTAGTATTCATTCATATTCATATATTACTACAAGTGGGAACAAAAAAAAGTTCAAAGTTGAAATACCAAAATAATTCTATAAAGTTGAGTTACTACAATAATACCATTAAAAAAGAAATATGTTGCTCCTTTATAAATGCTAAAACTAAATTATTCATTATGTCAACATTCCACGATAAATACTGCTAATAATCACTATAATAAATTAATAATGCAGTTACATCTCTGCTATTTCTTCCCTTTTTCATATTACCCTCATTTTACCCCTATATTAAATAAAAAAATATTATAAAATATTTAATTAAGTTAATATTACATTGTAATTATATCATACTATAATACTAAATACTAAAAATGAGAAAGTGTTAGATATTACAAATTCAAATTTTTGTCCAATAGCTACCTCATTTATTCATAAATAATTACACCTTAAATATCTTAGGTAATGGGCATGTCATTAATCTTTTAGACTCAAATGAATTCTTTAGTACTCCTAACTCTTGAAGAGTTATTGCCTTTTCCTCTCCTTCCTATAATAATATGTATCCCCCTCACCCTGTTTTCTTAGTTGGTATTTCTTTCTTCCCTTTTTTAGGTTATAATAATTTCTCATTAACTTATTGATATTAGATTTGTTGTTTTTTGCAGGTTTCCACATAGGTACAACACTTGAATGCTATTTGTATTTATCTTTTTCTCTTCTTTATTTAATTATTTTTTATTTGTTTTAAATATTCAACTTCATGATTCATATATAATTATTTATTTAATTGCTACTCCTAGTATTCATATTCTCATGCTTTTCATATACATAACTTCCAACTATTTAATTTAAAACATTAAGATATCTTTTGATATTCCTCCATTTTTTTCTATATAATTCATCTTTTTTGTTTTATGAGACCCTTACCCAAGATCATTCTTTCCATTATGTACTAAAGTAGTGAAGCTTTTATCACTATTGTGTTATTTGATTCATGCTTTAATTTGACTTGATGAATGAGACTCTTGGATTTTTATTGGTTGTGAAAGGAGTCAACAAGAACTCGAAAAATTATGTATTGATCCTATATATTACTTTTTTCCATCTATATTGTTATGATTAAAGACTTGAGAAGGAAATGTATGTTGGTATTTTTTCTTCTCTATTTATTTTCTGTGTTTTCCTTCTATTAGAGTTATTTAATTTAATTTTCTATAATTTTTTATTGTTACAAGTTTTTTATTTGGATTCAACTTAGTCATTTGTGACTTCAAAGTATGCTAACTACTAATCAAAGTTGAAACTTTACATATTTTCATAGAATTTTAATCATTCTAATATATCTATAAAAAGTTACTTTGAGACATACATGTGTTGCACATGTCCAGATACTAGTATGAGTAAACCTAAATAAGTCCTTATTGATTGACTCTTCAATTTTCTTGTGCAAGTGAAGAAACATTCATATAGAGTATGTGATTGAATCTTTGTGTTACAAGCTAATTTGAAGGTATGCTTTTTTCTGAACTTTATTTCTTATGTTGTTAATGTGATTATTGCATTATTTGTACATATAAGATGTTCAAGTTAATACATTTTTGTCTGAAAAATGCTTATATGAAAAGAAAAAAAAAAAACGATTACATGCAACAAAGAACAGCATATTTGAGATATATATATATATAATTTAAATAGATATAATTTTATTTTAATGTCAGTTGTTACTTTTTATATTTTTTTCCTTCTACACAATTTTAGTAATTAATGTGAGACACATGTGCAAAGCTAGTACACTAAACTTTAATAGACAACTATCATTTATTATTTTTCTCAAACTATTATTTAATTATTTTTATAATATTAACTATAATCTTGAAAAGAAATAAGAAGTCCTAAAAACTATAGGCACAAGAAAATATTAATATTAGTAGATCTTTTTATCCTTGTATATGTAAAAAAGGAAATCCTAAAAGATATGTTAAAAGAAGAAAAGAGAAACTATAAGGCAATGCGCTAAGAAATTAAAGTTGTATGTTTGAGTTGTTAACATGTTGATGTGGATTGTAGGGTAAGAGTATTCCGGATTGAAGGAAGTTAAAAATTAGCAGGTTGCCGTGTTGATAGATTTTAGTATTTTTAGTGTTGTTTATGCATTGCAAAATTCCGAACATTATTTTAAACCAAGTTTTGAGGCACGTTTTTCATCTTTTTCGTCTTTCTTTAGTTTTTTTAGTTAATAGATTTTCTCTTTTCCTTGTATACATAAAAAAAATCCTAAAATATGTGATATATTTTCCTTTTTTCCTAATAAATATTAAGAGATTAAATATGGATAAAATATTTATTTCAAATTTTTTTTGATTTATTAATCACTCCACTTCTATAAAGGGATTTGTCACCATCTTAACGATTTTGTCTCAATGTCTACTTCATCAACTGATAATTGACATACAAGGGGTCTAAATAGTTGACTTTTTTTTAACGTAATAAATACACACATGCAAAGCATGTACTCTAAACTAGTATGCTCTAAAAGTGCACTTCCTATAAAGCTATGGAAAAAGCTCAAATATGCCATGATTGCCATTGAAATTTGAGAAAAGACGCATCTATGCCATATGTTAAAAGTTTGACTCATCTATGTCATTTCCATTTGAGAAAATACTTATTCATGCCATTATTTGTTAACTAAAACCAATTTGTACACGTGGTCAATAATGATTTGACCACGTCATTAATTAGATCATTTTTTTAAAGGGGAAAAGGCTCAAATATGACATCAAACTTTGAGAAAAAAGCTCATCTATGCCCTTTTAGTTAACAAATAATGGCATAAATGAACCTTTTTCTCAAACGAAAATGACATAGATGAGCCGATAACAACAAAAATAAACATGTCACTCTTCCAGGGAAATTTTGAAGTCAATTTTCCAAAATGGAAATTAGCAGAGCTTGAGCTTGAGTTTTAGAATCATATCTATTAGTACTTTAATACTACTAAAATAATATGATTGCTTCCCTAATATTCACTATTCCTGAGGCATACCACCAACACATTGACGATTATATTATCAAGCAGCAACAAGGATGACCAAACATTTCAAGAAATCACCAATTAGCACAAGGATCATGAAGCTTGTAACGCATCTCTTGAAATTCTTCCCTGTATATACTTCCTACTCCATAAAGACTTTGATATTTCCTCATGTTTTGGAGAACTTACAAAAGTTTTGAAGAACACATAAGATCAGAGATTTTAACCTAAGTTTTCATTGCATAGCTACTGTCTCAGGTACCAGCAAGAATCATATCCTTTTCTGCTCTTCGATCCCTCTTAAAATAGTCTAAGGTTCTAGCGAGAATCATATTCTTTTCAGCTCTTCAACCCTCTTAAAGTACATATTCCCTACCCCAATTTTGGTAAGTCCTACAGGGCACTAGTGCCAAAGGTAAGGTAAGTAGCTCTGTTAGTATTTTCATAAAAAGTAATCCCAAAGTGGACATAAACTTAATTTTTTGAAAGTTCCAAACCTTTATTGATATAGAAGTGGGTCCCTGTCACTTTTTGAGTAGGGAAATAGTATTCAATGAGTCTTCAACTTCAACTTTATCAAAAAAAAAATAGTATTCAATGAGTGAATATGGACAAACTTCCAATATAATCCAAATATAAAACATAGGATAACTAATTTGAAATAAAGGGAGTAAGCAAGTAAATGAAACACGGAGCATATGTCAAAAAGTGTACAATCAAAACAAATTAAGCACGGCAGACACATCTTGCTGGACCGAATAAGGCCAAAAAAAATCAAGCAAACACTAAAGGTATCCACAGACTGACAAATTCATGAAAGTAAGAATGACAAACAATATAAAGAAGTAACCTTTAACAACCAGCTTCAACAATTTTAATAAATTATATATCATAACAAACATGATCAGAACTGTACTTGCCTCTATGTGTGTGTGTGTGTGTGGAGACCACAATCTTAAAGTAGTCATAAAATGAGAAATAAAGATTTAAGGCCAAACCTCCAAGCGTTGTAGGTCAGTTACAGCTGAGGCCTCCTTCACATTTGTCAGGTTGTAGATGTTTAGCAGATTATCCCAGCTTGGAACTGTCCTGCTTGTGATTAAGCCATTAGCAACTGCACCAGGATAGAGCATGGCCTTCACTAATGGAAGAGGAAAGATCTCACTGGAAATCAACTGGGAAGAAGTGACTTCCATAGGCGTTGAGCACATACCAGATCTGCATGGCACCCTGAAGGAAGATATTTGGAGAAGGAGTAAGCAATAATGGAGAATTCTTGTAAGAGATGTTTCTTTTCCAATTATAAAACATAGTAAAAGCTACTAAACACTCCGATTAACTTTCACAAAAGAGAAGTGAGGAAACTTTGTTACACTAATCTAGTTTATAAATTTGTTACCCAGTATAGTCCCACAAGTAGGGTGTGGAGAGGATAGAATGTACAAAGACATTACCCCTACCTTAGCAGGTAGAGTTGTAGAGATATTGTTTCCGATAAGATTATGATTCTTAGCAATCAACATAAATTAATCTAGTACAGAAACTTGTGATTCCAAACTTGAGAATAGCATCTCATGGTCCCTGTGATAAAACACATTCGTTTATTAGAGATCAATAATTTTGGTAACAATTCCAACCAGCCGTAACAGTGAGGTCAAGCATGCACAGTGTTTTGGACGGCGAGAGGCAACAAGGGCCTACCTCGCCACGCGGCGAGGCTAGCGGCGAGGCGCTCACCTTTTTGAATCGAGGCGCCAATTAATACCAAAAATTAAAAAATTTAATTGCATATATAAATATCCAAAATCTTAATAGCAATAACATATATTAGCAAACATTTCAATTCAAAAACTAATAGTAGATATCAAAAGTCTAGAACTTGAATGAACCAATAATTCAAAATACTCTATTAATTAGTATAAAACTAAATTAAGTAGGGAAGAAATAATTATAGAAGAATTAAATTTTTTATTTTTTTTAAAATATAGGCAGTGAGCAGCAGAGCACTTCAACATAACAGAAGAACAAAGCACTCAGTTCACACTTCACCACCAGTCTACCACTAAAAATAGAGGTCTGCAAAACAGAGCAGCATAGTCGTACTGCTGAAAAACAGAGAAGAAGAAAAGAAGGGAAGAACTAGAAGAGAAGAAGAGATTCGCGTAAGTCTCCAGGGGTCGTACCTGAACAGCAGTCACGTAAGTCGTACCTGAGCAGCAGCCTCGTGATTCGCGAAGGTCACTTAAGTTTCTAGGGGTCGTGACTTGCAAAATCTGAGGAGAAGAGGAGGAGAAGCAGTCGTGACGCCTAATCTGAGGTGAGTTTGCAAAAATACCCAAAAAAAAACCCTAATTTTGGCTTTTAATTATTAAATCTGACTTCTTCTTTTTTTTTTAAAAAGGCAACGCCTATTGCATCACCACGTCACGTCGCCAGTCGCCTTTTGATTGCCATGGCACGCCTTTTTGAATTCGCCACGCCTAGCTGGAAATAGGCTAAGAGGCCTCGCCTCGCCACGCTTCGTCGCCAAAGGTGAAAGGCGCTCGCCTTTAAGAACACTGAGCATGCATGAGAAGTGTTGTCTGAAACAAGAGGGGAAAAAGGAGGAAACTTTTTACTGACGTGGTTTATTAGCAATGAACAACAAGGATTTCTTATATAGCACCTAAGGATGTGACTAAATGGTCACTAAAGTGGGGAACGCATTGTCGATGTGGCACTGACAAAAGTGACATGTCGAGGACAACATGGCTCTATTAAGGCACCAACATGAAATATAACTTGTTGAACGATGACGTAATGCAAACTGAGAAGTTACATGCTGCTGGACGACGAGAAGAATATAACGAGTTTTTGGATAGTGGTGTGGCATTAATGAGCCGTTACTAGAGCAGCAATGTGGCATTGGCTCGAAAAAGATGCTGACTGAAGAGATTTGTTGCTTGACGCCAATGTGGCGCTAACTGGAAATGGAAACGTATGGCAGGACAGGCACGTGGTGTTGACAGGAAACTATTGCTCTATGCAACATGGTACTTATTGAAGATGACATGTCACTTGACAATAATGATTACATGTCAATTGAATGATGGCATCTCAACTGACTCGTTCTAGCTAACTGATAATGTGTCAGCCGACCGGAGGATGACATGTTATCATACTGGAGAATAATGTGTCAGCTAAATCGATGGTGGCAAAAAATAGAGCCCTAATAAATGTAAAATGGCCGGAATAGGCCCAAACAAATATTCAAAAGAGATGAAAAGAGAAGTATTTTTTGATACAGATGAAAAGAGAAGTATTTTTTGATACAGATGAAAAGAGAAGTATTATCGAACAATCACGGGAAAAGACAAACATTCACTGCAAAGGAGAAAAAATGCTCTCGAATTAGTCACCGAAAAAAGATCATACTAGCAAAATTTATGACAAGAAAGAAGAATTTTGACCGGGTAGACAACGTAAGTCCTCTCACCACTAGGCAGAAGCTACTGAAGCAGTCAATATCACAACTAGACTCTGCCCAAATAAAGTAATGAATCCAATCCGCCACTAGTCTAAGGATCATAGCTTCTTTCCTTTTTGACTATTCTTTTACATAAAGTTACTCATCGAACTAGTAAAATTATGCTTGTCGAATTTTGAAACTTACATGAGGTGGCTTCAATTTCGTCCAAGACCTATTACAGAAGCCAAACTCTATCCTTGTAACATAATGCTTGGCTGAGCATGACCACTCTTTATGATCCGAATAAACCTCCATTCAAGGACAAGAATGAGCTTAAACCTTACTTGGGTAACTAATTTATATCATAACTTCAATATCTCAGGTTTAAGCAAAGCTTTGTTTAATCACACCACTCACTCACAAGATGAAAATCAGATGATCAAATTAATAAATTAATTAAGACTGTCAAAACTTGCCTTGCTATTTCTATCCCAAATGACTCAAATAAACAGCATCATGCTGAGAGCTTAGTTAGTGCGTGCAGATTTTAAGCTTGACATCTCTGCTTCAGACCGTGGTGTTACAAAATCACTCTCCGCTTTATCATAAAAGAAAAAGGAGAAAAGGTTTCACACTATTCCATACATGAGGCAAGTGATGCTCTTTCATATATTAAGCATTTCAGTCAATCCAAATGTCCTAAAATATTAGATCGTTTTCCCTGAAATGCAATGGCAAAACAAAAAAAAAATTATATCTGAGAAATAAATCGCTTAGGTAAGTGGAGGAAACATATTTTGTGCCAGTCAAGCAAGAGGAACAGCAGTAACAAATCAAGCAAGTTCTCAGTTTGAGTATGACACACAGTGAACTGATCAAGAAAGCACTATTTGGTCTGGTAGAGGTCATTAACATTGATACCAGAATGGAACCACCCTAACCTGAAAATGATGTAAGCTCTTCAAGCTCTATAGCTTCCCTACAAAAGACTAGAAAAGTAATACTCTAAGGGTGTGTTCAGTTATTTACTCGTGTTCAGTTGGTAAAAAAAATTGGAAAATATTTTATTAGAAAAAGAAGTTCCTTAAAAATAAGGAACCCCCACCCCCCCCCTCACAATCACCCACCCACCCACGAAACCCCCATCCTCATAATTTTGTCTTAGATATATACCAAATGCTTTTAGGATAATTTTTTGACTTGCATACCGAACACAAGACAATTTTTTATTTTTATTTTTTGAAATTGGTAACTTTGTACCGAACACAAGACAATAAATAAGAAACCACTTGTTTTCCGAGAAAATGTTTCCTTGGAAAATACTTTCCTCCATACCGAACACACCCTAAGACTTTGGCTAGCTAAGATGAGAGGGGGAAAAATTTCCTCACTCTTTTTTTTCCTTTTTATCTTTTTGGGGCAGGGAGGATGGGGAAGAGGCAGGTAAGATGACAGGCAAAGATTCGAGCGAATAAGCCCATGAATCGTAGAACTGCAAAATCCTCAAGCTCTCTATCCTTTTTCTTAAGAATTAGAAGTCCAAGGCACAAAATATCTCCTAATGAATAAGTGTAAAAGCAATGTGAACTAGATGTACAATAAAAACATGAAAAGGACATAAGCAAATAACCAAACTCCGTCCCTTTCATAAATAAGGTTAGAAAAATGTCTTTCCAGGAAAGCAAAAGTATGTCGTTGTCAATTTTATGAGCAATAAAGAGAAAACAGGGGAAATGTTTGCAGATAACCACAAGAGACTAAAAGAAGATACCTTCAATCATATTTGTTGAAGGCCTAACTTGTTATCAATCATTTTTCTTGAAGGCCACACTTGTTATCAATCATTTTAAGCAAAATAGAGTTTCCAATATGGAGCCCCAAACCATTTTCCGAAAAGAAATTTCCTCACACGGCAACCTTCCTGGAAATCACCCTCCTTCCTCTTAAGGAAAACCCACAACAACTAATCTTCTATATCCACACCCAAAAAGACACCTAACTAAGATGAGTAGCAGAGATGATATCAATTTATTTGAATTTGACTAAATACTCTGAGTCACCACTTACCATGTTCAAAAAATAATTGACGCGAGTACTCATTCACCGTGCTCAAAACTAACTGATCCATCACTAACACTGAGACAAGTTAACAGACTCAAAAAACATAAATAATGTGATTACAAACATCAACACTACCCCAATTACTTTTCCAAATGAGAACCATTGTAAGTTCAAAATTAACAATCAAAATCCACACCATCAAGAAGTATATAATGGAACCATAGCACTTGGTTTAAGAGGGAAAACGTAGTATTATCTGAAAACTGGAGATTAGAGACGGCTTAGCCCAACCAAAGTTGCAAACGTTGAAGCATATTAACTTGTAAAGTAAGAGTTGAGATGAAAAGTAAGACGTAAATTGAGATAATAGGTGTTAGAAGGAGAGTAAGAAAAACAAATAAAATGCAGCAGGAGTAGAAATATAGATGCATTAGAAAGTGGAAATTTGGGATGGCAGATACAAAGGAAGTGGGATTTAAACAAGTAGCTACTATCTAAACGGAACTTGCAAAAGTTATGGAACACATTCAAGAGAATTTACACACTGAATTCAAGATCTAGGCGACTTTAATGCAAGATTGTTGGAAATACAAAATTATACTAACTTGTACTAAAATAAAGCTAGATTTAATTGAATGAACCAGATCTACACATAATCGAACTTAGTAGAATCACAATCTGGATCAAGAATTTTCAACCATCTCAAGTTTGCAGTTATACCTGAACAAAGGGACCTGAAGGAAGATGAGGACAAAGAAAATTCTAGAAGCATATTTTGAGAGGTTGCTCCATCTTCCTTTTGATGTTGAAACATTCGCCATTTCCTAATTTCCGAGCCAGGGAGAGCCCTTTCTCGGACTCTAACCTATATATATATAACTCCAACCATTTGCGTAAGTATTCAATAACCATATTAGATCTAGGGAAAATGGTACAGAAAATGATCAAAATGGTCCTTCATGTATAAAGGTTGCTTTATGTTGATCCTTAATATATTTCACCTGATCTATTTGATCCTTAATGTATTATAAATGAGGATCAATTTGATCCTTTGACCTAAAACTAACAGATACATTAAAAAATCAGGTTAACTTTAATGTTGGGTCCCACTTCAAAATAAAACCCGAAAACTTTCTCATCTCCTCATAAGCCATAGAGCCAAAGGTGCCCTAATTTTCTTCATCTTCATCTCTTTCAAGTTTCACTATAGAATTATATATGCAGTAAAAATACTTGCGTTCTTCTTTATTACATAGAATGTTCATCAAAAGAAATGGCGACAAAGAATCAACTTTGAAGATTCAGAAAATGAATTATCCGGTGACGATGTCATCCTTGAAAGACATGGACAAAAAAAGCAAAGCTTTGAGGATGGAAGGAAATTTATTAACGACGAAATTCTGAGGAAGTTGTCTAATGAAGATGGAGATTCAGATTGTGTGGACCCTGAAGATCAGAAGAGTTTGAATGGTGATTCTGATAATGAGTGCTTTTATTTTCCAAAGCATAACCCAAAAACTGAAGCAAAACATCTTATATTAGCATTAGAATATACATTTGGAAGCAGGGAGGAGTTCAAAAATGCGGTATCAATTCATGAGGTAAAAGCTGGGAAAAGTATTAGGTGGATCAAAAATGATGGAAAAAGAGTAAAAGCGAAGTGTAGAATTTCAGATTGTAAATGGGTAATTATGGCATCGCCGCATCGGTAATGCATCGAGACAAGGCATTTCAGATTAAAACTTATGATTCCAAGCATACCTGCAAACGTTGGAACCATCGCAACAAGACAATAACCTCTTTTTTCATTGCAAGAATGTATCTTGATGCTATCAGTCAAAACAGAGAGTGGAAGGTGTCTGACTTTAGAGACACGGTCAGTGTGGGACTTAAAGCTCATGTTACTTTAGCTCAAGCTAGAAAGGCTAAAAAGAAGGCACTTGCATTAATTGATGGAGATGTGAAAGAACAATTCTCCATCCTTTGGGACTACTGCCTCGAAATTGGAAAGTCAAATCCTAGAACTTCAATGTATATGAAGCTAACTCAAAACGAAATGCCGAACAAACCATATAGATTTCAAAGAATCTATGTTTGTTTTGCTTCTTGTAAGGAGGGGTTTAAGGCTGGATGTAGAAAAATATTAGGTGTGGATGGGTGTTGGTTGAAGGGTCAAATGTATGTATATCAGTTGTTGACTGCAGTTGGCTTGGATGCCAATAATAATATTTTCCCAGTGGCCTATGCAGTTGTAGAAAAGGAAACTAGGGATACATGGTCATGGTTTTTGACCTACTTAATTGATGATTTGGAGATTAATGATCAAGCTGATTGGACCTTTATGTCGGACAAACAAAAAGGTCTCATTGAAGCGTTTAATGAAGTTTTGCCATCCGTGAGTCATAGATTTTGCGTGAGACATCTTCATAATAATTTCAAGAGGGCTGGTTTTAGTGGCTCCTCACTAAAATGTGCGCTTTGGGCTGCTGCAAGTGCTACAACTATGGAATTTTTTAATGCTCTCATCGATGACATTGTTAAATTGGATGTCGAAGCTGTTGTATGGTTGAAAGAAAAGAAACCTACTGAATGGTCTAAATCACATTTTTCTCCCAATGTTAAGTGTGATATTTTGTTGAATAATATGTGTGAATCGTTTAATAGTATGATACTTGATGCTCGAAACAAGCCAATCATCACTTTGTTGGAAAAATTAAGATATCTTCTTATAGCAAGATTACAAGCTAACAGGGATAAAGCTGATAGATGGAATTCTGATGATATTTGCCCTCGGATCAAGAGTATTCTGCACAAAAATGAAAAAGATGTTGCTGGTTTTATTCCTAAAAAGTCGAATGAATGGAACTTTGAAATTCTTGGCGAAAGTGTGAGCGACATTTGGGCTGTGGACCTTGCTGGCAGAAAATGTAGCTGTAGAAAATGGACCATTACAGGAATCCCTTGCAAGCATGCTATTTCGGCAATTTGACATAAAAATGATGAGGTTATTAATTATGTGGATGACTGCTATAAGGTGGAAATGTATAAGCGAATCTATGAACCAGCTATTCTTCCAATAAATAGTTCACAGTTGTGGCCTAAATCAGGCAAGATCCCTCCTTTGCCTCCAATCTTTTCAAGACAAAATAAGTCAGGGAGAAAGCAAAAGTTAAGAAGGAAAGAACAAGATGAAGTAGGATCAAGTAGAACTAAGATGAAGAAGAAGCAAACATCAATTAACTACCCTTTCTAATAAAAAATTTCGGCTCGGCCCGGGAAAGCGCTGGCAACAACTGAAAGGAAGGGGTCCATGTAGCTGATGTGTCCGCACCAATTAGGGGGTACAAGAGATAGTTGGATCGTAAGACTTTCTCTCACATCCCACTCCCTTCCATATCTAGAGTAGATATCGAATCTCATTCCTTATCAATTTCATGGTTCATTCCAGTCTTTAGTAAGTCAAGGCATTCGGGAAGCAGGAGATCGAACTGTAGTCGATGTCACAAGTCTGGCCATAATACGAGAACTTGCAAGTTTAACTATGTACAGCCAGAAGGAGGAGTTTTTGAGTCAGCTTGTTGGATGCCTTCTACTTCATTTGTACCTGAAAAGTTGCCGGTAAATATTTTTATACCTAATTAAGTTAGCTTGGAATCTTAAAAGAATCTGATTTTTTTCTTTCTACAGGCTAGAAGAACAAAATTTATCCATGATGATAATGTTGCGTCGTCCGACATGAATATTTAATCTGGTATCTTTTTTATTTGGTCACACCTGCTCTTTTTTTTTGGGTTTATATCTTAGTTAATGGTGACTCTATATGTTTCAGATGGATAGCTATTTTGAAGTGGCCATATTTTTGTTGATTATTTGATAACTGATTGAAGTGAAGAATTTTTTGAGTTTTTGCCGCTAGCCGGTTGAAGTGAAGATATTTTGTTGGTCTCATGCTAGTAGCTGGTTGAGGTGAAGATATTACAAATTAACTTTAGTAATTCTTTTGTTGCTTTTATTCATTTGAATCAACTCATGTAATATGATTTTGATAAGTTGCGACTTGTGATTAGAAACTTCAATATGCACCAGCTATTGTTCCATCAATCTAAGATGTGAGAAGTTAAGCAACTTTCACACAGCTACTAAGGTTGAAGCATGGTTGACGTTGAATCTAAAGGATTTATGCTCTTACTTCTTGTCCCCTTATTTCAAATCCAAAGAAAGCCATCGATATGAGAAAGATGTGATTGTATAAAAATTGAAATAAGAATCTTGAAGTTGGACAAATGGTTCCAACCCTTGATAAGCACCAGAGCTACGTAAACTGTTTTGCAAGCAAACAGATCTCCAAAAATTGCATCACTTCCCTGTTAGTTATCATTGTTTGTTGTCTATCTTCACAAGGTAAGGATAAAACCTACGTACATCATATCCATTATGAACTTCACTAGACATGAGTGTGCTCATTAAAAGTGCACCAGATGTGCTAATAAAATGTTTCAATGCACCAAAATTTTCCATTGATTATAAGCACATATGCTCAATTTACATTAGAATTCTCAATATTGATGCACCAGGTATTCTCAGTAAAATATGCACCAGATATGTTCAATTTGCACCAGATTCTACAATTACAAGGGATCAAATTTTTAATGTGAAATCTGCACTTCAATTATAAGAGCTAAAGCACCATATTTTTGAGAAAAGAAGTTGTCTATACAATTACATACACTAAAGATTACCGATCAACCTATGGAAACTGACTTGCACCATAATTCAAAAGATCAAATCGCAATTAGATATCAAATCTAGAGTAGAGTCATACAAGATAATATACCAACACACATTCTCTCTACTTTTGGCATTAACCAATTTTCTCTTTATTTTTTTTCACCTTTTCGTTCTCTTTTTCAAGCTCATTTCTAATCTAGAGATATCGACTCCGTCTCAATATTCCTTTTCAACTAGTGTTATCGCACAATGCTACTGTCCATTTTCAAATACTTTCAATATACTTTCAGTTTCACTCCGTTTCTTTACTAATTTTGAAATCAAAAGCATTGATCGTGAATCAATTTCATCGCCTTCTCATAGGGCTTTGATTAGATCTTTTGTATGTATCTGCAAAAACAATCAATTTTTTACACAACGACAATGAAATACTTCCAGAATTGCTTTCTATGAAAAATCACTTATCATCTTTGAATTGGAGTTGCAATTAGGGATTCAGAGATGAACTAAAAAGAGAAAAACTTCATCTTTTTTAACATTTTGCAGTGAACTCTGTGTTAAATGAGAAGAGGGAAGTTTACTTTAATGGTTGAGGAGAAAAAAATAATATCCACAAGCTCTTCTGAAGCAGATCGGAAAAATGTAGAGAATGAAGGGGAAAGGGAAAATTTTTGAGCGTTTTAAATTTTGCACGTGGGACCCGGTGTTAAAGTTAACCTGATTTTTTTTGATGTATTTGTTAGTTTTAGGTCAAAGGATCAAATTGATCCTCTTTTATAATACATTAAGGACCATATAGATCATGTGGAATATATTAAGGATCAACATAAAACAACCCTTATACATCAAGGACCATTTTGATCATTTTCTCGAAAATGGTATGATATACTCCTCAATTTTGCCATTTAGAGCTGATATGATCCTCGTTATGAAGTAGCTTATATATACCCTTACCGTTATACAAACGACTCATATATACCCCTATCGTTACAAAATGAGCTCTCATATACCCTTCATTTAACGGAAGTGAAAAAATTAGTTTTAATTTTATATTTTTGACTTTTGATTTCTTTAAAAAAAAATTAGGGGTATATATGATTTTTCTAGAAAATTTCAAGGTATATTTTAATTTTTTTCGGACATAAATTATTTTTTGACTTTTTGATTATCATTATTTTAGTTTCTTATTCCTATTTTATTTTTTCTTTCATTCCTGAGTGTAAAGAAAAAAATTTAAAACTATTTTTTTGTGTGGCTATTATAATTTAAAACTATTTTTTCAAATATATTGTAATTTAACTTTTGTATTTGAATAAAAAAATTGTGTCATCTATGATAAATTTTACAAGAATATTAGAAAAACTTAAATAAATTTTACCGTCAAAATAATAAATCTAAATTAGTCATTGAAACAAAAAAAAAAGTTAAAAAAATAATATATGTTTGAGGAGGATTAAATATACCCATATGGAATTATATTTTTTTAAAAATAATTAAAAAAAAATAAACTAAAATTAATTTTTTTCACTTCTATTAGAGGAAAATGGTATATGTGAGCGATTTGTATAACATTAAGGGTATATATGTGCCACTTTTATAACGAGGGGTATATTAGCTCTAAATGACAAAGTTGAGGGGTATATCAAACCCTTTTCCCTTAGATATATATCTCATAATCTGAATATTTATATAATTTATTGATAATATATGATAACAGATAAAATTTGAGGTCAATCAATTTTTGAATGATTTTTAATATTTTAACTTGTGATTTACACTTCTTTTGTTCTAAAATAAATGTGTTTGAATATTTTAATTTTCTTTAAAACAAATAGTGTTTTAGATTATTTTTTTTTGGTTAAAAGGTGGGACACCCAATTTATTAATTAAAATTGTACCCAAAACCAGGTCCAAAATAGACCTAGTCAAAACACCCCTACTAACTATCTAAATCTGGAAAAAGGAAACTAGAAATGAAAAACTAAAACTAAAAATATCAAACAGGACAGCTGGAGGTGAAATCGAAATCCACCATCACCTTCTTCATCAGATCTCTTACAACAGAGCACAAGGCTCGACTCTTTCAGCATCGAATTAAGCCACAACTGTGTAGAGGTCAGCTTTGGAAACAAAGTCTGAGTTTTGGAGGTATTTCACATCGGGCGTTGTAAATCTCACCAACGCCATGAAATCGTTCCCACCAGAGACTTCTCCAACTCAAATATTTCCCGGTCTGAGCTTCTTAACAATATTGTATTTTGATTTTCTTTCTTTCAATACATGTCATACCATTTTAGTTCAAAACAACCTTCCTTCTTCATCCTTGACAGATTGAGCTCAACAAAGAACTAATACCACTACTTAAGGATTTAGAAAGAGAGCTACATTGAACGAAACCAGGTACGTTGCTTCCCTTCTCTATTTATGTCATGTATTATCACTTTAACCAATATACTGCTACTAGATCATTTGCATCTTGATGACTTGTGGATATGTAAATGTATATGCAAAATGAACTACTTGATTTCTTCTATCCTCCCTCAATTCGAAAATTCCCATTCTGGAAACTGAGGTTTGGTATCTGATTCTTATCCATGTTTAATAATGTCTTCGCATCGTTGGGTAACTCTTGAAAAGTGTTAAAAGATATTCCTTTAGTACATGCAAAAGAAAAACCACTTAATTTAGAATGGAGGAAGTAATACATTTTACTTCAATTTAACATAATATATGTTATTCTTATGTCCTAATGTATGCGGAACAAGTGAAATTTAGAGAGTTGATTAAATTTTGTATCATCTTTTAGGCATTTTAAATGTGATGACCCTTTTGGTCATTTCTGTATTTATGTCTTGTGTTCGCCATTTAGAGAGTTCCTATAATGACCCAAAGTAATTTACGACTTTCTGGACTGATTGTTCGGTCACCTTGTCATTCATTTGATTTTATGCGATTTGTTTTTGCTTTGGAGTTTTTGAACCTTGAACGGTCATTTTTTTATCAAAATATTAGGGAGATGAGCTCAAAATCCAAATTTCACAGTTCCATCTGCTCCAAAAGGGTTATTTTAGGCTAGTAGCATGGTTGGAAAGACTCTCAAGGCTCTTAGTGGGAATTTGTGCAATTAGGCGTTTGAACTTTCAAGTTAAGGCTTAAAGTTTGACCTTGGTCAACATGCTTGGTAAATGCATTCGTATCAGAATCCATCAGCGCAGTTAGCTCAAGAATGTCGAGTTTGGTTTAGAACGACCCTTCGTGAAGATCCCGAGGCTTTTGAGCTAATTCCGAGCCCCTTTGTGTATTTTGACTTAAAATGGAGTTTAGGTGTGGAACCCACTATTTATCAACATGACCTCGTATAAAAAATTTGACAAATCCATTGAATCTAGAATATCGAATTCTATAGGGTAGCATATATTGTTTGCCTGCACAGGGTCCCAACAAATTTGGAACACACCTTCGGAGATTTGGACTTACCAAAAACCAGCTGATATGCATCAGCTAGTGCAGGAAAAAATGGCTTTCGCTGTAACGATTCGGAAAATGATAGAATGAACTAGAGCCTTGACGTTTGGGTTAGTGTGAGCTTAGGTTGATGTTTATGCTGTTTTAGAACTTAAATGGAGCTAGGTGGCATCCTAGGGTGCAAGCAAGGGCCTAGGCTAGTGAGTTAGGGTGAAAGAAGCCTTGTCCTTGGAAGGACTGTTTGGCGATGGGGCTGCTAGATCGCCTAAGGGGTTGGTGAGTCGCCCTTATGCCCTATGGTCACCTAGTGGACTGCCCATTTGACCAGCCTTTGAGTGATCCCACTGGAATAGACGGGCAAAGGGCAGATTTTTAAAGTTACAACTTTTAGGGTCAACTTCAAATGATCATATATTTTAGCTCAAAACGAATTAGGTGGACCATTACCTATCCAATTAAAGGTATCTGAGTCCTATTTCCAACGCCACCGAGTTTTCCCTTTTCCGATCTCGGAGTAAAAAGTTATCCCCAAAATAGTGAAGCACTGTCAAAAATGGCGAGCTTAGACGGGTTTAGTGAAAACTTTTAAGTTTAACTTTGTGGGTCCTTAATTGTTTTCCTAAGTTGAGTCCCTATTATTCTATGCCTTTCGTAGCAATTATAAAACCATTCTAGACCAAAATTCTTCCATTTAAGTCACTCCAATTAGAATTAAAAAGAAACCCACCTCCTCTCAAATATTTCTCTCTCTACAATCCTCCATTGAAGAAGGTCAAGAACTTGGAGCTAGGGCTTGGATTGAAGATGGTTTCTTCATCAAATTTCTTAGGGAATCTTAGCAAAGGTATGGTGACCCTTGATCCTTGATTATTCTTCCTTTCAAGGAGTCCACTCAAAAAGGGTTTCAAAAGTCTTCAAAGAACAAAACTTCTATTTTCTATTCTAGGTATGGGTTCATGGGTAAAATGTTTTCAAAGTCATTATATTGGTGAATTGAAGTTCTATTTATGATTTTAAGATGATTTTATATGAAACTTCTTCAAGAACCCATGTTTTCATTAAAAGCCTAGAATTTGCTTATGAAATGGGTTTAATGCCTATGATTTAATGTTGATGAAATTGTATTTAGATTGGATTGTATTGTTGATTTATATGGTTTTCTATATCTATTTATGATGAATTGTTGGTATATGGATGAATTGAGGATTGTGGCCTTATGGGCAAGTTATGGGTGAATCACCTTGTGAAGATAGAATTGTTGGGAATTGAGTAATGTTGATTATGGCTTTGGAGGATGGTAAGTTGACTTAATCTCATATTATTAGTAAAATTGTTCTAGATGTTGATCCACTTGAAAGGTGGAGGTGTTTACTTATTATGTACATTGTGACCATGGCCTTGAAGGCATAGTATGAGAAATTTAAGTGTTACAGGACATTTATGAATGGGAATTCAATGGAGCTAATGTAATCATGTTATGAATGTAAATGTGTTATTATTGAAAGACTTTTTATCAAATTGACACTTATGAATGTTGATGATAGAATATGAAGGATTCTCCAATGTATTGCATGTCTCGAATTGGTAGAGCTTGCGCATCCTTTTCTTGTTTAAATGATTATTTTGTTGGTTGTTGAATCCTCGGATCGGTAGGCTAGTAGCACCCTTCCACTCATGATAATAATGAACCTCGGAATCGGTAGGCTTATGGCACCCTTCCATTAATGATAGTAATGAACCTTGGAATCGGTAGGTCTATGGCACCTTTCCATGAAGGTTAATGATGAGATTTGAGCCGGTAGGCCTATGGCACCCTCTCAAGAGGATTTAATGAGCTTTCTTAAATGAACCTTGAAATGGGAGGCTTAAGGCACCCTTTCACGTGTTAATGAATGTAATTTGGAGTTGGTAGGCCAATGACACCTCTCATATGAGATGATGTCAAATAATGAACTATTCTATGGGAATGTAGGCTAATCACCGAGTGGATTTGGTTAGATGGAAACTCCCCCAATGGTTAGGCATGAGTTTCAATGATCGTCTACCTTATCCCATAAACTATGTGCCCGCATAGGTAGCTAGTGGATCCATTAAGCTATATGTACCGGTCTTCCTTAGGCAAGTAGACCACCTCTTTACGGTGTGGGGAATTATGACACCGAATTCCATGACAAGCTCTCATGGTCTATGTCGGTTAAACGCTTACTTCCCATCATGTGAGATTTCATTATGGTTTCTTGATAGGTTCTACAAAGTGTAGGTAGTAGTATGGGATGCTACCTATACATTGCACGAGTAGGCTTGGAGAGGGTCATAGTGAGTTTCTCTAAATCCTAGTGTCTGTGACATAAATGTGCCCTAAATGAGGTTATTAAAGAATGTTGGCTCTCAAATGCTTATTATGAGATGCATGCTATACTTGGGTTATATTATGAGTTATTTTCCCTTGTCATGTCTTAATTAATGATATACCTCTTATGTGTGAATATTGTGCAAAGGTGAAAGAAAGGAATGATAAGTTTACTTTAAGTGACCTAAATAAGGTGCCTTAGTATGGATGGTGGTATGGGACGCCATCCATACATTGCACGACGTATAGCATAAGGGTTTCTTGAGGTGAAGGTCCAAGGTTAAGGTTTTCATGTTGATATTACTTAAAGGTGATATTATGACTTACTTGATGTTTATGCTTGTCTTGTATGTCTTCTATGCAACTGTTCATGATACTGCTAAAAGTGGCATAATGCAGGGTTTCTAGCCAAAACGTCCCTTTTAAAGCATGTTTTTCTTGGTCATCATACTTAGTACATTTTGTGTACTAACCCATATTCTTCATGTTTTTACTATAAGTATAGGTTCCAGCAAGTGATCCCTCCTAGCTAGTTTGAAGTGTTGGATTGCTTTCCTCCAAGACTTGGTATGTCTTCATGGATTCGAGGATAAGACTTTTAAGTTCTTTTGTTCATGTAATAGACACTTTTAGTTATTATTTCGATTGTAAAGGTTTGTGTCCTTACTTATGTTTTGTGATTGTGTCTAAGATGGCCATGTGAGACTTAGACTTCCGCTGTGTGTTTTTAAAGTTGTTTTAATGAAGTTTGAATGTTTGGATGTAAATAAGTTTTTAATTCCGCACTATTATCATTATTGAATGCAATGAATGACTATGTGGCTTGTATAAGACCCCTTTGGGGTCGAGTACACCATGTTACTACTAGGGGGTTCTCTCGGGTCGTGACATTCGCGTTCTTGGACCCTGGGCCACGTTCGTGGAGCCTAGGTAGTCTGGTGGTCATCCTTGCGAGGGCTAGCCGTGTTCCTACAGATCACATTTGCTGGGTCCGACTTCTTCTTAGGTGCGATCACAGAGCCTTCTCTTTGTTCGTGAGGTCTGCATTCGTGGGGTGCCACCCCTTTCACGAAAAAGGGATCAAACTAGTCTTTATTTAAATACCAACAGTCGTAATTCAGCCTTGGTATGAAACTCCTAAAGGCAATTTCTCCTTTTTTTTAACTCTACTTTTGGTGATTAAAAGTATTGTGGGTCTGAAGTTGTCGAGGTTACGTGTGTGACTGATCGAAACTATTGAAGGCTCTCTTTATGAGGTAAAATTGTGACTTAGTGGGCAACTGTTATTCTTTTTGGCTATTTAAATTATGTAATTGTTGCATGTGTTGATTTTCTGTTGTTCCGAGCCCCGAATTGTGTTCCATTTTGGAACATAAGTTCGAGATATTGTTTAGAACCTATTGACAGAGTCAATTTTGGAAATTCTAATACGGGTACCATGATTTCGATTTGAATCCAAAATTTGTTCATTTTTACTTTACGTGTTCCTAGTGTTGAAACGGTCGTATTCACGTTGTGATCCTATGTTATGTAGTGTGGTAGCGTTCTGTGGCTGTTCGAAAGGGAAAGGCTCCGTTGTTGTGATTTGGAGCACGCGCGGTCAGCCTAAAGGTAGGCTATGACTTTCCTTCTCTTAGATTGAGCTTGAATATGTAATTACATGTTAATTAGAGTGAATTAGGGGTGGGTACGTAGTTGCTCTTATTTTCTTTCTTATATATGATGTTTTGGGTTTGATAAAGTTTATTTGAGTGTAATATCATGTTAGTAGGAGATTATGTGTTTACTTCTATCTTGTGAATTGAATTGTATGTTGTTATTTTGTCGTATTTGAGCATGTGTGGTCTTAGTCTAGGATTAGGCTATTGATGCCTTAGACTTGCTATTCTTGTGGACTTTAGGCCTTATTTCTTCTACGACATTACTTTGGATGGATTAACTCCTTGTAGACTGGAGTAACAAACATGAAATTGATAGAATGAGCCTTAGTTTAGGTGTTGATTCAATTATTTAAAGCTTATATTTACTCTCCCTATTTTTACGACCCCGTTGCGATTATTGAGGATTTTGAGCTTTGTTGGGCGACTCGGGATTGGAGTGACGGTTGTTAGGAGCCTTTTATTGATTTCTTGATTTGGATGTCGTTCCTCGACTATATTGATGTTGGATTATATGTGGTGCTTTGAAGTTCTTATTGATCCCCCCGGTTTACTCTTGCTAGCTGGGATGGTGCCACTTGGAGTTTACTAGTTGGTTGGGCGGTGGTTTTATTGGTGCCCTCGGGTACTCTTTCTAGCTGAGTTGGTGCCCTTGGAGTGACAGTCTATCTAGGCATCCCTCGGATATTCTCTTGCTAGCTGGAACGTGTTCTTGGGAGTCTACTGTCCGGCTGAGTAGGCCTATTATTGGGTGCTATGGTTCGAGATTATTACTTGGGGCTCAAGGATTGAATTACACTTCTTGGTCCTTTACTCTTATATTTAGAAATTTTGTGTATCTGTCGGCCTTTTGGTGGGTCCGTTAGAGTTTTAACTTAAACTTACGCACAAGTGTACCTTCTGGGCTTATAGTGGTCCAGTTAGGTTTAGTTTAGTTGTACCTACATTTACTTTTGGTATGCTCGTGTCCTTTCTTTTAAATTCCACTTTGACCTCAGTTTGTGTCTAGATTCTATCTTTTCATATTGTCTTTACCCTTCTTGCTTAGTCAGCTTATCATTCCAGCGGTGATCATTCGTGCCAGGTACAATTTTTGGATCAGAGACGAGGTAGCACTTGGCATCCTGGACTTGCTTGTCTCCTTCTATATATTGTATAACTAGTCTTTTGTACTTGGAGACATTTTTGTTTTTTGGTCTACTTTTGGAACTTGTACTCTTTTATTAGCACAACTCTATACTCGTGACTTCTAGGTTCTGGTAAGTATCTTTTATGTATATTTAGTTTTGGTTTGTTCCACTTTTATTATGTTTTGTTGTTTAAATTCTTTCTTTTGCTTCTTTCTACCCTTATACTTATTACTTTTACTTCTAGATTACTGGTTGGCTTACATATTGGTGGGTTGTATTAGGTCTTGATGAGTCCGAGATTTGAACTCATTTAGGGATTTGTTTTGATAAGTATAAGTGTTCTCAAATGCCTAATTTATGCTAAAAACTAATGTTACAACATTGATTTCAGGTATGTGAGCTAAGGAGCAAGGCAAGGACACTACCAGACAAAAAGGAGCAAAACGAGTTGAATAAGTGAATAAAAGCCATCCTGGTGATCACCAATACCACTCGGCGAACTGCCGAGTGGCTCTTCTAGTTTGCCTAAAGTTCCAGGTTGCCAACCCTAGGGAAGAAACCAAGTTGGCGACAAATTGGCCAATCGGCGACTCGCCGATCCACTCCGCGACATCAAGTTGGATCGCCCAAAATTACAGAACTTGGGATGCCGAAGATCAAAGTAAAATGGTGATGGAAAGGAGCAAAGGGAGGATCGCTGAATTACTCGGCGAGGCCCGACTTATCTCGCCTAATGGCTTTTCAGGCCAAATTTTGGGCAACTATAAGTTAAGTTGAACTGTAAATTTATGAGGATGTGATCATTGAGTTGAGTTTTCTTTTGAGTTTTAGAGTTCCATTGTAGACTTTGAAGCTTTTGAGAATCAAACTAGAAGATTCGCAAGTGGGTCTTTGAATTTATCCTTTGGAAAACATTGTAAAGGCTTGGAGAATATTACCCAGTTGATGGATAATCGAGTCTGTAATTGTTTTTATCTTTTTATGATGTTTAGCTAAAACCCCCAATTCTTGGGGTGTGATCATGTGATTATGGGTTGAATTAGCTTATGGGTATCGTTAATTACTGATTTAAATGCTTAATTGAAGTGGGTTTTAATTGATAGTTGTGTTTTAACCTATGAATTGTAGTTGCAAATGCAATTTGAACTTAGAATTCTGGGCTTGCTTGAAAAAGAGGTTTTAGAATCAAAGTTTTCAATTGATGATTAAAGTTATTGGGGTGATATGTGTTTTGCTCGAAAGAGTAAATCCTAATCTTGATTCTATCTATCTAGCTCGAGAGAGTAGATGAATTAAGGTGTGAGTTGTTCTTATTTGTTAAGCTTGTTGATGTTCGAAATAAATCACTTGAATTGTGATAGTTCTTCAAGAGAAAAATATCTTACCTATAACCTAGCCTACTAACTGATATTTAGATATTTATTAGTAGTTTCAATTACCCATATAGTAAAATTTGCCAATAATCGATCACATCCCGATAAATCCTCTATATATTGTTATTACCTTAGTGTTTGATTGTGTTGTGGCTGATAATTGGAAACCAAAACCCCCTATCTGACATTCGTGCCATCCCCTTAGACTTGTTTACATGTCTTCTTTGATAATTTCTATTCCTATAACTGATTAGATCATGTTTGTACTTCAAACCTGAGTTTGAACATGAATCGCTCTTTGTGGGTTCGATCCTAACTCTTTGTTGCGTTTTATACTAGTTAATAATCGTTTGTACCTAGAATTGGATGAGGTGTGCTTGAAAAGTTAATCAATATGGCGTCGTTGCCGGGGAGTGGTGTTGTTTAAAATTTCTTTTATTGAAGTTGAATTGTGATCTTTTTGGTTGTAGTTGAATCGACTTACTTTAGTTTTTGTTTTGTGTTGTTGGTGTTGAGCAGAGGAAGAGATGAGCGTAAACGAAAGTAATGGTAGCCAAGTGGACCACCAAGACAATATTGGGAATGTTAATGATGTGAATGACCTAATCCAATTGGGTGGTGTTGGTGCAATACGTATACCTCTAATTGAAAGGAATGCTATCTTCGATGTTACTAGCACAATGCTACAACTCCTTCAAATAAAAGGTCTATATGGAGGATTGTCTCATGAAGATCCCATGAGCATATTCAGAACTTCGTGGACGTTTGTGGTCCGTTCTCATTCAAGAACGTATCACAAGAATCAGTCTGCCTTAGGTTGTTTCCATTCTCTTTGATGAGTGAGGCTAGCAAATGATTAGCTGAGTTGCCGAGAGATACCATCACCTTTTGGGATGATCTTACCGCAACATTCAATGTGAGATTCTTTCCCCCTGTCAAGGATGATGACGATTAAAAATAGCATCCATGGTTTCAAACGATTGGAAGGTGAACTAATCCACGAGACATGGCTGAGGTTTAAGAAGTTGGTGCTTCAATGTCCGACTCACGGACTGGCAAACCATATATTGCAACTGTACTTCTATAGGAGCCTTGACTCGATGAACAAAGGAGTTGCTGATCAACTTGTTCCCAGAGGTATAATGCAACAACCCTATGAAATAGCGTCTCAACTCCTTGATGGAATGACCAAGATAAACAGAGCGTGCTACACTCGTGAAGACCAAGTCTTTCCTCTCACCTTTAGAATGAAAAAAGAGTAGATCGAGAAGGAATAAGAGAGAAACCAAAACATGGCCAAAATGATTACCCAGCTGGACATCTTGGAAAAAAATGTGATGGGTAGTGGTATGAAGAACATAAATGTTGTGGGTGGTGGTGGAGCAAATGATGAGTCTGAGATTTGGACTCATTTAGGGCTTTGTTTTGATAGATTTAGTGTCCTCAAATGCCTAATTTATGCTACGAACTGATGTTAATGCCTTGATTTTTAGGTATATGGATTGAGGAGCAAAGAAAGGACACTAACAGACAAAAAGGAACAAAACAAGCTCAAGAAATGAAGAAGGACGAGCCTGAAGATCGCCAATAGCACTCGTCGTGTTGCCGAGTAGCTAATCTCACTGCCTAAAGTTCCAGTGTGCCAAGCCTTAAATGAAGAAACCAAGTCAGTGTATAAAGGAGTAGTCGACGAATACCCGAGTCGTTCCGCGAAGCAAAGATAGATCGCCAGAATTTAAAGACCTCGAGGATGCTGAAGGCTAAGGCAAAAAGGCGATGGAAGAGGTCAAACGGGGATCGCTGTCACGACCCGAGAGAACTCCCTAGTAGTAATATGGCGTACTCGACCCCGAAGGGGTCTTATACAAGCCACATAGTTCTAGAACCACACTCTAAGGCACAACTTTAAGAATATGAAAGAAGTATAAATTCTAACGTCCTATAGCCTCTCGCTCATAGATGTGTCGCGACTCACACCAATGAACAAGACTCTATTAGACGTGGTTTGTGAGACTTTGATCCTAAAAACCATTTCCAAAATCTTATGCTCTGATACCATGTTTGAAGCGACCCGAGAGAACCCCCTAATCGTAACATGGCGTACTCGACCCCGAAGGGGTCTTATACAAGCCACATAGTCATTCATTGCATTCAATAATGATAATAATGCGGAATTAAAAACTTATTTACATCCAAACATTCAGACTTCATTAAAAAAAACTTTAAAAACACACAATGGAAGTCTAAGTCTCACATGGCCATCTTAGACACAATCACAAAACATAAGTAGGGACACAACCCTTTTACAATCGAAACAATAACTAAAAGTGTCTATTACATGAACAAAAGAACTTAAAAGTCTTATCCTCGAATCCATGAGGACATACCAAGTCTTGGAGGAAAGCAATCCAACACTTCAAACTAGCTAGGAGGGATCACTTGCTGGAACCTATACTTATAGTAAAAACATGAAGAATATGGGTTAGTACACAAAATGTACTAAGTATGATGACCAAGCAAAACATGCTTTAAAAGGGACGTTTTGGCTAGAAACCCTGCATTATGCCACTTTTAGCAGTATCATGAACAGTTGCATAGAAGACATACAAGACAAGCATAAACATCAAGTAAGTCATAATATCACCTTTAAGTAATATCAACATGAAAACCTTAACCTTGGACTTTCACCTCAAGAAACCCTTATGCTATACGTCGTGCAATGTATGGATGGCGTCCCATACCACCATCCATACTAAGGCACCACATTTAGGTCACTTAAAGTAAACTTATCATTCCTTTCTTTCACCTTTGCACAATATTCACACATAAGAGGTATATCATTAATTAAGACATGACAAGGGAAAATAACTCATAATATAACCCAAGTATAGCATGCATCTCATATTAAGCATTTGAGAGCCAACATTCTTTAATAACCTCATTTAGGGCACATTTATGTCACATACATTAGGATTTAGAGAAACTCACTATGACCCTCTCCAAGCCTACTCGTGCAATGTATAGGTAGCATCCCATACTACTACCTACACTTTGTAAAACCTATCAAGAAACCATAATGAAATCTCACATGATGGGAAGTAAGCGTTTAACCGACATAGACCATGAGAGCTTGTCATGGAATCCGGTGTCATAAGTCCCCACATCGTTAATAAGTGGTCTACTTGCCTAAGGAAGACCAGTACATATAGCTTAATGGATCCACTAACTACCTATGCGGGCATATAGTTTATGGGATAGGGTAGACGATCATTGAAACTCTTGCCTAACCATTGGGGTAGTTTACATCTTACCAAATCCACTCGGTGCTTAGCCTACATTCCCATAGAATAGTTTGTCACGTGACATCATCGCATATGAGAGGTGCCGTTGGCCTACTAACTCCAAATTACATTCATTAACACGTGAAAGGGTGCCTTAAGCCTACCATTTCAAGGTTCATTTAAGAAAGCTCATTAACTCCTCTTGAGAGGGTGCCATAGGCCTACCGGCTCAAGTCTCATCATTAACCTTCATGGAAAGGTGCCATAGGCCTACCGATTCCAAGGTTCATTACTATCACTAATCGAAGGGTGCCATAAGCCTACCGATTCCAAGGTTCATTATTATCATGAGTGGAAGGGTGCTACTAGCCTCCCGATCCGAGGATTCAACAACCAATAAGATAATCATTTAAACAAGAAAAGGATGCACAAGCTCTACCAATTCGAGACATGCAATATATTGGAAAATCCTTCATATTCTATTATCAACATTCATGAGTGTCAATTTGATAAAAAGTCTTTCAATAATAACACATTTACATTCATAACTTGATTACATTAGCTCCATTGAATTCCGTTTCAAAATGTCATGTAACACTTAAATTTATCATACTATGCCTTCTCATACTATGCCTTCAAGGTCATGGTCACAATGTACATAATAAGTAAACACCTCCACTTTTCAAGTGGATCAACATCTAGAACAATTTTACTAATAACATGAGATTAAGTCAACTTACCATCCTCCAAAGTCATAATCAACATTACTCAATTCCCAACAATTCTATCTCCACAAGGTGATTCACCCATAATTTGCCCATAAGGCCACAATCCTCAATTCATCCATATACCAACAATTCATCATAAATAGATATAGAAAACCATATAAATCAAACAATACAATCCAATCTAAATATAATTTCATCAACATTAAAGCATAAGCATTGAACCCACTTCATAAGCAATTCTAGGGCTTTAATGAAAACATGGGTTCTTGAAGAAATTTCATATAAAATCATCTTAAAATCATAAATAGAACTTCAATTCACCAATATAATGACTTTGAAAACATTTTACCCATGAACCCATACCTAGAATAGAAAATAGAAGTTTTGTTCTTTGAAGACTTTTGAAACCCTTTTTGAATGGACTCCTTGAAAGGAAGAATAATCAAGGATCAAGGGTCACCATACCTTTGCTAAGATTCCCCAAGAAATTTGATGAATAAACCACCTTCAATCCAAGCCCTAGCTCCAAGTTCTTGACCTTCTTCAATGGAGGATTGTAGAGAGAGAAATATTTGAGAGGAGGTGGGTTTCTTTTAATTCTAATTGGAGTTACTTAAATGGAGGAATTTTGGTCTAGAAGGGTTTTTATAATTGCTAGGAAAGGCATAGAATAATAGGGACTCTACTTATGAAAAGAATTAAGGACTCACAAAGTTAAACTTAAAAGTTTTCACTAAACCCGTCTAAGCTCGCCCTTTTTGGTAGTGCTTCACTATTTTGGGGATAACTTTTTGCTCCGAGTTCAGAAAAGGGCAAACTCTATGGCGTTGGAAAGAGGACTCAGATACCTTTAATTGGACAGGTAATGGTCCCCCTAATTAGTTTTGAGATAAAAGATATCATCATTTGAAGTTGACCCTAAAAGTTGTAACTTTAAAAATCTGCCCTTTGCCCGTCTATTCCAGTGGGATCACTCAAAGGCTGGTCAAATGGGCAGTCCACTAGGCGACCATAGGGCATAAGGGCGACTCGCCAACCCCTTAGGTGATCTAGCAGCGCTATCGCCAAATAGTCCTTCCAAGGACAAGGCTTCTTTCACCCTAACTCGCTAGCCTAGGCCCTTGCTTGCACCCTAGGATGCCTACCTAGCTCCATTTAAGTTCTAAAACAGCATAAACATCAACCTAAGCTCACACTAACCCAAACGTCAAGGCTCTAGTTCATCCTATCATTTTCCGAGTCGTTACATTATCCCCCACTTAGGAACATTCGTCCTCGAATGACACTTTAAACACATTAAGGGAAAGACAACTCAAGACTAGCAGCCCAACAATCGTAACACATCAACATAAATACATAACCATAGGAGGAACCATCAACTTCACATTAAGAGGCTCAAACAAACTTCATACCAATCTAGCAAGTAGGAACTACATCCACAAACTTATTGTGCATCAAAACTTCCCCTTTCTCATATTTTTTTTTTCATTGGAGGAACTTCCTTCTCCAATCACATCATGCTCACTACAAAATCATTAAGCTCATTATGCAATTACTCTCAAAAGCACAATTAGGCAAATTTTCACTAAAGCATATTTAGGCATGTTCAACATTTATCCTCATGAAGCATATAGACAACTCAACTAAATGCATATCAACATGAGGAACACATTTATGAAAACTCATTTTCTCATTTAACAAGAATTCAAATAGAACATGCATAACATAAGGAGACCATGGAAACTCATTTTCACACAAGACTCCAAAACATAAAACAAGCTACTAGGAATTCTTGGTCTCAAGCTTGAATAGGAATAGAAGGAACGAGATAAGGATATCAACACTCTCAACCTTGCTATTCAACATACCATCCCCCACTTAGGAGAAAACCCAACTAAGGCAAACGGGAAAAACAACAACATAGAAACCTCATCAAGACATTCGTGACCATAAGGAACTAAAATTTACCGGCGCCTTTATTCGGATTAGCTTCTTTGTCCTTGCTAGCTTGGAGAGCATATAAACGACCATAATTTGGAGGGACTGAAACCGTTCCATCTTTAGAAGCTTACTTGGCCTCCCTCCTTCTAGCCGGAAGAGTAGGACAATCTTTCACCTTGTGATCATTCTTCCCACAACCATAGCACCCATTAGTACCGGCTAGGCACCTCTCATAGTGCCTCTTGCCACAAGTGATGCAAGTAGGTTTAGAAAATTGAGATCCACCATTTTTTTCTTGGTTAACCTTAGGAGCACTTGAAGAATCTTGGTCTTGAGCCCTCTTCTTGAACCTAGGTTGACCTTGGTCATCGGATCTACCCCTCTTCACATCCCTATTAATCCTCTTAAGTTTGGACTCCTCAATGGATTGAGCATACACTATGAGCCTAGAAATGTTCATGTCATTATGGAGCATTGCCGTATGGCACTCTTCCTTGACTTGGTCGGATACACCGGTCACAAACCTACTCATCTCATCCCTAGGGTTTGACACCAAAGATGGAGCATACTTAGACAATTGGGTAAACCTCAAGGAGTACTCTTGCACACTCATATTACCTTTCCTAAGGTTGATAAAATCCTCAACCTTACACTCCCTCTTCTCACGAGGAAAATACCTACTAAGGAAAGCGTCCTTAAACTCCTCCCATTCTATAGGATCCGCTCCCACCGGCCTATTGGCCCTCCATTGAGTGAACCAAATTTGGGCAACATCTTTCAATTGATAGGAGGAAAGCTCCGCCTTTTCTTTTGAAGTCACCCCCATAGCACTCACTACCTTATACACTTCATCCAAAAATTCTTGGGGATCCTCTCCCACCTTAGAACCTAGAAACACCGGAGGATTCATCCTCACAAAGTCTCTCAACTTAGAAGCCATAGTACCCTCATTAGCATTCACCCTAAGCCCCACATCTCTAGTCGCTTGAGCCGCCATGGCTCGGGCCAAGATTCAGAAAGCTGACCTAATCTCTTCATTGGTCATATCCGGAACTCCTATCGGAACTTGGACGTCTTGAGGACCTTGGGGAGGAACTTCCTCATTCACATTCTCTTCTCCTACTCTCCTTGCAGGTCTCCCTTTTGTATTCATATCCTATAAACACAAGAGAAGGATTAGAAAAAAAACACTTATAGAACCACACTCTAAGGCACGACTTTAAGAATATGAAAGAAGTGTAACTTCTAGCGTCCTATAGCCTCTCGCTCATAGATGTGTCGCGACTCACACCAATGAACAAGACTCTACTAGATGTGGCTTGTGAGACTTTGATCCTAAAAACCATTTCCAAAATCTTATGCTCTGATACCATGTTTGACGCGACTCGAGAGAACCCCCTAGTCGTAACATGGCGTACTCGACCCCGAAGGGGTCTTATACAAGCCACATAGTCATTTATTGCATTCAATAATGATAATAGTGCGGAATTAAAAACTTATTTACATCCAAACATTCAAACTTCATTAAAAAAAACTTTAAAAACACACAGCGGAAGTCTAAGTCTCACATGGCCATCTTAGACACAATCACAAAACATAAGTAGGGACACAACCCTTTTACAATCGAAAGAATAACTAAAAGTGTCTATTACATAAACAAAAGAACTTAAAAGTCTTATCCTCGAATCCATGAGGACATACCAAGTCTTGGAGGAAAGCAATCCAACACTTCAAACTAGCTAGGAGGGATCACTTGCTGGAACATACACTTATTGTAAAAACATGAAGAATATGGGTTAGT
Organism: Solanum okadae; assembly: GCA_036553675.1. Taxonomy (NCBI): domain Eukaryota; kingdom Viridiplantae; phylum Streptophyta; class Magnoliopsida; order Solanales; family Solanaceae; genus Solanum; species Solanum okadae. The sequence goes on from CM071683.1 coordinate 13,465,418, forward strand.
ACACAAAATGTACTAAGTATGATGACCATGCAAAACATGCTTTAAAAAGGACATTTTGGCTAGAAACCCTGCATTATGCAATTTTTAGAAGTATCATGAACAGTTGCATAGAAGACATACAAGACAAGCATAAACATCAAGTAAGTCATAATATCACCTTTAAATAATATCAACATGAAAACCTTTATCTTGGACCTTCACCTCAAGAAACCCTTATGCTATACCTCGTGCAATGTATGGATGGCGTCCCATACCACCATCCATACTAAGGCACCACATTTAGGTCACTTAAAGTAAACTTATCATTCCTTTCTTTCACCTTTGCACAATATTCACACATAAGAGGTATATCATTAATTAAGACATGACAAGGGAAAATAACTCATAATATAACCCAAGTATAGCATGCATCTCATAATAAGCATTTGAGAGCCAACATTCTTTAATAACCTCATTAAGGGCACATTTATGTCACAGGCATTAGGATTTAGAGAAACTCACTATGACCCTCTCCATGCCTACTCGTGCAATGTATAGGTAGCATCCCATACTACTACCTACACTTTGTAGAACCTATCAAGAAACCATAATGAAATCTCACATGATGGGAAGTAAGCGTTTAACCGACATAGACCATGAGAGCTTGTCATGGAATCCGGTGTCATAAAACCCCACACTGTAAAGAGGTGGTCTACTTGCCTAAGGAAGACCGATACATATAGCTTAATAGATCCAGTAGCTACCTATGCGGGCACATAGTTTATGGGATAAGGTAGTCGATAATTGAAACTCATGCCTAACCATTGGGGGAGTTTCCATCTAACCAAATCCACTCGGTGCTTAGCCTACATTCCCATAGAATAGTTCGTTACTTGACATCATCGCATATGAGAGGTGCCATTGGCCTACCAACTCCAAATTCCATTCATTAACACATGAAAGGGTGCCTTAACCCTACCGTTTCAAGGTTCATTTAAGAAATTTCATTAACTCCTATTGAGAGGGTGCCATAGGCCTACCGGCTCAAGCCTCATCATTAACCTTCATGGAAAGGTGCCATAGGCCTATGTAACGACCCTAAAAACGAAACTAGTGAAACTAGAGCCTCACATGTGAGTTTGGAGTCGAGAACTTAATGAAATGATTATAATTGAATTTGACCCAAAAAGTTCTTAAAATGTGCTTCGGAAACTTGTTTAGTATATATAAAAAGATCCGTTTCGTTTTTCGGAAATCCGACTTCATATTCTTGTTTAGGGGGTCAAATTGAGTGGGAAATGGGTCTAACCCAAATTTTAGAGCAACCGTATCAAAATCCGAAATTTCCAAGTGAAGCCTTTTTCGAGGGTCTACTTTGGAGGGTCATATCGCCTAGCACACAAATAATTTGGTGGCCCATAACATATCCATGGAAAGCCCTTTGAGTTAGCTACCTAACGCACTTCGTTTCACCTCATTCGGAGTTCGGACGAAGAAGTTATGTCCATTTTCGTAAAATCTGTCCGGTAGGAAATGGCAATTTCCAGAGACGGAAATCACTGTTCACCCGCCTGATTTTTTCTAAGTGTTGGACCTTTTTTTTTTCAAAGGACTTATATTAATTCCTAGATACCATTAGTTCATTCCCATCCCAAAAACATTTCCCTCTCTCAAAAACTCTCTCAAAACCCCAAGGAAGCTCAAGGTGAAAGATGGAGCTAGGGTGGATGGTGGCTATTGATTTCTTCACCAATTTCGTTTGGTTCTTGAAGATTAAGGTATGGGGATCCTTTATCCTTGATTATTCTTTCTTTCAAGGAGCCCAATCAAAAGGTTTTCAAGGTTTTTCAAATACACAAAAAATCCTACTTCGAATTCTAAGCATGGGTTCTTGCATTAAATAATTTCAAATGATGTTTCATGTGGTTATTAATGATTATTTATGGTTTTAAGAAAGAAATATTTGTGAACCCATGTCTTCTCAAATTCTTTAAATTTAGCCTAAAGTGAGTTTAATGATTTTGAGTAATTGATGTAGGATTATTGAGTGGTTGATGTGGGCTGTTCTTATATGATCTTAGCTATGTTGAGTTGCTAGAAATTGTTATTGAATGGTATAATGTGAGGTAGTAGCCTTGAATGGTCATAAATTGGGATTTAGACTTTATGTTGGTTATTGGATATTGTTTAGCTTAGCTTGTATAGTTGATTGTTGTTATTATCATTGTTATTGTATTGTTAAATTGTTGGAAGATGAGGATGATGAAGATAGCCATGGAAAGAGGGTAAGTTGATCAAACTTGATAAATATTGTATAATTGGCATGGAATTGAGTATTGTGGCTTATGGCCTTTGAAAAGGGTGGTGAGATGGCTTGATCTCTTAGTATTAATAATATTGTTATTGATTGGCTTGATCCACCTTTGGTGGAGGTGGTTATTTGTTGTATTGTTGTGGATTGAGGCCATGAAGGGCATTATGTGAATGTTATTATATTGTTGTATTATTATACACATATGAGGCTAGATGTAAAGTCCTATATGAAGCTATATGTGAAGGTATGATGTGAATGAGTTATATGTGAAGGTATGATGTGAATGAGTTTTATGTGAAGCTATATGTGAAGGTATGATGTGAATGAGTTTATGTGATCTTGTGATGATCCTATTATGGTCTATTTTGCATATTATCATGAAATGGAATTATTATGTGATGTTTATGGTTTTCATGCTTCCATGATCAAATTATGAAGGTTGATATATATATGTATGTTGTTGGTGGGCTGATTTATATGTATTTCGAAATTGGTTGGACTTAGTACTCTTGAAGTACATGATTTCATTTACATGAACAATAGCCCATCATGTGTTTGATAAAATGCCCATTTATAGAATCCTTAGGAAATGGAAGGTCCAATGTACGTCCTATGAATCGAATAGTTATATAATTATTGAAATGATGATGAAATGGACACATGTATATGATTTTCTCTATATAAGTGTTGTGAGTCGACCAAGCCTAGTACGGGGGGTAGTAGGCCCGTATAACCGTATCGAGGGGTTGGTACCTTGGTTGCCTAGTACGGGGGGTAGTAGGCCCGTATAACCATATCGAGGGGTTGGTACCTTGGTTGCCTAGTACGGGGGGTAGTAGGCCCGTATAACCATATCGAGGGGTTGGTACCTTGGTTGCCTAGTACGGGGGGTAGTAGGCCCGTATAACCATATCGAGGGGTTTGTACCTTGGTCCCTAGCTCGGGGGGTGGTAGGCCCGGGTAACCACATTGAGGGGTTTGTACCTCATTCGCCTCTCCAAGGGGGTGGTAGGCCTTGGAAATACTATATAGATGGTCACTCACCACACATGTACTATGCCCCACTAAATATGATTTATTTCATGTAAGCATCATTATACATATCATCTCATTAATATGCTATCTATCGGGTATGATTATGCACTTTGCCTATAAAGTCCTTATCTAAGGTAATCTTGGGGAACACTTAAGTGTGCTTGAAGAGGATTGTGTGGGCGGTCACTTCTTGTCTCACTCAAGTGTGTCTTAAGGTTATATTAGGTAGAGGTCCTATGGTAATGAAATGACATGTGTCCTTCTAAAATTAAGCATGAGTTGTATATGGATTTATGTTAAGTATATGTATGGTTGGCTATGGTCTAATATGTTAATGATGACTTGTATTATATCTCTTATATTTGTAAAGGAAAGGTTTTATCAAAGGACATGAAAGCATACATTTCTTGTAAATGTCCGTTGTACATATTTTCTTGCATGGTCTCCATACTTAGTACTTAATTGTGCTAACCCCTTTCTTTCCCTTTTTGGACTAAAGTGTAGGGATTTGGAGAAGATGACATGTCATGGCTTTGATAGGTTTCTAAGTGTTGAAGATGAAGACTTGGTGAGTCCTCATAGATTCGAGGACAATACCCAATATGTTCTTTTAGGTCTTTTTAGTTTTGTTTAAGTTGTGTACGGGATTAGTCCCGAATTTTATACTCTAAAGTATTAGATGGTTTGAGACATCATGTATAAAGTCTAGAAAGTCTTCCGCTTGCTACTTTTTATGAAATGTTTTCTTGGTAAAGAAAGTTTTTAATTTCCTTATGGTTTTTAGTTTTATGCGATGAATGAATGCTAAGGAGGCTTGTATTTGACCTCTTCGAGGTCGAGTACGCCGGTTACGACTAGGGGGTGCTCCCGGGTCGTGACAGCCTACCGATTCCAAGGTTCATTACTATCATTAATGGAAGGGTGCCATAAGCCTACCGATTCCAAGGTTCATTATTATCATGAGTGGAAGGGTGCTACTAGCCTACCGATCTGAGGATTCAACAACCAACAGTATAATCATTTAAACAAGAAAAGGATGCACAAGCTCTACCAATTCGAGACATGCAATACATTGGAAAATCCTTCATTTTCTATCATCAACATTCATAAGTGTCAATTTGAGAAAAAGCCTTTCAATAATAACACATTTACATTCATAACATGATATCATTAGCTCCATTGAATTCCGTTTCAAAATGTCATGTAACACTGAAATTTCTCATACTATGCCTTCAAGGCCATGGTCACAATGTACATAATAAGTAAACACCTCCACCTTTCAAGTGGATCAACATCTAGAACAATTTTACTAATAATATGAGATTAAGTCAACTTACCATCCTCCAAAGCCATAGTCAACATTACTCAATTCCCAACAATTCTATCTCCACAAGGTGATTCACCCATAACTTGCCCATAAGGCCACAATTCTCAATTCATCCATATACCAACAATTCATCATAAATAGATATAGAAAACCATATAAATCAACAATACAATCCAATCTAAATACAATTTCATCAACATTAAAGCATAAGCATTCAACCCACTGCATAAGCAATTCTAGGGCTTTAATGAAAACATGGGTTCTTGAAGAAATTTCATATAAAATCATCTTAAAATCATAAATAGAACTTCAATTCACCAATATAATGACTTTGAAAACATTTTACCCATGAACCCATACCTAGAATAGAAAATAGAAGTTTTGTTCTTTGAAGACTTTTGAAATCCTTTTTGAATGGACTCCTTGAAAGGAAGAATAATCAAGGATCAAGGGTCACCATACCTTTGCTAAGATTCTCCAAGAAATTTGATGAAGTAACCACCTTCAATCCAAGCCCTAGCTCCAAGTTCTTGACCTTCTTCAATGGAGGATTGTAGAGAGAGAAATATTTGAGAGGAGGTGGGTTTCTTTTTAATTCTAATTGGAGTGACTTAAATGGAAGAATTTTGGTCTAGAATGGTTTTATAATTGCTACGAAAGGCATAGAATAATAGGGACTCAACTTAGGAAAACAATTAAGGACCCACAAAGTTAAACTTAAAAGTTTTCACTAAACCCGTCTAAGCTCGCCATTTTGGACAGTGCGTCACTATTTTGGGGATAACTTTTTACTCCGAGATCGGAAAAGGGAAAACTCGGTGGCGTTGGAAATAGGACTCAGATACCTTTAATTGGATAGGTAATGGTCCACCTAATTCGTTTTGAGCTAAAATATATGATCATTTGAAGTTGACCCTAAAAGTTGTAACTTTAAAAATCTGCCCTTTGCCCGTCTATTCCAGTAGGATCACTCAAAGGCTGGTCAAATGGGCAGTCCACTAGGCGACCATAGGTCATAAGGGCGACTCGCCAACCCCTTAGGCAATCTAGCAGCCTTATCGCCAAACAGTCCTTCCAAGGACAAGGCTTCTTTCACCCTAACTCGCTAGCCTAGGCCCTTGCTTGCACCCTAGGATGCCTACCTAGCTCCATTTAAGTTCTAAAACAGCATAAACATCAAACTAAGCTTACACTAACCCAAACGTCAAGGCTCTAGTTCATTCTATCATTTTCCGAGTCGTTACACTCGCCGAGCTTGTCACTTCCCAAGGGTACCCCCTAGAAGTAACATGACGTACTCAACCTCGAAGGGTTCTCATACAAGCCCTCTTCATAATGATAAACATAAAGGCATAGAAATGATGCAAAATTAAAAATTTCTTTACAATCAAAGTCTTTCATAAAATTAAGAGAAGTCTAGACATAGTCTCCACATACCATCTAATACAATCGAAATCTCAAGGTAGGGTCACAACCCTTACAATAGAAAACTGAAAGTCTAACATAATGAAAAGAAAAGAAACATCAACATAATAATCGTCCTCAGATCTATGAGGACTCACCACAAGCTTTGGGGAAAAGACTATCCAAGCATGTCTCAAGAGAAGATCACTTCAATGCCCGTAACCTACACTTTAGAGAAAATGTAGAAGAAATATGGGTTAGCACAAAAATGTACTAAGTATGATAGCCATGCATAAAATCATTGAAAACATGCTAAAAGGACATTTTAGTTGAAGTCATGCTCTTTGACAAGTTTAAGAATCAATATGCACTTTTAGTGTAAAACACAAGTCAATAACATATTCATCATGTAAGTCATTGTAACATAACAAAACCATCTCATTAGTAACCCTAAGGTATATACTTGTGCAATATACAATCAACATCCCATAAACAGTTAGGCATTATAGGCACGATATTCAAATTAAAACCCTGCAGCTCTCTGAAAACAAAGTCAAAACATGCACACCTTCAATTAAACTAAGACCCATTACACTCATGCTCCTGAGATACTCAAACTTCTCCCAATTTGGCCAAATTTTGCCATTTGACAATTTTACCCCTTAGGAATGACATCAAACACTTCATCATCAAGCAAAATACGTCATTTAGCACATATGCGGGTTACTTAGACTTAACCCGACTAGACGCAACAACAAATTAGCACAACCCAATAATTTTGATCAATTTTAAGGCATGCAAATCTCGGGAAATCAATAGTTAGGCATTATTGGCACGATATTCAAATTAAAATAGGCACACAAGCATATAATTACAGATCAGAGAGGCCTAGCACACATCACTAAGATAAGAACAATGGCAACTGAGTAAAAATTCCTAATTACAAGTTTGGGGTTTTGAAAACCAACCTTTTACGTCGAATAAATAAGTTGAAATGCTAGGCGACAAAGGAATCCAACTCCAAACACACAATCGACGACTAGAAAGCGATAATAATGCAAAAATATAGGAAAATATAGTGCAGGTGTGAGTTTGGGAAGTTGAAAATTGAGGGAATGGAAAAGAGTTTGAAAGTTTAATCCTTTGGCATTTAAAATCGTCCAGTTCTTGCCCTTTTGGCGACATTTGTTTTGCTCGCCGAGTGGAAATTTACCTCACCGAGCGTTATAGGACCTCCGGTTAATGTGGGGGTCCAAATGGCCGACAAAGCCAAATTGTTCCTAGGCTCACCGAGTTTTACAGACTCCAACCTTGGAAATTCTTGAGTCCAATGGTGTTCCAAGTCTGGCTCGCCAACCTCTTCGGTGAGTCGCCGACTGGACATTAAGCTTGCCAATCTGCACTTTTTCAAACACATTTTACACTTCAACCTGCATAATCAACACACGATTATTTCAAAAACAAAATGAAAGTAGTAAAACTTGGGTTGTCTCCCAAGAAGAGACTTAGTTAACGTCATGGCACGATGCAATTCCCCAGTCATTTTGATTTGTGGGGTAGAGAAGAGACAACATATGACCCATTTGGGTCTCGAGTAGCTGATTAGACATGGAATGGGAAGCAGTCATCTGATTCAGCAATGAGACATTTTCTTTTATCTCATTCAACACTTTGTCGTGTTCTTTGACTTTGTGAAGAATGAGTGAGAGTATCTCTTATGTTTGTCCACACTCGTATTCCTTGAACTTTCTACGCTCATGAGGGGGAATGTACCGATCTTTCTTTTTGTACGGTACCTCCAATTCCATAATCTGTTTGGCCACAATATCCAGCTGAGTCAACAGTGTGGCCAAAATCTGGTCCTTCTCAGTCTCCTTGTTGGTCTTGGTCATATGATCAAGGAGTTGGGCTGCTATTGCATAGGGTAGTGGTGTGAGACCACCTGGAAAAATTTGGTCAGCCAATCCTCTATTCTCTGAACCAAGACCTCTGTAGAAGCAGTCAAGTAGCATTTTATCTGAGATTCCATGAGCTGGGCATTGAAGCAGCAGTGACTTAAATCTCAGCCACAACTCATGGATTGACTCACCCTCCAATTGCCTGAAACTTAGGATGTTATCCCTAAGAATCATCATTCTCAAAGGAGGGAGATCCATTTGGTCACCGTTGCTACAAGACATGCTTCTTTCTTCTATTCTTAACAAGCAACATGAAAGCGAAAACTGAAAGAAAGTAGATTCAATTATTACTAAAAAGAACAAAATTCAACTTAACTAAAGAATCTTAACCAACACTACTCTCCGACAGCGACGTCATTATGATTAATAACGTTTCAAAGACACTTCATCTGATTCTAAGCGTCAATGATCGTTAATTAGTATAATAACCCAACTAAATGAGTTGGGGTCGAATCCCACAGGGAGCGGTACGTGTTAAAGATTCAATAGTAAAGTACAAACATGTTCTAATCAGTCATAGGAATAGATATTATCAAATAAAAACATAATTCAAATCAGGGGGTGACACGAATGTCAAATAAAAGGGGTTTTGGTTTCAATTATCAACTACAACAGCAACAAATAACATAAAATAATAAAAAATAAGGTCGGTTCTTGGGATATGATTCGATTACAGGCTATTATATACAAATGGGTAGTTGCAACTATTAGGAGACTGTTGAAAATCAGTGAGTAAGCTAGACTATAGAAAAGGTAAACTTTCTCTCGAACAATTTACCTCGAATCAAGTCGATTTCTCTCGAACATCGACAAGCATGCAAAATAAGAACCACCCACACCTTAGTCCATTCACTCTCTCGAGCTGAATGTGTTGAAAATGGTTTAGGATTCACTCTCTCGAGCTGAACCCATGCCAACCCAATACCCACAAACCATTAATCAAATACCTTAGTTCTATGACCTCTCTCTCGAGCAAGCCAAGAACTCAAAGGTGGAATCATATTTGCAACTTCAATTCCTAATTAACCCACAATAAATGATTGAACTCACTTCTAAACAACAATTACACTAACAATTAGAAACACCCATTAACTAAATCAGCCCATAATCACATAATCACACCCCAAAAATTGGGGTTTTAGCTAGACATCATAAAAAGATAAAAGTCGTTACCAAATTGTGTTTCCATCAACTGGGGTAAGATTGATTTCATCTTTACGAAAGTCCAAATTTAAGAATCTCAAAGACCCACTTTCAATTTTTCAAAGGTGAAAAGTTTCAATTCTTCAAAGTTAAGGAAAACTTGTTTCTTAGTTCAAAACTCCCCAAAAACTCTAAAAATCTAAAATTTCATAGAAAATGGTTACAGAATTGATAATTCATACTAAACTAAATGTTCAAAAATGTATTTATAGTCACCAAAAATATGTTGTGAAGAGTCATTCAGCGTAGTAAGTCGGGTTCGCCGATCCACCCTTTGATCCATTCCATCACCCTTTTTGCCTTGGCCTTCAGAATCCTCCAGGTCTGTAACTTTGGACGATCTAACACTGCATCGCGGAACCACTCGACGATCTGCCGACTGCTCTTTTCTCTCGCCAACTTGATTTTCTCTTTCAGGGCTTAGCACACTCGAACTTTAGGAGGTCATTGAGGCCACTCGGCGACTCGCCAAATGGACTTAGCAATCACCAGGCTCTCTTTTCTTCCTTCTTTCAGCTCACTTTGTTCCTTTTGGAACTAAGTGTCCATGCTTTGCTCCTTAAACCATAATCCTGAAAATCAAGGACTTTACATCTGTTATTGGCATAAAATGAGCATATGAGAACACTAAATCTATACAAATAACGCCCTAAATGAGTCCAAATCTCAGATTCATCAACTGGGTAGGTTGAAAAGTGAAAAGTGTTGGAAAAATTAAGTACTTTGGCGAGCAAAAGACCTTTCGGTGATTCGCCAAAGAGGTCGGTGAGCCCCGACTTGGACCGCCGTTGGAAACACCCAACTTGAAGGGGAACTCTGTAAAACTCGGAATGCTATATGATCAATCAGCGACTCGCTTAACAGGGCGGCATGCTCAAATTTTTCCACCGATTGAACCCCCAAATTGCTGGGTGTCCTGTAAAACTCGGTGAGGTAAAATAACACTCGATGCATCACCGAGTGGTTCATCAGGCACGACTTATACAACTGAATGGAGTGCGAACTGAAAGGTTTTAAAGGCCAAATGATTTAAAATTTCAAAATCCTTTTACTTTCTTATCTTTTCAACTCCCGTACCCTATCACTCGACTTTAGATCCTTAGTATTCTTGTGTTTTTTCCATCATACCTTGTGAAATATTTGCTCGGGATTGTGGAACTTTGTCACCTAGCTTTACAAATTTCATCTCCGACATTAAAGGTTGGTTTTAACGAAGCCTATACTCCATATTTGGTAGAACTTGAATGTAATCGGTAATTTGTTGATTGTTGTTTGGTAGCATGATTTAATCATTGTTTAATTGTCAGATTGCCTATAATGAGTTAAATTAGTGCTTAATTGTGCATATTTGATTGATTCCCGTGTTGTGCTTGATTAAATCGAGTCTTAATTGTTAGGTTGCGGCCAATTTGTGTTGGGTCTTGTGGGGTGAAGTCCTAGTAACCTCGGATTGTGCTAACTGACGTATTTTTCCCAATGATGGAGCGTTTGACATTTTTCTTAAGGGCAAAAGATGTCAAATGGCCAATCTTGGCCAAAAATGGGGAAGTCTGAGTACCCCGAGGGCATGGATAGTATGGGTCTTGATTGAATTTGGTAATGTATGTGTTTAATATTGTTTTTGGGGGCTGTGGGTTTGATTTTGAAAAATGGGGTAGAAAACTGGCATGAAGTGCCATTTGGCGAGCGAAGTCGGGCTTGCCGAGTGGTTCGACGGTTCGCCAAACTCCCCACATATCACCCTTAATTTCAATAAATTGGTGAGTTTGAGTCTATAACTTTCGGTGATACGCCTGAGCTCATTGAAAGTCCTTCTAGATCACCCTTCCGCTCCCCTAATCACTAAATACACTGTAAATTTCGGTGATCTACTTCTAGCTCGTCGATTTATGTCAGTGACTCACCGAATGGCCCTACACATCGCCGACCTGTCTTGAATCTTTGAAAAAAAAATTCTATAACTTTCGGCGAGCCCGATCTGGTTCACCAAAGTAACTCGGTGACTCACCGAACGATTCAGCGAGTCATTCTACAACATATTTTCAGCATTGTTCTGACATTTTTTCTAATGGTTGTCTTTGTTATTTGCAGGAATGGCTAGGACCAATTTGACTGATAGTGGCATGCCACCCTAAAAGTGGGCATGCAGAGTCATCATCAATGAGGAAGCAACAACTTCCAATGCCAAGGCCAAGACGCTACCTCCAAAAGGAGGAAATGGAAAGGGCAAGGTACCCATAGCTGAGACATCGAAGTACAACTTCGGCAGTGAGAGAGAGTCATATGATTCTCAGGCTTCTTTCTCTGAGCCTGAGGAAGATCAATTACTACAAACCTGGAGAGCAGAGCTTCACTCTAAGGCGATGCATGATTCGTCTAGGATCCCGACAGCTCAGACTCCTAATCCTCCATCTCCAGCGCATACAACGGTCCCGACACCACCAGTACAGGGTCCTCCTCCCCGATTACTCAACCGGTTAAAGGCCGAAGGATTGAGGACCACTTTAGAGGAGAAGAGACTGTCCACAGATGGTGTGGTGGACAGACATCCAGCTGTGTGGGACACTCTCAAGTTCCACATATTCGAGGTCTTCACCAAGACCCATGGCCCATACATTCCTACATGGGTCCGGGAGTTCTATGCTGCCTATAGTAACTTGGTGCCTCAGGAGAATAAGAAGGCTAGTGCCTTCAAACCAGTAGACTCTGCGGTAGTTCAAGGCAAGAAAGTAAAATGCTGAACCGATGGTATAAATGTTGTGTTTGAGTGTGGTACCAGATTCATGTATGACTATCAGAGTATGATCCAGTCACAGACTCTAGATGACCTCAAGGGTTGGCTGGCACCCCTGATTTCTAACACCACCCTAAGGTGGATTGAAGCCGGAGCGCCGATAGAGAAGAAGGACATCAATGTAGCTACTAGATATTGGTTTGGGTTCATCAGTAACATGATCATGCCTTCAGAAAATGAGTCCATTCTCCGCCAACCAAAGGCGGCCTGTCTTGGATATTTCATAGCCTGGAAGAGACTAAATTTGGGTTTGATCATTGAGTAGGAGATGGCCATGAGGGCCAAGAAGCGCGAGCCGTCTCTTCCTTTTACTGATCACCGAATTATGTCGATGGGCCAGAGTTCCACGTGATGAGAAGAGGGATGTTGAAATTACACCCATATCTTCTACCGACATCCGGCATATAGAGGCCGAGTACATGAGAGATGATTCTGACAAGAGGAGAGCACCTCTAGTGGACACATCCCCGGAGATTTATATTGAGGCACTACCTGCAGAGGCAGTTATGCCTACTCCAGCCACCGGACCTTCAGGTACTTCTAGCTCCGCTACTTCCGACACTCTTAGCACTTTTGCTACTCCCCCGCCCCTTAGATCTACTGCGTGTACTTCTGCCTCTAGACCTCCGATCACCTTGGCGATGCTGTATAAGATTGGGCATTTGGCCCAGTCCGCCAATGTGCGTGTTCTCGACTAGAGGCCGCAGTTTGTAGGATTATTGAGAGATTTATCACTGCTGCATTGACACCTCTCAAGGCCTCGATTGATGCCCTTACGATGAGAGTAGAGGTATGTGAGAGAGGATAGGGTGCTACTGATGAGGTGACGACCTTGAAGGCTGACATTATTGGATTGACGAAAGATGTGGACCAGCTAAAGTCCATTGATTTCACCTCACTATTTGGGACAGTGGAGATCTAAGATGACCAGAGTGTATATATTCCAGCCTGTTCTGAGGTGCCTCCGGCTACCACCGGAGATGGGATTAGGGCTGATGTTGCTGCTGTTGATTTCGAGATCGAGACAAATGAGGAGCAGCTTGGTGTGCCTGAGGAGAATGTTTATAAGGACCTGGCTGACTTAGAGGGTGCCATGTTCGAGAAAGCTAGACAGGCCTCCCTGAGGGATACTTTGATGGTGGCCTCCAGTGGAGCCAAGGTTGATGAGATACCGGGCACTGATGCCCTGACAGATGGAGCGGATGAGATGAAAACTTCACCCAGGCTTAGCCTGGCAGGATGATTTCTCCCCTCCCTCTTTGTTATTCATTTTATACTAATTTTGTTTTGGTTGCATTTGGGAACAACTGCTTATTTTTTGTTGGGTGGGGGTGAGCTATTTCCATACCTACTTCTTGTGACTGTTTTATGAATAGTGGTTTTGTTTTGATTGTGAATGTTGAGCTTATTGTGTTATATATATATATATATATATCTTAGTTGTGATATTGTGGATGTTCTTAGGTTGTGGCCCTTTGTTTTGACATGAAAATGATTTTTGAACCAATTTAAAAAAATTTCCACCTCTTGTGTGTATGATTGTGGCTGTTCTTGTGCAAATTTGAGTGTCAATTTTGATCAATACCGATGACTTAAATAGTTCTCTTAATTGAACGAAATGAATGTGCGGCTACGATGAGGCAAACTAAGTTACATAGGCAATATGTGAACTTTTAGCATCTCATTGTGACTGGCCGGTTGTCGAATGAGTCTCTTGTAATAACCATTGCACGCTAGCTAGAAAGTGTGAAGTATTGTTTGATATTGGTAGCGATGACTTGTGTGGCGAGGCTATCTTGAACATTATGCTTGATAACACCTAAAATTTGACCTGTTGGTCCGATAGATTGAGTGAAGCAAGCAATTGAAATGATCTTAGGCAAGAATTTTGGAGAGTGAGCCAATTTGACAATATACCACTTTGTGGCCAACCTTGTGAGATGTGTGAGCCTATCTTGGCACCTTTTGAGTCTATCCTTTTCTTGGAAGAAACTTTTACCCCTTTATCCCATCACCTATAACCTTCATGAAGTATTGGTATGTTTGAATACACAACTTAGGCCAAAATCCTAAGTTGGGGGTGTGGTGAAAAAGAAGGAAAGTCAAAAAGTGTGACAAAATTCCCCCTTTTAGGGATTGTTTTGAAAAATAATAATTGGAACCCTTCCATATATAAAAAATAAGAGAAAGAAAAAGAAAAGAAAAAAGAAAAAAAGGCTCAAAAAGAGCAAAAATTGTGAAATAAAGTGTGTGAACATAGTGAAAAATGGGGTATCCGGTGATTCATGTCTAGTTGAATAATGGAGTGGAGTTTGAACATGTTTGAATGTGAATGAGAAGAAGAAAGAGTGATTTTCAAGCCATACTTCATGAAGGTAGATGCCACTAAACTTAAATGCCCATACCTTTGGACTTAGCCCCGTTACAAGTCTTTTTTTTGTGATCTTTAGTGAGCTAAAATGAATGTTGATTGAAAAATAAGGGCAAGCCTATGGGTGAAGTCATGCATGCGTTCGTCTTTTTGATTGTGAGAGTTGTATGTGATTCTGAGACTTTAAATTGTTGAAGAATTTTGTGTGAATGTGGAATCATCTTTGTTGTGAGGGCATTTGAGTACCTTTGTTGAGCTTGAACTTGTTTTTGAAGCAAGTATTGTAAACTTATGTATCCTTGACAATGGTGAGTCACAATTTGAATCTTTGAGTGCACAATTGAGCATTGTATGTGTAGTTTGAACCCTTTTGTGTGTATTCATGTTGAGTCTTATGCAACACTATTTGAGACATCCTTATTGAACTATTGATCTTGAGTTTTACTTGAGGATAAGCAAAAGTTTAAGTTGGGGGTGTTGATGAGTCCAAGATTCGAACTCATTAGGGCTTTGTTTTGATAAGTATAAGTGTCCTCAAATGCCTAATTTATGCTAAAAACTGATGTTAAAGCATTGAAATTCAGATATGTGAGCTAAGGAGCAAGGCAAGGACACTACCCGACAAAAAGGAGCAAAACGAGCTAAAGAAGTGAAGAAAAGTGATCCTGGTGATTGCCAAGACCACTCAGAGAACCACCGAGTGGCTCTTATGGTTAGCCTAAAGTTCCAGGTTTCCAGCCCTGAGGAAGAAACCAAGTTGGCAACAAAATTGGCCAATCGGCGACTCGCCGATCTATTCCGCAACATCAAGTTGGATCACCCAAAGTTACATAACTTAGGACGCTGAAGATCAATGCAAAATAGCGATGAAAGGGAGAAAAGGGAGGATTTTCGAATGACTCGATGAGGCCCGACTTATCTCGCCCAATGATTTTTCAGGCCAAATTTTGGGCAATTATAAATTGAGTTTTGAATTGTAAATTAATGAGGATGGGATCATTGAGTAGAGTTTTCTTTTGAGTTTTAGAGTTCCATTGTAGACTTTGAAGCTTTTTGAGGCTCAAACTTGAAGATTTGCAAGTGGGTCTTTGAATTTAACCTTTGGAAAACATTGTAAACGCTTGGAGACTATTACCCAGCTGATGCTTAATCGAGTTGGTAATTTTTTTATGATGTTTAGCTAAAACCCGAATTCTTGGGTTGTGATCATGTGATCATGTGATCATAGGTTGAATTAGCTTATGGGTATTTTTATTTACCGATTAAAATGCTTAATTGAAGTGGGTTTTAATTGATAGCTGTGTTTTAATCTAAGAATTGTTGTTTCAAATGCAATTTGAAATTTTGGGCTTGCTTGAAAAAGAGGTTTTAGAATCAAAGCTTTCAATTGATGATTGTAGTTATTGGGGTGATATGGGTTTAGCTCGAAAGAGTAAATCCTAATCTTTATTCTACCTATCTAGCTCAAGAGAGTTGATAATGTGGGTTGTTCTTATTTGTTAAGCTTGTTGATGTTCGAAAGAAAGCGCTTGAATCGTGATAGTTGTTCCTCACGTTTCCTGGGTCTCACTTTCTCAAGCTAAAACCATCAAGACCCACTACTGAGGATGCTAAAATACTACGTTGGCTCTGTACTTCTCTCTCGAGCAGGCACAAAACTCTGAAATTTTTATCACACCAAATATGCAATAATGACGTTAAACCATAATAATAATTTAGACCCACTTCGGATTAGCACCACAAATCACTAATTGATGACACCCATTTCGTAGAAGGAAACAATTGGTCACATTGTCAAATACCCAAGGTTAGGGTTTTAGCCAATTATGATGAAAAGATGATAAGCAACACCTGCCACATTTGCCATAGCTGGCTAAATGTAATTCGGAAGTTAAAATCAACTACAATCTTCTCTATTCCAAAATTACAATGAAAAACCTTGCTAAAATCACTTGAAATACACAATGGTAGTGTTTTCACTGTCAATCTTTTGTTCCTCACGTTTCTGAATGCCTTCTCTGTCCTCCAAAAATGAATTATGCAAATATGATGTGTGGCTATTTGGGATCAATCGGTGAGATAAGTCACGCTTCGCCGACCGTTTGGCGACTCGCCGAGTTTTCTTAATCTCGCCTTCATTTTTTACCTCTTCTTAGTCCAACCGCCATAACTTTAGGCGAGCTAGATCGGGATCGCCGAGTGATTACACGACATGCCCTTTTTCCTTTCCTCTCTCTCATTTGTACTTTTGGTGACCTGGTCATCCATCGCCGATGCGATCGCCGACACACCGAGTGGAACTGCTGCTCGCCGAAGGTACCCCTAATTCAACCTTTGCGTTCTGTAACTTTAGACGGTAGAGTGGCAACTTGGCGAGTCGCCGAGTGACATCAGCAATTGTCAGGATTGTTTTTCCCTTCTCTTATTCGATCGTGTTGTCTCTATTGCCCATTTCTGTTCTAGCTTTGTTCCTCAATCCATGTATATGGAAATCTATTACATCAGTTTTTGGCACAAAATAAGCATTTGAGGACACTAAATCTATATAAATAAAACCCTAAATAAGTCCAAATCTCGGACTCATCAATCCCCCCAACTTAAATTTTTCCTTGTCCTTAAGTAAAACTCAAGCTCAGCAGTTCAAAAATGATGTGTCAAATAGTGTTTCACAAGACTCAATCATGAATGCACACAACAAGACTCAATTTACTCATGTAAGATCAATTGTGCACTCAAAGATTCAAGTTGTGACTCTATATTATCAAAGATTCTCAAGTTCACAGTACTTGCTTGAAATGCAAGTTCAAGCTCAACAAAGGTACTCGAATGCCCTCACACAAAGATGATTCCCTATTCACACACAATTTGTTCAACAATTTATAGCTCCGGAATCACAACAACTCTCACACTCAGAAAGATGAATACATGTATGACTTCATCCATAGGCTTGCCCTTACTTTCCAATCAACATTCGTTTCAGCTCACTCAAGATCAAAAAGGTCTTTCAAGGCTTGTAACGGGGCTGCGTGTAAAGGTATGGTCATTTAGGCTCAGTGGTTGCTATCCTCATGAAATGTGGTGTAAACAACACTTCGTTTCCTTTTGTACGTTATTTAAATTCATTCTCAAAATTCACCCATTATTCATTTTCCATGAAACTTTGGACACCCCATTTCTTTTTGCAACTTTATTTCAAAAAAATTTCATTCTTTTTCTTTTTCTTCCTTCTTTTGTTTTCTCTTTTTTTTTTTGTATGAAGGGGTCCCATCTTTTTCAAAAACCATGGGTAGAGGGAAATTTCTTCATATTTCTTGATTTACCTTCTCTTTTCACCACACCCCCAACTTAGGATTTTGGCCTAAGTTGACTATTTAAACAAACACATCTCATGAGGATTATAGGTGAAGGGATAGAGAGAGGTTTCATTTGCTCAAGTTTTTTCCAAGGAAAAGGGTAAGGCTCAAAGGGTGTTCAAGCAAAGTTCACACACTCACAAGGTAGGCCCAAAAAAGGTGTAGTGTCAAATTGTTTCACTCTTTAAAATTTTTGCCTAAGATCATGTCAAGAGCTTGCATCATTTAGTCAACCAGACCAACGGGGAAAATTCTAGATGTCATCACACATGGTTCTTAGTAAGCTCATCACACAAGGCATTAACACCAATGTCAAACAAGACTCCACACTTTTGCTAGTGTGCAATGTTCATCACAAGAGACTCAATTTGATAACCACCTAGTCACAACGAGATGCAAAAAGTTCACATATTGCCTATGTAACTTCGTTTGGTCTCGTCGTAGCCGCACATTCATGTTTGTTCGATTAAGAGCACTATTCAAGTCATCGGTATTGATACCAACCGTCATTCAAATTTGTACAAGAATGGTTCCAATTAAATACACAAGAGGTGGCAAAATGGATCCAAAAGGGTCCAAAAACACAAAGGAATTCACTGACCAAGCACGCACCCCCACCAAAAGCATTCAACATTGTCCCCCATGTGAGTAGAGAATGGACACTCCTGCAAATAAAACAAGAATAAAATTAAAAGCTAGCAAATAAATACAAAATTCTAGTAGGTAAACATTCAGAGCAAGGTGACAAGGAATTTTCACTAAGCGCCCAGTTGGCGAGAAAATGAATCAGTCACCAAATACTTCGGCAGTGCGCCCAATGAGCTGAATATCGCATTTAGTCTTGTGGGTGACACTATCACACATGTTTTGAATGGGTTCGGCGATTCACAGATCTTCATTTCTTCGATCTTTCAGCTACTTTTGTTCCTTTTTGTTAAGTAGTGTCCATGCTTTCCCTCAAACTTCAAATACCTGAAACTTAAGGGTTTTCATCAGATATTGAGACAAAATATGCATTTGAGGACACTAATTCAATCAAATTATAGCCCTAAATGAGTCCAATTTGTGGACTTATCAGGAGATCACTGAGAAATTGGAGAAGATTTCCCGAAATAATAAAGCATGGAGAACGCAAAAGTCAGACACTAGAAGAAGCACTTTTGCAGTTCAATCTGCACCTAGTCAATCCGTCGATGACATTTGTGAGGAGATGGCTCCAATGAGTACAAAACTTAGGTTGGTGTTGGAGCGTGTGAGCAGAGGTGCCAATAAGGTAAATGCTGTGAATTATTTGACTAGGAATCCACCACCAGTTGAGGAGTGCTACTATGAAGATGATACTTATGCGGTGAATGATCAGACGGGGGGTTTTCGAGCTAAAGTCCAAGGTTCCAATTCAGAAAATTAGTGCCAAGGTCAAGGAAACAAAGGACGGAACCATGGTAAATATAATCGAGAGGGTCAGTATGTCCGGGATGGGAACTACAATCGCGACAACAACTACAATCGGAACAACTATGGCAACAAAAATGATAATGGTGGTCCTTATGTTCCTCCTCAAAATTGGAAATCTGGTAATAGGGAAGATGGGGGTTGTATGTCACGTATTGAGGATATGATGCAGAAGATGATGAAGAGGTTTGATTCAACTGATGAGAATGTGAAGGAGATGCGAAATGACTTGTCTGGTATTGGTCAAAAAGTTGACGCCCATGCAGTGTCAATCAAGCAACTTGAGCATAAGATGAATCAATTGTCTACTATAGTAAACCCACGCTAGCCTGGCACACTTCCTAGAAACACCATCCAAAATCTGAAGAATGATGGGCATTGTATGGCAGTCACTACTTGAGGGGGTAAAAAGACCATTGATCCACCTATGTCATCTGAGGTTGAAATTGTGGTTGAGAAAGATGATGAAGAGATTGAGGTTACTAGAGAGTCCACGAATGCTATAGAGAAGGAAACAAAGATAACCAAAAAAGTTGTCCCCATGCCTACACCTCCACTTCCATTCCCACAAAGGTTAGTGAAGAAGAATGAAGATGGGAAATACCGCAGGTTCATCGCTATGTTGAAACAACTTTCCATCAATGTTCCGTTGATAGAAGTTTTAGAGCAAATGCCTAGGTATGCAAAGTTTATGATTTGGTGACTAAGAAAAGGGTCGTGAGTTTTGAAGATGATGATAGGTTGCAACATTGTAGTGCTATTGCTACAAGGTCCCTTGTGCAGAAGAAGGAAGATCCTGTTGCCTTCACTATTCCATGTACCATTGGGTTGTTATATTTTGCTAAGGCGTTGTGTGATTTGGGTGCTAACATTAATCTGATGCCATTGTCTATTTACAAGAATTTGGGTTTAGGGGATCCAAAACCGACTGCGATGCGATTGCTCATGGCCGATAGAACTGTGAAGAGGCCCATTGGTGTGCTCCAAGATGTACTAGTGAAAGTAGAGTCTTTTATTTTTTCGGCAGATTTTGTGATACTTGATTGTGAGGTTGATTTTGAGGTTCCCATTATCCTTGGGAGACCATTTGTTTCCACTGGGTGCGCCTTAGTCGATATGTAGAAAGGGAAGATGAAGTTCTGATTGAATAGTGAAGAGGTGACTTTCAACATCTGTAGATCTATGAAGCAGAGTAGTGAGCTCAAGTCGGTATCAGTGGTGAATCATATTGTAGAGAGTGGTTCTGAGGTGTCTATTGAAGAGAAGTTGGGTATTGATGCACTAACAGCGGTTATGATGAACTTTGAGGGTGATGATATTAAAGACTATGATGAATTGGTCGCCGCACTTGATAGGTTTGAAATCCGTTCAAAACCAAAGATATTGGAGCTAGACATGAAGAATCGCGACTCTCCACCCTTAAGACTGTCTATTGAAGAGGCCCCAAAATTGGAGCTTAAGGCTTTACCATCACATTTGAGGTATGTATTCTTGGGGAGAGATGGTACTTTACCGGTCATCATTGCGGAAAATTTGAATGTGACACAAGTTGAGACATTGGTTTCCGTGTTGAAGAGGTTCAAGTGGGTAATTGGGTGGACTATTGCGGACATCATTGGGATCCCTCCTGGCATTTGTTCTCATAAAATCCAGCTCATGCCGGATTTCAAGCCTAGTATTGAGCACCAAGTGAGACTTAATCCGCCTATACAAGAGTTAGTTAAAAAGGAAATCATCAAGTGGTTGGATGCTGGAGTCATTTATCCCATTGCTGATAGTGGTTGGGTGTGTCCTGTTCAGTGTGTGCCCAAGAAAGGTGGGATGACTGTGGTACCTAATGCGAGAAACGATCTTGTTTCGATGCGGCTCGTGACTGGATGGAGAGTCTACACGGACTATCGGAAATTAAAGGTTTGGACAGAAAAGGACCACTTCCCTATGCCGTTCATGGATCAGATGTTGGACCGACTTGCTGGTAAGGGTTGGTATTGTTTTCTTGATGGTTATTCGGGCTACAATCAGATTTCCATAGCTCCGGAAGACCAAGAGAAGGCCACCTTCACTTGCCCTTTGGGACTTTCGCCTTTAAACGAATGCCATTTGGGTTGTGTAATGCTCCAACGACCTTCCAGCGTTGTATGATGTCGATATTTTCTAATATGGTGGAGGACACTATTGAGGTATTTATGGATGATTTCTCTATTGTAGGTGACTCTTTTGATCGTTGTTTGGATCATTTGGCCGAGGTGTTTAAACGGTGTGAAGAGTGCAATCTTGTGCTCAATTGGGAAAAGTGCTACTTTATGGTGAAAGAAGGGATAGTTCTGGGTCATCGTATTTCTGAGAAGGGTATTGAGGTTGATAGAGCGAAATTCAAGGTAATAGAGAAGCTTCCACCACCTATCTCTGTTAAAGGTGTTAGAAGTTTTCTTGGGCATGTAGGTTTCTATAGGAGGTTCATTAAGGATTTCTCCAAAATTGCACATCCATTGTGCAAATTGCTCGAAAAGGAGCATTAGTTTGATTTTGATGATGTTTGTCTGGGAGCATTTGGAGAGTTGAAGGTAAAGCTAGTTTCCGCACCTATCATTATTTCATCGGATTGGGGGCAACCATTTGAGGTAATGTGTGATGCGAGTGGAGTGGTGCTTGGTTTGGTATTGGGACAGAGGCGAGAGAAGATTTTTCATCCTATTTACTATGCCAACAAAGCTCTAAATGTGGCTCAAAAGAGCTATACAGTGACTGAACAGGAGCTTCTTGTGGTGGTTTTCGCATTCGAGAAATTTCGATCCTACTTTCTTGGTACTAAGGTCATAGTGCATACTGACCATTCTATATTGAGGTATTTGATGGCTAAGAAGGATGCAAAACCGAGGTTGATTAGATGGGTGTTGTTGCTGCAAGAGTTTGACTTTGAGGTGAAATATAGAAAGGGGACACAAAATCAAGTTGCCAATCACTTGTCCAGATTGGAGGAGGAAGCTATGCTTAAGCTCGGAGATGGGGCTGAAATTAATGATACTTTTCCAGATGAACATGTATTGGCTGCTTCTCATGATCTGATTCCTTGGTTCGCAGACTTTGCTAACTACTTGGCAAGTGATTTGGTGCCACCGGATTTGTCGTTTCACTAAAGGGAAAAGTTTATGCATGATGTGAAGAAGTTCTTTTTGGATGAGCCTTATTTGTACCATATTTGTGCTGATGGGATTATTCATCGCTGTGTGCCCGAGGTTGAGATGTTGAGTTTACTAGAGGCGTGTCATTCATCGCCTGTTGGTGGGCATCATAGTGGTATTTGGACTGCACATAAATTTTTTGCAGTGTGGGTATTATTGGCCTACCATCCACCAAGATGCTCATGATTTCGCCAAGCCTTGTGACCGTTGCCAAAGAGAAGGAGGAATTTCAAAGAGGCAAGATCTTTCGATGAATCCAATATTGGTGATAGAGTTATTTGATGTATGGGGCATTGATTTTATGGGTCCATTTGTGAGGTCACATGGGATGAAGTATATTCTTGTTGCGATTGATTATGTGTCGAAGTGGGTGGAAACAATTGCGCTTTCCAACAATGAAGGTAAAAGTGTCACCGCATTCCTGAAAAAGAATATTTTCTCCAGATTTGGTATACCTAGGGCGATTATCAGTGATGGAGGTTCCCACTTCTGTAATAAGTTGTTAAAGCCGCTACTTGAGAAATATGGCATCCGCCACAATGTAGCCACTCCTTACCATCCGCAGTCTAGTGGGCAAGTTGAAGAGTCCAACAGAGAGATCAAGGAGATTCTAGCTAAGACTGTGAATGCGAATAGAACCGATTGGTCAAGGAAGCTTGATGATGCTCTATGGGTCTATCGCACCGCATTCAAGACTCCCATAGGTATGTCCCCCTACCAACTTGTATATGGGAAGTCTTGCCATTTGTCGGTAGAGCTAAAGTATATGGCTATGTGGGCGTTAAAGAAGCTGAATTTGGATTGGGGCGCCGCATCAAATCAGAGAGTAAGTGACATGAATGCGCTTGATGAGTTTTGCTTAAGAGCTTATGAAAGTTCAACCATGTACAAGGAGAAGATGAAGAAGTATCATGATCAAAAGATTGAAAAGCGAGAATTTGTTGTGGGTGATCTGGTGCTTCTCTTCAACTCTAGGTTGCGCTTCTTTCCTAGCAAGCTCAAGTCCAAGTGGACCGGGCCATTCATAGTCGTGCAAGTGTTCCCACATGGAGCGGTCGAGCTCGAAAACATTGAGGGAACAAGGTTCAACGTGAACAGGCGAAGGATCAAGGTCTACCCAGGAAAAGAGGAGAATGTGCAAGAGGTGGTTGAGGCCTACTATCTTGATGAAGTCTGAGTAATCAAGAGGCCTACATCGTGCCGCGAAGTTAAATCAAGCTCTGCTTGGGAGGCAACCCAAGATGTACAATCTAGCCAACTATAAGTTTTTCTTACCGATTTAGGAGTTTTCTTTGTTTAATTGATTTTCTGTAAATTTTTAGATTATAGTTTATTTTTGTCTAGTGTTGGCTAGATATAGCATAGGGTCTGTGTCTAAAAAGTTTCTAAAAAGTGTCTAGAAAATGTAAAAATAAAGTCCTAACGGTTGCAACATGTGCGGGGATGAAAAGGAAAATCTGCAGAAAATGACTGTTGCAGAGGTCTACGGACCCCATCGACGGTCCGTAGGTTAATCCACAGACCATGAATGGTGTCCGTAGACCCCAGGTAAGTTTTCAAAATTTTGTCTAAGTATGGAGTGACCTACGGACCCAATACCCATAGACGGGGTTTCGTGGGTCCAAACCTAGGGTTTGCCCGACCCGACCCAGACAACTTGTAAATATAACCCTTCATTTTTATATTCATCCCCCACATTCATTACTCCCTCTCAAACGTTTGTAACCCCTTCCTCTCCCAAAATCACTCCATTAATCTCCCAAATCCCACAGATCACTCCCCATTCACTTGCACTTCTCCTTCTTCTCAAATCGTCATCTCCAGTCCTCATTATCCGGGTTCGACGTTGAAAGGGTAGAAAAATGTCTAAGGAGTTCATTGTCATCACACATTCACCCACTTCCATTGCTTGTAAGGTAAACAATTTCAACTTAACTCTGGATTTCGATATTCATTGTTCAAAATATGAAGCCATGAAGTGGATCTTGACCTTGGGTTGTTTTTGTATGAAAATGCATGATAAGCTAAAGTTAGAAAAACCATTGGGACAATAGAATGTGATTGTGTTGTCTTTGTAATAAATTAAATTAGAGAAAAATAGTCTAAATGAAAGTTTTGACTTAGGGTTCCTAGTTTCGTATGCAATACATGTTAAATAATTAGTAATCGGAACCTTAGGGATGACGAACTATGATAAATTGTGTTGAAATGCATGATTAGACTTTGGTTGATTGTTTGAAATTGTCGGATATGGTTTAAACATGAGGCATGTGTGATACCTAGCACAGACTTGACCCACGAGACCCTGTCTACCGACCGTAGGTCAACCTACGGACCGTAGATCAGGTCCGTGGGTCTGTTGCACATGAAGAATCCACTAAGTGTGGAACCACGGGGATGGACTACGGTCCGTAGGTCAACCTACGGACTGGTCTGCACATCCGTGGTTCCCATCGGAGCCCAAATTTTTGGGACATCTGACCTATGGAGGGGACCCACGGACCGTAGATCCACCTATGGACCGTAGGTGACCACTGAAGCTACTGTCAAAAACTTTTTATGTTTTTTTTTGTTTTGGTTCGTTCTTTGTTCTAAAAATTTTTCGAGTGTGTTATTGGTTTATTTTAGTACTAATTATGCCTCTACAGGTGCCATGGCTCCTAAGAAAGTCCGGACCTTCGCACCAAAGGGAAAGTCCAAATCAGTCGCACCAAGCTTTCGACTGATTGATAGACACTGATGCGGAGACTGATCCCGCATATTTTCCACTTGCCACCAGGACATCCCCTACAACACCTCGTACTACACGGAATCAATCTTGATAGGTGATTCCCGACGTAGTCACTTTCTCCAATTTGATGAGGAGAATACACTGATCGGTTCACCGGCTGGTTCTGCTTCCGGCTCTGAGTCGTCCTCTACTTTCGATTCCGGTTCTGGCTTCGGCTCCGCATCCAGGTCAAGTTCACATGGTAGGGGTGCCTCGTATGATGAGGCTACTAGTGAAGGGGACATCCCTGTACCTCTAACATCGAGCCTGTTGATGAGAAGCCAAATCGGTGGTGTGTCAATGGTCAGTGGCAGATATATCAGGACTCCAGGATACTGAATGAGAAGGAGAGGATGGCCCGATTGATTACCGAGGAGCGCCGGGTCCTAACAGGTAGTCTTCATACTATGCCTAACATCCATGCACTCTTCCAGAGACACATGTGCAAGTGGATGACCCGTAGCCCAGGGTCTTACAGTGAGGAGATTGTGAGGGAGTTCTATGCTTCCTACGCCGCCACCCTCCAAGGTTCTACTGACAGACGGGCCAAGCCCGCCACACAACCTCCACTCACGGTAACATTAGTACCTGATTTTTCAGTTGATCTATCCGAGACCACCATTCGCAGTTTCCTCTACGGCCTGGGCCATACCCTAGCCATCAATACGGCCGAGTTTGATTATCGTTGGGACACAGTGAGGAGCGGGGCATTCCAGAGGAATGCATAGTAGAGGGAGAGTTTATTGTGCAGGTTGGCTCATCACATTGCTACAGACAAAGAGTGTGCAGAATGGGTCAGCACCCCGGGCTTGAGCATAAAGAAGGCCACTCTCACATTTGTGGCCAAAATTTTCTAGTTGTTGGTACGGAGTTGGGTGCCTCCCACGCAGGCTGATAATGTACTCACTTGGGATTGCGCAGTCATGGTGGCATCCCTTGGACTTTACCCGTATTATTATTGCAGATATTCACGACAGGGCCTTCAAGGCCACCACCACTTACCCCTTTCCATTCCTCATCTTTTAGTTGTGCAAGTATTCTAGAGTGCCGGTCTGGCATTGTGGTAAGCTGATCCAGGCGACCAAGACCTTGGATATCGACCTGTTTATAGATGAGGCCAATGTGGTTACACCGCGCAGAGAGCAGGTTGAGGTGCCTCCACTAGGAAGCGGACTTAGTGATCGATGTGGAGCAGATATAGGTTGATGAGCTTTCCCCTCTAGCCCCCACTGAGGATGCTTCGACTTCCCATTCTCTGGCCGCCAGTCAGGCCCCTAGCTCATCCAGAGCCACCCCCTCTTCAGGGTCTGTTGTTGTACCTTTAGCTCAAGTCTAGAATTTGGAGGCTCAGATGACCATATTACTAGAGAATATTAGGCCTTGGATGCAACACACGATAGAGGATTCCGTGACTAGGGTGGAGCAGCAGATGGAGCTGATGATGGAGCGAAAGGTTCAGGCAGTACACCAGTGTTTTGATGCATTCGAGCTGTGGGTCTTAGATTGACCAGCCCCCACCACAAATGTCTCTGCTTTCTGGGAGGAGTTAGCTAGTCTCCGGGCTGACATTGACACCTTTCTAGATCCACCAGAGATTGAGCCAGAGTTGGCCCCCACAACCGGTTGATGATACGGTGTTCGATGCTCTATTCGGGGATGAGAGGTTACCTCCTAATTCTTCCCGTCATGCTGGGAAGCGTCCCTCTCCATTCAGGCTTTTGATGATACTGAGGCCAGGAGAGCTAGCAAGAGGGAGCGCCAAGAGTTTGAGGCGGCTCGGAGGGCATCTATTCTTGATGAGGAGTTGCGGCAGCAGAGACTTAGGGAGGTTGGTATTGGTGCTTCGAGCAGTGTTTGCACCATTGATGGTGCAGTGAGAGTGGTTAATAGCACTACTGAGGGTGACCCAAGTGTTGATCCAGCGGGCTCCTGGAAACCGGACCCGCCCACTTGTTGATAGCTCTTCGGTGCTATGCGCCACATGTTTGCTTCACCCGATCTTTTATTCTTTACTTTTTGTTCATTGGGGACAGTTGCACTATATTTTCTTGGGGGTGGGGTAAATGGATTGTAAGTGATAAGGTGAAGTCTAAGTAACCCAACTCATAATCCTCTCTTGGGGTTTTCTTTCCTGTGTTCTTTTTCCCCAAGAGACTGTTTAATTTCTGTTGAATCGGGATGTGTAGAATGAGTGTGTAGGATTAGGTGTAGAAAAATGGAAGCATGATGGTATGAAAAGCATGATAAAGAATGATCCCTGTCCAAAAATAAAGAATTGTGCTAAATTTGTAGTCTTGATAAGTTGAATGTGTTGGATCTAAATGTGACTTGATAAGAACCGATTTGACCTCATGACTTAAGCTAAAAACTTGAACTGGGTAATATGATAATCTGACAATGAAACAATGTGCCAAGAGTGTGTGAGAATAGTTGATTGTTCAGACAATTTTGTGCCAATCTAGAACTTGCCCCGTTGGTTCTGTTAGGATAATCTAAGCTAGAAGTTAGGAAGTGATCATAGGCCATTGTTCAAATTAGTCTACTTAAGCCTAAAATGATCTAACTAAATGGTAGCATTATTCCCTTTTGATCCAAATATTTGAGCCTAAAATTGACCAATTCTCTTAATTCACCTAACTCACCTTCACTTAAAATATTGTCTTGGACCTGGCCCCTCCTTGGACATTTGCACCTTGACTTAGTCCAAAATCCTAAGTTGAGGGTGGCTAAGCCCAAAAGTTACCTTTATCTTGGCCCTGGTCCGACATTGGACATTGTGCACCTTAACTAATGCAAAATGCATAAGTTGAGGGTGGCTATGAAAAAGGAAACCAAATGGAAAAGGGTATGAAAAGAGTTTAGTGTTGAAAAGAGAAAAAGTATGAAAAAGGATGTGGCTTTGTGCAAAAGAAGCAAAAGAAAAGTATTGAAAGAAATAAAAGAAAAAGAAAGTGAAAGAGAAAGAAGAAAGTGAAAAAGTCAAAACTCACACCCTTGGTTGAAAAAAGTTAAGGAAAGATATTGAGATGAAAAGTTACCAAAAATAGGTGAAGGAAGAGGTAAATAGCCAATGTAATGTCAAGGAGGGAAAAAAATCACTAAAAATTGCCCAAATGTACCACACTTGACCCTGAGCCTACGTTACAAGCTAAGAAAAGTCCTATAGTGATCCTAGCAACTAGTTTGGAGACCAGTGAAAATAAGGGTAAGCCTATGGTATTGAGCATTAACTGTACTTGAAGTCACTTTTGAGCGTGAGTGTTGAATGAATCCTCAAATTCTAAAATTCATATCTTATGTGTGTGATGTTTGCGTAATCAAGGCACAACTTCCAATGCAAGTGTCTACGATCGTACAATAGTAAAGTAACCCAACCAAGGGTTGGGGTCGAGTCCCAAGGGAGCGGTTCCTGAAAATTAGTGGTTAAGCGCAAAAGTGCTAAAGCTAATCGTAGCTAAAGACTTTATAGAATGAAGACATGACAAATTAAAGGGTTTGACATGAGTGTCAAATATCAATGGGGGGTTTGTAAATATGTAAAGAGCAAAATCAACAAAACATAAAGAGAGATACAAATATGGAGACGGGGTTCTTAGGATGTGATAGGAATACGGGTTAGACTAGACTATTGGGTACATGCTTATAGTAAATTCATTGAATATTTGTGACTAGGCTAGACTATAGTGGGGGTAAATTCTCTCTCGAGTAACTTACCGGAATCAAATGGGTTCCTCTCGGACACCCACTTGCTGCATGAAGAATAGCCTCCACCTTAGCCCACTCACTCTCTCGAGCTGAGTGTGTGGGAGAAAGTCTTGGGTTCACTCTCTTGAGCTGAACCTCATGTCGACCCATTTCCACCGGCCATCAATTTAGTAGTCTTAGTTTTACGACCTCTCTCTCGAGCAAGCCGATATCACAAAGGTGAAATCGTATTTGCAACTACAATTTCATTAAGTTCCACCACAACTACTAAACGAAATAACATCTAATCAACAAATAAATCATCAACAAGCAAGACCTGAAGAACTGGGGTTTTAGCTACACATGTAAAAGAGATAGAAATTTATACCAATATGAGTTTGTATTCAAATGGGTATGAAGATTTAAGTCTTAAAACAAGCCAAGAGTGAAGAACCAACAAGACCCAAGTCCAATTTCTTGGAGTTGAAACCCTTTGAATCTTCAAGTTCTTCAAAACCCTCTCCAAACTTAGAACTCAAAAGTCTATATTAAAAATCTGATATTAAGCTACAACTCTCAACGAGTATTTATAGTATTCAAAAATCTGTGCTGCAGCGGATCATTCGGCGCCGTTAGTCGAGATCGCTGATCAACTCAGCGATCCGCCCTTTGGTAGGTTTCATCACCGTCTTGCTCTATCCTTCAGCATCATCGTGTTTTGGATCATTGGGCGACATAGTACTACTTCGCGAAACTGCCCGGTGACACGTCGACTGCTCCTTTTCACCGCCGATTTGACCCTTTCTTTCAGGGCTCAGCAAACTGGAACAAAAGGCGAGATAAGACCTTTTGGCGACTCACCGAATGGGTTCGGCTATTCTTAGATCTTCATTTCTTCGTTCTTTCAGCTGATTTTGTTCCTTTTTGCTAAGTAGTGTCCATGCTTTTCCTCAAATTCCAAATACCTGAAACTTAAAGGTTTTGATCAAATATTGAGACAAAATATGCATTTGAGGACACTAATTCTATCAAAATATAGCCCTAAATGAGTCAATTTGTGGACTCATCAACAACCCCAACTTATACTCTTGCTTGTCCTCAAGAAAACTCAAGCTCAGCCGTCCAAAACGGAGGTCTCGAACAGTGCTACACAAGACTCAATCATGAATGCACACAACAAGACTCAAGTTACTTATGCAAAGATCATATGTGCACTCAAAGATTCAAGGTGGGACTCACATTCAACTTTGGGCTTTGTGATTATCAGATTACCTAGTTCAAGTTTTAGCTTAAATCATGCCATCAAGTTTTCATTATCATGTCATACTCAAAGACAACACATTCAACTCATTCTAGCCTATAGATTGTAACACATATCACAAAAGTTTTTGGACGGGTATCATTTCTTTCAAAAAATTTCATATTTTTGCCATCATTTTTCATTCTATCTCATGCTTCTACACATACAATCCTAACACATGTCGGTTCAACAGAAATTAAGCAGTCACTTGGGGGAAAAGAAACAGGCAAGAAAACCCCAAGAGAGGGTTATGAATTGGGTTACTCAAACTTCACCCTATCACTCACAATCCATTTACCCCACCCCCAATGAAAAATAGGTGCAATTGTCCCCAATGCACGCAAAGAGCAATAAAAAGTAATGGATTTGGGTGAAGCAAACCTGTGGCGCATAGCGCCGATGAGCCATCAACAAACGGGTGGGTCCGGTTTCCCGGAGCCAGCTACAACAACATTAGGTCCACCCTCAGTAGTGCCCACGTCAGCAATCACAACACCCTCAATAGTGCTATCAATCATTCTAACCGCACCATCAGTGGTGCTCACATCATGACTCTCAACAGTAGGAACCTTGACAACGGGCACAGAACTGGAATCCCCACGCGCACTCTCACGAACCTTTTGTTGGCGCAACTTCTCATCTATAATTGTCACGACCCGGGAGCACCCCCAAGTCGTAACAAGGCGTATTCGACCCTGAAGGGGTCTTATACAAGCCACATAGTCATTCATTGCATTCAATAATGATAATAGTGCGGAATTAAAAACTTAATTACATCCAAACATTCAAGCTTCATTAAAACAACTTTAAAAACACACAGCGGAAGTCTAAGTCTCACATGGCCATCTTAGACACAATCACAAAACATAAGTAGGGACACGGCCCTTTACAATCAAAAGAAGTCTATTAAGTCTATTACAAGAACCTTATCATAAAATTTGAATAGAAAAGTCTTGTCCTCGACATATGAGGACATACCACAAGATCTTGGAAGAACTTCAAGTTCCAAGCTTACTATAGAACCCGCTCACTTTCCGGAACCTACACTAGTAGAAAATAGAGAAATATGGAATTAGCACAATTAAGTACTAAGTATGATGACCATGCAAAACATGCTTTAAAAGGGACATTTTGGCTACAAACCATTCATTATGCCACTTTTTGAAGTATCATGAACAGTTGCATAAGAGACATACAAGACAAGCATAAACATCAAGTAAGTCATAATATCACCTTTAAACAATATCAACATGAAAACCTTTACCTTGGACCTTCACCTCAAGCAACCCTTATGTTATACCTCGTGCAATGTATGGATGGCGTCCCATACCACCATCCATACTAAGGCACCACATTTAGGTCACTTAAAGTAACTTATCATTCCTTTCTTTCACCTTTGCACAATATTCATACATAAGAGGTATATCATTAATTAAGACATGACAAGGGAAAATAACTCATAATATAACCCAAGTATAGCATGCATCTCATATTAAGCATTTGAGAGCCAACATTCTTTAATAACCTTATTTAGGCCACAATTGTGTCACATACATTAGGATTTAGAGAAACTCACTATGACCCTCTCCAAGCCTACTCGTGCAATGTATAGGTAGCATCCCATACTACTACCTACACTTTGTAGAGCCTATCAAGAAACCATAATGAAATCTCACATGATGGGAAGTAAGCATTTAACCGACATAGACCATGAGAGCTTGTCATGGAATCCGGTGTCATAAGTCCCCACACCGTAAAGAGGTAGTCTACTTGCCTAAGGAAGACCGGTATATATAGCTTAATGGATCCACTAGCTACCTATGCGGGCACATAGTTTATGGGATAAGGTAGACGATCATTGAAACTCATGCCTAACCATTGGGGGAGTTTCCATCTAACCAAATCCACTCGGTGCTTAGCCTACATTCCCATAGAATAGTTCGCTACCTTGACATTATCACATATGAGAGGTGCCATTGGCCTACCAACTCCAAATTACATTCATTAACACGTGAAAGGGTGCTTTATGCCTACCGTTTCAAGGTTCATTTAGGAAAGCTCATTAACTCCTCTTGAAAGGGTGCCATGGGCCTACCGGTTCAAGTCTCATCATTAACCTTCATGGAAAGGTGCCATAGGCCTACCGACTCCAAGGTTCATTATTATCATGAGTGGAAGGGTGCTACTAGCCTACCGATCCGAGGATTCAACAACCAATAATATAATCATTTAAACAAGAAAATGATGCACAAGCTCTACCAATTCGAGATATGCAATAAATTGGAGAATCCTTCATATTCTATCATCAACATTCATGAGTGTCAAATTGAGAAAAATCCTTTCAATAATAACACATTTACGTTCATAACATGATCACATTAGCTCCATTGAATGTCCATTCATAAAAATGTCATGTAACACTTATATTTCTCATACTATGCCTTTAAGGCCATGGTCATCATACATTCCATAATTAAACACCTCCACCATAAGTGGATCAAACCAAGCAAGAACAATTTTTTTTATCCATAATATGAGATTAAGCCAACTTACCATCCTCCAAAGCCATAATCAACAACACTCAAGTTCCAACCATTTTTCTTACCACAAGAGAATTCATCCATAACTTGCCCATAAGGCCACAATCCTCAATTCATCCATATACCAACAATTCATCATAAATAGGTATAGAAAACCATATAAATCAACAATACAATCCAATCTAAACACAATTTCATCAACATTAAATCATAGGCATTAAACCCACTTCATTAGCAAATTCTAGGCTTTTAAAGAAAACATGGGTTCTTGAAGAAGTTTCATATAAAAATCATGTTAAAATCATAAATAGAACTTCAATTCACCAATATAATGACTTTGAAAACATTTTACCCATGAACCCATACCTAGAATAGAAAATAGAAGTTTTGTTCTTTGAAGACTTTTGAAACCCTTTTGAATGGACT
Source organism: Solanum okadae (assembly GCA_036553675.1). Classification (NCBI taxonomy): domain Eukaryota; kingdom Viridiplantae; phylum Streptophyta; class Magnoliopsida; order Solanales; family Solanaceae; genus Solanum; species Solanum okadae. The sequence goes on from CM071683.1 coordinate 13,498,510, forward strand.
CCTTGAAGGAAAGATAATCAAGGATCAAGGGTCACCATACCTTTGTTAAGATTCCCCAAGAAAATTGATGAAGAAACCACCTTCAATCCAAGCCCTAGTTCCAAGTTCTTGACCTTCTTAAAATGGAGGATTGTAGAGAGAAAAGTATTTGAGAGGAGGTGAGTTCTTTTTAATTCTAATTGGAGTGACTTAAAATGGAAGAATTTGGTCTAGATGGGTTTTATAATTGCTAGGAAAGGCATATAATAAAAGGGGCTCAACTTAGGAAAAGAAATAAGGACCCACTTAAAAGTTTCCACTAAACCCGTCTAAGCTCGTCCTTGCTGACAGTGCTTCACTATTTTGGGCATAACTTTTTACTCCGAGATCGGAAAAGGGAAAACTCGGTGGCGTTGGAAAGAAGACTCAGATACCTTTAATTGGATAGGTGATGGTCCACCTAATTAATTTTGAGCTAAAAGATATGACCATTTAAACTTGACCCTCACTCCTAACTTAAAACTAAAAACTATTTTTAGGGGACTGTTTTGAGGGTCTCGGTTCTAAATGATTTCATGACCTAGCTTAAGGTCTTGCTAACTTATAAAGGTGATTAATCAACTAGCTAATCAAACCCTTAAGCCCTTAAACAACACTCCAAACTTCAATGACAAAACCCTTACAACTTACTAGTTCAAACGACTAGTTTCCGGACGTCACTGTCATTTCTCATCATTTCATCAAGTTCTCAACTCCAAACTCACATGTGAGGCTCTAGTTTCACTAGTTCGTTTTTTTTGGGTCGTTACAATAATAGAGGCTTTTCGAGCTTGTTCAGTCCGCTAGTGCTCCCGCTTCTTTGCTTGGCCCTCTTCAGTAGTTTCAAAATTTTGGCTAGAGCGGTGCCTCTTCCCACGAGCACGGGTGGGCTCGGGCTGTGGAGTATTGTCCTCTCTGAATAGAGCATTGAGTACAGTATCATCAGCCAATGAAGTGGGTGCAGACTCTGGATGATTTGTGGGCACATCAACGATGGAATCAATGTCGGCCCGGAGACTGTCCAACTCAGTCCGAAGGGAGGAAAAATCTGTGACCGGGGATGGCCATGCAAGTACTCTCAACTTGAAGGCATCCAGGCGCTTATGAACGGCCTGAATTTTCTGATCCAGCATGGTTTCCATCCTCTTCTTCATCCTAGCCTCAGAATCTGCAATGGACTTCTGCATCCATGGCTTCACATGGTGAAGCAGTGTGGCCATTTGCACCTCCAATTTCTGAACTCGAGCTAACGGCACAATAGTGGCTCTTATTTTTTATGGAGGGGTTCCATTTTCTTAAATCCATGGGTGAGAGGAGACTTTCCTTGCACTTCTTGACTTCTCCTTTTCTTTTTACTACACCCCCAACTTAGGTGTTTAGCCTTAGTTGGCTATTAAACTAACCGCAATTCAAGAGGATTATAGGTAATGAATAAAGAAAGGTTATGGTTTCATCAAGCTTCTTTCAAAAGAAGTTCACACACTCACAAGGTAGGTAACAAAAGAGGTATATGTCAAATTGGCTCACACTCTTAGAAGTTGTCTAAGATCATCTAAGGAGATAGCATAACTTAGTTGACCGGACTAACGGGGAAAATTTTAGGATCTATCATTCCTGGTTAAAAATAAGCTCATCACACAAGGCATCGACACTAAGTCAAACAATACTCTACACTTTTGCTAGTTTGCAACGGTCATCACAAGAGATTTGATTCGATAAATGGCTAATCACAATGAGATACAAAGATTTCACATATTGTCTATGCAACTTCATTTGGCCTCGTCGTAGCCGCACATTCATGTTCATTTGATTGTAAGCACTATTCAAGTTATCAGTATTGATCGGAACCGAGACTTAAATTTTGCAAAAGAACAACCACATTCACACATAAGAGGTAGCAAACAAAGGGCGATTAAGGTGTCATTGGGCGAGTCACCGAGTGAACTTGGCGATCCCATGCTTCTTGCCAAAAGTTACAGCGGCCACAACAAATAAAACATGATTGTAAGGGCGAGATGGGGTACTTAGGCTAACCATGGAGTAGTTCGGCGAGCTAGTCACAGCTCGCTGAATCACCTATCGTGCCTACTTTTGGCCCCACTTTTCAAAATCAGCCTCGCAACACCTGAAAACACAATTTAAGCACAAATAACACAAATTTAAACAAGACCCATAACATTAGAATACCACCCATCACACATTAACTCGACTAGATACATCGAAGAACAGGATTTCACAGTTTAAGTAAGATTATCGAATAACAGTCGACACTTAACCAGTTCTATTCAATTAGGGAGGTTCAATAGATTTTAACAATTTAATAGAGTGTTCATTTGAGTACAATGCTGAAAAAATAATTACGGGTATCAAGAAGCTAACCTTTTATACTGATTGAAATACTACCAAGAAGCTAGGCGGCAATGCCATCCAAATCCGCGCACAAATCAATGAAACAAAATATTCCAAAGGTGCAAGAAATATAAAAACTAGAGTGCAGGTGTGAGTTTGGAATGGTAAAAAAGTGAGGGAAAGTGAATGAAGTTGAAACTTTTAAACCTTTGGCTTGCAAAGACTGTCCTTTTTTGCCCACTCGGCGACATTAGTTAAGCTCACCTACTTACTTGGTGGAGCGCCGACTGTTTAGTTTCCTCACCGAAATTTACAGAACCCCAGGTTTAAGGAGGTCCAAATGGCGGTTTCCATCGTGATCGCCAACATGGTCGGCGATTCGCCAATGATTTCCAACGCTTGCCGAGTTTTACAGACTCTAATGTTGACGATGTCTTGAGTCAAACGGCGGATAAAATTGGTTTCACCAACCCTTTCGGTGACTTGCCGACTGGATCTATTACTCACCAATGTGCACTTTTCATTCACTCTCCACACTTTCATCTACACAATCAACACACCATTAATTTATCAAACAGAAAAAAACAATAATTGGTTTTGGGTTACCTCCCAAACAGGGCCTTAATTAACGTCATGGCACGACACGAGTTTTATTTTAAACCTCATTCTTAGGGTTAGCCATGGTATCACTTGGCAAACCCCCTGGTTGTCTCAGATTTAGGTGCGACAAAATATGACCCATTTGGGTCTCTAACTACTTGATTGAAACCGAATGAGAGGTAACAGTCTATGTAAGGGTTGACACATCTTATTTCATGCCTTTTAGCATTTTATCTGACCCTTCAACTTTGTTGAGGATGTGCAAGAGCATATCCTTAGACCTACCACCGTCCAAATCCTTTTGTTTCTGGCGCTCATTGGGAGGCACATATATATCCTTCTCCCAATCTTTCCAATTTGGATTACGGTCCCTCCATTCACGATCCCGGTCCTTCCAACCTTCATCTCTAGCCCAACCTTGGTTACCACCCTGCCTTGGATAATTTGAGCGGTAGCCACCGCCTTGGTTGGCTAAAAAATTTACCTCCTCGTTATACAAGGCTTCAAACTTCATCTCCTCAAGATTAGTTCCCCCGACCCCCACAATGTTCACACCACGGGCACCGACCTCCATGACATTTTTGGATAGAATATCAAGTTGTGTCATGATTTTTGCCATGTTCTGGACTCTCTCATTGTCTTTGGATAGCTTGAAAGGGAGAGGGGAAACTTGGTACTCACGAGTGTACCATGCTCTATTGATGGTTGTAGTACCATCTAAAAGTTGGGCTGCTACTGCATAGGGTTGCTGCATTAAGCCTCCAGGCGAGAGTTGGTCAGCGACACCTTTGTTTACCGAATCCAAACTCCAGTAAAAGTATTTAAGTAGCACGTTGTCCGGCAAACCGTGGAATGGGCATTATAGCACCAACTTTTTGAACATTAACCAAGTTTCATGCAGAGGCTCACCTTCTAGACGTTTAAAGCTCTGGAGGCTATCACGCAGCGACATCATCTTCAAGGGAGGAAAAAATTACACTTGAAATGCGGTCACCAACTCCTCCTAAGAAGTGATGGATTCACGTGGTAGCTCGGCTAGCCACTTGCAAGCCTCTCCCATCAACGAGAAAGGGAATAACCTTAACCAGACCGACTCCTGAGAGATGTTTTTGAACGAGAATGGTCCACACACATCTACAAAGTTTTGAAGGTGCTCGTGAGGATCCTCATGAGCCAGTTCACTAAAAAGTCCCTTTAGTTGCAAGAGTTGCAACATGGTGCTCGTTATGTGGAACACTGTATTTCCCTCGGCTGGGGGAAATGGACGGCTCCAACACCTCCCATGAGATGGGGGCCATTGATGTTAGGCTCTTGGACATCGTTGAGATTTCCGATGTCATCTTGGTGGCCTACCTAGCTACCATTGCTACCATTAACACTCATGCTTTCTGAAATATTCACACAGCAAACAAACAAAACTAAAAACAAGGTAAGTAGACTACAACTAATAAGAACAAAAAATATACTAATTTAGGAATTCTCAAGTAACACAACTCCTCGACAGCGGCGCCATTTTGATGTTTGTGTAATCACTGACACAACTTCCGATGCAAGTGTCTATGATCCTGCAATAGTATAATAACTCAACCAAGGGTTGGGATCGAGTCCCAAGGGAGTGGTTTCAAGAATTAATATAAAAATAAAATTTAGTTCTAACTAGTCGTAGCTAAAGACATTCACGATTTAAAACATTGTAAATTAAAGGGGGACACAAAAGTGTCAAATATTGATTTGGGGGATTTGTCACAAGTATAACAAAAACAGTAGAAATGACAAAGAATTCTATGAATGAGAGGAGATTCTTGGGATGTGACCGGAATACGGGTTAATCTAAATTGTTGGGTGCATGGTTTCGATAGAAAATTTATAGAGTAATAGTGAGTAGGGTAAGCTATACGTGGGAATAAATTCTCTCTCGATTAACTTACCCCGTTTCGAATGGGTTCCTCTCGAACACTCACTTGCCGCATGAAGACCAGCCTACACCTTATCCCACTGACTCTCTCGAGCTGAGTGTTAGGATATGGGACTAGGGTTCACTCTCTCGAGCTAAACCTTATGTGGTGCCACTCCTTAGGCCATCAATCTAGTAGTCTTGGTTTCGCGACCTCTCTATCGAGCAAGCCGAAAACACATAAATAAACTTTTATTTGCAAATACAAATTTGTTAAATTCATCCACAACTACTAGACGAATCACCATTAAACTACATCTAATCTATCAACAAGCAAGACCCAACAATAATCTTAACCCATATTCACTAAGTCATACCCCAAGAATTGGGGTTTTTAGTCACACATCAAGAGATAGCAAATTCTACCTAAATGAGCTTGAATACAACTGGGTCTGAAGATTTAAGTCTTGTTACAGGCGAAGAATGAAGAATCCAAGAGACCCAAGTCAAAACCCTTGGAGATGAAATCTTCTTCTTCTTCAAGTTTCCAAAACTCTCTCAAACTCAGAGCAAAAATAAAAAGTACTAAAATTATTACTCATGAAAGGGCTACCATTAGGTCTACTGATTCGAATTACATCATTAGAATAACTCATTGAATCATCATGAAGGGGTACCATTGGACTATCGATTCAAGGTTCATTATTAGTCACTCATGAAAGGAATGCCTTAGGCTTACCCATTCAAGGTTTATTATTACATTAGTTCATTGACTCATCATGAAAGGAATACCATTGGTCTACCGATTCAAGACAAAACCTTAGGATACTTCATTAGTCATTTATGAAAGGAATGCCATTTGCCTATGGATTCATGGTTCATTATTACACACACGAAGAGGATGCCCTAATCCTACCAATTCAAGGTATATCAATCAATGAGAATACCTTTCAGAACATATAATCATCATTCATAAGTGTATAATCGAGAAATAGCCTTTCAATCAATACAACAAGATTATCATAGTCATAGACATGTCATGCATAGTCGTGTGCAGGAGTATGGGGAGAATGATCTTTCAACAATACCACAATTACACCATAGTCACAGGATCTTTACCGCCTAAGTGAATCATAAGATCATACCCAATTCTCATAAACATGTACAAACTCTCATAGTTTGCCCTTCAAGGACCATGAATCACATTCAACCCAACATCTAGAATCTAGACATTAGATAATGAGAATATCATCATTCAATAAGCTCAATCAATATAGACAAAGGCTCGTGAAGGTTAGCCTTTGCTTGGGTAGTTTCATGAGGCTACTGCCTCACTTACCACGGGTGGCACCACGACTTGTGGTGGACACCACGGATCGTGAAGACCCTGGTGGTCATGGTGAGCAGTGGCTAGGCATGTTTTAGGCAGCCTTGTCCTCCTAGCCATGGCCCTCATAAAAAATCCTTGGCCCTTGCCCTTAACCCTTGACGTTAACCCACAGATTTAGGCTCTAGTTTAACCTACTAATTTCCGAGGTGTTACATATCTCCCCCTTGGGAACATTCATCCTCGAATGATGATCTAGACACCTTATGGAATAAGGACTCAAAACTAGCAATCCATCATACATGAAACATCAAAACAATGCACAAGTCGTAGGGGGAAACATCAACTCCATCTCAATATAATCAATGCAACACAAGGAAGTAGGAACTACATCTAGCAACCCATTATGCATGAGAACTTCAACATTTCACAAATTAATTGGAGAAACTAACTTCTCCAACTCAAATCATGCTCATCATAATATCATGAAACACATTTGCAATTACTCTCAAAAGAACAATAAAGCATGTTCAACGATTCATCTCATGAAGCATATACGCAACTCATACTAAATGCACAACAACATGAGGAACACATAATGCCACACTAAATCTGGACAAAGCTTGTATAGTGTTGCCTAAAATATTTTTGGGTACACTTTTAAAGTGTAGCCTTAGTTGTTACATTTTGAGCACATTATCATTAGCAACGCTTGGAAAAGTATTCTCTTTCGTGGTATAGGCTACACATTTAAGCGTTGTCATATCATTATATAATTCGCAACACCTATTTAAACCTATGAATACACTTTTAAAATGTGCTATTTTATAATTTTAAAAACAACACTTTACAATTGTGGCCCTATAGTTTCCCTAAAATTTTCACTAAAATATTGCTTTCCCTCTAAAATATTTAATTCTCCCTTCCATTTCTTATTCACCAAAAAATGAAATCATAAAAAATAAAAAAACTCTCAATACAAACAACTTAACAGAGAAATAATAGTTTTACCCCAAATCAGATTTAGAATTGCTGTTTGTCCATATCATTTCTCTCAAGTCCTAAACCCTACTTTCACCTCCTTATCATTTCGACCCATGAAATTTTCCATTGTAAAGCTCGTTGTCACTACATTTTTTAGTACTTTGATGGCCCGTGGTGATTTCCCTAATTCTTCTTCGTCTTCATCCGAGAAGCTAGAGAAATGGCTCAAAGAATTCTGGCATTGTTTGAGGAATTGGGAAATTTATGGGAGTGCATACAGTCTATAACGATGAAAATATATTCAAACACCCAGCTAATATATATGCTAGTCTCTTTCTGCTCATTGGTCTCGTCCTGTCGCTATTATTCTAAAATTATAATTTATATGACTATCTTTTTCATTTTATGGTGTCTTAAAGTGTTAGATACAATTTGATCTTTAAATAATGTTCACTTTTTCTGAATTTTCATTTCATTATGGTACATATAATTTAAATGCGGTCTCCATTCAAATTTGCCAGGTGTTCTAGAGTGTTGCTGTAGATTGTGTTTTGAAAAGTGTGTGCTTCATTTAGTTTGCTTATCGATTATCTGTGCCTATGTATGAGTAAAATGCTTTTATTTTGAGATATATGACCATGTTATTACTTGTTCTAACAATGAACATTTATTTCTCCTGAGGAATCGAAAGATGTCTTCTTGCTGACCAAAATAAAAGATTTTTACCATCTTAAAATAGATGTTTCATACATTGAAAGGAAAAAAATCAAGGGCTAATTTTCTTGTATATTGATTCTCTTCTTGTTCGAGTTAAGCTCACATTGGTGGAATCAATATTCTCTTCGTCCTAGTATTGTTGCTCTAGAGAAGGTAATTTCTTCCCATTTAGATAGTTTTTCTCGTGTTTTCCGTTCTATTCTCTGTAGCATGGCTAAATCTTTTGTAGTTTTTGTTTAGTGTTCTAAATCTTATTTCGATTCGTGCTTGGTTTTGTTCATATGGAACTTTGTGGTTGACTCATTAGCCATCTAATATTGTTTCCAATAGATAATTTCTTTGTTTATCCTTTAAGAATGCCTCTCTTCATAATCTCGTATGTGTTCGAAACATGTTTCTTTTGTTGATTCATTCGTATCTCAGCGATATGAGTACTTGTTTATAAGTTTTTGTATAAGTTTTAAGGGCTTGAGTTCATTATCTAGATTCATTTCTTACATTTGGTTACTATTGATTTCTGAGTTTTTCATGGTTAAATGTTGCTATAGTTCATGTTTCCTCGTGTTAGCATGTTTGTTGTTTCGCGGTTAACATAAATGACCTTTTTTTATCTAAAAGTTAGCACTACAACTGGGTCAGATTTTTATGACGTTTAGTTCCAGCTTACTGTTGTTGTTTAAACATAAGGTCTGACTGCTTTATTTACTATTTTAGTTTCAAGTATTGATAACTCATCTTGAAGTTGGAACTTCTTCATGATTTTCTTATCTTGTATAAGTTTATCTAGTTGTAGTCGCTACTTCTATATTTGGAGTCATTCGTACTTGTTTGGTTTGAGTTCTCGTTGTTGTAATCGTTGTTTTCTCCCATCCCGAGTCCCTTTTCTTTTGGTTGGAAATATGTGTGGTCTTTAAATTACAACAGTCGCATTTGAGCCTAGATTAATAGCTAAGATCAACATGTCCCTCTGGAGAGTCTAGTCATCTGATCATTAATATTTCCTAGTCTAAACAAATGATGCCTCTTACATGGATGCTTGATTAAATGTTTGAGTTCTGATATTCATAGTTTGTTTTATTTTTATTAAATGCCACTATGATTATAGCTAGACATGATCATGTTTGTGTTCACTGTAATGCTCCATTAGTTTTATTTTCTTGATTCATGATTCTTTGCATATCTATACCAACTTCTAAATCACAAACTGAAGTTTTGACTATCTCTCATCTCATGTCTATCACCCCTTCACTAAAAACAAAAAAAAATTGTACCTCTAGGTAGAATATTCTATCCTCATTTTTCTATTTTTATAAAGAGTCAAAATTAGAGTCAAAATTCTTTCTTTTATGATCCATTATGCTGATTGTGATAAATAAATTCTCATTGTGATGATGATAATTTAGGACATTGCAGAATTATTAAGTTTTGGAAATTTAGGTCAGCAAGAAGAAATTGTTGTCCTCATTGCTCGAAGCAGTAGGATCTACCATTAAACTCATTATCTGGCAAGGGGATCCTATAGTAAGATTCTTTGGATTTCATCACCTAGCATATTCAGAAATCTGCCATTCAAACCTCTTTCTATATATACAGTTTTTGTGTTTGTACATGTTGTTTACAGAACCTCTTTTTAATAGGTTGCACTTCGTAATCACAAAAATTCCAAAGAAACAATGGATAATGCATTCAGGCCAGTGTTCGGAAAAGAGAAGCCTTGTCTACTTAGATGTTTTGGTAGAATAGTGACATCAACGTCTCCAAACTCTTTTGGCTCAACGCATGCTTCAATTTTTGAAAAGGTATTTTACATTTAGCATTAATAAAAAAATTGAATCTTGAACTTTTAAATGTGAAAGAGGCTGGAAGAATGTTGTTTACCATAAATTTGACACCTATTTAACATAAAATATGTTCATTTTAGTTGAACACGTGATAATTGCCTCTTTGAAATCTAGGTGTATTTATATATGTTATATTAGGTATTGGCAGCTTCCATATTTCTCACACTATTAAACTTCATGTGTTGGAGTAGTGATTTTCTTCATTTGTTGTCATCTAGTTGAAATTTTTTTGAGACTGAAATTGATGTTAGGAGCTTTGTACGTTCTCTAGATCAACAAATAATTTACATTAATTATTTTCATTCAGTCCAGGTCATTCTACTGAAAAATGACTTGGTCGCAAATCTGGTTTAGTATGTTTAGCTTTTCATATAGTTTATTAAATTATCATGTCCTTTTTTATGGTGTAGTATAGATGGATATCTTTGAAAGTCCAAGCTTTCTACTTCTAAAAATAAGAATATGAACCATACTAACTTTGACCTTACTTTTATAGGTCACTTACTAGTAATTCAGTCCTCTTTTTTTCAAAGCAATTTTCGAGAAGTGATTGTTCCTATTTATTGAGGAGTACATGCTTACTAAACCTGTTGTGCTGTTTAGAGAAACTTGAAATATAGTTCAAAGTTATTTATTCAACATGGAGGTTACAGGTACCTAATCTCTTTTCCAACTCTGACAATGTTGCTTCAAAAGTGAAATATTTTGCCTTTGTTTTGATAGAAACTGAAATCGGTAACTCCTCAAAACAAAATGAAGCCTGGCGTACACATTCTTGGGGCTATCAATGTGATATTTAATGACACCTATGACAAATTCATACCTTGACATGATTGTCTATGGTGATAAATGTTTTATATCAAAAGTAAGTTACAATACTAGTTACTAGTTTCTATTCAGTTTCTAAAACTATTTCATCTATAATATGACACCAAAGAGATATGACCATGTTATTACTTGTTCGAACTATGAACTGTTATTCTCCTGAGGAATCAAAAGATTTCTTCTTGCTGACCAAAATAAAAGAGTTTTACCATCTAAAAAATAGATGTTTCAAAATGAAAAATCAAGAGCTAATTTTCCTGTGTGTCGATTCTCTACTTGTTCGAGTTAAGCTCACAGTGGTGGAATTGATCTTCTCGTCGTCCTAGTATTGCTACTCCAGAGAAGGTAATTTCTTCCCATTTAGATAGTTTTTCTCATGTTTTGCGTTCTATTATCTGTACCATGACTAAATATATTGTAATTTCTATTTAGTGTTCGTAAATCTTATTTCTATTCTTTCTTGGTTTTGTTAATATAGAACTTTGTGGTTGACTCATTAGCCATCTTATAATGTTTCCAATAGCTAATTTCTTTTTTCATTCTTTAAGAATGCCTCTCTTCATAATCTCGTGGGTGTTCGAAACATGTTTTTTTTTCCGATTCATTCGTATCTCCGCGATAGGAGTATTTGTTTATAAGTTTTTGTATAAGTTTTAAGGGCTTGAGTTTATTATCTAGATTCATTTCTTACATTTTGTTATTACTGACCTTGAGCTTTTCATGGTTGAATGTTGTTATAGTTCGTGTTTCCTCATCTTAGCGTGTTTGCTGTTTCGTGGTTAACATAAATAACCTTTTTTTACCTAAAAGTTAACACTACAATTGGGTCGGATTTTTATGTCTTTTAGTTCCAACTTACTGTTGTTGTTTAAACATAAGGTCTGACTGTTTTGTTTAGTATTTTAGTTCTTAGTATTGATAACTCATCTTGATGTTTGAACTTCTTCTTGATTATCCTATCTTGTATAAGTTTGTCTAGTTGTAGTCGCCACTTGTATATTTGGAGTCATTCGTACTTTTTTGGTTTGAGTTCTCGTTGTTGTAATCGTATTTTTCTCCTATTCGGAGTCCCCTTTCTTTTGGTTAGAAATATGCGAGGTCTTTAAATTATAACGGTCGCATTTGAGCCTAGATTAATAGTTAAGATCATCATGTCCCTATGGAGAGTCTAGTCATCTGATCATTAATATTTCCTAGTTTAAACAACTGATGCCTCTTACTTGGATGCTTGTTTAAATGTTTGAGTTTCGATTTTCATGGTTTGTTTTATTTTAATTAAATCCATTAAGGCCAGTGTTCGGAAAAGAGAAGCCTTGGGGAGTAATGTTTGGTGTATTCATTTTAATTTCATTTTCTACTAGCTCATTAACAAAGGTATGGATGATATAATGTCCATTTTCATATAGTCATATCATGGTTTTACTTCTGTAGTTTTGTATTTTTCATATGTATAATAAAACTACTTCTTTTGGTTCTAATTTTGCAGCTAAATATAACAACTAGTATTGTAAGCAACTTACCAGTGAGTTGCATGCTACTCTCTCTTAAGTTGCCTGTCAAATATTATCCTGATATAGTGATTTCCATATCAGTTGAACCAGCATCTTGTTTTGCTTTCCCCTCCACCCCTTTGTTTCCTTTGAATGTGTTGGAGTCTATGCTTGTTTAAACTTTGGACTTGAATGAACATGTCAATGCTAGTTGTCTAATGTAGGAACATCTCATAACTGCTGATTTGATAATTGTTTTTCGTAGTCATGTTTCCAAGAAACTCTACGTGCCGACAAAGAATTAATCCAAGCTCTGAACTCTTGTTTTTTTTTAAAATTTTTTTTTGCAGGGGATCTCTCTTTTGGAAAAGATGATTTGTGCACACAATATGGTTTTATAACAATATTTACAAAAATGACAAGATCATGTGGGGGGGGGGGGGGGAGGGGGGGAGTGTTTTACACTTTAGACTAATCTAAATGTAAGTGTAATGCAATACTTTGTTTCTTTGGAGCTTTGATCAATTATCCTCTGATGTAAATACCCATCTTGAGTTTGGTCACTCAATGTTTCTACCTATGTCAAACAATAAAATAATAAGGGCAGCTCGGTGCACTAAGCTCCCACTATGCACGGCCACGAAGTTCAAGTAGAGGCCGGATCACAAGGGGCTATTGTACAAAACCTTTGCGAGCTTGTGCTTGATCTATTATATTGAACGATGAAGAGTTTTTGTACTATTATCATATTTGTTTGAATACATTTGATTTTGTGGAATTTATTAATAGTAGAGATCTTTTAGCAATCACTTTTTTAGTATTGGTTGTACAAGACATGTTTTTCGAAGCTTATTCGAAATATATAGCTTCAATTTATTTATTAGCTAATTTTGTGCTTTGGATCACTTATATATTTATTTATCTGATTATTGAATATATGCAAATAAAAATTATTATTCTTAAAAATAAAAAATTGGGGCTACAAAAATTCTACACAACATTGCTACACTTTATAAGTGTTGTTCTAGATGAGATATAAAATGCAACAGTTTTTAAATGTGACCATTAACAAAGCAAAGGCCACGCTTTTAAGTGAAGTATAATCAAACAAAAGGTTTTGCTAATGAATTACTACAAAGTGTGCCCTTTATACCTCTCTGGCCATGCTTTTTAAGTGTAGTTGTTGTGACGACATTTCAAAAGCGTGGCCTAATGTCAAAGGTTACCCTTCTTTTGGCCGCCACCTAAAAAGCGTTGCTTAAAGTCCAAAAGTGTAGCCTTTTGTCAAAGGCCACACTTTTTGCTAGTTTAGGCTACACTTTACTGGGGTGGACGTAGGCCCAAAATGTTGTAGTGTCATTGATCCTCATGAAAGGGGTACCATTGGCCTATCTATTCAAGGTTCATTTTTAGTCACTCATGAAAGCATTGTCTTAGGCCTACCCATTCAAGGTTCATCATTATCATTGACTCATCATGAAAGGGATACCATTGGTCTACCGATTCAAGCCAAAACCTTAGGATACTTCATTAGTCATTTATGAAAAGAAATCCATTGGCCTATCGATTCATGGTTCACTATTATACACACAAAGATGATGCCCTAAGCCTACCAATTCAAGGTCTATCAATCAATGAGAAGACCTTTCACAATATATAATCATCATTCACAAGTGTATAATCGAGAAATAGCCTTTCAATCAACACAACAAGATTATCATAGTTATAGACATGTCATGCATAGTCAAGTGTAAGGGTAGGGGAGAAGATCCTTCAATAATACCACAATTACACCATAGTAATAGGATCTTTAATTCCTAAGTGAATCATTAGCTCATACCCAATTATCATAAACATGTACAAACTCCCATAGTTTGCCCTTCAAAGACCATGAATCACATTCAACCCAACATCTAGAATTTATACATTAGATAAGGAGAATATCATAATCATCAACTCACTTCACATCTATTGCCTTCAAGGCAATGATCTCAACATGCATAGATAGACAAGAAGTGAACACCTCCACCATAAGTGGATCAAACCACACCACATCACTTCTCATACTATAGACTAGAAGTTAGGTCAACTTACCAATTCTCCAAGCCATGATCACCATGGATCAATCCTCAACAATTCATAATCAATTGGCATAGGTAGAAATAGGAATCAACAATGTAATTCAATATCATAAACATAGTCTAAGTACAATTCCATAAACAAAGGGATCAACCCATAGCTTTGCCCGTAAGGCCATAATCCTCAAGACATCAATTTACCAACAATTCAACATGAATAAGTACAGATAATCATAAGAAACATCAATACAACCTAATCTAAACATAATTTTACCAATAGAGATCATATTCACAAAAACCCACATCATAGGCCAATTTTCGAGAATTTAGGGATCAAGAGTTCTTCAAGAATTCCTTTGAAAATTGTCTTAAAAACATTAATTCATCAATAGAATAATTTAGAAAATCGTTTGACAAGAACCCATGTTTAGATTGAAAATTGGGAATTTTGGTCTTTGAATCACTTTTGAAAATCTTTGATAAAACTCCTTGAATGAGAGGTTATTCAAGAATCAAGAGTCACCATACCTTAATTATTGAAGACCTATGATATTGAAGAATAAATCAGTTGAAAACCCATCTTCTAGCTTGAGCTTCATCAAGGTCTTCAATGGAATTTTTGAGAGAATCTATTTTGAGAGGGAACGGTTAATTTAAGGAATGGGGTCTAATTCTAGGTTTTGGGGTTTTAACCAACTTAAAATACCCTAAAATAGGTAGAATAACTGTTTATAATAGTTCCCCAAAGTACCCAAACTACCCCTCACTTAGTTGGACTTTTTAAACAAGTCAAACTGAGTTTTATTTTCGCAGATTTCATCGGGAAACAAGTTCGCGACGCGGAGGTGTTCCCACAAGTTTTCTAGAAATTAAATTCGAGACAGTAGAATCCGCGATGCGGACCAAACATTTGGCCCTTGGTGGAGCTATTCCGCGACGCGCACATGCTCCCACCAAGCACAACTTGAAGTTGCCTTGGCAGCTTGCTTGGCCAAGGTTGGGGTCCTCCTCGGGGACCCTTAGAGTGGCCCCCGGGACGTCGTATCCAAAAGTTTTGACCCTAAAAACATTTATTAAGACACTAGGGTCACCTCCACTGATTTTAGACTCCAAACAACACATAAAAACATGAACAACATACTAGAACACACCAACACGTAAAAGGCTAGTTTTCGAACGTCTTGGTCGTCCCTTGACGTTTGACTTCCAAACTCTTCAAAACTGACTTAAAAGGCTATTCTTCATTATTTTGACAAGTTATTAATGCATAAAACCCATGTGAGGCTCTACTTTATACTACTTTATTTTGAGGGTTGTTACAATCTCCCCCTTGGGAGCAAACCCCTACTAAGGTTAACATGAAATTCTAACAATTAGCATAGGAACCTTAATAAAATATTTACATCTATAAGGAATTATCAACATACCACTATCTTTATTTGGTAGGGCTCCTTTGTCCTCCCTAGTCCGGAGTGCATATAAATGACCATGCTTTGCAGCATTGGGATCCAAACCACTAAGAGAAGCTTGCTTGGCCTCTCTTCCTTTTTCCGTAAGTGTAGGGAAATTTTTTACTTGATGATCAGTCTTTCCACAACCATAGAAACCATATGTACCAGCTAGGCACCTCCCATGGTGCTTTTTTCCACATTTGGTGCAAGTAGGCTTAGAAAATGGATACCCATTACCTTTCTATTGGTTAGCTCGAGAAGTGTTTGAAGAATCTTGGTTAGAGGAACTTTTTTTGAACCTTGGTTTACCTTGTTCATTGGGCCTATATCTTTTCATCTCTCTATTCTTTCTCCTAAGTTTGGACTACTTCATTTGTTGAGCATCTACCATAAGCCTAGAGATATTCATGTTATCATGGAGCATTGTCGTACGTCATTCTTCTCTAACTAAGTTGGACACACCCGTCATAAACCTATTAATCTCATCCCTCAGCTCCGGCACCATAGATGGAGCATACTTGGATAGTTGGGTAAATTTCAAGGCATACTCGTTGACACTCATGCTACATTGCTTAAGGTTTATGAATTCCTCCACCTTACACTTCATCAACTCTCAGGGAAAAAACCTATCTAGAAATGTTTTCTTAAACACCTCCCAATCTATGGGACCCGCTCCTACCGCCCTACTTCTCTTCCTTGAGTATACCAAAGTTAAGCAACATCCTTCAATTGGTAAGCAGCTAGTTCCGCTTTTTATACCGAAGTCACCCCCATAGCATCAATTATTTTACAAACCTCATCCACAAATTCTTGAGAATCCTCCCACCTTGGAACCAAGAAACACGGGAGGATTCATTCTTGTGAAATCCCTCAGTCTAGAAGCCACAGAGTTAGGATTCAGATGAGTCCCAACATCTGTAGTGGCTTGGGTCGTCATAGCTTGAGCCAATGTTAGAAAAGCCTACCTAATTTCCACATTTTTCATAGCCTCCGGATCAATCGGAGCTTGAGGTGCTTGATTCTCTTGAGGAGAATCTCCATTGACATTACTGTCGTCCATTCTTCTTGCATTAGCCCTTCGTGTATTCATATCCTGAAAACACAAAAGACGTATTAGGAGATGGACTTTGTAGAGTTAAACTCTATGGCACGACTTAAGAATAATGAAAGAAGTGTAGTTTCCTCACATCTTATAGCCTCTCATTCATAAATGTGGCGCTCTTCACACTCATCAACAAAACTCTACTATACGTAGCTTATGAGACTTCATCCTAAAACAATCCCAACATCTTGTGCTATGATACCATATTTGTCACGACCCAAGCCTACACCCCAGACGTAACACAACGTACAAGACTCCGAAGAACCTCATACAAGCCTTATATCATTCATAACATAAGACATAAGAAAATGGTACATAATTTAAAAACATTTATCCATACAATCAAAGTCTTTATTTAAAAGCAAAGAGGAAGTCTACTTGTCTCATTTAGCCAACTAATACAATCGAGTATCAATAATAGGGTCACAGTCCTTCAACATAGTCCGAAACATAAACAACATGAAGAAACTACTAAAGACTCATATTGTAGCGAACCTAAAAATAGATAGGTGAAACTAGAACCTAACGTATGAATTTTTAAAGTTTAAGCATAAATTGGAAGTAGTCACTTTTGGAAAAAAAAACAGTTCAGAATCTGGAAATTGGCTAAGTTCAAAATCTGGAAATTCTGCCAAGTGTGGAAA
This sequence comes from Solanum okadae, assembly GCA_036553675.1. Lineage (NCBI taxonomy): Eukaryota > Viridiplantae > Streptophyta > Magnoliopsida > Solanales > Solanaceae > Solanum > Solanum okadae. The sequence goes on from CM071683.1 coordinate 13,515,830, forward strand.
TCAGTGAGTTTTTGGCCAACTTTGAGCAGTCATAACTCCTAGCTCAGGATGATCCAGGAATAGTTCCAATTATGTTTGGAAAGCCCTTGGAACGATATTTCCAACGCCACCGAGTTTGCTCGATTCCGAGTTCGTATGAGCGAGTTATGCCCTTTGAAAGTTGGGCAGTTGGCAAGGAGTCTGTCCGGAAATTTAAGGGCATTTTGGTCTTTTCACAAATCTTTTCTTTTGAGTTTATATTATTGTGTTAGGCTGATTGTGGATCATTTAAATGAGGGTTATAACTTCATTCTCCTCTTAGAATTTCCAAATCATTCCCTCTCTCAAATATTTCTCTCTAACTCAAGGAAGAGGTCAAGTTGGAGCTAGGGTTTCGAATTGAAGGTTTCTTGCATCAAATTTTCGTGGGTTTTCTCAATACTAAGGTATGGTGGCTCTTTATCTAAAGCTAGTTTTCGCTTTAGAACCAATTTCAAAGGTTTTTCAAATTCTCAAAAGTTATGAAAAACTTCTATTTCTTACTCTACTCAAGGGTTCTTGCATTAAATGGTTTTAAATGATGGATTGTGATATTGTTGATATTAAATTGATGTTTTCAAGTGAAAAATCTCATGAACCCTTGATTTCACAAATTTCTATATTTGACTTACGAAATGGGTTTGTTGATAATGATTGGGTATTGATGAATATATGCTTAGAATAGATTGTATTGTTGATGTTTATGATTTTCTATATCTATTGATTAATGTTGAGGATGACTTTGGAGGATGGTAATTTGGCTTAATCTCATATTATTGACATAATTGTTCTTGCTTGGTTTGATCCACTTATGGTGGAGGTGTTTAATTATGGATTGTATTATGAATATGGCCTTGAAGGCATTTCATATTGAATTAAAGTGTTATCAAGTTATGAAGTGTTATAGTACTTATGTGAAGGTAAATATGTGAATACGAGGGCGAATCGAAGGAGAGAGGAAGATGAGTTAGGTGATGAGGGAGTTCATCCTCAAGTTGTGCAAAATGGTCAAGGTGTGCAATGCAATCAAGTTCCTATAGGTGAGCAAGAGAATGAAGTTCCGGTGGTTCCCCCGGCCATGACTAATGAAGAGATTAGAGCGGCTTTTGTGACCGTAGCCCAAGCCATGACGGCTCAAGCAAATAGAGATATGAGGCCTATAGTGAATGCTTGTGAGAGTACGGTAGCCTCAAAGTTGAGAGACTTCGTGAGGATGAATCCTCCTATGTTTTTGGGCTCTAGAATTGGAGAAGATCCCCAAGGATTCTTGGATGAGATTTACAAAATTGTGGATGCTATGGGAGTATCTTCTAGAGAGAAAGCGGAATTGGCTTCATACCAATTGAAGGAGGTGGCCCAAATTTGGTACACTCAATGGAAGGCAAATAGGCCGGAGGAAGCGGGTCCTATAGAATAGGAGGAGTATGCTTTGAAGTTCTCTATGTTGTCTAGGTATGCTCCATCTTTGGTGTCTAACTCTAGAGAGGAGATGAGTAGGTTTGTTACCGGTGTATCCGACTTGGTGAAAGAAGAGTGTCGTACGGCAATGCTCCATGGTGACATGAATATCTCTAGGCTTGTTGTGTATGCTCAATCTATTGAGGAGTCCAAACTTAAGAGGATGAATAGGGATGTGAAGAGGGGTAGATCCGATGAGCAAGGTCAACCTAGGTTCAAGAAGAGGGTACCAAACCTAGATTTTTCAAGTGCTCCCAAGGTTAACCAAGAGAAAGGTGGGGGATCTCAATTTGTTAAACCTACTTGTCCCACTTGTGGAAAGAAGCATTTTGGGAAATGTCTAGCCGGTACTAATGGGTGCTATGGTTGTGGAAAGAATGATCACAAGGTGAGAGATTGTCCTAATATTGTGGCTAAAGGAAGGAATGCTAGGCAAGCTCCTTATAGTGGTCCTAGTGTTGATGGTCAAGCAAGGAATCGTTTCTATGCTCTCCAAGCTAACAAGGAAGCAAATCCGGATGAAGGTGCCGGTAAGTCATAATTTCTAGTTTTGTGTTGGAATCCGTTTGTGTTGGTTTAGATGGGTTTCTCCTAAGTGGGGGATGGTATGTTGAATGATGAGTTGAGGTGAGTTTGGAAATTCTTGTCTCTTTCTTCTATTCCTAATCAAGCTTGAGTCATAGAATTGTAGAAGCATGATGCATGGTATTTGGAGTCTTGTGTGAAAAATGAGTTTTCATAATGATGTCTCTCATGTTTATATGCATATATGATGAGTTGCTAAAATATTTCATTTGTTGATTAGTTGAGCATGCTTAAGTGTTTTCTTGATGTGGCATGATTGTGTTTTAATGAGATAATTGCATATTGTGTTCTTTGATGTTGATATGAGCATGAGGTGCTATGGAGAGGGAAGTTCCTCCAAATAAATGAGAAATGGAAAAGGTTTGAGGCATGTTGAGTTGTAGGTGTGATTCCTATTTCCATAAATATGAATGAAGTTGTGTTGTAATGACTTGTTATGTGGAGTTGATGTTTCCTCCTTGATGAGTGTTTTTATATTGATATAGTAAGATTGTTGTGGGCTGCTAGTTTTAAGTCTTTACCCTTAATGTTTTGAAGTGTCATTCGAGGACGAATGTTTCCAAGTGGGGGATAATGTAGCGACCCTAAAAATAGATAGGTGAAACTATAGTCTAACGTATGAATTTTTAAAGTTTAAGCATAAATTGGAAGTAGTCACTTTTGGAAAAAAAAAAAACAGTTCAGAATCTGGAAATTGGCTAAGTTCAAAATCTGGAAATTCTGCCAAGTGTGGAAATCAGTGAGTTTTTGGCCAACTTTGAGCAGTCATAACTCCTAGCTCAGGATGATCCAGGAGTAGTTCCAGTTATGTTTGGAAAGCCCTTGGAACGATCTTTCTAACGTCACCGAGTTTGCTCGATTCCGAGTTCGTATGAGCGAGTTATGCCCTTTGAAAGTTGGGCAGTTGGCAAGGAGTCCGTCCGGAAATTTAAGGGCATTTTGGTCTTTTCACAAATCTTTTCTTTTGAGTTTATATTATTGTGTTAGGCTGATTGTGGATCATTTAAATGAGGGTTATAACTTCATTCTCCTCTTAGAATTTCCAAATCATTCCCTCTCTCAAATATTTCTCTCTAACTCAAGGAAGAGGTCAAGTTGGAGCTGGGGTTTCGAATTGAAGGTTTCTTGCATCAAATTTTCGTGGGTTTTCTCAATACTAAGGTATGGTGGCTCTTTATCTAAAGCTAGTTTTCGCTTTAGAACCAATTTCAAAGGTTTTTCAAATTCTCAAAAGTTATGAAAAACCTCTATTTCTTACTCTACTCAAGGGTTCTTGCATTAAATGATGGATTGTGATATTGTTGATATTAAATTGATGTTTTCAAGTGAAAAATCTCATGAACCCTTGATTTCACAAATTTCTATATTTGACTTAGGAAATGGGTTTGTTGATAATGATTGGGTATTGATGAATTTATGCTTAGAATAGATTGTATTGTTGATGTTTATGATTTTCTATATCTATTGATTAATGTTGAGGATGGCTTTGGAGGATGGTAAGTTGGCTTAATCTCATATTATTGACATAATTGTTCTTGCTTGGTTTGATCCACTTATGGTGGAGGTGTTTAATTATGGATTGTATTATGAATATGGCCTTGAAGGCATTTCCTATTGAATTAAAGTGTTATCAAGTTATGAAGTGTTATAGTACTAATGTGAAGGTAAATATGTGAAGGTATTCTTATGGTTATAAGGTGATCTTGTACAAAGTGTTATTGTATTGTTATATTATTATATATGAATGAGGCTATATGTAAAGTCCTATATGAAGCTATATGTAAAGTTTGTGTGAAGCTATAATATGAAGATGTTCCAATGGTATTAATGTGATATTGTATAAAGTGGTAGTATGCTAATGAGAAAGCATGTTTCTCTTGAAATGATGATATGTGGTGATGATGGACTATGACGAGTCTTTGTAAGATGATGATGTAGCTCATATGCTAGACTTGAGTATCTTGTCTTGTGTCATGAAAGCTTGATTTTATATATGAATGTTTGGTTGGGCTATGACTTAGTAATGGAGCTCTTCCTATAAATGCTAAAAGAGGAATTCTAGGCCAAGACTTGAATCGGCAGAACTAAGAAATGGTGCCCTTTCATAAGTCTAGCTTTCCTAAATAAATGTGAAACCTTGAAGTGGTGAACCCTAGAGGTAATGACCTTCTTCTTGAGTGAAATGATAGACTTAGAGATGGATGGAGCCGGAACGGCATGAATATCCTTATCTAAGAAAGTCAAATGAGCTATCCTTATGAACCTTGATTGGCCATAACTAAGAAATGGGGCCTTTCTTGGGAAGAGATACTATGAGTTGGTTGAACTAGAAAAGGAACCCTCTCTAGTACATATGTGAATGAAAATACTCTATGGGAAACAAGGCTAGCACCGAGTGGATGTGGTTAGGATGGTGGCCCTACTTGAGTATGAGACTAGGGCACAATGAACATCCTTGGACATCCCCTAAACCATGTGCCTACATGGGTTGATTATTAGTTCTACCTTTGGCAAGTAGAACACCTTCCACGGAGTAGGGTAGACTCCGGATTCCATGCCTAGCTAGTATGGTCTATGTCGGTTATGCCTATTCCCATCATGTGGGATGTGCACTCTAGTTATTGGATAGGTTCTACAAAGTGTAGGTGGTAGTATGGGATGCTATCTACACATTGCACGAGTAGGCCTAGAAGATGCTAAAGTGAGTTCCCTAAGTCTAAATGACTATTAAGTTGAAGTCCCCTAAATGCTAAATGTCTCCTAAAGTGGTTCATTAAAGAATTTTGACTTAGCATGTTATATTGTAATGGTACATTCCTTATCTATGGTAACCCTTAGGAACACTTAGGTGTATATAAAGAGATTGTATGGGCGGTCACTTCATGTTTCACTTAAGTGTGGCTTTGGGTAACTTGAGGTAGAGGTCATGAAATGATGAAAAGGCTTACTTGTCAAATATATTCATGTATTGTACATTGGTACTAGTTGAGTATGTCTATTATGTGGGTATTGTCTTATATGTGGATGATGACTTGAAATGTGTCTCTTATAATTGTGATATGAAGGTTTTATAAAAAATGGCATGAAAGCACATATTTCAAATAAATGTCCTTTTTTAGCATGTTTTTGCATGGTCATCATACTTAGTACTTAATTGTGCTAATTCCATATTTCTCTATTTTCTACAAGTGTAGGTTCCGGCAAGTGAGCGGGTTTTGTAGTAAACTTGGGATTTGAAGTTCTTCCTAGATTTTGTGGTATGTCCTCATATGTCGAGGGCAAGACTTTTCTATTCTAGTTTTATGATAAGGTTCTTGTAATAGACTTAATAGACTTCTTTTGATTGTAAAGGGCCGTGTCCCTAGTTCGTTTTTCACGTTTATGTCTAAGATGGCTAAGAGACTTAGTATTACGCTTATGTACTTTTGAATGATGTTTTTAAAAGTGACCTTTGAATCTTATGGGATTTTATTTAAAGAGTTTTTAAATTCCGCACTATTTTACATACCTAATGTGATGAATGCTAAGGGCTTGTATGAGACCTCCGAGAGGTCGAATACGCATGTTACGACTTGGGGGTGCTCTCGGGTCGTGACAAACTTGGTATCAGAGCATAAGGTTTTGGGAAATGGTTCTTAGGTTCAAAGTCTCAAAAGCCACGTCTAGTAGAGTCTTGCTCATCGGTGTGAGTCGCGACACATCTATGAGCGAGAGGCTATAGGACGGTATAAGTTACACTTCTTTCATTATTCTTGAAGTCGTGCCTTAGAGTTTGGTTTATAAGTGTCCTTTTCCTAATCCTTCTCTTGTGTTTATAGGAAATGAATACGAGGGCGAATCGAAGGAGAGAGGAAGATGAGTTAGGTGATGAGGGAGTTCATCCTCAAGTTGTGCAAAATGGTCAAGGTGTGCAATGCAATCAAGTTCCTATAGGTGAGCAAGAGAATGAAGTTCCGGTGGTTCCCCCGGCCATGACTAATGAAGAGATTAGAGCGGCTTTTGTGACCGTAGCCCAAGCCATGACGGCTCAAGCAAATAGAGATATGGGAACTAGGGTGAATGCTTATGAGAGTACGGTAGCCTCAAAGTTGAGAGACTTCGTGAGGATGAATCCTCCTATCTTTTTGGGCTCTAGAATTGGAGAAGATCCCCAAGGATTCTTGGATGAGATTTACAAAATTGTGGATGCTATGGGAGTATCTTCTAGAGAGAAAGCGAAATTGGCTTCATACCAATTGAAGGAGGTGGCCCAAATTTGGTACACTCAATGGAAGGCAAATAGGCCGGAGGAAGCGGGTCCTATAGAATGGGAGGAGTATGCTTTGAAGTTCTCTATGTTGTCTAGGTATGCTCCATCTTTGGTGTCTAACTCTAGAGAGGAGATGAGTAGGTTTGTTACCGGTGTATCCGACTTGGTGAAAGAAGAGTGTCGTACGGCAATGCTCCATGGTGACATGAATATCTCTAGGCTTGTTGTGTATGCTCAATCTATTGAGGAGTCCAAACTTAAGAGGATGAATAGGGATGTGAAGAGGGGTAGATCCGATGAGCAAGGTCAACCTAGGTTCAAGAAGAGGGTACCAAACCTAGATTTTTCAAGTGCTCCCAAGGTTAACCAAGAGAAAGGTGGGGGATCTCAATTTGTTAAACCTACTTGTCCCACTTGTGGAAAGAAGCATTTTGGGAAATGTCTAGCCGGTACTAATGGGTGCTATGGTTGTGGAAAGAATGATCACAAGGTGAGAGATTGTCCTAATATTGTGGCTAAAGGAAGGAATGCTAGGCAAGCTCCTTATAGTGGTCCTAGTGTTGATGGTCAAGCAAGGAATCGTTTCTATGCTCTCCAAGCTAACAAGGAAGCAAATCCGGATGAAGGTGCCGGTAAGTCATAATTTCTAGTTTTGTGTTGGAATCCGTTTGTGTTGGTTTAGATGGGTTTCTCCTAAGTGGGGGATGGTATGTTGAATGATGAGTTGAGGTGAGTTTGGAAATTCTTGTCTCTTTCTTCTATTCCTAATCAAGCTTGAGTCATAGAATTGTAGAAGCATGATGCATGGTATTTGGAGTCTTGTGTGAAAAATGAGTTTTCATAATGATGTCTCTCATGTTTATATGCATATATGATGAGTTGCTAAAATATTTCATTTGTTGATTAGTTGAGCATGCTTAAGTGTTTTCTTGATGTGGCATGATTGTGTTTTAATGAGATAATTGCATATTGTGTTCTTTGATGTTGATATGAGCATGAGGTGCTATGGAGAGGGAAGTTCCTCCAAATAAATGAGAAATGGAAAAGGTTTGAGGCATGTTGAGTTGTAGGTGTGATTCCTATTTCCATAAATATGAATGAAGTTGTGTTGTAATGACTTGTTATGTGGAGTTGATGTTTCCTCCTTGATGAGTGTTTTTATATTGATATAGTAAGATTGTTGTGGGCTGCTAGTTTTAAGTCTTTACCCTTAATGTTTTGAAGTGTCATTCGAGGACGAATGTTTCCAAGTGGGGGATAATGTAGCGACCCTAAAAATAGATAGGTGAAACTATAGTCTAACGTATGAATTTTTAAAGTTTAAGCATAAATTGGAAGTAGTCACTTTTGGAAAAAAAAAAAACAGTTCAGAATCTGGAAATTGGCTAAGTTCAAAATCTGGAAATTCTGCCAAGTGTGGAAATCAGTGAGTTTTTGGCCAACTTTGAGCAGTCATAACTCCTAGCTCAGGATGATCCAGGAGTAGTTCCAGTTATGTTTGGAAAGCCCTTGGAACGATCTTTCTAACGTCACCGAGTTTGCTCGATTCCGAGTTCGTATGAGCGAGTTATGCCCTTTGAAAGTTGGGCAGTTGGCAAGGAGTCCGTCCGGAAATTTAAGGGCATTTTGGTCTTTTCACAAATCTTTTCTTTTGAGTTTATATTATTGTGTTAGGCTGATTGTGGATCATTTAAATGAGGGTTATAACTTCATTCTCCTCTTAGAATTTCCAAATCATTCCCTCTCTCAAATATTTCTCTCTAACTCAAGGAAGAGGTCAAGTTGGAGCTGGGGTTTCGAATTGAAGGTTTCTTGCATCAAATTTTCGTGGGTTTTCTCAATACTAAGGTATGGTGGCTCTTTATCTAAAGCTAGTTTTCGCTTTAGAACCAATTTCAAAGGTTTTTCAAATTCTCAAAAGTTATGAAAAACTTCTTTTTCTTACTCTACTCAAGGGTTCTTGCATTAAATGATGGATTGTGATATTGTTGATATTAAATTGATGTTTTCAAGTGAAAAATCTCATGAACCCTTGATTTCACAAATTTCTATATTTGACTTACGAAATGGGTTTGTTGATAATGATTGGGTATTGATGAATTTATGCTTAGAATAGATTGTATTGTTGATGTTTATGATTTTCTATATCTATTGATTAATGTTGAGGATGGCTTTGGAGGATGGTAAGTTGGCTTAATCTCATATTATTGACATAATTGTTCTTGCTTGGTTTGATCCACTTATGGTGGAGGTGTTTAATTATGGATTGTATTATGAATATGGCCTTGAAGGCATTTCCTATTGAATTAAAGTGTTATCAAGTTATGAAGTGTTATAGTACTATGTGAAGGTAAATATGTGAAGGTATTCTTATGGTTATAAGGTGATCTTGTACAAAGTGTTATTGTATTGTTATATTATTATATATGAATGAGGCTATATGTAAAGTCCTATATGAAGCTATATGTAAAGTTTGTGTGAAGCTATAATATGAAGATGTTCTAATGGTATTAATGTGATATTGTATAAAGTGCTAGTATGCTAATGAGAAAACATGTTTCTCTTGAAATGATGATATGTGGTGATGATGGACTATGACGAGTATTTGTAAGATGATGATGTAGCTCATATGCTAGACTTGAGTATCTTGTCTTGTGTCATGAAAGCTTGATTTTATATATGAATGTTTGGTTGGGCTATGACTTAGTAATGGAGCTCTTCCTATAAATGCTAAAAGAGGAATTCTAGGCCAAGACTTGAATCGGCAGAACTAAGAAATGGTGCCCTTTCATAAGTCTAGCTTTCCTAAATAAATGTGAAACCTTGAAGTGGTGAACCCTAGGGGTAATGACCTTCTTCTTGAGTGAAATGATAGACTTAGAGATGGATGTAGCCGGAACGGCATGAATATCCTTATCTAAGAAAGTCAAATGAGCTATCCTTATGAACCTTGATTGGCCATAACTAAGAAATGGGGCCTTTCTTGGGAAGAGATACTATGAGTTGGTTGAACTAGAAAAGGAACCCTCTCTAGTACATATGTGAATGAAAATACTCTATGGGAAACAAGGCTAGCACCGAGTGGATGTGGTTAGGATGGTGGCCCTACTTGAGTATGAGACTAGGGCACAATGAACATCCTTGGACATCCCCTAAACCATGTGCCTACATGGGTTGATTATTAGTTCTACCTTTGGCAAGTAGAACACCTTCCACGGAGTAGGGTAGACTCCGGATTCCATGCCTAGCTAGTATGGTCTATGTCGGTTATGCCTATTCCCATCATGTGGGATGTGCACTCTAGTTATTGGATAGGTTCTACAAAGTGTAGGTGGTAGTATGGGATGCTATCTACACATTGCACGAGTAGGCCTAGAAGATGCTAAAGTGAGTTCCCTAAGTCTAAATGACTATTAAGTGGAAGTCCCCTAAATGCTAAATGTCTCCTAAAGTGGTTCATTAAAGAATTTTGACTTAGCATGTTATATTGTAATGGTACATTCCTTATCTATGGTAACCCTTAGGAACACTTAGGTGTATATAAAGAGATTGTATGGGCGGTCACTTCATGTTTCACTTAAGTGTGACTTTGGGTAACTTGAGGTAGAGGTCATGAAATGATGAAAAGGCTTACTTGTCAATTATATTCATGTATTGTACATTGGTACTAGTTGAGTATGTCTATTATGTGGGTATTGTCTTATATGTGGATGATGACTTGAAATGTGTCTCTTATAATTGTGATATGAAGGTTTTATCAAAAATGGCATGAAAGCACATATTTCAAATAAATGTCCTTTTTTAGCATGTTTTTGCATGGTCATCATACTTAGTACTTAATTGTGCTAATTCCATATTTCTCTATTTTCTACAAGTGTAGGTTCCGGCAAGTGAGCGGGTTTTGTAGTAAACTTGGGATTTGAAGTTCTTCCTAGATTTTGTGGTATGTCCTCATATGTCGAGGGCAAGACTTTTCTATTCTAGTTTTATGATAAGGTTCTTGTAATAGACTTAATAGACTTCTTTTGATTGTAAAGGGCCGTGTCCCTAGTATGTTTTTCACGTTTATGTCTAAGATGGCTAAGAGACTTAGTATTACGCTTATGTACTTTTGAATGATGTTTTTAAAAGTGACCTTTGAATCTTATGGGATTTTATTTAAAGAGTTTTTAAATTCCGCACTATTTTACATACCTAATGTGATGAATGCTAAGGGCTTGTATGAGACCTCCGAGAGGTCGAATACGCATGTTACGACTTGGGGGTGCTCTCGGGTCGTGACACATATGTCCTCGAATCTTGAAGACTCACACAAGCTAGGAGAATAGTCAATCCAAGCTTAACCAAACAAATCACCATAAGAACCGGAATCTACACTTTGTAAAAGTGTAGAAGAAATATGGGTTAGTACAAAAATGCACAAAGTATGATAGCCATGCAAAAATCATGCTAAAAAGGACATTTTAGTTGGAAACCATGCTATAGGCCAAGTTTGAGAAACATCTTGAAACTTTAGTGTAAAGGCATAATTCACAAGCATATTCATCATACAAACCATTATAAACCAATAGAGCCATCTCTTAAGTAACCCTAAGTTATAATTGTGTAGTGTATGAACGCCATCCCATAATACCCTTCACACTAAGTATCCCTTTGAGACAACCATAGATAAGGAACATTCACAGTCAATAAGTCATATCAAGGAAAGCAATTCATAACATCAATAAAAGTTAAGAATTTATCATTTTATTTAGCCTTCATGTCAATATTCTCAATAGCATCATGATTTAGAGTGAATTCCTAGCTTTTGGGGAAAATTGAAAGCTTTGAAATATAGTTTTGAAGGGACTCTAAGGGTGAAAGCTAGCCATATCTGAAAATCAACCATACCTTGAGGATGATTCTTCAAGGAATTTGAGGAAGAAGCCTTGATTTCTCTAAACCCTAAGCTCCCCTCTTACTCTTCTTCTTCTTGGAGTTTTAGTGAGAGAAATATTGCGAGGAAGATGAACTTTTTTATTTGATTTGGGTCTTGGGGGTTAATGAAGTAAATTTTGGGGTTTATGACTTAAAATCATTTACATATGTGAAATAAAACAATATAAATCGACCCCATTAATTAACTAACTAATTTGGAATCTACCAAAACACCCCTAACTAGGCATCCCCTTCCCAGGGACTATGCCCACCTTTACGACCCGTCAATTTAACAATCCCCCATGAAGCAAAGGCAACCACACAAGCCTTTCCATGGTTCGTGGTCTTTACCACGAGTGGTGAAGTGGCTCGTGAAGGGGAGCCTTTACTTGGGAAGTGTCATGAAGCTACTGCCTCACCTACCACGAGTGGCACCACGACTCGTGGTGGCCACCATGTGTCGTGAAGACCCTCGTGGTCATGGTGGGCAGTGGCTAGGCATGTTTTAGGCAACCTTACCCTCCTAGCCATGGCCCTCACCCAAAATCCTTTTCTCTTGCCCTTAACCCTTGACATTAACCCACACGTTTAGGCTCTAATTTAACCTACTAATTTCCTAGGTGTTACAAAAAACTTCCATCTCATATAAAATATCCACTTGGTTCTAAGCATTAATTTCCACGGAGTTCAAATTAAGTCTTGACTTAGTTCATATTCATGGAAGAATTTCTTGTGACTCAATCCAACATAATTTATAAGATAGCTCATATATCATGTGTGAGAATAACCTTTCACAATCCATGTTTTCTTATAGATTCTATAGGTGAGAAAGCCTTCCAACCCTAGAATCATCATATTGTAAGAAAACCTTTCACATCATATCATAATCATACATAAGTTTGTATATGCAAATAACCTTTGAACAACACAACAAGTAGATCATAATCATATTGGCTTCACTCTCAAAGTGTTCTTAAAGAATATACAAAAACTTCATAAACAAGCATAATATCATAATTTTGCCTTTCAAGGATCAAAGCTCATATATAATCAACAAATATATAATTCACTAAATTAGACAAGGATATTTACATAATTCAAGTAACCCAATTACTACACGCATAATCTAATAATATCCTTCTTTCATCCACAAACCCATATCACAAGATCATAATTTGGAAATATGGGAATTTCATAGGTTCTTGGGGATCTAAATATAAAAACAATAATAAATCATCATTTCAATCATAATATAAAGTAATTCAAGCATTAGAATCATTTTTGAAAGGAACCCGTGACTTTGGAATCAAACCCTAGATTTTGGGGATTTCTATCTTTGAAATTGGGATTTTAAAGGGACTCCATAGATGAATTCTATCCATGGATTAAGATCTATAATACCTTAGCAATAAAACTCAATGCATATGAGAAGAAAACCTTTTTCCTTGAACCTTATCTCCAACTTCCTTCTTCTTCTTCCTTAAAGTTCTAGAGAGAGAATTTATTTGGTGAGGATGAAGTTATGGGAGTAGTTTTGGGTTTTAGAAATAATGATGTGAATGTCTTACTTTAGTGACATAAATTCCTTATATAGGTGATCTAATTTAGGCTAAAATGACCTCACTTAATATTAATTAAAATCGGAAAACCCCAAAGTGCCCCTAAACTAACTCCCAAAAATAGTTTCCAAGTGACCAACCACGACCATCACTTACAATCTATGGTTGGACCCACGACCCTTGCTGGTGAAGCATGGATTGCGGTTCATAGGGTTGATTTTCAGGGCTTCAGCCACGGCTCGTCACCCACGAAGCGTGGACTGACTCACGGGGCGAGGGTCCTGCCGTGGTCCAATGCAGTAGGGCAGTTTCTAGGGCCCTCCTCAAGGACCCATGGTTAGTCCTTGGGAGTCATACCTTGATGGGCTAACATGAAACCCTTTATTTTTAAGTACGGGGAGTTACATTAAAGATTAACCCTCAGGTTAGGCTCTAGTTTAGCCTACTAGTTTTTGGGGTGTTACAAAATATCAATTCCATGTTTCACATAAACCCCATGATTTGCCAGCTTTATCTAATCCATCAAAAAATAAGACCTCCCAAAAATAGCATACACCAAAAATGTTGTTTATTCTATCCTCTCAAAACTCCAATCACACATATGATTTCCCCGATTACCAAATATTTGAAAGGGATAACTTGATCAATCCTCCAAAAACACCACAAAATTTTTTTATCCTACCAACGTGAGAACGTATGCCTGCAAGTGACATAAAAGCAACACTCAATTGGCAATTTGAAAACGCTATGTGCCAAAATAAAGCGTTGACCAGTATCAGACAATCCATCAGGGGCGTTTTCATTCCCAAATCAATCTCTAAGATAAAATGTGTCTAATGGAGTAAAAGATGGATCAAACGTCAACTTAGCATATCAAACTAATTAAAGCATTAGAAAAAAAGATGCAAACAATACAGTTTGATGTATGTCCCCAAGAAAGTCACTTGGCCACTTTATTTAACAATAAAGAAGTGAAGTAGCCTCAATCAAAGAGTAGATCCCGCTATTCAGATATGATAGCACTGAACCTAGGACAACTCAAACCTCTCCCACAAGGTCTACCCCATTCTCTATGTTCTCATAATGATACTCTCCGCCGTAATTGTCTTTCTCATTTAGTACGGCTAAACCACACGAAGAGGAACCAGAGTTTGACATAGCCAAACTAGTGTTGGAGAAAAAATATGGAATGACTGCTCAAAAGCGAGCTGAAAAAGCACAGACAAGGTCAAAACGCAAGAAGGCTGCAGACCCTGGAGCTATGATGATTTAAATTTACAAGCCCTCAAATGACTAGTCTATCGTTGCAGATTTGAGTCCAATTGTTGAAGACTTGACGAACTTATATCATGAAATATCAGATTTTGAAAAGGAATGGGATGCCCTCGTATGGACATGACTAATGGCAAAGATTGGTTCTAAAAAGTCATGGCTTATCAGACCCTAACTTGGGTATGAACGACCAAGTTGTTCCATAGATTTACTCTCTGAAAGATGATAGGCCAACCAATGATTATCTTAGTGCCATTGACGATTACCTCAGATGAGATGAACATCTTGATTATATTAATCTGGAACATTTTGATGAAATTGATTTGGAGCATGATCCAGAAGGTAATTATCCCTCAGATGGATATATCGTAGAAAGCGAATCTTTCATTGATTACCAGGAATACATTGACGATTCCTAGGAATATGTTGAGGAAATTGCTAAATATTTACTAGAATTTGATAAAAAGGACTATCCACCCATCTTCCTCAATAATCACAAAGAACCAGACGTCTTAGAAGTAGATGATGACCAGGATGGCATGATAGATGATTCGATCCCGGAAAGGAGACCGGAACAAATGACTACAATACTCAAAAAGTTTGGAAATTAGTTTCATACTTTTACCCTCGACGATGTTAAGGTCGTTGCATGGCCTCAGAGGATCAAACACTTCTATATTTGGATTGTTACAAAGAATCTACTCGAGCAAGAGAACTACATGATCATGTCGGAATTTACTTCGAGTTTCCCAGTATTATAAGTGATTGGTTGACTGCAATAGGTGTTGCGGATTGGAACGTCTTCCTAACAACCCAAGATTTTGCTGCAAATTATAACATACTTCTAGAAGTCTTTTGTGGAGATACCTGTTATAGATGTGAAAAGATACAGAGACAACTTTTCGAAATGAAGTGTATATCATTTTATAGAGATATCCATTTCAAAAAGATGGCAAGAATCTACTCTGAGCTTGGTTGAGATTCCCGCTTGAAGCATGCATTTGTGTCATCATTGCTAAGGATGTTAGCAGGGCATACAATGACAATCATTGACGATAGATTCAAATCTATAGCTATCCCACTTATTGGCTACATCAGGCAAGCTATTTTTCAAGCCCTAGATAGTATATGCATGAAGATATCTATTCTTAAACAGATTGTTCGAAGTAATCCATCTCTTGAAAAGGCATGCAGTAGAAGTGACCTTTTCACTAAGTCTGACTGTTGTTGCTCAAGTCGTCAAGCAAGGCAAAAGAGTGTCAAGCAATATCAGAGATTCAAGCTACTTAGGCCACATGATAGTCAATCTAGGATGAACAAGCATACCGTGTTTTTAAGGAGAAGAAGTCTAGAAAATTACAGGAATAGTGATTGTTTCTTTATTTGGAACAAGCCTGGACACTTTGCGAAGAATTTCCCAAATCTAAAAGATCTGTCAGGACACTCCAACTCTAACATGACATAGCTGATTCTACACGAATGTATCTAAGTAGAGATAACGACCATGAATCTGTATTTTCACTAGAGGATGAACCAACGGGTGAAACTCTTTTCTGATTAGATGTCTATCAGATGGATAACAACGATATTGATATTAATGATGATCCATGACACATGTATCAGATATCCAATGGAAAGTAAGAGATTGTTGACTTCATTCGAGAAGTCGATACACCTCATGTTCAATTGGCTATCTACTCTTCAAAAAGGGATAAAGCACTGGAATTCATTGCATTTATGGATACAAGAGCTGCGTCATCTATCCTTAACCTAGCAGTTCTACCTAATGACTAAAGGATTTCTCATTTCTAGAATTTTAGTACACCATCAAAGGAAAACATTACAACCAAGCTGATTACAAAGCATCCGGTCATAATTGATTTTTTCCCTGGTTTACAATTTAGAACTAAACTCATTGGTTTAGCTTTTCCAAGAAGAGATCTCATCATTTGGTTCGACATCTACATAAAACTCAAGGATCAATTTGAGATAAGAACAAAGAGAATAGCTTTTAGACAATAGTTAAAGCCATATACTCCAATGTCGAAGTTATTCCAAATATCCGGTGAGGAAGTATGTGTAAGAAATCCCGCCAACGCTATCTTTATGTTTTAAAAGCAAAGGACCAACCCAGATGAGATGGCGGTGTATTCACCGGAAATATTAACACAATTTGGGGACCCCTTTGATCCATTAATTATGATAAAATAAAGGACATACTATGAACTCCAGGTATTCAAGAAGTATGGGGGATCTATCCTCAAGCATTTTGGAGTCCACCAGAAGTATACATTTTTCCATATGTTCATTCTATTGGTACATGAATTCCCCCAAGAACTCCTATGGTTATTTTGGTACTTATGTCACCAGTTTTACATTTTTATGGTGTTCACGTGCAATTTGTTTAGGAATTTTGATCGAATCCAACCAGCTATACAGAAATTTCTATTGTAGTTCTGACCACTATTTTCGTGGGTTCATTACTTCTAAAATTCCTACGAGGTTAAGATATTCATGTTGCACCGTAAGGTGAAGATTATCAACAACCATGTCCAAGCTAGACCTGAAATTTCCTTCTACTGGAAGTTTCCCGTGTCAATTTATTTCTTGGAAGATAAATATCATGAAGCTCAATGGATTATCTTTCAGTAAACTCAGTGTATCCCAAAAGAAATATGGCCTACGTAATGGGCTTGATTGACCTACACGAAATACCACCCCCACTAAGAGAGTTCGAATAGCTCTGAAAGAATATCAAGTCCCAGATGAAATTACAAGAGATAAAGTTACTTAGGCCATTACTAGCATAATAATGAATGTTCCTTAACAAAAATGGGATGACAATATGGCAGGACTATCCAATAGGAATAGGCACTTCACTAGATCGACCAAACGAAGCCTAGAAAAAAAGGAGTTGTCTTTGATTTGTGGACGGAAGAAGGATATTCAAGGCCACCTTGAACCTCTGGATAATCGAATAATGACAGATGACATGTGAAAGAAATTATCACTTACCCTCCAAACAATACACCAAAACTTCCTATCAATGTTCGTAAAAAGTCTTCATAGAAAAGTTTGCCAATACGCTGCTTATCCACATACTTTCATGTTGCATACAAGCAGCTTATCCACCTGCTTGGAAGATTTGTACAAGTAGCTTACACACCTGCTTGAACTCTTCTACAAGCTGCTCACCCACCTGCTTGCACATGCTAACACATGCAAACAATTTAGTTTGATTTATTTGTTTTGTTTATTCAGTTCCTTCGCATGTTAGGTGGGGCCCAGTTTGAACAAAGTTTGTTGTCTTTTATTATATTGGATAAAGATAGTAAGTCCAGATAATGGTTTTACTATTTTTAGATACAATAGGGTTTATCTACTATTACAATGTTGTGCCACGTAAGATAAGGTTTTTAATTTCAGTTTGTTTGTATTAAGCCACATTCACCTATAAAAGGAAGGCCAAGTCATAGAATAGAGTAGACTAGAAAAGAAAATAGAATAGATTAGAGATAACAAAAAGTTCAAAGCTTAGAATAGAAGAGGTTTTCTTAGAAAATCTCTTTAGTTTTACGACATTTTTTGTATATTTTTTAGTAATGAATAAAATGATTGTTGGCTAAATCTCTCTCTTGTTCTTCTCTCTTGGGTATGGGGGTGGAAAGTTTGGTCAGGTAGGTAGTCGGAATAGCGGGGTAAGAGAAAACACTCGACAAATATGATTGTTTGTGATCTCAATGATTTCAATATCCAACAATTTTGACCGTAAGTGATTTCAATGGCTTTTCGAGTTTATCAAAATCATCTTGTTAAACCTAAATAGTAAGTTTACCATTTTCATCGCTTGTTGTAATTACAATAGCCTTCTAGAAATAATTTAGTACGTAAGACGTTAATGGTAGAATAGGATTTGCTCCTAGACTATTGAAGGGATCTATAGGCCAGAAGAGCCGCGAAAAGCCCATGTTTTATCTAGAAAACTTGTATTATATATTGTACGGTTTACTACTTAAAATTAACGTATCTATTGTGGTTGGAACCTCGTAGAGCTTTGGATGGTTGTGTAGCTTAAAACCTCTGGATAGTCATATTATGGAAGACAATTTGGACCCTAAATCCATAGCTGAGTTTTTTGAAAATGATCTTGATTGGATTGAAAAATTCAATCATAATGGTCTTGGCGTATATTGGTATAGGTGTCCTTTAACAGAATATATTCCATGGGATATCAATTGTGACGGCCCAGAATGTGAAGAGGATTACTACGGGCCTGAGGATGATGATGAAGAAGACGTTGATAATTATTCATACGATAGAGCCAAAATGGGATGAAGAGGAATATCAAATACTTATTTCACCTAAACTCCAAGATTGGCCAGCTTTATCTACTTTATAAAAAAATAAGATCTCCAAAAAAGTCCCTGTACCAATAATGTTGTTTATGATATCTTCTGCAAGCTCTAGACATAAATATGATTTCCCCGATTACCAAACATTCGAAAAGGATAACATGATCCATGCTCTAAAAATACCACAAAATAAAGTTATCCTACCAACGGGAGAACATATGCCCGCAATCGACATAGAAGCAACACTCAATCGACAATCTTAAAATGCTATGTGCCAAAATAAAGCGTTGGGTAGTATCAGACAGTTCATGAGGGGCGTTTCTCATTTACAAATAAAGCTGCAGTATAAAATGAGACTGATGGAGTAAAAGATGGACCAAACGTTAACTCAACATATTAGACTAATTAAAGAATTAAGAAAAGGTTCCAAACAATTTAGTTCTATATATGTTCCCCTGGAATGCCACTCAGCCACTTTATTGCACAACAAATAAGTGATGTAGCCTCAATATATGTTCCCCTAGGACACCTCAAACCTCTCTGACAAGGTCTACCCCATTCTCTATGTGCTCACAACGATACTTTCCACCAGAACTGACTTTCTCTTTTAGAGCGGCTAAACGACACAGAGAGGAACCCGAGTGTGACATAAGTAATTGATATCCCTCAAACAAGAAATTACTAATGGTGAAGATAGGTTTTTTAGAACTCGTGGTTTTTCAGATTCTAACTTGGGTATGAACGAACAAGTTGTTCCAGATCTTTACTCTCTGAGATATGATAATCCAACCAATGATTTTCTCTGTGCCATTGAAGATTACCTCAGTTGCGATGAACATCTTGATGACATTGATTTGGAGCATGAGCCAGAAGATAATTATCCCTCTAATAGATATATCGAAGCTAGCGAATCTTCCACTGATTCAAGGAATATGTTAAAGATTCGCAGGAATATGTTAAGGAAACTGTTGAACCTTTACTAGAATATGATGAAGAGGATTATCCACCCATCTTCGTGAATTATCATAAAGATCTTGACGTATCGCAAGTCGATGATTACCTGGAAAGCATGACAGATGATTCCATCCTAGAAAAGAGACTTGAAAGAACGACTAGAATACCCACAAATGTTGTAACTGGGTTTCATAATTTTACCCTCGATGATGTTGTGGTTGCTGCATGGCCTTAAGGGATCTAAGACTTCTATACGTGGATGGTTACAAAGAATGTAGTTGAGCTAGAGAAGTACAAAAAAATCTTGTTAGCAGGGTATGCAATGACAAGAGGAGCGAATTTGCATCTAAGGATGACATGACTTTCTTACAAAGGTAGAATATTGGTTAAACAGTGGTAGTTATGTTGATGATATTTTTTTATTGGGGTTAGCACACTATTTCATAAAGGTAGTCATATTTTTAGGACAATATTTTACTCAGAGTCGGAGACATGTTTTCCTTTGCTAATGATTTACATGATTAGACACAGATTTACAAGAAGTGGAAGGCGATGGTAAACACTTGGAAATATACATATTTTTGTAGTTTTTAGACAATAAAGACTCAAACATATATTTGTTCTAAAATCAATGAAAACACACTACAACTAATATATACGGAAAAGACAATGGACAGACCTTGTAACTACAAAAGTTTAAAAGACTATAACAAAATATACAAGGTGTTAAAATATAAGAAAAGAGTATAAACAAAGTTTATGACTATACACACTTTTATGACTAACGACTCTAATAAAAGTAAAATACTGAATAAATAAAACATGGCGGTAACAACACGAGAAATAGATCTTATGCAAAACGTTGCTCCTCCCTCTAGAGAGGATGCTCTAGCTCTGATACCAAATATGGTAGTAGATAGGCCGAGGCACGAGAAGTAACAAATAGAGCAATATTCATGTCAAGCTCGAGACATCCAATAGCACTAGAAAATATTCATGACTAGCATGCAACACAATATCTTTCTATGTAAACTTTAGGCGTTCACGTCCATATAGACGGCATGTCATGCAAAATCCTCAAGAAATAACTATCACAAGTTTTAGGCTACACAACCATCCAAAGATCCGCGAGATTCCAACCAAATAGCTACCTTACTTTTACTTCGTAAACTGTATAGTAGATAATACAACCTTTTGTGACAAAACATGGTCCCTTCCTGTTCTTATGGCCTATAGCACCCTTCAATAGTTTGGGAACAAGTCTTATTCTACCGTTACTGTCTTACGTACTTAATTATTTCTAGAAAGCTATTGTAATTACAACAAGCGATGAAATGGTAAACTTACTATCTAGTTGTATCAAGATAATATTGATAAACTCATAAAGCCATTGAAATCACTTAGAATCAAACATGCCGGATATTGAAACCATTGAGATTACAAACAAACATAATTGCCAAGTGTTTTCTCTTACCCCGTTATTTCGACTACCTACCGGACCAAATTTTCCATCCCACCAAGAGAGAAGAACAAGAGAAAGGTTTAGCCAACAATCATTTTATTCATAACTGAATAGTATACAAAAATGTAATACTAAAGAGATGTTCTAAGACAAACTCTTTGATTCTATGCTATGACCTTTTTTTAATCACTAATCTCTTCTAGTTTCTTTTCTAGTCTCACACTTGGCCTCCCTTTTATAGGAGAAAGTGACCAATACAAACAAACCAAAATTAACAACATTATCATACATGTCACACTATTCTAGTAATCGATAAGCCCCCTCTAATCTAAAAATAGTAAACCATTATCCATACTTACTATCTTTATCTAATATAATAAAAGATAACAAAATTATTTCAATGTGGGCCCCACCTAATATGTGAAGGATCCGACTAAAACAAAAACAATAAAACAAACTAATTTGTAGATATGTGACAGCACATGCAACCAGTTGGGTGAGCAGCTTGTAGAAGACTTCAAGCAGGTAAGTATGCTACTTATAAACATCTGTCAAATATGTGGATAAGCTACTCGTATGAAACACCTAGGTAGGTTGATAAGCTACTTGCAAAGAGGTGGATAAGCATATTACTGGCAAACTTTTCTAGGAAATCTTGTGACGAACATTGCTAGGAAGTTTTCTAGTATATTTTGACGTGTAAGTGGCAATTTATTGAATATCTCATCAGGTGTCGTCCGATTATGCATAGGCTGAAGGTATTGAACATAATCTTTAATATCATTCTTCCATCCATTAATCATTACCATGTTTGGTCTGAGGTCGAAAAAGTTTAGCAGCTCGTTTTTTCTATTTCTTGTCGGGCTCAATTCTGAATTTTCTTGAAAATATAATAGGTCGTGACAAGAAATCTGACATGATATTGTCTTTTACTTTGAGATGTTTCACTTGGAATTTATAAGGAGAGAAGCATTTCCCCATAGAAAGATATGGGGATTCAGGATGGTCTTCGGGTTTATCTGGATCATTTCTGGGAAAACTCTTATATCCATTTCAATAAGAAATTCTATATGGATTAGAAGAAGAGAAACTTATTAATTCCATTTTCGGCAGATAGAATCTCTTTGAATGTGGAAAGATAATGTTGTTTTGCATCCTTAAATTTTCCACTCGCATATCAACATATTTTTCTTTGACCATCTTTCTCTTCTAAAAGGATAGCACTCCAGTATTCATTACTAGCATCATTCTGCAATATCTTCAAACCATCAGAAGGATTATGGAGGGTTTTGACCTCCTTGGATATGTCTTTGATTTTGCAGACTACATCATCTTGGTCTTCTCCCCAAGATGGATCCTTTTTTGTTAACACTTTCGTAAGTGGAGAAATGTATGTAGAGACATCTTAGATAAAATCTCAATTGTAGTATATCTCACCAAGAAATTTCTGGAGTTGTTTGACTGTGTAATTAGTATCAGGGAATTTTCACCAACGCCTCGCAAATGTGTGGCCTTGGGATATATGCTCCATGAGTGAAATGCATTCCTAAGAAGTCTATTTCGTCCTTCACTAGAATCATTTTCTTCCTAGATAGCATGATTCCATATTGCTTCACCAATTTGTTGAATTCATGAAGAATACCAAAGTGTTCCTCCGTTGTATCACTAAATAATCATATATCATCAATGTATACTACTGATGTGCGGAGTATTGGCTGGAAAATCTTAATCATGGCCTTTTGAAAAAGAGAACGGGCCGGTTTGAATCCAAACGTCATAACTTTCCACTGGTAGTGGTGGTCAGGTATGTAGAAACTAGTTTTTGACTTATATTCTGGGTGTATACCAAATTTCCAGAAGCATGATTTAAGATAAAACTTAGAGAAGTATTTGGCTTTGGCTAAATGTGAAAATATGGTCAACATATTTGGAATGGGGAATTCGTCATCTAGAAAGAAGTGGCTAAGACGTTGATCATTGATGACCAATCGAAGTTTACCTCTTGCTTTTCTGCTCATTTGTTGAAGTAGAAAGCTTCACAGTACCATTGAGAAGCAGAGGGCTCAATTAGTCTGTATTCTAGAAGTTCGTCATATTCATTCTTAGCAAGATGCATATATTTCAGTTTCATCCCTGAGTGGCTTGCTCTTGTAGGGTTGATATTCTCATTCCTCTTGAATGAAAGTCTGATGAAAAATTCTTCATTTAACCATAAAGTCTTATCGTGCTTCTTCACGAACTCTCTGTGGGAACCAACACATGATTCTTCCACTAGTTGATACTTGATATTCTTGACCCGTTCATCCTTAGTAATTAGAAATAGCCTTGTAGTTGTTGTATATGGTTTAAACTTGACCCTGAAGGCTAAACCCTATATCTTTACCTTGAGTCGATCATTGAGCTACTTGTAGATATCAAATCTAATTTTGAGATATGTCCTTGGGATAATAGAGCCATGTAATTTGGTTCTAAATTGTACATCTGCGAAGAATTCTATTGCGATAGGATTTTTTATGATCACCTAAGTTGTGAGGATCTCTTTAGAAGGTGTATTAAAATTTTTAAAATGTGGAATCCATTGCTCCTTTGGAAGGATAGTAGGGTTGAGCATTGATTTAGCTGCTTCTATATCTATGAAATTGATTACCTAGATAGGTCTATCCCATTGGCTAGATAGATTGCAAGTTGGACATAAGGAGTCTCAATGGCTGAGATGACACTGACTTCCTTTTCCTTCAAATCAGATGTCTGAAATAGAAAATCCTTCAACTAAGATTCAGGACTGTGGGAAATAAAAGTCACTTCTGGTATATTTTCAGTAGCCACTATATCATCTTTAACTTCCTTAATGGTTCAGATGATAGTATGTTCTACTGCATCAGCCAAGAGCTCGATGACTCTCTATGCCTTTCTAGAGTATGGACAATCTATTGTAAGGTGCGAGTTCCTCCAACAAATAATGCATATCCTTCCTTTTTTATTTTTAGATCACGTATTTTAGGGATATTCATCCTCTACCAGATTGGGTTGTTCGGTTGAGGTAGATTTTTCCACTTTCAGCCTAATCATTTTTGCCTTATTCTACTACAACTAGGAATCCTTTTTTTTAACAATTTAAGCTAAAAAAATTTGGAACTTTTGTGGCGTGTCGCATCTGAAGATTGCCTATGAAGTCTTCTCCTTGGTGCGTCGCGCCTAGTAGTGCGCCAGGCAAGCGTCCCAGTCATTCAGCTCTTAGTACGTCTCGCCTCTCAGTACGCCACAAAATCCACTATGAGGTTCTACCAGTGGTGCGTCGCACCAACCAGTGTGCCATCCACTGGTGTGAGTGCACAATCCTCACAAGTTACACAAAAATCAAGCTAATAACTGAAGATCATTCTTTAATTCAATCAATTCATGGGAAGATATTGACAACTTAGGCATATAAATATGCCTAAGATCACTTCCTACAAGTAGTTTATCAACCTACCTTGGTGTTACATACAAGTAGATTATCCACCTTCTTCGAAGATGTCTACAACTAGCTTACACACCTGCTTGAAGTCTTATACAAGCGGCTCACCCACCTGCTTGAACGTGATGTAACATGCCAACAATTTAGTTTGTTTTATTTATTTTGTTTTAGTCTGCTCCTTCACATGTTGGTAGAGCCCAGTTTGAATAAAGTTTGATGTCTTTTATTATATTAGTTAAAGATAGTAAGTCCGTATCAAGGCTTACTATTTATATATATGATAAGGCTTATCTATTACTAGAATAGTGTGCCATGTAAAATAATGTTTTCTTATTTCAGTTTGATAGTATCAGGACACCTTCTCCTATAAAAGGGAGGCCAAATTTGAGAAAAGAAAAGAAACTAGAAAAGATTAGAGATGACAAAAATGTCATAGCATAAAATAGAAGAGTTTTTCTTAGAAAATCTCTTTAGTTTTACTACACTTCTGTATATTTTTCAGTTATGAATAAAATGATTGTTAGCTAAACCTCTCTCTTGTTCTTCTCTCTTGGGGGGATGGAAAGGTTAATCTAGTAGGTAGTCGGAATAGCGGGGTAATAGAAAACACTTGGCAAGTATGTTTGTTTGTGATCTCAATTGTTTAATTTTCCGGCAAGTTTGATTATCATCTTGATACAACTACATAGTAAGTTTACCATTTCATCGCTTGTAGTAATTACAATAACCTTTTGGAAATAATAATGTACGTAAGACGGTAACGGTAAAATAGGACTTGTACCCAAACTGTTGAAGGGCTCTATAGGCAAGGAGAGCTGCGAAAATGCCATATTTTTTTGGGAAATGTTGTATTACCATTGTATGGCTTACTACTAAAAAGTAAGTTAGCTATTGTGGTGGGAATCTCACGGACCTTTTGATGGCTCTGTAGCCTAAAACTTGTGATAGTTGTTTCTTGAGGATCTTGCATGGCATGTCGTCTATATGGACGTGAACGCCTAAAGGTTACATAGAAAGCAATTGAGTTGCAAGCTAGTAACGAATATTGTCCGATGTCATTTGATGTTTCGAGCTTGACATGAATATTACTATGTGTGTTACTTCGCGTGCCTCAGCCTATCTACTCCCTTATTTAGTATCAGAGCCAAACCGTCCTCTCTAGAGGGAGGAGCAAGGTTTCACATAAGGTCTATTTCTTGCGTTGTTACTGCTAACTTTTATTTATTCTATCTTGTACTTTTATCACAATAATTAGTCATAAAATTATGTACAGTCATAAACTTTGTTTATACTCTCTTCATTTATTTTAGAACATTGTATATTTTGTCAGTGTTTTAAACGTTCGTATATACAAGGTCTATCCATAGTCTTTTCGATATATATTAGTTGTAGTGTGTTTCCTCAAACTCTAGAACAAATAATTTGTGTCTTTTCTTAGATTTTAGACCAAATATATGTCTGAGTCTTTCTTGTCCAAAAACAACAAAAATATGTCTATTTCAGAGTCTTTACCATTAGCTTCCACTTCTAGTAAATATTTGTCTTTCCCCTCTACGTCTAGTTCATGTAAATCCTTAGCAATGGTAAACATGTCTCCTACTCTGAATAAAACGTTGTCGTGTAAATACAACTACCTTTGTGAAGTAGATGTGTTACCTCTAGAAAATAAAATATCGTCCACATATCTACCACTGTTAAACCCATATTCTGCATTTGTATAAAAGTCATGTAATCCTTGGATGGAAATCCACTCCTTGGTCCAACAAAAGCCCAAACGAGTCAACGAATATGTTGCCGCATCAAAACTTGACCAGCACCATATTTTTTGCAAATCAAGAGGAACAGTTCATCACTTTGCAAATGCCTGAGGATTTTCCTCGATGGTGGAAAAGCCTATATTTTACCCATATCCATTTTGGTGTTGCTAGAGTTGCATTGACATATCATAGAAGAAAAGGCCATCCCATTGTGGCGCGTATTTCCCTTGATACAAGATAATATGAATATCAGCATCCTTACTTGGGTACGTCGGAAATCACTATCAATGCAGGGACTGTCTTTGTTAGGATATTCCCAAACATCGACATGTCCCTACATGAGCCGTATGTAACAGAGGCGTTAGAGATATAGGTCAAAATACTTTGAGGTCCTCAAGTTTGAGATGCCATACAAGCTACTCTTCATTATTAGCTTGCTTGGAGAGTCCAAAACCATGCGATGGACCTATCTCTTTTAGGTGGCCAAGATGCTTTGTTTTTAAATGTAGAGGCCACTAATGGAACCACTCAGTGTACCCAGATCCCAAGGAAAATATCTAGAGAACAGCTTGTCAAAGTTCTTTCTGACTCATGGGTCACCAACTATGACAAGTTGAGAGTCAATCCTCAACCTCTCTGGTCCACTGAGCCTAATATCTCCAAAAATATGATAATACTGTCGCTATATGCTTTGACCACTCTCACTTGATAAAAACTCCATAAAACTGCCTTCTCTATGGATATATACTAGCCTTTGGATAGTCTTGATAAGAAAGACAATATGGACCCTAGATCCATATCTGAGTTTTTTTGGAAATGATCTATATTGGATAAGAGAATTTGATCATAATGTTCTTGGCGTATATTGGTACAAGTATTCTTTCACAGGACATATTCCATGGGATATCGATTGTGATTGCTCGGAATGTGAAGAAGATTACTATTGGTTTGAAGGTATTATGAATGAGACATTGATGAATATTCATACGATAGAGCCAAATGGGATGAAGAGGAATATCAATTCCTTGTTTCACATAAATCCCAAGATTGGCCAACTTTATCTACTCCATCAAAAAATAAGACCTCCCAAAAAGAGCCTGCATCAAAAATGTTGTTTATGCTATCTGATGAGTCCACAAATAGGACTCATTTAGGGATATATTTTAATAGAAATTATGTCCTCAAATGCTTATTTTATGCCAATATCTGATAAAAATCTTTAAGTTTCAGGAAATTGAAGTTGGAAGGAAAGCATGGACAATACTTCGCAAAGAGGAATAAAAAGGCTGAAAAGAACAGGAAAAGGAAGGCCTTAGGATCACCGAGTCCACTTGGTGAATCGTCAAAGGATACCACTTCACCTTTTGTTCCAGTTTGCTGAGCCATGAAGGAAATGATCAAGTCGGCGGAAAAAGAGAGCAGTCCACGCATCACAAAGGAGTTCCGCGAAGCAATACTATGTCGCCCAATGACCCAGTGAATGACGATGCTGAAGGATGGTACAAGATGGCGATGAACTACACCAAAGGGTGAATCACCGAGTTCATCGATGATTCTGACTAATGTCACCAAAAGATCCGCCGCAGCACAAATTTTTGAAACCTATAAATACTCGCTAAGAGTTAAAGCTTAATATCATAATTTTTAGTATTATTAGACAGGATAAGAATTCTTAGTATTATTATACAATATAATTTTAGTACTTTTTATTTTACTCTCAAGTTTGGAGAGGGTTTTTGGAAAACATGAAGAAAGGAGCTCATCTTCCCCAAGTTGGAAGTTGGTCTTCTCTATTCTCCTTCCTTTGCTTAACTCAAGGTTTAATTTCTTATACCCATTTCATTTCATTATCATTATTAGGTGTATTTTGTTATTTCTTGATGTGTGGCTAAAAACCCCCATTCTTGGGGTGTGATTTAGCCAATATGTGTTGATATTATTGTTGGGTCTTGCTTGCTGATAGATTAGATGTAGTTTAATGGTGATTACACCTAGTGGTTGTGGTTTAATTTAATGGGTTTGTAGTCGCAAATACAAAGCCACCCATGTGTTTCTGGCTTGCCCAGGAGGGAGGTCGCGAAACCAAGACCACTAGACTGATGGCCTAAATAGTGGGTCGACATGAGGTTCAGCCCGAGAGGGTGAGCCCTAGTACTATATCCTAGCACTCAACTAGATAGAGTGAGTGGGGTAAGGCGTAGGTTGGTCTTCATGCGGCAAATGGGTGTCCGAGAGGAACGTATTTGAAACGGGGTAAGTTGCCTGAGAGGGAACTTATTTCCATCTAAAGCTTAGCCTAGTCACTACTATTTGGCAAATTTCCTTTCGAAAGCATGTACCCAACTATTTATCTCATCTTGTATTGCTGTCCCACCTCAAGAACTCTTCCTCATACTTGATTTTCTTGTTATTTTTGTTGTTTTTGCTATACTTTTGACAAAACCCCCAAATTCATATTTGACACTTTTGTGTCCCCCTTTGATTTACAATGTTTTTAATCGTTAATATCTTTATCTACGACTAATTAGAACTAAATTTTATTTTTCTATTAATTCTCAAAACCACTCCCTTGGGACACGACCCCAACCCTTCGTTGGGTTACTATACTATTGCACGATTCGTAGACACTCATACTGGAAGTTGTGTCGCGGATTACACAATTGAAACATCAAAACGGCATCGCTTGCCAGGGAGTGGTGTCACTTTAGAACCCTTAGATTAGTAGAATTTTTGTTCTTTTTAGTGTAGTTTTACTAACATAACTTTTAGTCTTGTTTTGTTGATTGTGTAAACATTTCAGAAAACATGAGTGTTAACGGTAGTAATGGTAATCAGGTGGGCCATAAAGATGACATCGGTAACCTCAACGATGTCCAAGAGCCAAATGTCAATGACCCCTATCTCATGGGAGGTGTCGTAGCCATCCGTTTACCCCCAGCCGAGGGGAATGCAATGTTCCATATAACGAGCACAATGTTGCAACTCTTGCAACTAAAAGGACTTTTCAGCGGATTGGCTCATGAGGATCCCCATGAGCGTCTTCGAAACTTCGTGGATGTTTGAACATCTCTCAAGAGTCAGTTAGGCTGCGATTATTCCCATTTTTTGTGATGGGGGAATCTTCTAAGTGGTTAACTGAATTACCACAAAATTCGATCACTTCATGGAAGGAGCTAGTCACCGCATTTAATGTTCGATTTATCCTTCCCTCAAAGATGATGACTATTCGGGATAGCATCCAAAGCTTCAAGCGTCCGAATGGAGAGCCTCTGTATGAAACTTGGCTTCGATTTAAAATTTTGGTGCTACAGTACCCAACCCATGGCCTTCCTGATAACGTGCTCCTTCAATACTTCTACCGGAGTCTAAACTCGGTAAACAAGGGTGTCGCTGACCAACTCTCACCCAGAAGTTTAATGCAGCAGTCGTACGTGGTAGCAGCCTAACTTTTAGATGGCATGACAACCATCAACAGAGGGTGGTACACTCGTGAGGACCAGGTGTCCCCTGTCACCTTCGAGCTATCTATGGAGCATATTGAAAAGGACAATGAGAGACCAAAACATGGCTCAGATCATAACACAACTTGATATTCTATCTAAGAATGTCATGGGGGCTGGTACTCGTGGTGTCAATGCTGTGGGGGTTGGGAGCACGAATCCTGAAGAGATGAAGTATGAAGCTCTGTATAGCGAGTAGGTAAATTTTCTAGCAAACCAAGGCGGTAGTTATCGTTCAAACTACCCGAGGCAGGGTGGTAACCAAGGTTGGGCTAGAGGCAAAGGATGGAACGATTGAGACAGTGAATGGAGGGATTGGAATCCAAATTCGAAGGATGGGGAGAATGATAGATGTGTGCCTCCCCACGAGTGACAAAAGCCCAAGGATTCGGAAGGTGGTAGGTCCGAGGATATGTTCTCGCGTATCCTAAGCAAAGTTGAAGGGTCAGAAAAAATGCTAAAAGGCATGAAAGAAGATGTGTCTACCCTTAACTAGGCTGTCACATCCCATTCAGTTTCAATCAAGCAGTTAGAGACCCAAATGGGTCATACTGATGACTTGAATAGTGCTCTCAATTGAACGAACATGAATGCACGTCTACGACGAGACCAAATGATGTTGCATAGACATCTTGTTGTGATTAGCCATTTATCGAATTGATTCTCGTGTAATGACCGCTACACACTAGCAAAAGTGTCTAGTCTTGTTTAATTTAAGTATCAATGCCTTGTGTGATTAGCTTACTTTGAACCATGCATAAATTAACCCAAAATTTTCCTTGTTAGTCTGATTGATTTAGAAAGGTGTCCTCTTGATATGATCTTAGGCAACTTTAAAGAGTGTGAGCCAAATTTGACATATACCTCTTTTGTGGCCTACCGCTGAGTGTGTGAAACTCTTTTGAACACTCCTTGAGCCTTACCTTTCTTTGGAAGAACCATGATGAACCCTAGACCTTACTTGACCCACTACCTATAATCCTCTTAGTTTGTGGTTTAGTGAATAGCCAACTTAGGCCAAAAGCCTAAGTTGGGGGTGCGGTGAAAAGGAAAAGGAAAAGTCAAGAAGTGCAAGAAAAAGTCTTCCGCAATCCCATGGTATTGCAAAACAGAATGGAAACCCTTCACAAAAAAAGTATTATTAAATTTTGGAATAAAAGTGCAAAAGGAATTGGGTTTCCAAGCAATACATGGAGAGTGAATAAAAAAATGACTTAGAATCACTAGAAGAAAAAGTGATAAGGGAAAGAGAAAGGACGTTTTGAGAACACCACATGTCACGAGGATGAAGAAGTCACTGAGCCTAAATGACCATACCTTTGTACTCAGCCCCATTACAAGCCTTGAAAAGATCTTTTTGATCTTGAGTAAGCCAATTCGAAAGTCGATTGGAAAATAAGGGCAAACCTATGGGTGAAAACATGCATTGTGTTTCTCTTTTTGAGTGTGAGCATTGCATCTGATTACTTATCTTAAATTGACTAACATCTATGTGCGACTATGGAATCATTCTTTGTGTGAGGGCATTTAGATACTTTTTGTTGAGCTTGAACTTGCACAAGTAGCAAGTATTGCGAGCATGAGAATCTTTGGTAATGGTGTGTCACAACTTGAATCTTCGAGTCCAATTGATCTTTGCATATGTAATTTGAGTCTTGTTGTGTACATTCATCATTGAGTCTTGTGTAGTACTGTTTGAGACACCCTTTATGAACAACTGAACTTGAGTTTGCTTGAGGACAAGCAAAAGTTTAAGTTGGGGGTGTTGATGAGTCCACAAATTGTACTCATTTAGGGCTATATTTTAATAGAAATTGTGTCCTCAAATGCTTATTTTATCTCAATATCGGATGAAAACCTTCAAGTTTCAAGAATTAAAAGTTGGAAGGAAAGCGTG
Source organism: Solanum okadae (assembly GCA_036553675.1). Taxonomy (NCBI): domain Eukaryota; kingdom Viridiplantae; phylum Streptophyta; class Magnoliopsida; order Solanales; family Solanaceae; genus Solanum; species Solanum okadae. The sequence continues at coordinate 13,547,267 of CM071683.1, forward strand.
GACACTACTTCGCAAAAAGGAATAAAAAGGCTGAAATGAACAAGAAAAGAAGCCCTGAGGATCGCCGAGTCCACTTGGCGAATCGCCGAAGGATACCACTTCGCCTTCTGTTCCAGTGTGCTGAGCTTGAAGGAAAGGATCGAGTCGGCAGAAAAAGAGAGCACTCGATGCATCACCGAGGAGTTCCGCGTAGCAATACTATGTCGCCCAATGACCCAGAGCACGATGAAGCCGAAGGATGGTGCATTATGGTGATGAACTGTACCAAAGGGCGAATCGCCGAGTTGATCGGCGATTCTGACTAATGCTGCCGAATGATCCGCTGCAACACAGATTTTTGAATATAAATACTCGCTAAGATTTATAGCTTAATATCAAAAAATTTAGTATTATTAGACAAGATCATAATTTTTAGTATTCTTAGACATGATAAGAATTCTTAGTATTATTAGAAAATATAATTTTAGTACTTTTTAGTTTACTCTCAAGTTTGGAGAGGGTTTTTGGAAAACTTGAAGAAAGGAGTTCATCTTCCCCAAGTTGGAAGTGGGTCTTCTTTATTATCCTTCCTTTGCTTAAATAAATGTTTACTTTCTTATACCCATTTGATTTCATTATCATTATTAGGTATATTTTGTTATTTCTTGATGTGTGGCTAAAAACCCCCATTCTTGGGGTGTGATTTAGCAAATATGTGTTGATATTATTGTTGGGTCTTGCTTGTTGATAGGTTAGATGTAGTTTAAAGGTGATTTCACCTAGTGGTTGTTATTTAATTTAATGGGTTTGTAGTTGGAAATATAAAGCCACCTATGTGTTGTCGGCTTGCCCGAGAGGGAGGTCGCGAAACCAAGACCACTAGACTGATGTCTTAAGGAGTGGGTCGACATGAGGTTCAGCCCGAGAGGGTGAACCCTAGTCCCATATCCGAACACTCAGCTCGTGAGAGTGAGTGGGGTAAGGCATAGGTTGGTCTTCATGCGGCAAATAGGTGTCCGAGAGGAACGCATTTGAAACAAGGTAAGTTGCCCGAGAGGGAATTTATTTCCATCTAAAGCTTAGCCTAGTCACTATTATTTTGCAAATTTTCTATCGAAAGCAGGTAACCCAACTATTTATCTCAACTTGTATTGCGGTCACACCCCGAGAACTCTTCCCCATTCTCGATTTTCTTGTTATATTTGTTGTTTTTTCTATACTTGTGACAAAACACCCAGATTGATGTTTGACAATTTTGTGTCCCCCTTTGATTTACAATGTTTTTAATTGTTAATGTCTTTAGCTACGACTAGTTAGAACTAAATTTTATTTTTCTATTAATTATCAAAACCGCTCCCTTGTGACACGACCCCAACCCTTGGTTGGGTTACTATACTATTGCACCATTCGTAGACACTCGTACTGGAAGTTGTGTCGTTGATTACGCAATTAAACATCATTGTCCTCTTGCTACTACCTAGGGGTACCCCTAGATCTAACAAGGCATATAAGACCCCGAGAGGCCTCATACAAGCCACTTAGCATATCATAACATAAAGTAATAGAAAAGGTGTGGAAATATAAAACATTTCATGAAATTAAAGTTTTTCGTAAAACGAGCAGAATTCTAACAACATTCTCTCAAACCATCTAACATAATAATTAAATCTTGGGACGGAGCCCATAAAATAGTCCAACATGAAATGAAAGACATAAAAGAGAAAGGGTGATCCAATCCTCGAATACAATGAGGACTCACCAAAACTTCACTTCCTTAATCAATTAAGAACTTAGCCACAAGTATGTAAATCGGGAGTGCCGGACCCTACATTTTGATAAGAAATGTAGGTAAGTGTATGCGTTAGTACAATAATTTACTAAATATTATAGCTTTCACAAACAACATAAATATAAGCAATCGTCATCATAAAACATAAGGCGTAAGCATAATCAAGACTTAATAAAGAGGAATACTTCCTTAAGTAACCTCACTTAACCTTAGCCAAAACATAGGTCATCCGCCACTAGTCAAGCTTACATCATGGAAGGCATATCTAGCAACACTCCAAGAAAATCAATCTTCATAGACTAATCATATCAATCATACTTACTTTTAAAGACATGGGAATTCATATCTATGCCTAGCTTATAAAGGCTAGTGCGTATTAGCCTCTTGCCTTACTTACCTTAAGATTAGGGGTACTTGCCTCCATAATCACATCATATGATACGGGTACTAGCCTCCACATCATTTCATAAGGATCATGGGTACTCACCTCCATGTCCATTCATCAATATAAGAATGTGGGGAATCACCTCTTGTTCAATTCTAAGGGGTACGGGAAATGACCACATATCCTTCAAAATGGAGGTCAAGGCTAGTCACCTCTAGACTCATCATTCATTAAGAATTTTATTCTAGATTCATTTTAGGTGAGAATTCCTTTCAATCTAGAATCATTTATGTGAGTAAACCTTTCACATTTATTCAATCATGCTTAGCAATTCACTATGGGAAGTATCTCTTCCACATTATATCATTAACATTCAACATTTCATAGTGTAGGCTTTACTCTAAAAGCGCTACATCTCATATTTATCTTACATGCGTCTTTCTCACACAATTCTAGTCACAATTCATCTATCCTATGAGGATATATCCAACCCACAAAGTTTCCCTTCATGAAATCAACCCAATCATACCAATTAAACCCTAAAATCATAGTATACGCATGGATACATGTAATTTCATCCTAAATATATGCAATTCTACTAATTTAATCATAATCCAACTATTTGGATCAACATTCATCACCACCCATAACATCGGAAGACACCCTAACTAGAATTGAGGATTTAGACTTCACAATTGGGGATATCAAGGGACTCCATGGGAGAAAGGATACCATGGATGAAAATCAATCATAACTTAGTCACAAAGCCTACCAAAATCTTGAAGATTGGGAGACTTGTTCTTAATCTAGCTTCAACCTCCTCCTTCTTCTTCCACCTTCTAGAGAGAGAATATTTTAGAGAGGATTTAGGTTTTCAGTTGGGAATTGAGAGAATGAGTTAATTGAGTGAGTTTATGGGTTTAAAATCCTTATATAAGTGGTTTAGTTTTAGGCAAAATGACAGCACATTGATTAAATTAAAATCGGGAAAGACCTATGTGACTCTAAAATAACTGCGAGCTCTCGACTCACGGAACCCCGACCGACGAGCCGTTGTTGGGACGACGGACTGTCCTGCACATCTATCGTTTGATGGTCATAGACTTGGATTTTTGGGACCTCGACCAATGGAAAGTCAACTGACCTACGGTCCGTCCTGGAGGTCCGTCACTAAGTTCAGAGAATTTGTCAATATTGGGCCTGAAACACGGACCCCCAACCATGGACCTTGGTCTGACCTACTATCCGTTGGTCAAGCAGTGGCCGTGGTCTGCCCAATTTTACTCAGCTACCCAACCACGAACCCTACCTAGTATCCGTGGGTGGCCACCGTCGGTTGGCACCTGTAACTTTTCTAAACCTGCAACTTTACCTCTTTTGAATTTGGGGTGTTACACCTCTACAAGCTCCAATCACACATATGATTTCCCTAATTACCAAACATTTGAAAAGGATAACTTGTTCCATGCTCCAAAAATACCACAAAAGAACATTATCCTACCAACAGGATAATATATGCCTACAAGCAATATAGAAGCAACACTCAATTGGCAATCTGAAAATGCGATGTGCCAAAATAGAGTGTTGACCAGTATCAGACAGTTCATCAAGGATGTTGCACATTATGTAAGGACCCGTAAAATGAATAAGTGAAACTAGAGACTAAGTAGTGAGTGTGTGAGTTTGTCATGACGTTTGAGGTTGGTTTATGCTGTCCCGAGCCATGGTTGAGGAGTTTAGGGGTTAAACGTCAAGGTGCAACTCCCCAAGGACCACCCTAGGGGTCCTTGAGAAGGACCCTAAGCCTAACCCCCAAGACCCCTTGAAACCAAGACTAAGACAAAAGTTCCTTATAGCTTGTTTCATGTTTTGGAGTCATATGTGATTATGAGTTTCCATGGTCTCCTTATGTTATGCATGTTCTATTTGAATTCTTGTTTAATGCAAAAATGAGTTTTCATGATTTATATTCCTCATGTTGATGTACATTTAGTATGACTCATCCTTATGCTTCATGAGGTTGAATGTGGAACATGCCTAAATGTGTTTTTATGAAAAAGTTGCATACTGTGCCTAATGATGTTATGATGAGCATGACTCGAGTTGGAGAAGGTAGTTCCTCCAATGAAATGAGAAATGATGAAGTTATGATGCGTAATGAGTTTGTAGATGTAGTTCTTACCTTCTTGTATTGCATTGAACATGTATTAGTTGGAGTTGATGTTTCCTCATATGTTTTGTGCAGTGTTTATGATGTTGCATGCATGATGGGCGGCTATTTGTGAGTCGTTAACCCCTTAATGTGTTTTAAAGTGTCATTCGAGGGCGAATGTTTCTAAGTGGGGGATAATGTAACAACCCGTAAAACAAATAGGTGAAACTAGAGCCTAACTAGGGAGTGTGTGAGTTTATCATGAGGTTTGAGGTTGTTTTATGTTGTCCCAAGCCATGGTTGAGGGGTTTAGGGGATAAACATCAAGGTACGACTCCCTAAGGACCACCCTAGGTGTCCTTGAGGAGAACCCTAAGACTAACCCCTAAGACCCATTGAAACCAAAAAGTTGCCAAAATGAGGGTGACCTATGGAAGGGATCCACGCCCCGTAGGTCCATCCACACCCCGTAGGTCCATCCACTCCCCGTGGATGGCCTCCGTAGTTCAAGACCCCTAAATGAGAGCCTCTGAACCAAACCACGATTGAACAGTACATCCCGTGGTCCCACCTATGGATAGTAGGTGGGTGGTTCGTAGATGGCACCTGCAATATGTAGATTTGGTTCGACCTAGTGAAGGGTAAATTGGTCAATTTACCCTTCGCTTAGTTAAGTGTTTTGACAGTTATTTTGGGTTTATTAAATTATTTTAAAAGTATTAAAAGTATTAAACTGACTTCATTATTTCAAAACCCAAAATCAAAACCTCCCCTCCTCTCCAAAAGTTCTATCTCTAGAAACCTCAATTGGAGGTGAAGACTTTAAGCTCTCAAGGTCAAATCTTCAAGTTTTTCAAGGGAATTTCGTGGGATTTCTCCATTAAAGGTATGGTAGTCTTGATCCTTCTCTAATTTCCCATTCAAGGAGCCAATTTCAAAGTGTTTTCAAGTCTGCAAAGGTTACCCAAAAACCCTAGTTTTCAAACAATGCATGGCTTCGATTAAAAATGATTTCTAAAGGCATTATTCTATTGAATTGTGGATTTAAATTTGAATTAAGATGTTTTCTTCCTAGAACCCGTGTTTACCCCAAATTCTTAAGGTGTGATTTGAGATTGGGAATTGATTGAATATGAAGTATATGAATTGTTTATGTTAATATGGATATAGAATGTTGAAATCATGCTATTACTATTTCCTAATTGTATTGATCTAAGTTGTGTGGGTAAAAGTGATTCATGGCCTTGAAAGGGAAAGTTATGACCTAATTATATGTTGAAGCAGAATTGTGCTTGAGCTATTGATCCACTTGGAAGGTGGAGGTGTTTAATTACTATGTATTATTATAAAGTGAAGGTTATGCATGTGATTTCAAGGATATAATGATGATCATGCATATAATGTAATTGTGTTATTGTTGATAGTATATTCTCAGTTGACACTCATGGATGTTGATGATAGAATGTGAATGGTTTTCTTCTATATGATGTATATCTTGAATTGGTAGACTTTATGCATCCTTTTCATGTATAAATGAAAGTAAGGTGATAATGTATGTCTAGAATTGGTAGGTTTTATGCATCATTTTCTTGAATGATTGAAAGTATAGTTGATTGTTGAATCTTGAGTTGGCAGGCTTAGGCATCCTTTCTTGTATAATGAATGTGTCTTGACTTGATGATTATGAATCGATAGGCTATGGCATTCCTTTCATATATGAGTAATAAATGTGTCTTGACTTGATGAATATGAATTTATAGGCTATGACATTCCTTTCATGTATGAGTAATGAATGTGTCTTGACTTGTGGGATATGAATCGATAGGCTTAAGGCATTTCTTTCATAAATGATTTGATGTAATGAAGACTCAAGAATCGATAGGATAATGGCATTCCTTTCTTAATGAGTCAATGTACCATGAATCGATAGGCTTATGGCATTCCTTTCATGAGTATAAGAATGTAATGAGGAACCATGAATCGATAGTCTTATGGCATTCCTTTTATGAAGACTCTAAAGCTATCCTTGAATGTACCATGGATCGATAGGCTTATAGCATTCCTTCCATGCGTAATGATGTAACTTGGGTCGATAGGCCAATGGCATTCCTCCCTAGTAAAATAATGAAATGTGAATGAAATACTCTATGGGAATGGAGGCTAAGCACCGAAAGGATATGGTTAGATGGAAACTCTCACAATGTTAGGTTAGAGTTCCAATAAACATCTTCCTATCCCATAGCTATGTGCCCACATAGGATATGAGCTAGTGGATTCCATCCAAGCTAATGTTACCGGTCTACCTTCAGCAAGTAGACCACCTTTTACAGTGTGGGTTTATATGACACCGGATTTGTCACGACCCAGGGGTACGCCCTAGAGGTAACACGGCGTACTTGACCGTAATGGGTATAATACAAGCGCTTAGAGTCATCATAACATACGATCATAGAAAAGTAGGGGAAATTTAAAACTTTCTTTAAAACATTGAATCGAAAACATTTCATAAAAGCAGCAGTCTTTACTAAGTCTATGTCTCAAAACAATCTATTAGTAACATGAATAAAAGTCTTTGGACGCAGCCCATATAAGGTCTAAAACAAAAGAAATGACATAAAAGGAACATAGTAGGTTTGTCCTTCAAACTATGAGGACTCAAAAATTCTTCAAGGCTTCAAACGCCTTAGAAACCTAGCCTCCAAAGCAACTCAATCTCCAACACCCTACATTTGATTAGAATGTAGGCAATATGCGTTAGTACAAAATGTACCAAGTATGAAAGCTAACATACCAACATAAAAAATAATCATAGGAGATAATATCATATTCATAACACAACTCCAATAAAGTATCATACCATCACAAGTCAACATAACACATTCATAATTTCATACTTCAACCATTAGTCTTTCATATTCAATTGAACTACTTCACAAGCCACCTCCAAGCATACTTGTGCAAGGCAAAGATATCATCCCATAATACTATTTAACCTAAGTACCTCTCTTTGGTCATTCTTGGTCATAGTCCACCTTCATAGTCAAGACCTAGGTTTTCATGTCATAAAAGCAGTACACTTCTAAGAAACATCAAGGCACACTTGTGCAATGCATGTGGGGCATCCCATAATACCACACATACTAAGCATATCTTGAAGTCACCCTAGTCATATTTACCATATCTAGGTGTCACTATAGACCTACTTCGTATTGACAAGGAACTATTAACTTAAGTCAATCATATCATGGAAGGCAACTATAGCAACAATCCAAGCTAGGCATGCATAACATAAGCAGACACTTCATAAGTAGTTTCAAGTCATACTTGTGCCATGTATGAAGGGCATCCCATATTACCACTGACAGTAAGTACTTCTTTAGGCTAGCTTACTCAATGAATACTATTCATCATTCTAGACTATCAAGAATAGCATACTACTATGCTAGACCTAACTACCATGGAAAACACCCTATCATGCAATCCAAGTTGTCCTAGGAAGGATACAAGTATACCAAACTATCTACCATGCAAACATTCAATAGGATGCAAGCTACCCTTAGGGGAATATGAATCCTCAACCCTAAGCTATCCTTAGGAGAGTGTGGTGTCTCAATCCTAAGCTACCATGAAATGGTCTTGGCCTAACCAAGTCAAGCTACCATGAAAGCATTCTAACAATGCTAGTTCAAGCTACCCATAGGAGAGTATAGATCATCAATCCTAGGTACCATTCCTATACTAATGCAAGCTAGCATGAGAAGCATCCTACCAATGCTAGTTCAAGCTAACCTTAGGAGAGCTTAATTCCTCAATCCCAAGCTACCATGAGATGTACCATCCCAAGATACCATGAGATTTACCATCCCAAGCTACATAATTCAACTATACATGAAGGAATCATAAGGCTCAACTTCAAGATATTATATTCTAAAAAGCATGATTCATTTTAGGTAATTAGCCTTTCAATCTAGAATCATTATATGTGAGAAGACCTTTCACATTCTACATACATGCAAGCTATCTCATCATATTAGACTTACTATTTAAGCCCTAGTGATCAATATTATCACTTCAATCCCTACCTCTAAGCTTTCTCCACAATCAACAACCTATTCTAGATCACAATATATACTAGTCACAAGCCTTAGTCATAGGTAATTCTAAACCTAACTCATCATTAAATCCCGATTTCAATCATCTCAATTCATGTTCTAACATACATGCATAAGGCTAGTTCAATTCATGATTTTATATTCCCATGCTTGGATAAGTTCTATACATGATAATAACTCAAGAAAATCTAGCAAGAATCATCAATTTCTCATCCAGAAGCATAAACCCAGATACTCTGAGAATTAGGGTGAACTAAGGAATTCATACAAAATATTCATAATATCATGAATAAATACTAAATTCAGCATATATGAGTAGTATCTAACACTTTAGAATCATACCTACCTAAAACCCATATATTGAAAGTAACCCTAACATAGATTGAGGTTCTTCTTCACAAATCTTGGGGGTTTCTAAGGGACTCTATGGGTGGAAGAATCCATAGATGAAAAGCTAAACATAGCTTTAATGAAAGACCTAATGAAATCTCTCAACAATGGACTTTGTTCTTGACACAAGCTTCAAGCTCTATCTCCTTCTTCAATGGAGGTTCTTCTTAGAGAGTGAAATATTCAATGGAGAGGATGAAGTTGGGTTTTCTTTTAATTCTAGGGAGAATGACTTAATAGAGATAAACTTAGGTCTAATAAGCTTATATAGTTGCTAGGAAAGGAATAGAATAATGTAGGGTCAACTTTGGTTAAGAACTAAGGACCTAAAACGTTTTAACTTAAAATTAAGCCCCTTGCCCGCTTGAGCTCGCCCTTTGAACCCTTGGGCTAGCCCTTTGGACCCTTGGGCTCACCCTTTGCACCCTTGGGCTCGCCCTTTACACTATGTAACTTGCAAAATGCACCTTTGGCTCGCCCAATATTCCAGTGAGCTGGGAATTTGGGCAGCTCACTAGGCGATCTAGGGAGCTAAAGAGTGATCCGCCAACCTGGTAAGTGAGCTGCAACTTAGCTCGCCCTTTGCTCCAGAATTTTGGCCAAATGGGATAGCCCCCTAGGTGATCCTAAGGTACAAGGGTGACTCGCACAACCCTTTGGGCGATCATCAAGTCCCGTCACCAAAAGGCCCCTCAAAGAACAAGATTTCTTTCACTCCTTCTTGCTAGCATAGGTCCTTACTTTCACCCTAGACTTCTGCCTTACTCAATTAGGGTCTAAAATAGCCTAGACATTTACTTAAGGGTACACTAACTCACATGATGAGGCTCTAGTTCAACCTATCATTTTGCGAGACGTTACGTTATCCCCCACTTAGGAACATTCGTCCTTGAATGACACATAAAACACATTAGGGGTTAGCGACTCAATGCTAGCAGCCCATAATGCATGCCATACGTCCAAATGCATACAACCAAGGAGGAAAACTTCAACTCCAAGCTAAACATACTCATTGCAACACAAGAGAGTAGGAACTACATCTACCAACCCAAAATGCATGAACTTCTATTTCTATTTATTTTCAAGGAGGAACTAACATCCCCTAGCTACAACATGCTCAACACACACTCATGGAGCCTAACATGCAATTTACTCTCAAAAAGCATTTTCTCAAGGAGGAATGTTTCAACTTCAAAACTAAGGAATGCTCATAACTCATCTCATGAAGTCTATATGAAACTTTACTCAAATGCACTACAACATGAGGAAAACAATGCATATAAGTCATATCTAACAAGGCCTAGGAATTTTCATGAACATGCTTATAAGGAAATCATGGCAACACATAAGGCACAAAATAACCCCATTAGATAGATACAATATCCCCCACTTGGGAGTAAGCCTACACAAACGTTTCTAAACATCATGCATACTAAAAACAACTTCAAATCCAACATAACATGTCACAAAAATACAAGAAATCTGGAAATTTTCTAAAATATGAAAGAAACACATACCGGAAGGGACATGGGGAGATCACTCTTGATCTTCTCTAGCTTGAAGAGCATAAAATCTATCCTTCTTTTGAGGATCCACATCCCCACTACTAGAGGCAACTTGCTTACCTTCTCTTCTTGTAACCTTAGCCTTAGGGCAATCTTTCCTCATGTGGCCACTCTCACCACAAATAAAGAAATCGTCTCTACCGGCCAAGCACCTATCATCATGCCTCTTTCCACACCTAGTACAAGAGGGCCATAGGGACTCATTACTTATCCCTTGTGGCCTAGGGGTAGACACCCTGTCATCCTTATTCTTAGGAGCATTAGATAAGCCTTGTCCGGAAAATTTTTGTCGATTCCTAGAACGACCATGTCCATCGGACCCATCATGAAAAGACTTATCACCTTCCAACTTAGACCTCTTCCTTTCTCTAGCTCTCTCCTTCTTGAGTTTTAACTTTTCTATTTGTTGGGAAAACACCAACAACCTTGAGATATCCATGTTTTCATGGATAATTTCCACACGACACTCTTCTTCTACCAGCTCGAACACCCCCGTCATGAACCTATTCTTCAAATCCCTTAGACTAGCTGCCATGGTTGGAGCATATTTAGACAAAAGGGTGAATTTCAAAGAGTATTCCGTAATACGCATACTACCTTGCCTAAGGTTGATGAATTCTCCCAATTTGGCTTCCCTCAACTCCCTCGAAACGAACCTATCTAGAAAGGCCAACTTAAAAGCTTCCTATTTTATAGGGCTTGCTCCTATCAACTTACTATCTTTCCATTTCTCATACCAAATTTGGGCAATGTCCTTCAAGTGATAGGCGGCTCCGCTTTCTCAATAAAGGACACCCCCATGATTGCTAGCACCTTATAAACCTCCTCTATGAACCCATTTGAATCTTCTTCCACTTTGGAGGCTAAGAACTCCGGGGGGTTTATTCTCAAAAACTCTCTCACCCTAAAAGCACGCATTCCTCCTATAGGGTTTGTCGGAGTCACCACCTCTCTATTGGCTTGTGCCATCAATGATTGAGCAAATAGTTGCATAGAAGCCCTAAACTCTCCAAGAGTGGCATTCCCAATTGGAGGGTCGTTTGGTACTTAAGGAGGAGCTTGTTGTGGAACTTGGGGAGGAATCTCTTGGTCTCCATTGTCTTCCCCTTCTCTCCTAGCTTTCGCCTTAGTATTAGCCATACCCTAAAAAACCAAAGGCACAGATTAGAAGAAGGGCCTACTAAAGCCAAACTCTATTGCACAACTAAAAGAATGAAGAAGTGAGACTTTTCCTAAGCATCCAATAGCCTCCTATTCATAAATGTGTCGTGACTCACACCCATGAATAAGACTCTACTTAGACATGGTTTGAGACATCCTAAAACTTATCCCAAAACCTTATGCACTGATACCAAGTTTGTCATGACCCAGGGGTACCCCCTAGACGTAACACGGCGTACTTGACCTCGAAGGGGTCTAATACAAGACTTTAGTGTCATCATAACATACGATCATAGAAAAGTAGGGGAAATTTAAAACTTTCTTTAAAACATTCAATTGAAAACATTTCATAAAAGCGAAAGTCTTTACTAAGTCTACGTCTCAAAACAATCTATGAATAACATGAATGAAAGTCTTGGGATGCAGCCCATATAAAGTCTAAAATATAAGAAATCACATAAAAGGAACATAGTGGGTTTGTCCGCGAAACTATGAGGACTCACCAATTCTTCATGTCTTCAAACGCCTTAGAAACCTAGCCTGCAAAGTAACTCAATCTCCAACACCCTACATTTGATTAGAATGTAGGAAATATGCGTTAGTACAAATTGTACCAAGTATGAAAGCTAACATACCAACATAAAACCTAATCATAAGAGATAATAACATATTTATAACATAACTCCAATAAAGTATCATAACATCACAAGTCAACATAATACATTCATAATTTCACACTTCAACCATTAGTCTTTCATATTCAAGTGAACTACTTCACAAGCCACCTCCAAGCATACTTGTGGAAGGCAAAGATAGCATCCCATAATACTACCTAAGCTAAGTACCTCTCTTTGGTCATTCTTAGTCATAGTCCACCCTCATAGTCAAGACCTAGGTTTTCATGTCATAAGAGCACTGCACTCCTAAGTAACCTCAAGGCACACTTGTGCAATGCATTTGGGACATCCCATGATACCACACACACTAAGCAAATCTTGAAGTAACCCTATTCATGTTTACCATCTCTAGGTGTCACTATAGACCTACTTTGTATTGACAGGGAACTATCAACCTAAGTCAATCATATCATGGAAGGCAACTATAGCAACAATCCAAGCTTAGCATACATTACATAAGCGGACACTTCATAAGTAGCTTCAAGTCATACTTGTGTCATGCATGAAAGGCATCTCATACTACCACTCACACTAAGTACTTCTTTAGGCTAGCTTACTCAATGCTTACTATTCATCATTATAGACTATCAAGAATAGGATACTACTATGCTAGACCTAACTACCATGGAAAACACCCTATCATATAATCCAAGCTATCCTAGGAAGGATACAAGTATGCCAACCTAGCTACCATGCAAACATTCAATAGAATGCAAGCTACCCTTAGGGGAGTATCAATCCTCAACCCTAAGCTATCCGTAGGAGAGTGTGGTGTCTCAATCCTAAGCTACCATGAAATGGTCTTGGCCTAACCAAGTCAAGCTACCATGAAGGTATTCTAACAATGCTAGTTCATGCTACCCATAGGGGAGTATAGATCATCAATCCTAGGCTACCATGCCTACACTAATGCAAGCTACCGTGAAAAGCATCCTACAAATGCTAGTTCAAGCTAACCTTAGGAAAGTTTAATTCCTCAATCCCAAGCTACCATGAGATCTACCATCCCAAGCTATTAAGAGATCTGCTATCCCAAGCAATATAATTCAACTATACATGAAGGAATCATTAGGCTCAACTTCAAGCTATTCTATTCTAAAAAGTATGATTCATTTTAGGTAATTAGCCTTTCAATCTAGAATCATTCTATGTGAGAAGACCTTTCACATTCTACATACTTGCAAGCTATCTCATCATATTAGACTTACTCTTTAAGCCCTAGTGATCAACATTATGACTTCAAGCCCTACCTTCATGATTTACTCAACAATCAACATACTAGTCTAGATAACAATACATTCTAGTCACAAGCATTAGTCATAGGTAATTCTAATCCTAACTCATCATAAAGTCTCCATTTCAATCACCTCAATTCATGTTCTAACATATATGTATAAGTCTAGTTCAATTAATGATTTCATATTCCCATGCTTGGATAAGTTCTATACTTGATAATAAATCAAGAGAATCTAACAAGAATCATCAATTTCTCATCCAAAAGTATAAACCCACATACTTTGAGAATTAGGGTTAGCCAAGGAATTCTTATAAAATCTTCATAATATCATGAATCAATACTAAATTAATCATATATGAGTAATATCCAGCACTTTGAAATCATACCCACCTAAAACCCATACATTGAAAGTAACCCTAGCTTAGATTGGGGTTCTTCTTCACAAATCTTGGGGGTTTTTAGGGTACTCTATGGGTGGCAGAACCCATATATTAAAACCTAAACATACCTTTAATCAAAGCCCTAATGAAAACTCTAAATGATGGAGTTTGTTCTTGACCCAAGCTTCAAGCTCTATCTCCTTCTTCAATGGAGGTTCTTCTTAGAGAGAAATATATTCTATGCAGAGGATGGAGATGGGTTTTCTTTTAATTCTATGGAAAATGACTTAATAGATATAAACTTAGGTCTAATAATCTTATATAGTTGCTAGGAAAGGAATAGAATAATGTAGGGTCATCTTTGGTTAAGAAATAAGGACCTAAAACGTTTTAACTTAAAATTTTACCCCTTGGCCGCTTGAGCTCGCCCTTTGGGTACTTGGGCTCACCCTTTGGACCCTTGGGTTCGCCCTTTTCACCCTTGGGCTCGCCCTTTGTACTTGGTAACTCTCCAAATGCACCCTTGGCTCACCCAATATTCCAGTGAGCTTTGAATTTGGGCAGTCAACTAAGCGATCTAGGGAGCTAAAGGGCGATCCGCCAACCTGGTTGGCGAGCTGCGACTTAGCTCACCCTTTTCTCCAGAATTTAGGCCAAATGGGACAGCCCACTAGGCGATCCTAAGGCACAAGGGAGACTCGCCCAACCCTTTGGGCGATCATGAAGTCCCATCGCCACAAGGCCCCTCAAACAACAAGGTTTCTTTCACTCCTTCTTGCTAACATAGGTCCTTACTTGCACCCTAGACTTCTTTCTTGCTTAATTAAGGTCTAAAACAGACTATACATTTACTTAAGAGTACACTAACCCACACGATGAGGCTCTAGTTCAACATATCATTTTGCGAGCATTACAGGATTCCATGTCTAGCTCATATGGTCTATGTCAGTTAAACGCTTATTCCCATCATGTGAAATGTGAATTATTGTTTCTTAAAGAGTTCTATGAAGTGTGGGTGGTAGTATGGGATGTCATCCATGCATTGCACGAGTAGGCTTTGAGAGGGTTATAGTGAGTTCTCTAAGTCTTAATGACTAATGTATGAAAGTCCTCTAAATGAAGCTATTGAAGAATGTTGACTCTTATATGGTTAAATGTAAAGATGCATGTTATACTTGGATTGTATTATGAGTTACTTCCTTGTCATAACTTATTGTATATGAATGTGCCTTGTCTATGGTGACTTCAAAGGACTACTTAGTGTGAGTAGTAGTATGGGATGCTACTTGCATATTGCACAAGTATGACTTAGGGTTGTCTTAGATGTTGGTCTTAATGTGATGATGTGACTTATGTAATGTTTATGTATCTTTTATGCTTTATTGGGTAAAGGTGGAAATGATGAATGGTACGTTCTCTTTTGGTGACCTTAAGGTGGTACCTTAGTGTGGGTACTGGTATGGGACTCTATCCATACATTGTACAAGGTATATCTTAAGGGTTACGTGAGTTCAATGCTTGAGGTGAAGGTAATGGTTTCTATGTTGACTATGTGCAAATCTGAAAATATGACTTGAATGTTGGTTGTGACTTATATTATGCCTCTATTACTATTGTTCATGAGGTTTTATCAAAATGGCATACAAGCATGACTTTCAAAAGAAAATGTCCATTTTAAGCATATTTTTGAATGACTTCCATACTTAGTACATCTAATGTGCTAACCCATATTACTTCCTTTTACCAAAGTGTAGGGTATTGTGATTGGATGTGTTGAACTTGGAAGATATGTTTCTAAGGAGCATGGAGTTGAAGCTTGGGTGAGTCCTCATAGTTTTGAGGACGAAGCCAACCATTTTCCTTATGTCTTTTATTTATGTTTAAAGCTTTTATATGGGCTAAGTCCCAATGTTTTATTCAAGAGTATTTAGATGGTTTGAGATAAAGTTAGAAGTCTTTAACTTGTTTTAATGAAAGATGTTTCGATTGTAAAGAATGTTTTAAATTTCCCTTTATTTTCCTATGATCTTATGTTCAAGAATGCTATGAGGCTTGTATAAGACCCCTTCGCGATCGAGTACGCCATGTCCCATCTAGGGGCTAGCCTTGGATTGTGACAAACATGGTATCAGAGCATATGATTTTGGGAACGATTTTAAGATGTCTCAAACCACATCTAGTAGAGTCTTGTGGATGTTAAGAAAGTCTCACTTCTTCATTCTTCAAGTCGTGCCATAGAGTTTGACTCTATAATGTCTTTCCCTTATTCTTTATGTGATGGCCTCTAAGGTATGACCACATGAAAGGTTTATGTTACAAGAGTTGAAGGAGAAAAAAGGTTGGTTGTGATGCCAACTATGGCTATGTGCCTTGATAGATTTGGTATGAAAGATTGTGATGTTGACTTTAGTATGAATGGGTTGGTTTATGGTTATGAGTGTTGTTGGTAGAAGGTCATGATGAGGTTTGAGGTATGTTGAAAGAGTTGATGAATAGTGGTGTACACCATTTCATCATGTAAATAAGACATAACAATTTTAATACAATTCTCTCATATCATAGTCTTGACGAATATTATTCATATTAGATTACTATAAACTAGATTATTTTCAAATATTTTCCTGTCACTATTAACATCGTACTTTCAAAAGTACTTTCTTCCTTCAGCTCCTCAACTATGTTTACTCCCCTCACGGCTTCTCATGCCTATGGTTTCAACTTCAGGATGGCATAGTTGGAAGTTTTCCTTTCTTTCCTCATGTTAACAAACTAGAAAACATTCGATAATAATTCTAGTATATAATAACTAATATAAACTTATTCTATCAATATTATGATATTCAAGAATTAATAGATTTAGCTATGCATAATCATGAATATATGTACATGTGTTGTAGTATCTGCAATATTTTGATCCATAGCTTTTGTTCTGAAATTTAGATTTTTTATTGAGATCTTGGGAGGATATTTATTACAAGAGGCTTTGCTTTCCGTCAAGAAAGTCTTGCCTTATGTTGCCTTCTGGCTCTACTACATATACAAACATAAGTAACTCTACTATAGTTACTTTACATAAACTATAGTTACTTTAATCTTTACTATAGGTACTTTACATAAACTATCTATACTATAGTTACTTTACATAAACTATAGCTACTTTAATCTATACTATAGTTACTTTACATAAACTATAGTTACTTTACAATTCTAGTAATATACACGTTACTACTTTATATCTTCCACTATCTTTTCTTCCACTAACTTTGCTTTTTCAATAGGACAAATAACTTTTTCTTTGCTGATTTTTTATCTTGTCGGCCTTCTTTACTCTAGATTGACAGCTGGTATTACATTATCTTCGCCATAACATTTTGAGCATTGATGGTCTGGGTATTTGTGTCCAATAGTTCTGCAATAATTTGTCATTATCTCTGTTGAAATAAAATTTCATCGTATAGCTCTTGTAGTTGGTTGTTCTTCCATATCTGCTTCTCTGGTTTCTCTGGAATTTGAATAGATCATTGTTTGTTCTCGGGCATAATAACTCCATACTGAATTGCCACTTAGATAATTAGTTGAGAACTCATTTAATATTGTAGCTATTCCAATAACTCTCTTCCTTGCATAAAATTCTGGTATTTCTATCTTTTGTATCTCTTCTTGTCTCTCTATCTTTTCTGGTATTATCATTTCTCTTGTTAATCCGATCTTTATCACTTGTATAATAGGTTTGATTTCATCATACAATATTTCAGCTGGTGCTGAATATAATTTTATATAAAACAATGTTCCTTCAGTAATTCTCTTATAATGCATAAATGCTTTATGTAACTCTGGATTGTTGATATCTCATCTCCTGTCATGGTATAAACTGTACCTAGTAATCCATAATGATAGCAAGTTCCTAATAAATTGGTATTGGTTCCTGGTTGTGCAATTAATTTATTATATCCTTGTAAAGTTTGGGTGATATAATCTTCATTTGGATTTTTTGCATTTTTGGATCTGGGGTTTTGGTTTAAGAAAGTTTGTATTTTGTGAATATTTTCTATATAGGCTCTAGTTATATGATTATATGTCTTTTTGTTTTGTCCTAAGCTTTCTTTATATGTATTGAGTTGGGGTGGTATAAGTAATGGTCTTTTTTGAGTTTTTGGTGTAAACGGTTTTTCAAATTTTTTGTTCATGTTTGTATTGGTATATCTAATTTTGCTTTCTTCTGCTGCAGAGTTGTTTCCTGTAGATGCATGTAACAAATTGTTATTTTGGGTTTTTCGGTGTTTCCCATCGTAACCTACTAGCTCTGGAATTTTCAAGTCTTCCGATTGACTTAGCTCCGCATATTTATTGTCATGCTGCTGACTTTTCATTTGTTGTAGCTCTTTATCCAGGCTATCCATTTTTGTACAAAGTAATGTCATAGTATTGAGTATCTTTTCAATAGTATTTTCTTTGTCTTGATCCGTCTGTGTAGCTTTGTCTTGAAATGTAATCTGCAATGACATTTTTGTTAGTACTTATTACTTCTATTGTAAATGTAAAATTCTGTATGTTTAATACTAGTCTTCGTATTTCTTTGGTCGTTACTGAATCTTGTATCTTCATCGTGATCCACCATTTTACCTGCGTATTATCTGTTCTTACAATAAACTTATTATACACGCTATATGGTTCAAAAGCTAATAAACATTTATATAGGGCATATAATTCTTTTCTATTTATTTCCCATTTTATTTCGGGGTTTGTAAACGTTCCTGAATAGTATCTACAATGATGTTCTATTTTTTTTTTTATCGTATTTATATTTTAATACTCCTCCATAACTTATTTCACTGGCATCTGATTCTACTATATATATAAAAAAATTTGTTTTCGTCTGGAAAGTATAACTTAGGTAAATTTTTACATAATAATTTTATTTTTTGTATTTGCTCTTGATCTTTCTTATCAAAATAATATTCTACATCCTTTTTTAGTTTCTTATGCAAAGGTTTAAGGTTTTCTGCTAAATTGGGTATATATTCTCTCACTTGATTTACTAATCCTAAAAATGATTGTAATTTCTTTTTTGTATCTATTTGGTCTTCAGAATTTATTATTTTTTGTACTATGTGGTTTTGCATTTTTATACCATTCTTATCTATTTGTATTCCTAAAATTCTATTTGTGTTTTCATTATTTATGTCTTCTTTTTACTTAAACTTATACCTGAGTGTGCTATAATATGGATAAATTTTTCTAATAATCTTATATGGTCTTCTTCTGTTCGTGAATATAACAATATATCATCTATATATACTATGCAATTTTCTAGTTGGTTAAAATAATTATCCATAAAATGTTGATATCTTCCTGGTGCATTTTTGTATCCAAAAGGTAGTACGTTCCATTCATAGAATCCTTGTGGTACTGTGAAGGCTGTTAATTTTTTAGATTCTTCATCTAGCTTTAGATGGTAAAATCCTGATTTACAATCAAATTTACTAAAATAATTGTAACCTTGTATTTGTCTTACTTTTAGTACTTTGTTTGGTATGGGGTAATTATATGTTTTTGTTTTTGCATTTAGATTTCTGTAATCAATAACCATACGGCTTTTTCCTCTTTTCTGTTTACTGTGTTTATTTACTATAAATGCTGAACTTGTATGTTTACTGTTACTTTCTTGGATATATTTGTTTTCTAATAATTCTTTTATGTGCATTTTGAATTCTTTTAAATCTTCAAAATTATATTTTAATGGTTTTTGGGTTATTATACTATTTTCATCAACTAGTTCAATTTTTACCTTTGTTTTATGTTTTTCCCATCCTTTCAAGGGATCTTCGCTATATAACATCTCTAATTTTTCTTGAATTAATTTTAACTTATCTATTGAAAATATTATTAATTCTATAGTGTGGGTGCCTTCTTTGATATTTTCTAATTTTTGAGTTATTTTTTCACTTCCTTTAATCCATGGTGTGGGTTTTCTATTTTTATTGTTTACTCTTTTTGCTCCTATCTTTTGTTTACATGGTGTGGTAAACCACCAATGTGTTTTTGTTATTATATGGGGATATAATTTTTCTAAAAACGGCATTCCTAAAAGCATATCTTTATTTATAAATTCATAACTATATATATCTTCTACAGTTAGTATTTTATCCCATATTTGTAACTTTATATTTTTTGCCTTATATGTTATCATACTTCCTTCATTATTAAATCATGTTACAACTATAGGGGTTTTTAGTTTTTCCCATTTTTCATCTGGTAGACAATTATGTTTACACATGTTTGCTTCTGCTCCTATATCTAACATTGGAGTGTAGTATCTGGTATAATAATTTTCTACTATTATTTTCGCAAGTATATAAATTTTCATATTGCTCTGTTTATTGTGATTTTTTTGTTTTTATAAGTTATAATTAATTGTGTATTTTCTAAGTTATATGGTTTCATTTTTTCTAGCCATTTTATTCCTAGTGTTATATTATCTCCTTGATATATTGTAAATTTTATTAATATAATTATTCCTCCTATAATTACTTCTTTTTGTATTGTTTCTTCTACATATAATAATTCTCTTGGTAGTTCTGGGCATATTTGTTCTTTAGAAGTTATTTCTTCTTCATTTACCAGTTCTCTTGGTATATGATTTTCTTCTTGTCCAGTATTTATTATAATAATATGATTTCTTTGTTCTATTATTCCAGTTATATAATAATGATATGGTTCTATTTCTTTTATCATTTGATATTCTACTGATTTTCTTTGGGGTTGGGACGTATTTTCGTTTTTATCTATGTTTTTTATTCTTTTTGATGTACTAATCCTATCACTTACTATTTCTAGATATTCTTCTATATCTATTTCTTTGTAACTGTAATCATTATTGTCTATTACTGTCACAATTTGCTCAAAAGGATTTTCTATTTTTATCTTATTTATCTTATTTTTTGCTGTTATTTTGTGTTTTGTTGTTAATACATATAAGTTCTTATAGCGAGCTGTAAATATTTTACTTCCTGGGGCTAACTCTATGCCTGACATTTTCCAATATAATACTAATGATTTGTCTATATTTTTATCGTTTATTGCTACTGAATAATTGACACTTATTATAAATTTAAATTTTTGGTATATTAAATTTTCTTTTACTGCACTTATTATACTTCTTTCTATCGGTTCTATTATCCTGTCATCTGCCAAATATATTTCTATTGGTGTATCTATTCCTTCTCTGAAGCAAGCTTTTATTAATATTTTTGTTCCACCTAAGTGCACGTATTTTATGGGGTCACTAGCTTTAATTTCTTGTATTTCTTTATTTATTAATTTTTTGCTTATTATAGGTATCCTTGCCTTTCCTTAGGTGTATTTACAATCTATTATATGTTCTTTTTGGCTTACTACATAATATTCTTCTTTTTGTCTTTTAAATATATTTCTTATCAAAGGCAACTTGAATATTTTTTCTACACTGAGATCTAATTCTTTTCCTTTTATTTGTTCAAATATATTAATATCAAATATTACTTTTTGTTCTGTAGATTCTTTGTTTGTATATTCTTCTTTATTTATTATTTGTACGTCTTTGTCAGTCATTATTATCTCCTTCTATTTCATTTTCAGATAGTTCGTTCTCATGTTGAAACTCATATATACTATCATCACTTTCTGGGTCATAATCTCTATGCTCTAATTGTGTGTATATTTCATCATTGATTATTATTTCAGATATTTTTTTTCTTTTTGGATCCTTAGGTAATTTACAATCTTTAGCTAAATGTCTTAGTTTTCCACAATTATAACATGTACATTCTATTATTTTTTTCTTTGGTCTAAAGGGTTTTTTTGCTTTGGTGTTTTTTATGTAATATCTTCTTCTTGGTTTTTTATACTTATATTGAGATTTATATTTTTTATATTTTCCTGGTTTTTGATATTTCTTTTTATAATAATTATCGTTACATCCAAATTGAGGTGCTACTTTATCTTTACAACATGCTAGGTTTTTTATTATTGTTTTTTCCATTTTTATATCTTCGCTATATTTTTCACATATTTCTGAATACCATTTTTGTAAGTATCTCATTCTTGCTCCAAGTGTATCTTGTAATCCTGCCTCACTCTATTCTTTTATTATCTTAGAACTAAATGGTTCTGGTACTTTTGTAAAATATAATTTTTTTATTTCTTTTGCCTCTTCTGTAGTGTATGTTCCTTTATAATAATATTCTCTAAATACACATGTTCATTCATCTATGTAACACATATTACATATACACTACTAAAAAAATAGTGTTTAGCGACGGATAAATCCGTCGCAAATAGACATATATCCGTCGCTAAACTATATTTGCGATGGATTAGCGATGAAATGTTGACTGTTATAATTTTTCTCGTAGCTAACCCCTTTGCGACGGCAAAATTGATTCCGTAGCAAGATTAGCGACGATCTAGCGACATATGATATCCATAGTAAAATGGTAGCGACAGAAAGTTTTGTCGCTAGATTTATATATTTCATTGCAAATTACATAAATGAATTCGTCGTCCTATAATTTTACGAAGAAAATAATTTATTGCTAATCCGTCGCAAACTTTTGGCAACCAATTATTATTTGTCGCAATCCGTCACCAATTTTAATTCTTTAACTATTCCCAAAATTCGTCGCAATATTCCATCGTTAAATTTGTCGTACGTATAATTCTTTCTATTCATTTTATTTATTTATTTATAATATATAGAAAATGTAAATTATTAAACATTGTAATAATAACAAATATTCATATAACATAAATGTTACTTCATATATAACCCGTGCACCAAAACATATATTCATCTAATATTAAGTCCAAAACATCTACACCAAGTATCAAACATCTAGCAATTACTAATGTTTAGAACTCGTAATTGTTACTGCATAATTTGTTTTCCTTTAACAAAAATCAGATAAGAAAAACTAATGCTAGGGAGAAGAAATATGGTCATCATCTGAAGCAACCTTATTAGGCACCATAGGTGTTGCTGATGATGCGTCACCAATAGGAGTATCAACTGATTGATGTGATGGTAAAAAAGTTACACCTTGTATGCGCTCAAGTAATATAGGAATCATGTGGTCAGTCAATGTAGGAATCAATTTCTTCATGAACTCATCCATATTTTCCATCGGTGCAGATTGAGAAATAGATGGTGGTATTGATGATGAAGCATCAGATTGAGAAGAGATAGAAAGATTTGGCCCGTAGTAACTTTTTGCTTGAGTTCCAAGACCATATATTCTTCTCTTCTTTTCTCCACCTGCAGCTTGATAATATGCGTCACGTTGATCAATATCAGATTCAGACTCAATTTTCTCACGTAATATTTCTTCATATCTTTCCTGCAATAAGTAGAGACATTAAATTTATAATAAAGAATACTAACTATAAGTTTCTCCAAATAAAAAGAATATGAATGTCAAAAGTCGATAATTTTATAAATTCTACTTACATGAACAATTCGTGCTCGCTCATCAACAAAAGATTTTCCATCGTGATCATGTGTGTGGACATGCAAATGGAGCTCACTTGGTGTTGGGTCTCGACCCTTTTCAATAGCCTACCCAAAAAAAATAAATTACCCCAGTTATGTTATGAACAATATGATATAATTAGGTAAAGTATTTCAATAAACACAAAAAGTTTATTTAATTTCAGTGAGGAACCCACAATTGAGGTCGCCCCTATGGCAGAAATAATGCTAACAATTCAAATTGTGCCTCTAAAGATGAAGGAACCAACATTTGTAAGAATTGAGATATCTTTTATAACTTTCTTATGCAAGTTTCAGATTCAAAAATCGGCGACAACGAGCCAAAAACTGTCCAGAATAGTACTTGGTGACAAAGAAAAAGATTCAGATTCAGATTCAAAAATCAAGTTCTATAATAAGAAGTAATTCATATTCAATCTATTGCATGCAATCTCACAAGACAATCTAAAATATTAAGCTCCCTTCTTCTATAAGCAAGACCCATTAAGGCTCTTACAATAAAAAATAGATTCTAAGGCAACTAACTATTATAAGCTTGTAGAGGTAGTACTGATGAAATTTTTTGGAACAATTAATATGTACCTATACTCATGTGTTGGATATTTTTCTTTAAGCCGAGAATTTATCGGAAACAATCTCTTATCTCACAAAGGTATAAATAAAGTCTATGTACATCCTACTCTCTCTTAATTTTACTATTTAGTTGCTAGCGCTAGCCAAATATCCAGGCAAAATATATCTCCATTTTCTTATGCCATCTTGGTAGAGTTCACATCTTTGTACACATTCAGGCAAAGCTTTTACATGTAAAAATCAAATCTATACATTTTTCCCTGTAACTTTTTATTTTGTCTAACCAACTATTATAATGTGGGGCTTTCATTTTTAAGTTTTTCCAGCCAACATACAGTTCTAGCTAAAGACATCCATCATCCTATACAATAGGCAAAAGTATATGTCAATTTATCTATTTGATTTTGTTCGCCTTATGTCCAAATTTACTATCAGAAAGAATACAATTAAGAGTTTAAAAATCGAAAGTGTCATCAACAACAATTGTATGTTGCACCAAAACAGATGCACTGCAACAACAGTCCCAAAACATAATTGAACAAAAAAAAAAGAGGCACTTCTACTATTTGTGTACTATAGACTTTTAGTAATGACTAGAAGATAAGGAAAATGTATTTTGTCGAAGAATATATATTGCGTGAAATATATACTTACAAGTTTCTTACGATGCTCCCCAATAGAGATAGATCCACCTGTATGAGTTCCGACAGCAGCTTCTCTTCCTCCACGACGATTTTTTTTATTTGTTTCTGACTTTGCAACATTCTTAGGAGCTTGCCAAAGCCTCATCCAATTTTCCCACACAATATTAGTTACATATCCGGGATTAGTTCCGTTCTTTTTTATTCTGGAAATAAAATCGCTATATCGTAATGATGCCTTAATCTCCCATTGTCTTTTCACTGCATTTTCATTAGTTGAAGAGTCCCAAGCTACGCACCAATTTCTTTGTTTGATAATAGTTATCAAGCACTATGTTATCTTCAGGTAAAGAATCTTTCAACAATTGCATCATTTGGTTGTAACCTCTCTGTGACATGTTGTTCTCCATTTTAATGTTTAACATCCTAGAGACAACTTCAAGTTGAGAGACGGAGGAACCGGGATACAATTTTGCATCAGCAGCATGTAGTAAATCATAAAATCTTTGAGACTCAGGATTAGGCTCCTCCTCCATTGGAAGATCAGACGCTTCCTCTATTGAAGGATTGATCTCCTCATCCATTTAAGTTTCATAAGTATGAGATGACTCATGTTCAATATTGCTTTGAAATTATCGACTCAAACCTTGATCAAAGTTTGGACCAGCTACATCCAAAACCATTTGTCGGCACGAATTATCATATCCCAATTCAGGTTGAGTTCCACCATGCAAATCATTAACATAATACATCTCATCAATAACATCTTCTTCCCCTTGATATTTCCAAACAAAATAGTTCTCAACAAATCCGTATTGAAAAAGGTGATATTTAACCATTTCAACATCCATGTATTTAAGGTTATGACATTTTTTACAAGGACATTTAATGTTGTCACCACTCATACGATTTTTTTG
This sequence comes from Solanum okadae, assembly GCA_036553675.1. Classification (NCBI taxonomy): domain Eukaryota; kingdom Viridiplantae; phylum Streptophyta; class Magnoliopsida; order Solanales; family Solanaceae; genus Solanum; species Solanum okadae. The sequence continues at coordinate 13,572,751 of CM071683.1, forward strand.
TGAACATGCATACTGAATAAAGTTATTCACACCAGTTATAAAACTGGAGAGTATACCCCCTCGTCCATCCAACCTCTCATTCATCCAACCACGCTTCAAATTACTCATGTTCCTATAAATTTTAGAATAATCAAGACAATTAGAAATTTCTCTTTTATAAGTTATACAATCTGGATGACCTCCAAAGAAAAGATCAGATTAAAATACCTTTATGAAAAAGAGTATATCTTTGCACTTTTTAAATCATTCGCCGCCTTTTCTATTAATATAAATGTTCTTGATCACTGCCCAGTTATCTTAAAATATATTATTCTATTAATCTTCAGTTACAAAAATTGCAATAACAAGAAAATGATAAGTTGCAGGAAGTGCAATGTCAAGGAAAGGTTCATACTGAAATACCTTTATTAGTGCTGCTTTATGTTTTTTTATCACTGTCCAGTTAGTTTAGTATGATTTGACCCAACTATAATGTTATTTTAAAATAGTGTACTTTCTTAAATCCCTACACATAAATGATATGATGATTTGTTCTACTACTAATTCTAGTTTACGCTAATTAAATGTCAAGTCATTTGATAATTATAAGCCTAAAGTTAGATCATAAAAAAAGTACTACACTTGTTGTATTGTACTCTAATTATTGTAAAGTTACAAAAAGTGTGATGCCAAAAAGATAAATACAAATATTACTGCAAACAATCAAGAAAGTGGTTTGAATTTCATTTCTCTTGCTAGTAACTAATTTCTAGTGTTACGATTGTAAATATAATGGAGTACCAAATAAAAATCATACCGAGGAGCTGAAAAGTTGAGAAAAGGTGGATGAAAAGAGAAGGATGCAGGGCGAGTGAAATTAGTGGAACAAGACGAGATTTGAGAGCCTTGAAAGATTGCAACGTCAGCAAAATCTGTGTATAACATTTGAAATATTAACCACCATAGCATAATTATCCCATGTCTGCTCACAATCAATACCCTTCTGAAAGTTTCATCAAGCATAAAGATGGACAACCCAAAATATTAAACAAACTAAGAGAGATAAGTAGAACTTATGTAAACTTGATATAGTTGTTCTTAGGATAAATAAGCAGCAACACGTTCACGAAGAAGCAATGGTCCACCTATTCTCCACAAACTATAATAACACCGTGTGGAAAAGAAAAAAATACAAACTTAAATATCATTGTATGTTGATCAGGTGAATTTCTTTACATAAATAGAGGAGCACAAAGAAAAGAAATAGAGAAGTAGAGCAGAGAAAGCAAGCAGTTACTTAATAGCTACGAAAAATTGAACTTTGCATATTTTACATTAAATCTAAAATTTGTGAAAGACATGTTAATCTGATTAACCATCAGAGATCTCAATCACTTGTATCTAATCCAGCAGAGTATGACAACGAGAACTCAAGAAGAATCTTTCATTTGATATGGAGCAAGGAAAAAATCTTTAGATACACCAAAATTTGATTGACTTACTGCAGAAATTTAGGTACAGATAAAAATATTTGATGAAAATTTTGCTAGTCTCTTCTTGATTTACTTCCTTGTGTGTGGCAGAAAAAAGTTGATGGCAATAGATGTCATTTTTTGTTGTTTGTTATTAATTTCTTTAATTATGTGTATCAATAGAAAATCATTTTTTGTTTAGTTTATGAACAACTTCTTTAAGTTGATAATGTTAACTCTTATCTAAAACTCTCTTTCTTGAACCATTTTCATTAACTTGTATCTAATTCGACAATGTTTGACAATACGTAAAAATTATAATTGAAGCAGCTACCAAATACATATCGAAATTACTAATCGACTATCACAAATAAACATTTTTTCTTTAAGTCATGACTTTGACAAACCAAGAAAAATGAAATAGAATAAGATAGAGAAAGAGAGCTTACTTGGTTAGCTGTTCTTAGGACAAACAGGCAACAAACACATTCACGAAGAAACAAAACTCCACACATTTTTCATAAGCTGCAATAAGGCCTTCTAAAATAGAAAAAAAAAACAAAATTTAAACACCACTATATATTCTCATAAAACGAGTTATACGATGCCTATACTAAACTTTTCAAATTAACAATTTCAAAATAGAAAAATACAAACAGAATTTAAAATAGAACTCAAAGACCCAACAAGCATAGCAAAATGTATTCCTGATAATGCTCAGAATCTTGTTGTTGTTCAAGCTAAACCCAGATAGAAAAAGTGACTACTAACAACAAAAAAGTAGTCTTATTCACAGTTGATTACTAACAACAAAAAGTGATTATGTTAAGATCTGGTTTTGACATCTTTTATATTATCACTAATCTCTTAAAACAAACCCTAATTGCAAAGTGTAACTCGATTATGGAAAAATCATTCTTCCTAGTAGAACCCTTGTCTCATACTTCAAGATTACCAAAACCCACAAACAAAATCAACACAAATCGATAGAACACATCTTAATATACAAAAAATAAACTCAAAATTAGAGTATACAAAAGTTAGTACAACTCACTTGATTTTGAATTCGAAAATTGATAGAAACTCATTGATTTCTCACATTGAAGAGAGTGAAAGAGCAATTATTTGTAGCGTATTTGAAGAATGGGGAAGAGGAATAGTTGAAGAGCAGAAGAGAGAGAGAGGGGGAGAGCTCAAATCTTTTGTTAGTAGAATTGAGAGGGAATTTTTGTGTGCCCTAACTTATACCTAAATTTTTATTTTATTTTGCGACGGATTTAACGACACATATAAATTCCGTCGCTAACAAACATCTTTGATTTATTTAGAATGGAAACTAACGACGGATTTTTCTGTCGCTACAAAATATAAAATTTATAAATAAATACTAAAAGTTGTAACGACGAATTTTCCGTTGCTAATCCGTCGTTCAAAATTAATTCAATTTGTCGCAGCCCTTCCGTTGTTAAATTCGTAGGAAATATTAAGGCGCCAACTTTTCGCGCTAATAAATAGTGACGGAACGTATGTAGTCATGTTCTTTATCATGCAGGTTTTTATTTTCAATTATTCCTTCCTATCATATTCATAATTGATTAAATTCATATTAGATCATTATGTACTAGATTATCTGTTTATCATGTTCTCCTGTCACTACTAGCATTGTACTTTAGCGGATACTTCCTTCTTATCAGCGCCTCGACTTTGTTTACTCCCCTAACGGCTTCCCTCGCCTACCGGTTTCAACATTAGGATGGCATAGTATAGAAGTTTTCTCCCTGTTTTCAGTGTGCTAATAAACTAGAAATCATGATTCAAATAATTCTAATACATAATAACTAACATAAATTTATTCAATCATATATATGATATTCAGGAATATATGAAATTAGTTCTGTATATTTTTTGAACAATATACCTTTGTCTCTTGCTTAGCCATGCTATCTGAAATATCTAATTGTATTTCAATTTTTTCCATTAGTATTTTAAATATTTATCTTAGTTGAGAGAGTGTTTATATGAAAGAGGATTTTTATTATCTTAGGCGTTGCCTGCCTTTTCATTTACATATCCCTCCCTTTATATAGAAAAGAATTGCTACTTTACAATCCTCCACAATACTACACGTACACCTACTACTTAATAATGTGCCTATAATATAATATAATATAGTATATCTACTTTATGACACACTTTATGACTTTTTACATATATAATACACCTACTCTAATAAAGACAATAATGTGTCATACACTTTATGACTTTTTACATATCTTAATATACACTTTATGGCTCTTGAGTCCAACTACTATTTACTTTACTATTTTCTTTTTGTTTTGTCGACCAAATGTATCTCTTTTTCTCCTTACCTTCTTATCTCTTTGCCTTCTTCTTCTTATCTTCTTCCGTCTCTATCTTATTAGATCATTCCAGCTGTACATCTGGAATTATATTATCTTCTCCGTTACATCTTGAACATATGTGGTCAGGGTATTTGTGACCAATTGGCTTACAATATCTGGTTACTAACTCTGCCGAGATGATTCCTACTTTTAGTGCTCGTGTCGTAGGTCTTTCTTCTGGCTTAAGTAATGATAAAAATCCATCTTTGGACTTCATCCATATCTGCTTTCCTTAGCTCCCTTGAATTGGAATAAATCATTAACTGATCTCTTGCATAGTAGCTCCAGATAGCGTTTCCGTTTAAATAATTATTTGCTAGCTCTTGTATAATGGTTGATATACCAATTATTCTCTTATTGGCATAAAAACTGGGTATCTCACTTTTTTGTATCTCTGGTTGTTGTTCGATATCTTTCGGTATTATCATCTCTTTTGTTAGTCCTATCTTTACCACTTGTATCGGAGGTTTTATTTCCTCGTATAATATCTCTACTGTTGCCGTATAAAATTTTATATAGAATAAATTTCCCTTAGTAACTCTATTATATGTAATAAATGCTTTATGTAGTTCCGGTATTCCATTTAGTTCCTCTCCGTCATATGTATATACTGTATTTAATAGTCCATAGTTGTAACATGTCCTTACTAAATTGGCGTTAGTTTTCGGTTGTGCAATCAGTTTATTATAACCTTGTAATTTTTGGGTTAAATAATCCTGGTTGGGTCCTTGGGTTGTAGTAGATCTGGGATTAAGATTTAAAAATGTTTGGATTTTGTATATATTTTCTATATAGGTTCGAGTAATATGGTTATATGTTCTTTGGTCATGGTGTATGCTATTTGCATATGTAGAAGTTTGTTGTTCTATAGTCAATATGATTTTTGGTGTTAGCCTTGGGGTAAATGGTTTTTCGAATAACTGTTTTAAGTTTGAGTTTTTATGTTTTTCACTAACTCGTTGGCTTGTACCTGTAGCTGTATTTAAACAAATGTTATGGGTTTTTAGGTGTTTCCCAACGTCACCTTTTAGCTCTGGATTTTTTTTGTCTTCCGATCAACATAGCTCTGTATTTTTACAGTCATGCTGCTGACTTATACTAGCTTTAGACTTCAGATTATCTTCATTAGTCTTTAGCTTTTGTATCTCGTTGTCCATACTATCCACTTTTGTACAAAGTGTAGTAATAGCTTTGAGTATCTTTTCAATTGTATTTTCTTCCTCAGCCTCAGTCTGGGTAGCTTTGTCGTGCTAGGTAATCTGCAATAACATTCTTATCAGTTTTTATTACTTCAATTGTAAATGTAAAATTTAATATATTTAATACCAATCTCCTTATTTCTTTAGTTGTTACCGAATCTTGTATTTTTCTTGTTAGCCACCATTTTACTTGTGTATTATCTGTTCTTATAATGAATTTGTTATATACAATATATGGTTCAAATGATAATAAACATTTATATACTGAATATAATTCTTTTCTATTTATTTCCCATTTTTATTTCTATATTATTAAATGTTCCTGAATAATACCTACAATGATGTTCTATCGTATTGCCATCATACCTATATTTTAATATTCCTCCATAACTTTTTTCACTCGCATCTGATTCTATTATATAAGTAATTTTTTTGTTTTCATCTGAAAAGTATAGTTTAGGTAAGTTTTTATATAATAATTTTACCTTTTGTATTTGTATTTGGTCTTTTTTATCAAACTGATATTCTATATCTTTCTTTAATTTTTGTTGTAATGGTTTTAAATTCTCTGCTAATTTTGGTATGTATTCCGTTACTTGATTTACTAGTCCTAAGAATGATTGTAATTTCATTTTTGTGTCTAGTTGTTCATTTGAGTTAATTATTTTTTGTACTCTATGTGTTTGCATTTTTATTCCATTTTTATCTATCTGTATTCCTAGGAATTCTATTTGGCTTTTCATTATGTCCGCTTTCTTTTTACTTAAGCTTATGCCCGAATATTCTATGATATGTATGAATTTTTCTAATAATCTTATGTGTTCATCTTGGGTTTTGGATTATAATAATATATCATCAATATATACTAATCAATTCTCTAGTTGTTTAAAGTAGTTATCCATAAAGTGTTGATATCTACCTGGGGCGTTTTTATATCCAAATGGTAATACGTTCCATTCATAAAATCCTTGTGGTACTGTAAATGCTGTAAGTATTTTAGATTCTTCTTTTAACTTTAAGTGGTAAAATCCTGATTTGCAGTCAAATTTACTAAAGTAATTATATCCTTGTATTTGTCTTATATTTAATATTTTATTTGGTATTGGGTAATTATATGTTTTAGTTTTTGCATTTAAATTTCTATAATCAATAACCATTCTACTTTTTCCTTTTTTTTGTTCACTATGTTTATTTACTATAAATGCTGGGCTTGTATGTTTACTATTGCTTTCTTGTATATATCCTTTTTCTAGTAATTCACTTATATGTATCTTAAATTCTGTTAAATCATTAAAATTATACTTTAATGGTTTTTGGGTTATTATACTATTATTATCAATTAGCTCAATTTTTACTTTTATTTTATGTTTTTCCCATTCTTTTAAAGGATCTTCACTATATAATAATTCTAACTTATCTTGGATTATTTTTACTTTATCTATAGAGAATATGATTAATTCTATTTTAGGCTCTTCTTCTTTTATATTTTCTAATTGTTGTGTAATTTTTTCACTTCCTTTTATCCATTCTGTCGTTTTTCATTTTTTGTTATTTACTCTTTTTGCTCCTATTTTTTGTTTACATGGTGTTGTAAATCACCAGTGTGTTTTTGTTATTATATGTGGGTATAATTTTTCTAAAAATGGCATTCCTAATAGCATATCTTTTGTAGTCAATTCAAAGTTATATATTTCTTCTATAGTTAATATTTTATCCCATATTTGTATTTTTATATTTTTTGCCTTATATGTGATCATGCTTCCTTCATTATTAAATATTGTTACTACTATTGGTGTTTTTAACTTGTCCCACTTATCTTCTGGTAAACAATTGTATTTACATATATTAGCTTCTGCTCCCGTATCTATCATTGGTATATAATATCTGTTGTAATATCCTTCTATTATTATCTTTGCAATTATATATATTTTCATATTTTTATCATACTAAAGTCCTTTTTATTATTACTCTTTTATTTTCATAATTTATTATTAACTGTTTGTCTTCTAGATTATATGGTTTTACTTGTTCTAGTCATTTTATTCCTAAGGTGATATTTTCATCTCCTTGATATATTTTAAATTTTATTACTATTGGTACGCCTCCAATGATTATTTCCTTTTCTGTAGTTTCTTCGGTATACATTAATGTTTTTGGTAGTTCGGGGCATAATTGTTCAGTAGTTATTATTTCATCTTCCGTCACTAATTCTCTCGTAATATAGTTTTCTTCTAGTCCTGTATTTATTAATATTAAATATTTTCGTTGTTCCATTATTCCCGTTATGTAGTAATGATGTGGTTTTATTTCTTCTTCCATTGATTTTTGTGGGGTTTTATCTATTCTTCTTGAGGTACTCATTTTTTATGATATTTGGGGTATCTCATTGTTTAGTCTTTTCGATGTACTTAGTCTTTCTTTTACTATTTCTAAATCTTCTTCTATATCAATTTGATTATAACTATAATCATCATTAACTATGACTGTAACTATTCTTTCAAAGGGATCTTCTATTTTTATTTTATCTATTTTATTTTTTACTGTTATTTCATGTTTTGTTGTTAGAACATATAAGTTTTTACATCTAGCTGTAAATATTTTACTTCCCGGGGCTAGTTCTATTCCTGACATTTTCCAATATAATACTAATGATTTATCTATATTTTTGTCATTTTCTGCAACTGAGTAGTTAGTACTTATTATAAATTTAAATTTTTGGTATATGAGGTTACCTTTTACTGCGCTTATTATACTTTTTTCTATAGGTTGTATGATCCTATCATCTGCTAAGTATATTTCTATGGGTGTATCTATTCCTTCTCTAAAACATGATTTTATTAATATTTTCGTTCCTCCTAAATGTATATATTTAATTGGATTTTTAGCCTTAATATCTTGTATTTCTTTATTTATTATTCGTTTGTTTATTATTTGTATTTTAGCCTTTCCTTTGGTGTATTTGCAATCTATGATATGTTCTCTTTGACTTACTACATAATATTCTTCTTTTTGTCGTTTAAACCAGTTTTTTATTGTTGGTATTTTGAATATTTTTGCTACGCTTAGGTCTAATTCTTTTCCTTTTATTTGTTCAAATATATTATTATCAAATATTATGTTTTGTTCTGCCGATTCTTCATCTTGATATTTTTCTTTAGTTATTATTTGTATATCTGTTTCAGTCATTTGTTATATTATAGAATTCATTGTCTGATTCTATTTCTATATCATTATCTATTTCATTTTCTGATATTTCATTTATGCTATCTTCACTTTCTAATTCATAATCTATGTATTCTATCGGCGTATATTTTTCATCGTTTATTATTATTTCTGATATTTGTTTTTTCTTTGGATTTTTAGGTAATTTACAATCTATAGCTATGTGTCCTAATTTTCCACAATTATAACAAGTACATTTCGTTAGTTTTCTTTTTGGTCTATATGGTCTTTTGATTTTGTAGTTTTTTACATAGTATCTTCTTCTTGGTTTTTTATATTTATATTTTAATCTATATTTTTTATTATATTTCATTCTATTTTTATAATACCTATCTGTACAACCAAATTGAGGTGCTATTTTATTTTTGCAACATGCCAAGTTTTTTACTAATATTTTTTCCATTTTTATTTCTTCTTTATGTTTTTCACATAGTTCCATAAACCATCGTTGCAAGAATTTCATTCTAGCTCCTAAGGTATCTGTTAATTCTGCTTCATTGCAACTTTTTATTACTTTTGAATTAAAAGGTTCTGGTAATTTTGTAAAATATAATTTTTTTATTTCTTTACTTTCTTTTGTGCTATATGTTCCTTTATAATAATATTCTCTAAATGCACATGTATATTCATCTATATAACACATATTACATATTGCTAATTTTGTCATTAGATTCCGGTTTATGATTTTTTCTCTATTTTGTTCTTCTACTTCTGTTGTCATACTACTAAATTCATTTCTTAGAGCTATTTCGTATTTGTGTAATATTTCCATAGTTGTAGTAGCTAATTCACCATTAGATTTTTTATTACTTCTTAGAGTTTTTAAACTTTCATCTGATAAATTTTGTAGCCATAATTTTACTGTTCCTATAAGTGTTCTTTCTATATATCCTGGTGTTTCTGTCATTCCTATTTTGTTATCTATTAATTGTTTTGATATATATCTCATCCATAATTGGATTGTTTTATTTATATCTGTTACACAGTCTAAATCTAAAAAATCATGTTGTTCAGTTATTGGTTTAGGTGTCCATTTTTATTTAATCTTTTATCCCATATAGTTTTTTTCTTTATCATATTGTCCATAGTTTATATTATAATATTTTAGATTTTTTAGGTTTTTTATTCCTGATGTACTAGGTTTTTCATCCATGTCTATGTCTCCTGTATTTACTTCTAAATTCTTTGTATTATCTATGTTTGCTAAAAGTTCCGTATATGTTTCGCTTGTTTCCGAATGTTGTTCATCTAAATCATTGTCATTTATTTCATCAATTCTTATTTCGGGTAGATCATTTTGGTTATTTTCTTCTTTTTCTTCTAATTCATTTTCTAATTGCAATTTTTCTTTAAATTTATTTATCTCATTTGCTAATTTTCTTTTCTGTTCTCTTTCTTTTTGTTTCATTTCATACATTTCTTTTAACATTACCAGCTCTTTTTCTAGTTCTATTATTTTAGTATTTTTTACTTCTTCTAATTGTTGTACTTCATTTTTTGCTTGTTGTTTTATTCTTTCGATTTCCGTTTTTCTATCTATTTCTTCATTTTCTTTTTTATTCTTATCATAGCAGCTAAACTATCTTCTAATTTTACCATTTCTTTTTCTAACATTAAACTTATATTGCCACCTATTTTCTTGTATCTTCTTCCTAGATTAGAAAATATTATCTTTATTTTTAATCCATCATAGTTTTCATATGTTTTTTCATCTATTGCGTATTCTTCTTTATTCATTTATAGATTGTGTTGTAGTTTATATTCTAAACTTTCTATTTGTATTTCTAGATAAAAAATAGTTTTTCTATGTGCTATTATAGATTTTTTACAAATTCCTGCGAATATATTATTGTTAAGTCTACTTTGCCTATGTGCTAATTCTTGTCTTTTTGCTATAATTATTTCATTAAGTTTTTGTCTATATTCGTTATTCTCGTTATTCATTGTAATTTTAAATATTGAATATATTTATATTCTATTTTAGATATATTATCTATTAATTGATTTAATTTTTCGTTATCAGTTTTTGTGATATTAAGTTGTTTATATTCTGGATATAATTTGTTTAATTTTCTTCTTAATTTCTTTATCTTTCTACTAGTATGTTTCTTATTATCCATAGCTCTGATAACTTCTCAAGAAACCATAATGCACATCTCACATGATGGGAATAGGCATTAACCGACATAGACCATGAGAGCTAAATCATGGAATCCGGTGTCATATGAACCCACACCATAAAAAGGTGTTCTACTTGCCTAAGGTAGAACTAGTAACATTTTAGCTTGGATGGAATCCACTAGCTAATATTCTATGTCGGCTTATAGTTATGGGATATGAAAGATGTTCATTAAAATTCGGCCTAACGTAGGGAGCACCTCCATCTAACCATATCCTCTCGGTGCTTAGCCTCCATTCCCAAAGAGTATCAACATGATTGTACTTGAGAGGGCCACCAACATTAGTCCTACCGACCGAAAGCACATTGCACATGAAGGGCCACCACTATTAGGTCTACCGATTCAAGGTACATTTAAGGATATCTCATTGGTCTTCCTTGAAAGGGACACCACTATTAGGTCTACCATGTTGAGGTTCAGCACTTCACACATGAAAGGTCCACCACCATTAGGTCTACCATTTCAAAGTTTAACATCACATTAGTTCCTAGACTCACCATGAATGGCCACTAACATTAGGTCTATCAGTTCAAGACTTAGCAAAGAATACTTCATCACTCATTCATTCATTCATGAAAGGCTGCCAACCTTAGGTCTACTGATTCAAGACATTAAGACATCAAGACATCATGTCAAGATACATTCATCAATCAATAAAAGGATGCCTAAGCCTACCAATTCAAGATATACAATATATAGAAGAAAACACTTCACATTCCATCAACATCATTCATGTGTGTCAAATTCAGAAATATCCTTTCAATACCAACACGAATACATTAAATACAAGATCCCCTTAAATTCTTTAGATTATCATTCATATAATTAGTAAGTAAACACCTCCACCTTTCAAGTGGATCAATAGGTCAAACACATTCTACTTCTACAAGAAATTTAGTCATAACTTGCCTTCAAGGCCATGAATCTCATATCATCAGCCCACCAACAATTTAAGATTATTAAGGCATAGATAATGATACATTTTAATAACCCAAAGCAATTTAGACATATTACAATCATAAGCTTTCATAATCAACAAACCCACTTCATAAAGGCACAATTCATGAATTGAGAAAAATCATGGGTTCATAGAGTATTTTCATCATAAATCATCGATAAGCACCAATACAATCATAATATGATATTAGTAACCATTTGAAATCATTTGAGGAAAGAACCCATCAGATTGAGTAAAACCCAAGGTATTTTTCATGAACTTGAAAACATTGAAAATCTACTTTAAATGGACTCTAGGGGTGAAAGCTACCCCTAGATGAAGGATCACCATACCTTGCTTAAGATTCTCGAAGAAATTTGATGAAGAAATGCCGTGAATCCAAACCCTAGCTTCAATGGCTCCCTTCTTCTTCCTTGAGTTTAGAGAGAGAAATACTTGAGTGTAGATGGGTCTTCTTTTAATTCTAGTTGGAGTGACTTAATTGAAAGGATTTAAGTCTGAAAAGGCTATATAGTTGCTAGGAAAGGAATAGAATAATGAGGACTCATCTTTGGAAATAAGGACCCATAAAGTTAAAACTTAAAAATTTACACCTTGCCCGTCTAAGCTCACCCTTTGGACCCTTATGCTCTGATTTTTTCGTAATCAAGACACAACTTCCAATGCAAGTGTCTACGATCATACAATAGTAAAGTAATCCAACCAAGGGTTAGGATCGTTCCCACATGGAGTGGTTTTGAGAAATAGTAGAAAAATAAAATTAAGTTCTAATTAGTTATAGCTGAAAGAATTGTCGAATACAAACATACTAAATCAAAGGGGTGACACAAAACTGTCAATTAATGATGGGGTTTTGTCTCAAGTAAGTAAAGGCAAGAAAAAATACAAAGAGTACTAATCAAGGAGATGGGGTTCTTGGGATGTGGTAGGAATACGGGAAAAACTAAACTATTGGGTACATGCTTTTGACAATAAATTTGTTGAATATTTTGTGACTAGGCTAGACTATAATGTATGCAACTTATCTCTCGAGCAAGTTACCCTGAATCAAATGGGTTACTCTCGGAGACCCACTTACTGCATGAAGAACAGCCTCCACCTTAGCGTACTCACTCTCTCGAGCTGAGTGTGTGGGAAAAGGACTAGGGTTTACTCTCTCGAGATGAACCTTATGTCGACCCAATCCCACCGGCCATCAATTTAGTAGTCCTAGTTTTATGACCTCTATCTCAAGCAAGCCGAAACCACAAAGGTGAAATCATATTTGCAACAACAATTTCATTAAGTTCCACCACAACTACTAAATGAAAACACATCTAAACAACAAATTAATCATCAACAAGCAAAGACCAAACAGATAATCTAACCCATATTCACAAAATCACACCCCAAGAATTGGGGTTTTAGCTAGATATGTATGAGAGATAGAAATTTATACCAATATGAGTTTGCATTCAAATGGGTATGAAGATTTTAAGTCTCAAAACAAGTCAAGAGTGAAGAATCCACAAGACCCAAGTCCAAAATCTTGGGGTTTCACCTTTGAACCTTCAAGTTCTTCAAAACCCTCTACAAACTTAGAACTAAAATATAGAGGCAAAGTCGGAAAAATTACTGTTCAAAGCTAAAAAGTCGATACTAGAATAATAATTCTCAACGAGTATTTATAGTTTACACAAAATCTGTGTTGCAGCGGAACATTCGCGTTGTTAGTCGAGACCACCGATCAACTTGGCGATCCTCCCTTTGGTAGGTTTCATCGCCGTCTTGCTCTATCATCAGCATCGTCATGTTTGGATCATTGGGCGACATAATATAGCTTCACAGAACTGCTCGGGGATACGCCGACTGCTCCTTTTCACCGCCGATTTGATTCTTTCCTTCAGAGCTCAGCAAAGTGGAACAAAAGGCAAGGAATAAGACCTTTTGGCGACTCGCCGAATGGGTTCGGCGATTATCAGATATTCATTTTTTTGTTCTTTCAGTTGTCTTTGTTCCTCTTTTTCTAAGTAGTGTCCATGCTTTCCTTCAAACTCCAAATACTTGAAACTTAAGGGTTTTCATTAGATATTGAGCTAAAATATGCATTTGAGGACACTAATTCTATCAAAATATAGCCCTGAATGAGTACAATTTGTGGACTCATCAACACCCCCAACTTAAACTTTTGCTTGTGCTCAAGCAAACTCATGTTCAGTCGTTCAAAGAGGGTGTCTCGAACAGTGCTACACAAGAATCAATCATGAATCCATATAACCAGACTCAATTTACTTATGCAGAGATCAAATGTGCACTCAAAGATTCAAGTTGTGACTAACCAATATCAAAGAACCTCATGCTCACAATACTTACTTCAAATGCATGTTCAAGCTCAACCAAAGTGTTCAAATGCCCTCACACAAGGAATGATTTCATATTCACGCAATGGTTCATAATTTAAAGCTTTGGAATCAGATGCAACACTCACACTCACAAAGAAGAACACAATGCATAATTTCACCCATAGGTTTGCCCATATTTTCCAATCAACATTTGTTTCAACTCACTCAAGATAAAAAAAAAAGGGTCTTTCCAAGGCTTGTAATGGGGCTGAGTGCAAAGGTATGGTAATTTAGGCTCACTGACTTTCATCCTCATGAAATATGGTGCTCACAACACTTTTTTTCCTTTTCCTTCATCAATCTCTTTAGTGCTCATAAGTCATCCTATTATTCCTTTTCCATGGATTGTTTGGGTACCCCATTTCTTTTGTACTTTATTTCACAACTTTTTTTTCATTCTTTTTCTTTTTGTTTCTCTTTTGTCTCTCTTTTTTTATATGGAGGGGTTCCATTTTTGTCAAAACCATGGGTAAGAGGGACTTTCTTGCACTTCTTGATATGCCTTTTCTTTTCACCACACCCCCAACTTAGGCTATTGGCCTAAGTTGGCTATTCAACTAACTACAACTTCATGAGGATTATGGGTAATGGATAAAGAAAGGTTATGATTTCATCAAGTTTCTTACAAAGAAAGGTGAGGCTCAAGGGGTGTTCAAAAGTGGTTCACACACTTACAAGGTAGGTCACAAAAGAGGTATATGTCAAATTGGCTCACACTCTTAGAAGTTTCCTAAGATCATATGAAGAGATAGCATCACTTTGTTGACCGGACCAACGGGGCAAATTCGAGGATCCATCATGCATAGTTCACATGTAAGCTCACCACACTAGGCATTGACACTATCAATCAAACCAGACTCCACACTTTCGCTAGTGCGCAATGATCATCACACGAGACTCAATTCGATACTAGGCTAGTCATAACGAGATGCAAAGAGTTCACATACTATCTATGCAATTTCATTTGGCCTCATCATAGACGCGCATTCATGTTCGTTCGATTGAGAGCACTATTCAAGTCATCGATATTGATCGGAATCGAGACTTAACTTTTGCAAAATAATAGCCACATTCAACATACGAGAGGTGAAAAAAATAATTTCAGACGGGGCAAAATCATTTTGCAATTTAAAACAAAAGGAGCCACAAGCTCAAATATCAACAGAAACAATATATCAAACACAATTTTTAAATAGACAACACAAATACAAACAAAACAAGAACATCAATAACACACAAAGGTGGGCCTTACCCCACTACAAATAAAAAGTATTTGTCCTCAAATGCAAATGAAATAAAGTATCCAAAAGTGAAAGTAAGTAAGACAAATAGGGAAGTAGAGAAAAATCTTGTCAACACAGTCGCTCCATCTGTCAGGGCATCACTACCTAATGTGTCAGCCTGAAATTTGATAATGTCCCCTAGAGATTCGTCAGAAGATTTAGCGGCAGCTAACTTACTAAGATTGTCCAAATCATGAGCTGCCAAAAAAGAGTGGATAGCTATGAAGAATCCACGTCTCCACGAGGGAATAGTGGGGTTTCAGGGATTTGTTCTCTTGCTGGCATTGGGCTTCTTGCCCTCATTATCCATTTTGGAAGGATTTGTTGCCTTCGTATATTTCCTAAAGTTTTTCGCTCTTGTTTGTCGGGGTGGCATATCTCTTACAGCTACTTTTGGTCTAGCCATTTCTGCAAAGCTTCGAAAAAAAGTTAGAAAGTATTCAGACAAAAGCAATGCAGTTCAATTGCAGAATCACTTCGCCGAACCAGTTGGCGAAGCGCACAACTACTTAGGCGGTTCGCCAAGAGTAGTGCATAGAGAATAAAAGAGTGCAGACAAAGGGAGAACAGGAAATCTTTCGACGAGGGGCCAAATGCATTTGGCGACATCATGCTTCTCGTCGAAAGTTACAGAATTCAACATCATATTAGGCATTAAATTAAAGGCGATATGGGGATTTTAGGCGAATCGCCGAGTGGTTCGACGAGCTCGACCTACCTCGCCAAATGACCTAACGTGCCTACATTCAGCCCAACTTTCCTGAATTCAACCCTGTGATCCCTGAAAACAAAATTAAGGCATGCTCAACTCAAATTAGGCTTAGACCCAGTGACAATCATGCACAACCCACAATTTTTCATCCAATTTAAAGCACAACCTTCAGGAATTAACTATTTAACTTAGTACGGGAAAAATTTGCAAACCTAACAGGTAAACAAATATTCTAATCCTACTTGAGAGGCCCAACACACATCATCAAAGTAATGCCATTTCATTTGAGTACAACTTTCGAGGAAAGGAACATGGGGTTTGAAGTAGCAACCTTTTATGCTGATCAATTGGATATTGAGATGCTAGGAAGCAATGTAATCCAACTCGTAGTACAATTCAATACTAATAATACTCCAAAAATGCAAGAAATGTAAAACTAGAGTGCAAGTGTGAGTTTGGGAAAATGAAAAAGGGAGGGCAAGTGAATGAATTTGAAACTTTTCAACCTTTGGCTTGAAAACCGTCCAGTTTTCACCCATTCGGCGACATTAGTCAAGATCGCCAAACCACTCGGTGTTTCATCTAGTAGCCACTTGCCTTGCTAAATTTTACAGAACTTCCAGTTGTTCTAGGAGTCTAAACAGCGGTCTCTGTCAGGATCGTCGATATGGTCGACGGTTCGCCAATAATTTCCTGTGCTCACCGAGTTTTATAGACTCCAATGCTAGTTTGTCTTAAGTCTAATGGCGGTCTAGTTTGGTGTTGCCGAACCGTTCGGCGATTCGTTGATAGGACCTGTTGCTCGCCAATTTGCACTTTCGATCACTTTCCACACTTCCATCTGTACAATAAACACACCATTATTTTATCAAAGCAACATAAAGCAATAAAGGGCTTTGGGTTGCCTCACAAACAACTCCTTATTTAACATCGTGGCACAACGCAAGTCCACCTTCAAACCTCATTTTTGGGGTTGACCATAGTGTCACTAGGCAAAGCCCCTTGCTGTCCCGGATTGAGGTGAGATGAGATATGATCCATTTGGGTCTCTAACTGCTTGATCTAAACTGAATGGAGGTGACGGTCTGGATAAGGGTGGACACATCTTCTTTCATGCCTTTTCACATTTTGTCTGATCATTCAACTTTGTTGAGGATACGTGAGAGCATATCCTCAGACCTACTACCTTTCGAGTCCTTGGGATTTTGGCGCTCATGGGGAGGCACATATCTATCCTTCTCCCCATCCTTCCAATTAGGATTTTGGTCTCTCCATTCACGATCCTTCCATCCTTCATCTCTAGCTCAACCTTGGTTACATCCCTGCCTTGGGTAGTTTGAACGATAACCACCACCTTGGTTGGCTAGGAAGTTCACATCCTCACTATACAAGACTTCAAATTTTGCCTCCTCAGGATTTCCACACCCGACCCCCACAGCATTGACAAAACGAGCACTATCCCTCATGACATTTTTAGATAAAATGTCTAGTTGTGTAATGATCTTGGCCATATTTTGGTCTCTCTCATTATCCTTTTCCATCGCTCCTTGTATAGCTTGAATGTGAGAGGGGAGATTTGGTCTACATGGGTGTACCATGCCCTATTGATGGTCTTCATGCCATCTAAGAGTTGGGCTGCTACTGCATATGGTTGTTGCATCATGCCACCCGGTGAAAATTGATCAGCGATACCTTTCCTTACCGAATACAGATTTTGGTAAAAGTACTATAGCAAGACAATGTCGGGCGAACCATGAGTCTGGCATTGTAGCAGCAACTTTTTAAATCGCAGCCAAGTCTCATGGATTGGCTCGCCCTCCAAATGCTTAAAGCTTTGGATACTATCTCGAAGAGTCATCATCTTTGAAGGAGGGAAAAAATCACACATTAAATGCGGTTACCAATTCCTCCCAAGAAGTGATGGATTTGCGAGACAACTCCGCCAGCCACTTGCACGCCTCTCCCAACGACGAGAAGGGAATAGCCTTAACCGAACTGACTCCTAAGAGATGTTGTTGAAAGAGAATGGTTCGCACACATCCACGAAATTTCGAAGATGTTCGTGTGGATCCTCATGGGCCAATCCACTGAAAAGTCCCTTTAGTTGCAAGATGTGCAACATAGTGCTCGTTATGTGGAATACTGTATTTCCCTTGGCTGGATGTAAACGGATGGCCCCAATACCTCCCATGAGATGGGGTTCATTAATGATGGGCTCTTGGACATCATTGAGATTTCCGATGTCGTCTTTGTGGCCCACCTGGCTAGTGTTGCTACCGTTAACACTCATTCTTTTTGAAATATTTACACAAGAAAACAAAACAAAACTAAAAATTAAGTAAGTAAACTACGACTAAGAAGAACAAAAATTATACTAATCTAAGAATTCTTAAATAACACCACTCCCCGGTAGCGGCGCCATTTTGATATTTGCGTAATCAAGACACAACTTCTGATGCAAGTGTCTACGATCACACAATAGTAAATTAACCCAACCAAGGGTTTGGATCATTCCGACATGGAGTGGTTTTGAGAATCAGTAGAAAAATAAAATTAAGTTCTAACTAGTCATAGCTGAAAATATTGTCGAATACAAACATACTAAATCAAAGGGGTGACACAAAAGTGTCAATTGACTATGGGGTTTTGTCACAAGTAAGTAAAAGCAAGTAAATTTCAAAGAGTACTAATCAAGGAGATG
Source organism: Solanum okadae (assembly GCA_036553675.1). Classification (NCBI taxonomy): domain Eukaryota; kingdom Viridiplantae; phylum Streptophyta; class Magnoliopsida; order Solanales; family Solanaceae; genus Solanum; species Solanum okadae. Next base: position 13,591,240 of record CM071683.1, read on the forward strand.
GGGTTCTTGGGATGTGATAGGAAAGAGGTAAAAACTAAACTATTTGGTACATCCTTTAGACAATAAATTTGTTGAATATTTGTGACTAGGCTAGATTATAGTGGGGGTAAATTCTCTCTCGAGCAACTTACCACGAATCGAATGGGTTCCTCTCGGACACCCACTTTCCGCATAAAGAACAACCTCCACCTTATCCCACTCACTCTCTCGAGCTGAGTGTGTGGGAAAAGGACTAGGGTTCACTCTCTCGAGGTGAACCTCATGTCGACCCAATCCCACTGGCCATCAATGTAGTAGTCTTAATTTTACGACCTCTCTCTCGAGCAAGACAAAAACACAAAGGTGAAATCGTATTTGCAACTACAATTTCATTAAGTTCCACCACAACAACTAAACGAAATCACATCTAAACATCAAATAAATCATCAACAAGCAAGACCCAACAGATAATCTAACCCATATTCACAAAATCACACCCCAAGAATTGGGGTTTTAGCTGGATATGTATGAGAGATAGAAATTTATACCAATATGAGTTTGTATTCAAATGGGTATGAAGATTTTAAGTCTCAAAACAAGTCAAGAGTGAAGAATCCACAAGACCCAAGTCCAAAATCTTGGGGTTTCACCTTTGAACCTTCAAGTTCTTCAAAACCCTCTCCAAACTTAGAACTAAAATATAGAAGCAAAGTCGGAAAAATTACTCTTCAAAGCTAAAAAGTCGATACTAGAATAATAATTCTCAACGAGTATTTATAGTTTACACAAAATCTGTGTTGCAGCGGAACATTCGCGTTGTTAGTCGAGACCACCGATCAACTTGGCGATCCTCCCTTTGGTAGGTTTCATCGCCGTCTTGCTCTATCCTCAGCATCGTCATGTTTGGATCATTGGGCGACATAATATAGCTTCACAGAACTGCTCGGGGATACGCCGACTGCTCCTTTTCACCGCCGATTTGATGCTTTCCTTCAGAGCTCAGCAAAGTGGAACAAAAGGCAAGGAATAAGACCTTTTGGCGACTCGCCGAATGGGTTCGGCGATTATCAGATATTCATTTCTTTATTCTTTCAGCTGTCTTTGTTCCTCTTTTTCTAAGTAGTGTCCATGCTTTCCTTCAAACTCCAAATACTTGAAACTTAAGGGTTTTCATTAGATATTGAGCTAAAATATGCATTTGAGGACACTAATTCTATCAAAATATAGCCCTAAATGAGTACAATTTGTGGACTCATCAACACCCCCAACTTAAACTTTTGCTTGTCCTCAAGCAAACTCATGTTCAGTGGTTCAAAGAGGGTGTCTCGAATAGTGCTACACAAGAATAAATCATGAATCCATATAACCAGACTCAATTTACTTATGCAGAGATCAAATGTGCACTCAAAGATTCAAGTTGTGACTAACTAATATCAAAGAACCTCATGCTCACAATACTTACTTCAAATGCATGTTCAAGCTCAACCAAAGTGTTCAAATGCCCTCACACAAGGAATGATTTCATATTCACGCAATGGTTCATAATTTAAAGCTTTGGAATCAGATGCAACACTCACACTCACAAAGAAGAACACAATGCATAATTTCACCCATAGGTTTGCCCATATTTTCCAATCAACATTTGTTTCAGCTCACTCAAGATAAAAAAAAGGGCCTTTCCAAGGCTTGTAATGGGGCTGAGTGCAAAGGTATGGTAATTTAGGCTCACTGACTTTCATCCTCATGAAATATGGTGCTCACAACACTTTTTTTCCTTTTCCTTCATCAATCTCTTTAGTGCTCATAAGTCATCCTATTATTCCTTTTCCATGGATTGTTTGGGTACCCCATTTCTTTTGTACTTTATTTCACAACTTTTTTTTCATTCTTTTTCTTTTTGTTTCTCTTTTGTCTCTCTTTTTTTATATGGAGGGGTTCCATTTTTGTCAAAACCATGGGTTATAGGGACTTTCTTGCACTTCTTGATATGCCTTTTCTTTTCACCACACCCCCAACTTAGGCTATTGGCCTAAGTTGGCTATTCAACTAACTACAACTTCATGAGGATTATGGGTAATGGATAAAGAAAGGTTATGATTTCATCAAGTTTCTTACAAAGAAAGGTGAGGCTCAAGGGGTGTTCAAAAGTGGTTCACACACTTACAAGGTAGGTCACAAAAGAGGTATATGTCAAATTGGCTCACACTCTTAGAAGTTTCCTAAGATCATATGAAGAGATAGCATCACTTTGTTGACCGGACCAACGGGGCAAATTCGAGGATCCATCATGCATAGTTCACAGGTAATCTCACCACACTAGGCATTGACACTATCAATCAAACCAGACTCCACACTTTCGCTAGTGCGCAATGATCATCACACGAGACTTAATTCGATACTAGGCTAGTCATATCGAGATGCAAAGAGTTCACATATTATCTATGCAATTTCATTTGGCCTCATCATAGACGCGCATTCATGTTCGTTCGATTGAGAGCACTATTCAAGTCATCTATATTGATCGGAATCGAGACTTAACTTTTGCAAAATAATAGCCACATTCAACACACAAGAGGTGAAAAAAATAATTTCAGACGGGGCAAAATCATTTTGCAATTTAAAACAAAAGGAGCCACAAGCTCAAATATCCACAGAAACAATATATCAAACACAATTTTTAAATAGATAGCCTTAACCGAACTGACTCCTAAGAGATGTTGTTGAAAGAGAATGGTTCGCACACATCCACGAAATTTCGAAGATGTTCGTGTGGATCCTCATGGGGCAATCCACTGAAAAGTCCCTTTAGTTGCAAGATTTGCAACATAGTGCTCGTTATGTGGAATACTGTATTTCCCTTGGCTGGATGTAAACGGATGGCCCCAATACATCCCATGAGATGGGGTTCATTAATGATGGGCTCTTAGACATCATTGAGATTTCCGATGTCGTCTTTGTGGCCCACCTGGCTACCGTTGCTACCATTAACACTCATTCTTTTTTAAATATTTACACAAGAAAACAAAACAAAACTAAAAATTAAGTAAGTAAACTACGACTAAGAAGAACAAAAATTATACTAATCTAAGAATTCTTAAATAACACCACTCCCCGGTAGCGGCGCCATTTTGATATTTGCGTAATCAAGACACAACTTCTGATGCAAGTGTCTACGATCACACAATAGTAAATTAACCCAACCAAGGGTTGGGATCGTTCCGACATGGAGTGGTTTTGAGAATCAGTAGAAAAATAAAATTAAGTTCTAATTAGTCATAGCTGAAAATATTGTCGAATACAAACATACTAAATCAAAGGGGTGACACAAAAGTGTCAATTGACTATGGGGTTTTGTCACAAGTAAGTAAAAGCAAGTAAATTTCAAAGAGTACTAATCAAGGAGATGGGGTTCTTGGGATGTGATAGGAAAGAGGTAAAAACTAAACTATTTGGTACATCCTTTAGACAATAAATTTGTTGAATATTTCTGACTAGGCTAGATTATAGTGGGGGTAAATTCTTTCTCGAGCAACTTACCACGAATCAAATGGGTTCCTCTCGGACACCCACTTTCCACATAAAGAACAACCTCCACCTTATCCCACTCACTCTCGCGAGCTGAGTGTGTGGGAAAAGGACTAGGGTTCACTCTCTCAAGGTGAACCTCATGTCGACCCAATCCCACTGGCCATCAATGTAGTAGTTTTAGTTTTACGACCTCTCTCTCGAGCAAGACAAAAACACAAAGGTGAAATTGTATTTGCAACTACAATTTCATTAAGTTCCACCACAACAACTAAACGAAATCACATCTAACCATCAAATAAATCATCAACAAGCAAGACCCAACAGATAATCTAACCCATATTCACAAAATCACACCCCAAGAATTGGGGTTTTAGCTAGATATGTATGAGAGATAGAAATTTATACCAATAGGAGCTTGCATTCAAATGGGTATGAAGATTTAAGTGTCAAAACAAGACAAGAGTGAAGAATCCCCAAGACCCAAGTCAAAAATCTTGGGGTTTAAACCATTTGAACTCTCAAGTTCTTCAAAACACTATGCAAACTTAAAACTCAAAAATAGAAGAAAAGTCTGAAAAATTACTATTCAAACCTAAAAATTTGGTACTAGAATAATAATTATCAATGAGTATTTATAGTTTTCAAAAATCTTTGCTGCAGTAGATCATTCGGCGTCGTTAGTCTAGATCGCCGATCCACCCTTTATTAGGTTTCATCGCCGTCTTGCTCTATCCTTTAGCATCGTTGTGTTTGGATCATTGGGTGACATAGTACAACTTTGTGGAACTGCTTGGCGATATGTTGACTACTCTTTTTCACCGCAGATTTGATCCTTTCCTTCAGGAGGCAGCACACTTGAACAAAATGCAAGGAATAATACCTTTTGACGACTCGCCGAATGGGTTTGGAGATTCTCAGATCTTCATTTCTTCGTTCTTTCAGCTGCCTTTGTTCCCTTTTTGCTAAGCAATGTCCATGCTTTCCTTCAAACCCCAAATACCTGAAACATAAAGGTTTTCATCAGATATTGAGCTAAAATATTCATTTGAGGACACTAATTCTATCAAAATATAGCGCTAAATGAGTCCAATTTGTGGATTCATCAGGCTCGCCAAGGGCACTATCCGACCCGCCATGTCCACCCTTGGCTCGCCCAATTTTCGAGTGAGCTCATTAAATAGGCAGTTCATTAGGTGATGAAGAGGGGCCAATGGGCGAATCGCCAACCATCTTGGCGAGGTACGACTTAGCTCGCCCTTTGTTCCAGAACCTAGGCCAATGGGACATCCTATTAGGCGATCACAAGGGTGACTCACCCAACCCTTTGGACGATCAAGCATCCCCATCGCCAAAAGGTCCGTTAATGAACATGGTTTCTTTCACTCAATCTTACTACCCTAGGCCCTAGTTTGCACCCAAAGCTTCCTCCTTGATCAATTAAGTTCTAAACTAGCCTAGACATCAACGTAAGATCACATTAACCCACAAAATGAGGCTCTAGTTCAACCTATCATTTTGCGAGTCGTTACAAGAAGGATATTCAAGCCCACTTTAAACACCTTCAACCTCTACATATTCTAATGACACCTGATGTCATGTGCAAGAAATTACCACTTACCCGCCAAATTTTACTGCAAAACTTCCTAGCAAAGTTCATCATAATACTTTGTAGAAAAGTTTGCCAATAAGCTGCTTATCCGCCTACTTTGATGTTTCATACAAGTAGCTTATCCACCTACTTGGCAGATGTCAAAAAGAAGCTTACACACGTGCTTCAAGTCATCTACAAGCTGCTCACCCACCTTCTTGCATGTGCTGTCATATGCCAACATTTTAGTTTTTTTTATTTGTTTATTTTTAGTCAGCTCATTCACTTGTTAGGTAGGGCCCATTTTGAATAAAGTTTGTTGTCTTTTATTATATTAGATAAAGATAGTAAGGCTGGATGGTTTTATTATCTTTAAATAGGATATGGCTTATCTATTATTAGAATAATGTGCCATGTAAGATAAGGTTTTTATTTCAGTTTGTTTGTATTAGACCACTTACTCCTATAAAAGGTAAGTCAAGTCTTAGAATAGAGTAGACTAGAAAATAAACTAGAATAGATGAGAGATAACAAAAATGTCACAGCTTAAAATAGAGAATATTCCCTTAGAAAATCTCTTTAGGTTTACTACACTTTTTAAAATTTTTCAGTTACGAATAAAATGATTGTTGGCTAAATCTCTCTCTTGTTCTTATCTCTTGGGGGAAGATGGAATGTTCACTCTAGTAGGTAGTCGGAATAGCAGGGTAAGAGAACACACTCAACAAGTATGCTTTTGTCAGGAAAAGTTGTATTATCTACTGTACTATTTACTACCTAAAAGTAAGGTAGCTATTATGGTTTGAATATCCCGGAGCTTTGGATTGTTGGATAGCCTAAAAGTTGTGATAGTTGTATCTTGAGGATCCTACATGGCTTGTCGCCTATATGGACATGAATACCTAAAGTTTACATAGAAAGCTATTGAGTTGAAAGCTAGTCATGAATATTGTCCGGTGCCATTTGATGTCTCGAATTTAACATGAATATTGCTCCATGTGTTACTTCTTGTGCCTCGGCCTATTAACTCCCTTATTTTGTAACAGAGCCAGAGCGTCCTCTCCGAAGGGAGTAGTAAGGTTTCGCATAAGGTCTATTTTTCGTGTTGTTACCGCAAACTTTTATGTATTCTGTCTTTTACTTTTACTAGAGTCATTTGTCATAAAAGTGTGTATAGTCATAAACTTTGTATATAGTATCTTCATATATTTTAGCACCTTGTATAATTTTTCATAGTTTTTTAAACGTTAGAAGTTACAAGGTCCATATATACAATTTTCCATATATAGTAGTTGTAGTGTTTTTCCTTAGACTTTAGAACAAATAATTTGTGCCTTTTCATAGATTTTAGAACAAATATATGTCTGAGTCTTTATTGTCAAAAAGCTACAAATATATGTCTGTTTCAGAGTCTTTACCATCATCTTCCACTTCATGTAAATCTGTGTCTTTCCTGTCTATGTCTAGTTCATGTAAATCCTTATCTAAGGTAAACATGTCCCCTACTCTGAGGAAAACGTTGTTGTATAAATATGACTACCTTTATTAAGTAGATGTGTTACCCCCAAAAATAAAATATCATCCATAAATCTACCACGGTTTAACCCATATTCTGCCTTTGTAAAAAAGACATGTAATACTTAGATGCAAATCTACTAGTTGGTCTAACAAAAGCCCAATTGAATTAACCAATATGTTGCAGTGTCAAAACTTGACTAGCACCATATTCTTGCAAATCAAGAGGAATAGTTCATCACTTTGCATATGCCAGAGGATTTTTCTCGACAATGGAAAAGCCTAGGTTTCACCCATATCCATTTGGTGTTGTTGGAGTTGCTTTGACATATCACGGAAGCAAAGGCCAGACCATTGGTGTGTCTTTCCCTCCTAAATACTAGATACTATGAATACCAGCATGCTAACTTGGGTACGTCGAAAATCACTCTTACTGCAGGGACTGTCTTTGTTACGATATTCCCAAACTTCAACATTCCCTACATTATCCGTATCTGACGGAGGCGTTTAAGATCCATGTCCAAATACTTGGAGCTCCTTAACCTAAAGATGTCATACATGCTACTCTTCATTATCAGCTAGCTTGGAGAGTCTAAAACCATGATATGGACCTATCTCTTCCAGGTGGCCAAGATTCTTTGTTTCCAAATGTAGATGCCACCAATGTAACCACTTAGTGTACTCAGATCCAAAGAAAAACATCTAGAAAAGAACTTATCAAAGATCTTCATGACACATGGGTCACAAAAACTGACAAGTTGAAAGTCCATCCTCAACATCTCTTGTTTGATGAACCTAATTTGACCATGCCGAAAAATGACATACTTCATCAATTTCCCTACAAAAGGCCAAACCAAACAGTCTTCTCTATTCATATGCACCAATCTCATATTAATATTCTTGACGATAACAACCCGCATACTACATCATATTTTCTAAGTTGCTTTAAGTGTGAACATGATTGGATTAGACAATTCGACCATGATGGACTTGGTATATAATGGTTCATTTGTCCCTTCACAGGGCATACTCCATGGATCATAGACTGTGATTGCAAAGGATAACAAGAGATTGACTTGGATAATGTTGATACAAATGAAAAAGGAAAAGAGTTCAGAACCTCTGAAAAGGAATTTAAAACAAGATATGATGATGGAGACTCAACTATTGGTACTCTAAGCCGTTCTGGAAGATATGAATTCCTTGTTTCATACATGACCCAAAATGAGTCAGCTTTACCCACTAATAATGATACTCCTAAAGATGAACATGCTCATCCATTATTCATGATATCCCCAATGAGCTCCCTTCAAACATACAATCTCTGCCCATATTCCGCTTTTGAAAAGTATAATCTAAGCCATGCTCCAAAAATACCACAAAAGAGAGTTATCCTACAATAGGGACAAATTATGCTACAGGTATCATAGAGGCAACATCTAATTGGAAATCCAAATATATCATGGGCCAAAATAGATTGTTAACCACCGAGAGTCATTCTATCAATAGTATTACACCTAAACAAGGCAAGGTAGCTATGAAGGATAATAATTTGATAGATACATATTTCCAAAATGTTGGGCTTATCAAATAACTAGAATAAAGACTGAAAGTAATCCGGCTTGATAAGTGCCCGCAAGGTACATCACTCTTCCAATTTTTTGATCATCAATGTAAAGAGATGGACCTTATAAGTGATGGAATTTTGGAACTGAAATATGGTAGGATTGAATCAGTAGCGAATTGTATCCCTCTCCCTACCTCATTTCCATTGTCTTGTGAGACAGGCTCCACACTGACACAAGAGAACCCTTTCTCCATTTTCAATGATCATTCACATATGCCTTTGTCATTCTCCCCTGTATCAAACGATGAGAAAAAGTTTGCCATTGCCAATTTTTTTTGGGATCGAAAGGACGCATCGGCGGCCCAGAAGAAGGATAATGCAGAACGACGACAATAAAAAAGAAAATAGATCTTCATACCAGGACAGACAACGAGGTCATCCTAATATCAAGTATTATAGTCCCATTTGGGGACCTTCTCTACTTAGAACCTAGTCCATCCATTCAACATATTGACTTAGAGGTATCTAGGTATAATATGTCACCTAGAGACTACAACCCGATGAAACATGGTCTTACTGATGATAGTGGGGTCTGCCAAAAAAAGAGCATCCTAGATAACGACGTGATCAACTCTTATCAAAGAGTTTCACAACCCTACAGCCTAGATAAGGATGATCATCTAGATTCTAATCTCCATATAGAGGAAACTTTGTCAAGAATTGAAGAGGTCTATGATGTTTTTGAACAATACAGTAATTCAAATGTTGTTGAAGAACAAGGTAATTCATCTCTAGATGAATATTGTGAATCCAGTATTACACATATTGACCTCACTGAAGAATGTGGCACAATCATAAATGTTGATGAGCCACGTAAGCTGCAAATAAACTTTCAGTTATTGCCATTCTTGAGCCTTTTTCTGACAACACTCATATTCATCTCTTCACAAACTACTTGACTATGCACAAATATATCTGTAATGATAATGGAAAAATCTGGGTTTTTTGGAACACTGATATTGATTGTGTCCTTCTTAGGTCGGATGACCAACAGATGACTTGTGAGTTTAGATATGTGGAGTGTGCGGAGATTTTCATTATTTTCTTTATTTATGCTAAATACCGAGATAACCTCCGAGCTCCTCTTTGGAATTCCCTCAGGCATAGATCAACTACTACTAGTCTTTGGTGTACAGTTGGAGACTTCAATGTTATCACTACTCCGGATGAGAAACTTGGTGGTGTTCCGTATAGAATGAGTAAGAGCTATGAGTTTCTTCACATGATTGAGCAGTGTGTGTTGATTGACTTGGGATACCATGGTTTCTCTTTTACTTGGTCCAATGGGAGAGGTGCGGATGATGTGGTTTGGAAAAGGCTTGACAGAGCTATGATAAATGACAATTGGCTCAGTCGAATGCCTCTCACTACAGTGACTCACTTGCCATTTGTGGGTTCAAATCATTGCCCCCTTTTCTTGGAGATGACTGATCGATAGTATAGTTCAACAAAATATTTCAAATTTCTTCATTGTTGGGTTGATAATCAGAATTTCATGGATACGGTGACCAAGATATTCAGGGGCATCCAATGTGGGTTTTTCACCAGAAACTGAAGCGGGTTAGTTCTACACTTATCAATTGGTCTAAAATTGAGTTTGGGGATATTTTTGCTCGGGTTAAAGATTTTGAAGAAGCTGTTAGGCTTGCGGAGGAAAAATACATCCAACCCAATAGTGACCAGGATATATCTTCTTTGCATGCTCTTAATGATGAATACATCAGATTCCTAAAGCTTGAAGAGTCTATATTGAAGCAAAAGGCTCAGTTGCAGTGGTTCAAAGAAGGAGACACCAACACGAGTTACTTCCATGCTCTTATGAGGGGACGAAGGAGAAAGTTGTTTATTCACAAAGTTAGAGATGACAATGGCAATTGGATTCAGTGAGATAACAATATTGCTAAGGCAGCTTCTGATCATTTTCAAGAGCTGTTTAATGAGCAGAATCACTATGTTAGGGAGGACCTTTTGGCTTGTATTCCTGCACTTATCACGGATGAGCAAAATGATAACTTGACTGTTAGTCGGACTTGAAAGAGCTTAAAAATGTGGTATTCTCTATGGATCCAAACTCAGCAGCAGGGCCAGATGGTATGAACGGGAAATTTTTTCTAGCTTGCTGGGACATTATTAAATTTGATCTCCTTTCCATGGTTCGTTCTGTCTTTTGTGGTTCTTCCGTCTCGAAATACTTTGCTCATGCATGTCTTGTCATGATTCCTAAGGTGGAGTTCCCAAACCACCTTTCTAAGTTTAGACCAATCAGTTTGAGAAATTTCACTAACAAGATTATTTCAAAGATTATTTGTCTCGGACTTGCTCCTATCCATCCTGCTCTCATTTCTACTAACCAATCCAGTTTTGTTAAAGGGAGGAGTATTTCAGAGAATATCATGCTTGCTCAAGAAATTGTCCATGGAATCAATCAAAAGAATCCAGGGGGAAATGTGGTTATAAAACTCGACATGGCCAAAGCTTATGACAAAAATTCTTTGGCCTTTACTTGCCTTGTTCTTCGGAGAATGGGCTTCTGTGACGTTGTTATCGTTATGATTTGGAGGACTATAGCAGACAACTGGTATTCTGTGATTGTGAATGGACTTAGACATGGCTTCTTCCACTCCACTAGAGGCTTAAAATAGGGTGATCCGCTCGCACCTGCCCTATTTATTTTAGGAGCGGAGGCTCTGTCCAGATTGTTGAACAACCTTAACTATAACCAATTCTTTCGGGGTTTCTACATGGAAAAGAGAGGTCAACAGGTTAACCACCTCAATTTTACAGATGATGTTATTATTTTCACCTCGGGCGGCAGATGATCTATTAAGTTAATAATGCGGACTCTTACTGATTATGAAAATTGCTCCGGCCAGCTTATCAACAGGAACAAAAGTCACTTTATGGTCTCCCCCAATGCTCATCCCCCTACAATTACCCTCATAAAAGTGATCACGGGGTTTGCTCAGAAAGATTGACTGATTACTTATCTTGGTTGTGACAGGCAGAGGATCTCACACTTCTCTGGCATTATCTCTAAAGTGGTGCGCAGGATATCTCCAGTCTCTCCCTATTCACCTTCTTAGTTCAGTTTCTCCCCTTGCTACTGTCCTGAATGAGATTGAAAAGTTGACTGCGGATTTCTATTGGGGCATGAAAAATGGGAAGAAAAGATACCATTGGGCATATTGGGAAACTTTATGTCATCCTTGTGAAGAAGGTGGGGTTGGTTTTAGAAAGATCTGTGATGTTTGAAAATCCCTTGAACTCAAACAATGGTGGAATTTTAGGACTAAAGCGTCACTTTGGAGGGAGTTTCTTCTAGGTAAATATTGCCAACGGTCTCACCCGGTTTCCAAGAAGTATGATTCTGGTGAATCTTCTACTTGGAAGAATTTTATTACTAACAAACAAATAGCGAAAAAACTATACTTTGGAAGATAAACTCGGGCAATTCTAGTTTTTGGTGGGACAATTGGCTTGGTGTTGGTTCACTTGCTACTCACAGGACTTTGCCGGGTAGACTGGGTAGGGCGACTATTTCTGATTTTCTTTGTCATGGCCAATGGAGGATTAACCGACTTCATCAGTAGCTCCCGCAAAACTTGGTTGCCCAGATCCTTAGCGAGCGGATTTATTTTCAACCTGAAATACCTGATCAGCCTTACTAGAAGGCCACTACTTCGGGCATATTCTCTTGTTTCTCATCCTAGGGAGTGGTTAGAGTTACGAAACCTACCTCTTTGATTGGTAAGAGAACTTGGCAGAAGCATGTCCCCTTTAAATGCTCATTTACTCTATGGAGAGCATTGCAGAATAAGCTTCCTACTGTAGCTAAAGTCCTTACTTTTGATACGGAAGTGACCACAAATTGTGTTTGTTGTCGTACTCCTGGTTATGAAAATGGTCAGCATGTTTTAGTGTCAGGTAACTTTGCTAAAGGTGTTTGGACATTTTGCTCTCTTTCGATGGGCTTCAGACATGTTGCAAACTCCCTTAAAAACCTCCTTGTGTATTGGTGGAATAAGACTCCCTCATCAACTTATTCTCAGATCCCTTCCTCTCTTTATTTGTTGGAACCTGTGGAAGAACAGATGTGCTGCAAATTATGGATCTAAACAGTCCAATTTTCTTAAGGTGAAGTTTGGTATCACTAGCGACATCTACAAGCTCTCGTAGATGACTTATCCATACTTTCATTGGCCTTCAGAATGGGGACAATTGTGTGCTAAAGTGGATTTGTGCATCCATGAGATCAGAATTACTAGAGTTTGTTGGTCTAGACCGCCACCTGGACTAGTCAAACTCAACACCGATGGTAGTGCTCTTGGCAATTGTGGGAGAATTAGTGCAGGAGGCATACTTAGGGTGTAACAACCCTCAAAATGAAGTAGGATAAAGTAGAGCCTCACATGGGTTTTATGCATTAATAACTTGTCAAAATAATTAAGTATAGCCTTTTAAGTTAGTTTCAAAGAGTTTGGAAGTCAAACGTCAAGGGACGACCAAGACGTTCAGAAACTACTCTTTTACGTGTTGGTGTGTTCTAGTATGTTGTTCATGTTTTTATGTGTTGTTTGGAGTCTAAAATCAGTGGAGGTGACCCTAGTGTCTTAATAAGTGTTTTTAGGGTCAAAATGTTCGGATGCGACACCCCGGGGGCCACACTAAGTGTCCCCGACGAGGACCCCAACCTTGGCCAAGCAAGCTACCAATGCAGCTTGAAGTTGCTCATGGAAGGAGCATGTTCGCGTCGCGGACTAGCCCCACCAAGGGTTGTACTGTTTGGTCCGCGTCGCAGACAAGTCGCGGACTCTACTGTCTCGAATTTAATTTCCATAAAACTGGTGGGAACACCTCCGCATCGCGAACTTGTTTCCCGATGAAATCTGCGAAAATAAAATTCAAGTTTGACTTGTTTAAAAGGTCCAACTAAGTGAGGGGTAGTTTGGGTACTTTGGGGAAATATTATAAATGGTTATTCTACCCATTTTATGGTATTTTAAGTTGGTTAAAACCCCAAAACCTAAAATTAGACCCCATTCTTCAAATTGACCCTTCCCTCTCAAAATAGATTCTCTCAAAAACTCCATTGAAGACCTTGATAAAGCTCAAGCTAGAAGATGGGTTTTCAACTGATTTCTTCTTCAATTTCATTGGTCTTCAATAATTAAGGTATGGTAACTCTTGAATCTTGAATAACCTATCATTCAAGGAGTTCTATCAAAGATTTCCAAAAGTGATTCAAAGACCAAAATTCCCAATTTTAAATCTAAACATGGGTTCCTTGTCAAACGATTTTCTAAATCATTCTATTGATGAGTTAATGTGGAATTAATGTTTTTAAGACAATTTTCAAAGGAATTCTTGAAGAACCCATGATCCCCAAATTCTCGAAAATTGGCCTATTGGTGAAATTATGTTTAGATTAGATTGTATTGATGTTTCTTATGATTATCTATACTTATTCATGTTGAATTGTTGGTATATTGATTAGTTGAGGATTATGGCCTTATGGGCAAAGTTATGGGTTGATCCCTTTATTTATGGAATTGTACTTAGAGTATGTTTATGATATTGAATTACATTGTTGATTCCTATTGCTACCTATGTCAATTGATTATGAATTGTTGAGGATTCATCCATGGTGATCATGGCTTGGAGAATGGGTAAGTTGACCTAACTTCTAGTCTATAGTATGAGAAGTGATATGGTGTGGTTTGATCCACTTATGGTGGAGGTTTTCACTTCTTGTCTATCTATGCATGTTGAGATCATGGCCTTGAAGACAGTAGATGTGAAGTGAATTGATGATTATGATACATATGTTTATGAAGTTATGCTATGAGGTTATGTATGAAATCCTCAATGATAGCATGATGTTTAAAGTGTGTTCATGATGAGGAGTATAATGTGAATGATAATGTTAGGGATAAGGTGTGGTCTACATGATTGATTATGTTAAGCACTATTGTGGATTGACCCCTACCTATATGACCCCTATATGAATGTTTGATCATAAACACGTTAGGAGTACCTATTCAATGTTGAATGTGTCCTTGTCTCCTATCATGAAGTGTGGGTGTGTGGTCTAGAATCCCTAAGGGCTTTATATGTGAATTGCTCATTATTTGGGGACATTATGAATGTGTGGTGATCCCTTGAAGGGAAGTGCACTCAATATCAATGTTGTTTCTATTATGTCACTATGAGGACCAATATGCACACACACACACTCTACGTGTATAGCTATGAATATGATGTGTTATGGTGTCTATTGAAAGGTTAACTCTTATATGCACTCTTACATCTTATTATGCATGCAAAGTGTATGATTAGCAAGGTATGAATATGTGTTGTATAAAGGTGTTTATGTGAAAGGCTTTCTCACATATGTACACACACATGAATGAATGAATAAGGTTTATGATAATCTAGTAAAAGTAAGTCTCTTGAAAGGCTTCCTCAATTGTACTCTAAACTAGACTATGTTATGAATATGGTATGATTATGTGCCTAAAATTTTATAAGTGGCTCTATGTGCTATTATGAATGGTTTCCGTGTGTATGCTGATGTATGTGGTTTATATTTTGCCTATTGTACTAAATGTTCTTGAAGTTTCTCCAAAAAGGCATGATGCATGGTTTCCAACTAAATGTCCTTTTAAGAGTATGTTTTGCATGGTTATCATACTTAGTGCATTCTTATACTAACACCATTCTTCTTCATCTTTTTACACCAAGTGTAGGTGATGGTGACTAAAGGGTCTTTCCTAGAAGTGATGAGCTTGGCTTACTATTCCCAAGTTCGGGTGTGTCCTTAAAATTTCAAGGACCTTTATGTTGAAGAGTTACCTTAAAGTTCTATGTACTAGATAGTAGTTTCTTTTGTATTGAAAGGGTTGTGTCCCTCTTGTGTTGTAGTCGTGTTTTAAGAAGGCTACCTTGAGATGTAGTACTCCGATTTTGTATTAAAGGTTTAAATGAGGTGACTTTTAAGTCTTGTGTTATAGTATGAATTTTTTTAAAATTTTCCGCTATTTTTCTATGATAAATGTTATGACAAATGCTAAGGGCTTGTATAAGACCTCCGAGAGGTCGAATACGCGGGTAACGACTAGGGGTGCTCTCGGGTTGTTACAAACTTGGTATCAGGGCATAAGGTTAAGAAAATGGACTTAGGGTTCAACGTCTCATGATCCACGTCTAGTAGAGTCTTGTTCATCGGTGTGAGTCGCAACACATCTATGAGCGAGAGGTTATAGGACGATAGAAGTTTCACTTTCTTCATTACTCTTGTGTCGTGGCATAGAGCTTAACTCCCTATGATCTTTCTCTCTTATTTTCCCTTATCTGGTGGTCTTCTAGATCTGATTACTTGGAAGGGGTGATGTTGCAAGGATCGAGGGAAGAAAAGGTGAGTTTTAATGCTTATTAAGATGTGGTGACTATATGAGTATATATATGAAGGTAGATTTGGAAATCGTATTGTGATCCCAATCATGGCTATGTGTGACCTATGAGGCTGGGAGCATTACATTGAAAATGTTGTATGGTGGTGTAGATTTGAGGAGTTTTGAAGGAATGTGGTAACTAGTGTGAGTTGAAAGTTTCCCTTTCTTTACGAGTGATGCTTCATGGTTGTCCTTGTGTGAATCAGAGTTCTTGGGTAGGCTTGCCCTAAGAGTGGAAAAAGGGGCTTTGTTCCATGAGTTGGGATAGTGTTTTGCTCTAAGGTTAACTTGGAGAGTTGCATGTACCCCTTAGTTCATAGGAAGGACAAGAGAATAGATGTTGACCAACTCTAAAGAGGATAGTTGTCTTGTAAGGGTGATCTTAATTATGGTCATTCAAAGAGGGTGTTTAGATAATACCTAGGCATGGTTGAGCGGAAAGTTACACCAAAGGTGATGATAAGAGTATGGTGTGATAAAAAGTTGATTAAGCTCACCCCAAGTGGGGGATAATGTACCTAGATGGTAAGGTTTTTGGTGCCCTTAATATTTCTACGTTGATCTTCCTTGAGTTCTCCATGTTGAGTACCACTTTGGGTGATAGATATGACATGGTGTTGTATAGATACTCATTTTTTTTGGATTCTTGAAATCCTCACCTAAGGGAGTATATTGAAGATTTAGTGGAGAATGGTTCCTACTTTAGAGATGAAGGAGGTAATGATTAAAGGAGTTTGCATAACTTGATCCCAAGAGGGGGACATTGTGCTTAATTGGTAAGCGATAGCTCTCTTGGTTACTTTAATGTGCTCTTAGATGGGTTTACCCTAAGTGGGGGATGATAAGTGAGTAGTAAGGTTGTTGATATCCTTATATTTTCCTTCTATTCTTATTCAAGCTTTAGACCAAACAGTTCCTAGTAGCTTGTTCATGTTTGGAGTCTTGCATATGATTATGAGTTGCATGATCTCCGTATGTTATGCATGTCCTAGAAGACACTATGTTATGCATGTTTTGAAGGATTCTTATTACATAAAAATGGAATTTTAGTAATAAAATTCATGTTTCTCATGTCAATATGCATCTTTATATGGTGAATGCACTCTTGACTTCATGAGGAAGAGAGTATGAGCATGCTTAGGTTAAGAGTTGAGAATTTCTCCTTAAATGAATTGACCTTTGTGTAATGCTTGCTTATGAGTTTATGATGCCTTGTGTGTTTGTTGTGACTAGGAGAAGGTAGTCCCTCCTTGAACATAACTAAACATGGTAATGACATGTATGTTCTTGATAGTATGATGATTAAATGATAAGACTAGTAGATGATCTATAATCCGCATGTTAGGGTGCAACTAGTATGAATTGCTTAATTGCCTCATGAGTGGAAATGTTGATCATGTCTATGTGTACACTTGAAAGCCATTGCATAATGGACCCTATGATGATATAAAAGGAGTAAATAACATGTCATGCTTAGGAGAAGATAGTTCCTCCTATGAACATGAGAAAGGCCTATGTGGTTAATGCATTATGAGTCAGTGAATAAAGTTTCTACTTGCTTGTGTTGCATGAGTTGATTTGAAGTGCATGCTTAAATGATTTCTTATGATAAAGTTGCATAACGTACTTTAATGAGATAGTTGATTGTTGTGTTTCTTTGGTGTTTGAAATGAGAATGATGATTATGACATGATTTCCTTGTATGTGCATATTTTTGTGAAAAATTCATACTTAAGTTGTATTTTGAGTTTTCATGAACTTTATTTCTCATGGTTGAAAATTGCACCCATAGATGTTGTGTGATATTGACTTCATGAGAGTTGTAATGAGCATGCTTGATGTTATCTTGTTAAAGAAATGTCTTGTTGATTGCTTAATATATATGTTGATGCTCATTGAATATGGAGAAGGTAGTTCCTTCAATACTTATGAGAAGTAAAGATTTTTAAGCATAGTGATGATTTGGAGAAGGGAGTTCCTCCAATGAAATGGCAAATAATAAAGTTGATGCATAAGGAATTGGTAGATGTGTTGCTACTTTCTTGAACTGCACAAAGTTGTTTTGAGCCTTTTATGTGGAGTTGATGTTCCTCCTTGATGTGTGCTCTTATGTTGATGTTGTATGTTGTGTATTATGAGTTGCTAGTTGGGTCATTGAGTCCTCGGAAGTGTTTTAAGTGTCATTCAAGGATGAATGTTCCTAAGTGGGGGATATTGTAACAACCCTCAAAATGAAGTAGGATAAAATAGAGCCTCACATGGGTTTTATGCATTAATAACTTGTCAAAATAATGAAGAATAGCCTTTTAAGTCAGTTTTAAAGAGTTTGGAAGTCAAACGTCAAGGGACGACCAAGACGTTCGGAAACTACTCTTCTACGTGTTGGTGTGTTCTAGTATGTTGTTCATGTTTCTATGTTTTGTTTGGAGTCTAAAATCAGAGGAGGTTACCCTAGTGTCTTAATAAGTGTTTTTAGGGTCAAAACATTAGGATACGACGCCCCGGGGGCCAACCTAAGTCCCCGAGGAGGACCCCAACCTTGGCCAAGCAAGCTTCCAAGGCAGTTTGAAGTTGCTCATAGAGGGAGCATGTCCGCGTCGCAGACTAGCTCCACCAAGGGCCAACAGTTTGGTCCGCGTCGCGGACATGTTGCGGACTCTACTCTCTCGAATTTAATTTCCAGAAAACTTGTGGGAACACCTCTGCGTCGCGAACTTGTTTCCCGACGAAATCTGCGAAAATAAAACTCAAGTTTGACTTGTTTAAAAGGTCCAACTAAGTGAGAGTTAGTTTGGGTACTTTGGGGAACTATTATAAACGGTTATTCTACCTATTTTAGGGTATTTTAAGTTGGTGAAAACCCCAAAACCTAAAATTAGACCCCATTCTTCAAATTGACCCTTCCCTCTCAAAATAGATTCTCTCAAAAACTCCATTGAAGACCTTGATGATGCTCAAGCTAGAAGATGGTAAGATAAAGAGGAAGGTAATGTATTGTATGCATTAAATGTGCCTAAAATTTTATAAGTGGCTCTATGTGCTATTATGAATGGTTTCCGTGTGTATGATGATGTATGTGGTTTATATAGTGCCTATTGTACTTAATGTTCTTGAAGTTTCTCTAAAAAGGCATGATGCATGGTTTCGAACCAAATGTCCTTTTAAGAGTATGTTTTGCATGGTTATCATACTTAGTGCATTCTTGTACTAACACCATTCTTCTTCATCTTTTTACACAAAGTGTAGGTGATGGTGACTAAAGGGTCTTTCCTAGAAGTGATGAGCTTGGCTTACTATTCCCAAGTTCGGGTGTGTCCTTAAAATTTCAAGGACCTTTATGTTGAAGAGTTACCTTAAAGTTCTATGTACTAGATAGTAGTTTCTTTTGTATTGAAAGGGTTGTGTCCCTCTTGTGTTGTAGTCGTGTTTTAAGAAGGCTACCTTGAGACGTAGTACTCCGATTTTGTATTAAAGGTTTAAATGAGGTGACTTTTAAGTCTTGTGTTATAGTATGAAATTTTTTTAAATTTTCCGCTATTTTTCTATGATATATGCTATGACGAATGCTAAGAGCTTGTAGAAGACCTCCGAGAGGTCGAATACGTCGGTAAAGACTACGGGGTGCTCTCGGGTCGTACATTGGGATTTCAATAGAGACCTTATACATGCTTTTGCTAGTCCTCTGGGAGTCGGGACTAACAATCAGGCTGAGCTTGAATCGGCTTGTATTGGACTAGCTTGGAGTTTAGATAATGGTTATTCGGGGGTCATTCTTGACGTGGACTCGGAGCTTCTAGTCAGCTGGATTGATGGTAGAATAGCACCCCCTTGGTATCTCCACCATTCCTTTCTTAGACTTCATGAAATCACTCGCCAGTTTCACACCTTTTCGTGTCGTCACATATATAAAGAGAGGGCAATGCGGTTGCTGATTTATTGTACAAACATAGCCACACCACACTTGTGGCTACTCACTTCACTTGGATTCATGATTTGCCTATTCATATCAGAGGGCTACTTAGGACAGACAAGCTTGGTTTGGCTAACCTCAGACGAAAGAAGACTAAGAGAATTAAAGAACCGCCTTGATCTCCTTGCTGATTGTTTTGACTACAGTATAAGGACACATCATACCATCATGGAGCTTTATTCTCTTTTTCGATATCACCGAGCTTTCTTCACTATAGTTCTCTCTTACCTATGAGTTAGGGCTGTCTGAAGAAAGACCATTATAGGGCATAGGCTTTTTCCTTTCTAGTTTTCACTTGTAAAGGGAGAGTCTCCCTTATTTATGCTTTCCTAGTTTCTTTGTATCGACAGGAGTCCTCTCACAGGTGGTTAGAAGCTAGGTTTCATTTAATAGTATTGGGGAAGAGTTGATTTACCTTAGTAGGATGATCGACTTCTGAACCACCATAGGATTGGAGGTAAGGTTTATGTCCCCCTCCTTGTATTTTGCTGTTTGTTTTATTTATGCTAAGGCCTGGGGATGTTCCTAAGCCCCTAACCCCCCCAAGGGTTGTTAAACCAAAAAAAAATTCTAAAATCTAAACGTTAAACCCTAAACCCTAAACTATAAACCCTAAACCCTAAACCCTAAACCGTAAACCCTAAACCCATAACTATAAACTCAAAACTCTAAACCCTAAACCCTAAATCATAAAACATAAATCCTAAACCATAAATTTAAAACCCTAAACACTAAAACCTAAACCCTAAAGCCAAAACCCTTAACCATAAATCCAAACTTTAAATTAAAAACCCTAAACCCTAAACCCTAAACCCTAAATCCTAAACTCTAAACATTAAACCCTAAACACTAAACTCTAAACCCTAAACCCTAAATCCAACCTGTAAACCCTAAACCCTATACACTAAACCTTAAAACCAAAACCCTAACCCTAAACCTAAACCCTAAACCCTAAACCCTAAACCTTAAATGCTAACCTAACACCTAAACTATAAACCCCAAACCCTAAACCATAAACCCTAATCCCTAACCATAAAGCTTAAACGCTAAAGCTAAATCCAAAACGCTAAATCCTAAATCCTAATCACTATACCCTAAACCCTAAACCCTAACCCTAAATCCTAAACCCTATTACTACAACCCAAAATCCTAAACCCTAAAACCAAATCCCTAAACTCTAAATCCTAAACCCTAAACCCAAAACCTAGAACCAAAAACCCTAAACCCTAAAACATAAACACTAAACCCTATACCCAAAACCCTAAACACTAAACCTAAACCCTAAACACTACCCCTAAACCCTGATGATATAACCCAAAACCCTAAAACCTAAACCCAAAACCCTATACCCCAAACCCTAAACCATAAACCCTAAACTCTAAACCCTAAACCCAAAACACTAAACCCTAAATCCTAAACCCTAAACCTTAAACCCTATAACCTAAACCCTAAACCCTTAACAATAAATCCTAAATAGTAAGCCCTAAACCTTAAATCCTAAACCTTAAATCCTAAACCCTAAACATTAAACCCAAGAGCCTAAAGCCTAAACCCCAAACATTAATTCTAAACCCTAAACCCTAAAACATAAACCCTAAACACTAAACCTTTAGCCATAACCCTATACCCAGAACCCTAAACCAATACCCTAAAACCCTAAACCCTAAACCTAAACCTAAACCCTAAACCCTAAATCCAAACTCTAAACCCTAAACCCTAAACCCTAAACCCTAACCCCTAACACCTAAACCCTAAATCCAAAACCTAAAACCCTTAACGCAAAAAACTTAACCATAAACCCTAACCCCTAAACCCTAAACCCTAAACCTATAACATGAAATCCTATACCCTAAACCCTATACCCCAAACCCTAAATAATAAACCCTAAACACTAAACCCCAAATCCTAAACCCTAAACCCTTATCCATAAATCCTAAACCCTAAATCCTCACCCTAAACCTCAAACCCTAAATTCAAACTCTAAAACCTAAACCCGAAACCGTAAATTCTAAACTAAAAACCCTAAACTGAAAACCCTCACCCTAAATGCTAAAACCTAACCCTAAATCCTAAAGTCTAACACTAAACTCTAAACCCTAAATCCTAAACTCTTAACATTAAACCCTAAACCCTAAACATAAACATAAATCCTAAACCCTATACCATAAAAGCTAAACCCTATACCCTAAACTCTAAGCCCTAAACCATAAATCCTAAACCCTAAACCCTAAACTCTAAACCGTAAACCGTAAACCCTAAACCCAAAACCTAAACCCTAAACCCTAATCCATAAACCATAAACCCTAAACCCTAAACCATAATGCTAAACCCTAAACCCTAAACCCTAATACCCTAAACCTAAACAATAATACCCTAAACTCTATAACCTAAATCTAAACCCTAAACATTAAATCCAAACTTTAAACCTTAAATCCTAAACCCTAAACCCTAGACCTTAGACCCTAAACCCTAAACCCTAAATGTTAGTCCCTACACCCTAAATCCTAAAACCTAAACCTAATTCCAAAAGCTTAAAACCCAACCCCTAAACCTTACACCCTTAAACCTAAACCCTAAACACTAAACCTTTAACCATAACCCTATACCCAGAACCCTAAACCTTAACCCTAAACCTAAACCCTAAACCCTAAACCCTAACTCTAAACCCTAAATCCAAACCCCTAACCCCTACACCCTAAACCCTAAACGCTAAACCCTAAACCCTAACCCCTAACCCCTAAATCCAAAACTTGAAACCCTAAACGCAAAACCCTAAACCCTAAACCCTAAACTCTTAACCATAAACCTTAACCCCTAAACCCTAAAACCTAAACCCTAAACCCTATACCCAAAACCCTAAATTGTAAACCCTAAACCCTAAACCATTAACCCTAAACAATAAACCATAAACCCTAATGACTAAACCCTAAACCCTAAACTTAAACCCTAAACCCTAAACCCTAAACCCTTATCCATAAACCCTAAACCCTAAACCTAAACCTCAAACCCTAAATTCAAACTCTAAAACCTAAACCCTCAACCCTAAACCCTAAATTCTAA
Organism: Solanum okadae; assembly: GCA_036553675.1. Lineage (NCBI taxonomy): Eukaryota > Viridiplantae > Streptophyta > Magnoliopsida > Solanales > Solanaceae > Solanum > Solanum okadae. The sequence continues at coordinate 13,613,958 of CM071683.1, forward strand.
ACTCAAACCCGAAACCTTAAACACTAAACTATAAACTCTAACCCTAATTGATAAAACCTAAACCTAAATCCTAAAGTCTAACACAAAACTCTAAACTTTAAATCCTAAACTCTAAACGTTAAACCCTAAACCCTAAACCTAAAGCTAAATCCTAAACCAAAAATAGAAATTCTAAATCCTAAACCACAAACGCTAAACCCTATATCCTAAACTCTAAACCCTAAACCATAAATCCAAAACCCTAAACCATAAATCATAAACCCTAAACCCTAACCTTAAACCCTAAACCCTAAACTCTAAACCTTAAACCCTAAATCCTAAACCCTAAACCCTAAACTATAAACCTAAACCCTAAACCCTAAAGACTAAACCCTAATACCCTAAACCTAAACCATAATACCCTAAACCCTAAACCCTAAACTCTAAACCTAAACCTTAAACCCTAAAGACTAAACCCTAATACCCTAAACATAAACCATAATACCCTAAACCCTAAACCGTAAAGAAAAAACCCTAATAACCTAAACCTAATCCTAATACCCTAAACATTATACCCTAAACCTAAACCCTAAACCCTAAATCCAAACACAAAACCTTAAACCCTAAACCCTAGACCCTAGACCCTAGACCCTAGATCCTAGACCCTAAACCCTAAACCCTAAACCCTAAATGCTAGACCCTAGACCCTAAATCCTAAAACCTAACCCTAAATTCTAAAACCTAAAACCTAACCCCTAAACCTTAAACCCTAACCCTAAATACTAAATCCTAAACCCTAACACCTAAATCCTAAAATCTAAACGTTAAGCTCTAAATCTAAAACCCTAAACCCTAAAACCTTAACCCTTAACCATAAACTCAAAACTCTAAACCCTAAAACCTAAAACCTAAACCCTAAATTTAAAACCATATACACTAAAACGTAAACCCTAAACCCTAAAACATAAACACTAAACACTAAACCTTTAACCATAACCCTATACCCGGAACCCTAAACCTATACCCTAAAACCCTAAACCTAAACCCTAAACCCTAACCCCTAACACCTAAACCCTGAATCCAAAACCTAAAACCCTTAACGCAAAAAACTTAACCATAAACCCTAACCCCTAAACCCTAAACCCTAAACCTATAACATGAAACCCTATACCCTAAACCCTATACCCTATACCCCAAACCCTAAATCATAAACCCTAAACAGTAAAACCCCAAATCCTAAACCCTAAACCCTAAACCCTAAACCCTTATCCATAAATCCTAAACCCTAAATCCTAACCCTAAACTTAAACCTCAAACCCTAAATTCAAACTCTAAAACCTAAACCCTAAACCGTAAATTCTAAACTAAAAACCCTAAACTGAAAACCCTCACCCTAAATGCTAAAACCTAACCCTAAATCCTAAAGTCTAACACTAAACTCTAAACCCTATATCCTAAACTCTTAACAGTAAAACCTAAACCCTTAACATAAACATAAATCCTAAACCCAATACCATAAAAGCTAAACCCTATACCCTAAACTCTAAACCCTAAACCATAAATCCTAAACCCTAAACCCTAAACTCTAAACCGTAAACCGTAAACCCTAAACCCTAAACCCTAATCCATAAACCATAAACCCTAAACCCTAAACCATAATGCTAAACCCTAAACCCTAAACCCTAATACCCTAAACCTAAACCATAATACCCTAAACCCTATACCCTAAACTCTATAACCTAAATCTAAACCCTAAACATTAAATCCAAACTTTAAACCTTAAATCCTAAACCCTAAACCCTAGACCCTAGACCCTAAACCCTAAACCCTAAACCCTAAATGTTAGACCCTACACCCTAAATCCTAAAACCTAAACCTAATTCCAAAAGATTAAAACCCAACCCTTAAACCTTAAACCCTAACCCTAAACCCTTAAACCTAAACCCTAAACACTAAACCTTTAACCATAACCCTGTACCCAGAACCCTAAACCTTAACCCTAAACCCTAAACCCTAACTCTAAACCCTAAACCCTAACCCCTAACCCCTAACCCCTAAACCCTAAACCCTAAACCCTAAACCCTAACCCCTAAGCCCTAAATCCAAAACTTGAAACCCTAAACGCAAAACCCTAAACTCCTAACCATAAACCTTAACCCCTAAACCCTAAATCCTAAACCCTAAACCCTATACCCAAAACCCTAAATTGTAAACCCTAAACCCTAAACCATAAACCCTAAACAATAAACCATAAACCCTAATGACTGAACCCTAAACCCTAAACTTAAACCCTAAACCCTAAACCCTAAACCCTTATCCATAAACCCTAAACCCTAAACCTAAACCTCAAACCCTAAATTCAAACACCAAAACCTAAACCCTCAACCCTAAACCCTAAATTCTAAACTCAAACCCTAAACCTTAAACACTAAACTGTAAACTCTGACCCTAATTGATAAAACCTAAACCTAAATCCTAAAGTCTAACACTAAACTCTAAACTCTAAATCCTAAACTCTAAACCTTAAACCCTAAACCCTAAACCTAAAGCTAAATCCTACACCCTAAATAGAAACTCTAAATACTATAAACCATAAATGCTAAACCCTATATCCTAAACTCTAAACCCTAAACCATAAATCCTAAACCCTAAACCATAAATCATAAACCCTAAACCCTAACCTTAAACCCTAAACCCTAAACTCTAAACCTTAAACCCTAAACCCTAAACCCTAAATTCTAAACCTAAACCCCAAACCCTAAAGACTAAACCCTAATACCCTAAACCTAAACCATAATACCCTAAACTCTAAACCCTAAACTCTAAACCAAAACCCTAAACCCTAAAGACTAAACCCTAATACCCTAAACATAAACCATAATACCCTAAACCCTAAACCCTAAAGAATAAAACCTAATAACCTAAACCTAAACCCTAATACCCTAAACCATAAACCTTAAACCCAAAAGCTAAGGCATATATCCTCAACCTTAACCTAAACCCTAAACCCTAAACTATAAACCCTAACTATAAACTCTAATCCCTAAACCCTAAATCCCAACCCCAAAACCTTAAACCCTAAACCTACAACTAAAAACCCTAAAGCCTAAACCAAAAACCATCAACCCGAAACCCTAAAATGTGAACCCAAAACCCTAAACCCTACACCATAAACCATAAACCCTAAACCCCAAGCCCTAAAACCTAAACCCTAAATTTAAAAGACTAAACCCTAAATCGTAAAGCTTAAACCCTAAACCCCAAACCTAAACCTTAAACCCTAAACCCTAAACAATAGATCCTAAACACTAGAACCTAGACTCTAAACCTTAAACCCTAAACCCTAGACCCTAAACCCTAAACCCTAGGCCCTAAACACTAAAACCTAAACCCTAAACCCTAAAAACCAACACTAAATCCTAAACCCTAAACCTAAACCCTAAAACCTTAAAACCTAAACCACACATGTTAAACCCTAAACACTAAATTATAAACCCTAAAACTAAACCCTTAATCCTAAACCCTAAAGCCCAAATTCAAACAATAAACCCTAAACCCTAAACCTAAACTCAAACCAAAATCCAAAACCCTAAATCCAAACCCTAAACCATAAACCATAAACTCTAAACCTTCAACCCTAAACCCCTATTTCAAACATTAAACCCTAAACCTAATCTTAAACCAAAACCCCTAACCCTAAATCCAAACTCTAAATCATAAACCCTAAACTCTAAATACTAAATCTAAACCCTAGACCCTAACACTAAATCCTAAACCCAAAACCTAAACCTTAAACCATAAACCATAAATCATAAACCCTAAAACCTAAACCTTGAATACTAAACATTGAACTGGAAACCATAAATCCTAAAACCAAAACCCTACACCGTAAATTTAAACCCTAAACCATCAATCCTATACCCTTAACCATAAACTCTAAACTCTAAACCCAAAATCCAAGACCCTAAAGCCTAAAGCCTAAACCCTAAACCCTATAACCTAAACCCTATTGCCTAAACCCAAAACTCTAATCCCCAAACCTAAACCCTAAACCCTAAATCATGAATCCTAAACCCTAAACCCTAAACCTAAAATTCTAAACCCAAAACCCTAAACTCTAAACCCTAAACAAAACACTAAATCCAAAACTGTAAACCCTAAACCCTTAATAAAAAATCTAAAACCCTAAATCCTCAACCATAAACCCTAAATCGTAAACCCTACACACTAAACCCTAACCCTAAACTATAAACCCTAACCCTAAACCCTAAACCCAAAACCCTAAACCCTAACCCTAAACTCTAAACCCTAACCCTAATCCCTACATCCTAAACCCTAAACCCTAAATCCTAAACCATAAAGCTAAACCATATATCCAAAACATTAACCTAAACCCTAAACCCTAAACTCCAATCCCTATCTCTAAAACCTAAGCCTTATACCCTAAACCTTAAACCCAAAACCTAAATCGTGAACCCCAAACCCTAAACCCTAAACCCTAAAATTTAAACCCTAAACTCTAAACTCTAAACTCTAAACCCTAAACCCTAAACCCTAAACCCTAAACCCCAAGCCCTAAAACCTAAACCCTAAATTTAAAACCCTAAAGCCTAAACCATAAACCTTAAACCTTAAACCCTAAACCTAAACCTTAAACCCTAAACCCTAAACCCTAAACCCTAAACTCTAAACAGTAGATCCTAAACACTAAACCCTAAACGCTAAACCCTAAACCTATCGCTTCCCCATTTCCTAATTTTTGCTCTCTCTAATTCCTCGCTTTATATTGAACACTCCTTTTTTTTCACTAAAGGCTACAGCCCCAATGGCTAGTTACTCAGCAAGAATAGCATGTGAGCCGCCAGTGGACCTCCTCAGGCCGCCGGACCAATATCAATAGTGGGGCCTGGACCTTACGAACAAAACCAACCAAGAATCACCCACTAATTCATCCTATGACTCCTGAAATACACAAAACAAAGGGGCGATGAACACTGTGAATTGTGCGAGAGAATTGGACGGGGCTCACAAAATTATTTCCATAGATCGCGACAGGTTGATTCATGGAAAGATGTTTAGTGGGAATGATTCTACTAATCAAGTGCTACAGCATACTACAAAATCAGGTGATTCCATTGTGCCATTTGCGAGATCTGTAGAGGCGAATTCTGGGAAAATCGCTGCAAAATTGCCAGAACTGCGCCCTCAAATTCTAGCATCTTCCCCACAATTTCATGGCGAGTTAAGTATTGGGGATTACTCACCTGGTGAAGAGGTACATCTCACTGTAATTTCAAGTAAAATAAGCGGTCCAATCACCGACAACATGAATTCCGATGATAAAGCAGTCGAAAAATTGAAATTTGATGGTGGCACCGCTAAGGAGACCTATTCTACAACTGAAGAGGTTCATCTTACCAATATATCTATTGATTTAGCTCAGGAGCAATCCCAAAAGGAAATTTCGGCAGGTATAACTAGAAATACAACCATCCAACAGGTTTAGCTTGATGAGCTCACCAATAGACGTGAAACTGAACAACAGGGGACCTATGACCATGATCACGCAGGCTCTAATGGTCAAAAATAGGACCAACAAATAATAGAGGAACAATCCAAGGAAATGCAATCACAAAGGGGAGCTAAATGAACAAGGCTAAGTCCAATTGATCAACATGATAATACAAAGAATACAACGTTGGAAGTGGTTGATGTGGAGAGTTCATCATACTTTTCCTTTGGAGTTAAACCAAAGGATACATTACCAAGCATTGAAGGGCAGCAAAGGTCAGGTAAGAGAAGTAATACTATTAATGAAAGTGGCTATGATCATATGCAGGGGCAGCAGGTACTAAGGACCAAATCACAAAGCAAAAACTCAAGCGAGGAGGACATGCAGGAAGGTAAGTCCTCTAACTCTAATCCTAATCAAAATGCTGGTAGCTTGAGTAGTAGTGATAGTCGCGAGCATGTTAATGCAAAAGGGAATGAGGTTGTTAATTGGAGTGATCAGGAGCAGGGCAGGAAGGAAAGTAAATCCCAACAGCAGGCTGATCAAAGTAATGAAAAAAGCATGAACCAGTCTCAGCTACCTTCTCTTGATGGAAATCTTGATCCTAATAGCTATCATAAGGCCTTCCCTACTGAGAAAAGCCAACAAACAAACCACCCCAACTAGTCCAAAGGTGCCAGCAATACTAACGATGTTCAAACTACCAAACAAGATCAAGTCACTAAACCTACACCTTATACTGTGGTTCAAACTATGGCTGCAAGACTTAGGCAAATTCATGTTGCACATGCAACCCCCATCGAATTGGTCCCTCGTCGACACACAACCAAACAGGGCCAACCTGCTGTGATTTATGATATGAATGACTTCATGAATAAGCTGACTGTGGATTGTAAATACACCCTGATAGGTAAATTCAATACCACCATGCCAAAAGTAGAACTTATCAGGAAAAGTTTCATTATGCAAACTCAACTAAACGGGGGGGCGGGGGGGGGGGTTACCATAGCTCATTATAATGCAAGGCATGTCTTTATTGACTTGGAGAATGAACTCGACTATAATACTGTGTGGACACAACAAAGAATGACTATTGAGGGCAATCTTATGAGAATACAGACTTGGACTCCTAATTTTCGACCTGAAGAGAAGACCCCTATTGTTCCTATATTGGTATTATTGTCTGGCCTACCATGGCATTGTTTCAAGAAGGAGTTCATCTCACCTTTGCTTGAATCTATGGACAAAGTTATATACCTAGACACAACATCCATTAGAAGAACTAGAGCCAACATGGCCAAGGTAAAAGTTCAAATAGACCTTACCAAGACAAGACCTAGACATGTTTGGATTGGTTTGGATGATGAGGATCTCACCATAGGGAGACGGAAACCAATTGAATACGAAAATATCCCCCCATACTGCTCATATAGCAGGCATCAAGGTCACAGGATAGATGAATGCAATTTCAAAATAAGGGATGAAGAATTCAACAAAAGGAAGGAGTTAGAAACAGAAAAGAAAAACATGAATAAAAGAGAGCAGGGGCAACAAGGAAATGATAACAGGCAAGGCAGAACAAAGGAGCAAGAAGAGCAGCAACAACAAAACAACAAGGCAAGGAACAATCAACAACAGCCTGAAACGCAAAAGGAAGAGGAATGGCAGGTATAAAAAAGGAGAAACAATAAACCTCAGGAAGAAAAAACTCAGAAAAGAATATGGAGACCAACTTCACCACAGAACAGGCTGACAACAGAACAACCTCAGAACACAACTCCACAAACAGGTACAACTAACATCTCTAATCATAACTCTTTTACTAACCTTACCATGTAGGAAAAACAAACTGCAGACATGCAGGAGCCTAACAGTGATGCAGGGACATCAATACAAGGAGCACAAAACAGAGCTAAAATAGATCATAACCAAAGAACTCAGGTCAGCCAAATAGGAAACAAAGTAAATAACAAGAGCACAAGTATTGACTCAATGCTCCCAACCCCGACAATCCCCATTATTCCCTACATTGATGGTATTACTGAAGTTAGAGGAGGGATGGATGGGGGATGTCAGGAGAGACAAACTAACATGCAGGAAGGGGTGTCCAAAGGGGGGGATTTGTCTCATGTTATGCATGAGGATACTCACACTGACCATAGTTCACACCCTAGAACTCCTGCTACCACTACAGGCCAGCAGCAGAGTCAAAATCATCAACAAGTGCAACAACAGGAACAAACAAGGGCAAAGAATCAGGATACCACAAAAAATAGCACGGAAAAACACCAAGTGGAGGTAACAACTGCAGGTAAACAAAACAAGGGATCTATGGCAAAAGATATGGGATCCAATGCAAGTACTAGCAAACAAGGAAATACTCCCAAAAGCAAGAACAAACCTAGCAAAAAAAAAAAGCAGCAAAAAAGAGACAGAACACACAACATGATAATAATCAGCAGAGGGAACAACAAACGAATGGGGAAGCTTGTAAGAGGTTTATTATGGTAGATGAATAGATGGGCATGGATATTACTCCCTTACAGGCACAATACATGACCCCTCCTCACAATGTCCCTCCTGATAAAATGTTTGAGAAGTGCCAAATTAACAGAAGTTCTATAATTGATGAATATGTTGTGGACAATTCAGAAGATGAAATGGATGGGGATAATCAATCCCTCAAGGACCTTGATGAGGATGATGAGACTAGTAAACTTCTGATTAGAGCTTTCAGTCCATACCCTGATAAAGGCCTGAAGGATGAGATTCAACAAGTGGCTAAAACTCAAGGATTATCTCCCAGAGGAATAAATCATGATAGATTCCACTTCAAAACTCAGGACACCAACACTGTCACTGCTGGCAGGCCAAACACTAGGCTTTTTACTTCTACATCATCTCAATGATTAGTACACTTATTTGGAATGTAAGGGGGATCAATACTCAAGGAATTCTGGAAAGACTCAAAATGCTCAAAAAGATGCACCAACTTTCTATCATTGCCATCTTAGAACCTCTCTCAGACATTGTCCATGTTCAAATTTTTAAAAACAAATTAGCTATGGATCAGGCTGTAGGTAATTGCAATGGCAAGATTTGGCTATTTTGGAATATGGACATTGACTGTGTAATACTAGAGGAGAATGAACAACAAATTACCTGTGACATTGGCCATAATGAACATCAGACTAACTGCACCTATACTTTTGTGTATGCCAAGTGCAACGAGCATCTTAGAAGGCCTATATGGGATAGAATGTTGCATCATGCTGCTGGAAATACTAATCCTTGGTGTTCAGTAGGTGATTACAATGTCATTACTTCTATTGAGGAAAAAATAATAGGAGTACCTCATAACATGAGGAAGAGTCTAGAGTTTATTGTTGTGATTGAAGCTTGTGGACTCATGGATTTAGGCTTCAGTGGGCAGAAGTTTACTTGGTCCAATAAAAGGGGTATAAATCACATAATTTGGAAGAGGCTAGACAAAGCCCTTATTAATGATGCTTGGTTGGAAAAAATGCCTCAAACTACCATCACCCATCTATCATCAGTAGGGTCAGATCACTGTCCCTTACTGATGGAAATGGTTGCTAGAGTAGATGATCAAATCAAGTACTTTAAATTTCTCAATTGATGGGCTGACCAAACTAATTTTCTTGACACAGTTAAAGCATGTTGGGAAAGAACTATGGAAGGTAACAACATGTGGAGATTTCATCAGAAATTGAAAAGACTGTCCAATACTCTTAGCTCTTGGTCTAGAAGGGAATTTGGTGATATTTTCTCTAAGGTCAAGGATTATGAGGACAAGGTCAGGGTTGCCGAGGAGCATCTTATTCAAGTTCACAATGAAGACAACAGGGCAACACTTTATAAACTAACTGCAGAGTTCATCAGATTTTTGAAAATGGAGGACTCCATTTTGAAGCAGAAAACTCAACTGTAGTGGTTCAAGGAAGGTGATGCTAACACCAAATACTTTCACTCACTGATAAGAGGCAGGATAAGAAAACTATTTTTTCACAAAACTATAAGGGAAGATGGGGAATGGATACTGGGAGATGAGAAAATTGCAGAAGCTACCTGCGAACATTTTCAAAACATTTTTACAGGAGTGGACAAGGTTATCAATGAGAATGCTATCAATTGTATCCCTACAATGGTCAACCAACTGCAAAATAATAGTCTCACTAGCATGCCCACTCTAGAAGAGTTGAAGGAAGTCATTTTCTCTATGAATCCTAATTCTGCAGCTGGTCTGGATGGGATGAATGACTATTTTTTTCAGAAATGTTGGCACATAATCAAGCATGACCTTTTGGTGTCATTTAAGCTTTCTTCTGTGGCCAAATGATACCTAAATATTTTTCTCACTCATGCATTGTACTCATCCCTAAGGTGAACAATCCCAACAAATTCACTGAGTTCAGGCCCATCACTTTAAGTAATTTCACTAGCAAAATCATTTCTAAACTGTTGAGCTACAGACTTGGTCCTATTCTACCCAGTTTGATTTCTCTCAACCAATCTGGATTTGTTAAAGGAGAAGTATATCAGAAAACATTATGTTGGCCCAAGAGATTATTCATCAGATCAAGAAGCCTAATATTGGGAGCAATGTAATCATAAAGTTGGACATGGCTAAATCATATGACAGGGTTTCCTTGTCCTATATATGCTTGGTGCTGAGAAGAATGGGGTTTGAAGAGGTCTTTATAGACATGGTTTGGAGGATTATGACTAATAATTGGTATTCAGTTATAGTCAATGGCAAAAGACATGGTTTTTATCACTCCACTAGAGATCTCAAGCAAGGGGACCCTTTATCTCCGGCCCTATTTATTTTAGGTGCGGAGGTCCTTTCTAGATCATTGAACAATCTCAATAACAAACCGGATTATCATGGTTTCTTCATGGAATTCAGAGGTCCCCAAGTGAATCACTTAAGTTTTGCAGACGATACCATTCTCTTCACTTCTGGAAGACAGAGAACTTTAAAGCTCATTATGCAAACTTTACATTATTACGAGGAGACCTCAGTCCAGCTTGTTAACAGAGACAAGAGTCATTTTATGATACACACTAATGCTTTCAATAGCACTAGGGACAGATTCAAAAGAATCATTGGCTTCAAACAGAAGGAGGGCCCTATCACTTACCTTGGTTGCCCTTTATTTGTTGGTAGACCGAGGATTATTTATTTTTCTGATCTTATTAACAAGGTTTTGTGCAGAATCACATGTTGGCAAACAAAATTACTGAGCTATGGTGGGAAAGCAATCCTCATCAAGCATGTAGTGCAGTCATTACCTATTCATCTTCTTTCAATAGTGATTCCACCAGCTAATGTCCTTAAACAGATTCAAAGTCTCATGGCAGATTTTTTTTGGGGATGGAGGAATGAGAGGAAAAAATATCATTGGGCGTCATGGAAGAATTTAAGCTTTCCTTATGATGAGGGAGGTGTTGGTATGAGGAATCTCACAGATGTTTGCAAGGCATTCCAATATAAACAATGGTTGATTTTTAGATCCAAACAAACACTTTGGGGAGATTTTTTGAGGGCCAAGACTATCAAAGGTCTAATCCTATTAGTAAAAATGGGACACAGGTGAATCCCTGACCTGGAAACACCTAATGTATAACAAACACAAAGTGGAAGCACACATTCAATGGAAACTCAACTCAGGCAGCTGCTCCTTTTGGTGGGATAACTGGCTTGGAGTTGGACCTCTTGCACAATTTTCTGCTGACAGTAATAGACTCAACAGTACTACAGTAGCAGAATTTTGGCATGAAGGACAATGCAACTGGAGCATGCTCATCCAGCAGGCACCCAGCAGTCAATTAACCAACATCCTGTCCACAGAGCTTCATATTCAGCAAGATCTCCAGGGCCAACCTATTTGGAAACTCAACACTGATGGCAAATTCAGCTGCTCATCTGCATGGGATGCTATCAGGGAGAAGAGAACCAAAACCAAATTCAACTCCTTCATTTGGAATAAGAGTAGTCCTTTCAAATCTTTTTTTCTTTTGTGGAGAACTTTAAGAGGTAAACTCCCTACTAACGAGAAGCTAACCAGTTTTGGCAGTGAACCAGCCAACTGTTTTTTGTTGTTGTAACAGGCCAGGTATGGATACAATAGAGCACACCTTCAACAATGGACACTTTGCTACCTACGTGTGGAAAAGCTTTGCTGCAGCTGCTGGAATAAACACAGATCACAACTCTCTACCCCAACTCATCATGCAATGGTGGTCGACCAAACACAACAATGCAGCACACAGACTGTTATTACAAGCTACGCCAATATTCATTTGTTGGAATCTATGGAAGAATAGGTGTGCTAGCAAATATGGAGGGAAGCAATCCAATATTAGTAGAGTCAAATATGCTACCTACAAAGATAACTACAAACTCATGACTACAACATTCCCTCAAATCAAATGGCCTTCAAATTGGAAGCAGTTGTTCCAGCTGGGGGGAAAATGTACCCATGATACCAAGGTGGCTCTTGTTAAATGGATAAAACCTCCAGATCAATGGGTCAAAACCAACACGGATGGCAGTGCACTATGTAATCCATGCAGAATTGGAGCAAGGGGCATCATAAGGGATCAAGATGGAGAAATGATACTAGCCTTTGCTACCCCTTTGGGAAATGGCACTAACAATCAAGCTGAAATATGAGCAGCATTTTTTGGAATGACCTAGCTCCTTCAACTAGGATACAAGAGCGTTATTTTGGAGGTGGACTCGCAGCTACTGGTGGACTGGATCATGCTTAAAGCCAAACCTCCATGGAGTATTAGCACGCAGCTACAACAGCTTCAGCAGCTAGACAAACAACTTTAGGTGCAAACATATCTTCAGAGAGGCCAACTTTGTGGCTGATTCACTATCAAAACAAAGTCACATGATCACAAGTCCTCAAATATATTGCAACTCTCAACAATTACCAAAGGAAGCAAGAGCCTACTACCATTTAGACATGCTTGGGATGGCAAGTTTCAGGAGAAGGAAAATTAAAAGGATCAAAGAACCGCCTTGATTTTGGGTACAACCTTTTCAATCTAGCTATGGTTTAAAATTATAGCTCTTTTAAATAGGCATAGATTTTATATTTTGTTGTTGTAAAGGGTGAGTCTCCCTTATTTACGATTCCTAGATTCTATGTATCGAGAGAAGTCCTCTCTTAGGTGCTTAGTTTCTCGATTTATCTTTTTTGTAAGGGGATGAGTTGACTAATATAATGTAAGTCGACTATTAAACCACCATAGGATCGGAGGTTAGGTTTATGTCCCACTCCTTGTAAGTTTGCTTTATTTATGCTAAGGCTTGGGGGAGTCGCTAAGCCCCTGACCCCTCTAAGGGTCATTAAAATTTAAAAAAAAACCCTAAACCTAAAAACTAAAAGCTTACCCTAAACCCTAAAACCAAACCCTTAATCCTAAACCCTAAACCTTAAACCCCAAAATTCAAACAATAAACCCTAAACCCTAAACCTAACTTTAAACCAAAACCCTAAACCCTAAATCCAAACTCTAAACCCTAAACCATAAACCCTAAACCTTAAACCCTAACACTAAATCCTAAACCCAAAACCTAAACCTTAAACCCTAAACCATAAATCATAAACCCTAACCCTAAACCATAAAACCTAAACCTTAAACCCTAAATAATAAATCATAAACCCTAACACTAAACCCTCAAACCTAAACCTTCAACTCGAAAACCTAAACCATTAAATTTAAACCCTAAACCATCAACCCTAAACCCTTAACCATAAACACTAAACTCTAAACCCAAAACCCAAGACCCTAAACCCTAAACCCTAAATTTAAAACCCTATAACCTAAACACTAGACCCTAAACCCTAAACCCTTTTTCCTAAACCAAAAACTCTAAAGCCCAAACCTAAATCATAAACCCTAAACCCTAAACCCAAAACCCTAAACCCTAAACCCTAAAGCCTAAACACTAAACAAAACCCTAGATCCAAAAATCTAAACCATAAACCCTTACAAAAAAATCCTAAAATCTAAACCTTAAATCATAAACCACAAACCATAAACTGTGATCCCTAAACCCTAAACCCTAAACCTAAACCATAAACCCTAACACTAAACTATAAACCCTAAACCCAAAACCCTAAAACCTAAACCCTAACCGTAAACCCTAAACCCTAAACCCTAAACCCTGACCCTAAACCCTTCACCCTAAACCCTTCACCATAAACCATACACCCTATACCCTAAACCCAAAACCCTAAAGTTAAACATTATATCCTAAACCTTAACCTACACCCTAAATCCTAAACCCTAAAGCTAAACAATATATCCTAAATCTTAACCTAAACCCAAAACCCTAAACTCTAAACCCTAACTCTAAACCCTAAAAACTAAATCCTAACCCCTAAACCTTAAACCCTAAACAAACAACACAAAACCCTAAACCTTCAAACCAAAACCCTAAACCGTGAACCCAAAACCTAAACCCTAAACCCTAAACCCTAAAATTTAAACTCTAAGCCATAAACCCTAAACTTTAAACCATAAACCATATACCCTATACCCTATACCCAATACCATATACCCTTAAACCCTAAACCCTAAACAGTATATTCTAAACAATAGACCCTAAACCCTAAACCCTAAACCATAATTCCTAAACCCTAAACCCTAAACCTTAAACCCTAAACCCTAAACCCTAAACTCTAAACCAAAACCCTAAAACCTTAAACCCTGAACCATAAACCCTAAAACTAAACCCTTATTCCTAAACCCTAAACATAAACCTTAAACCCTAAACCTCAAATTCAAACAATAAACCTTAAATCCTAAACATAACCTTAAAACAAAACCCTAAACCCTAAATACAAACTTTAAACCATAAACCCTAAACTCTAAACCCTAAATATAAACCCTAAACACTAACACTAAATCCTAAAACCAAAACCTAAACCTTAAACGCTAAACCTTTAACCATAAAATTTAAACCCTAAACCATCAACCCTAAACCCTTAACCATAAACTCTAAACTCTAAACCCAGAAACCAAGATCCTAAACCCTAAACCCTAAGCCATATAACCTAAACCCTAGACCCTAAGCCCTTAACTCTATTTCCTAAAACCAAAGATCTAAGAACTAAACCTAAACACTAAACCCTAAACCCAAAACCCTAAATGCTAAATCCTAAACCGTAAACCCTAAGCCCTAAACCCTAAAACCGAAACCATAAACCCTAAACCCTAAACCATAAAGCCTAAACCATACACCCTAAACCCTTAACAAAAACACCTAAACCCTAAAATATAAATCCTAAACCATAAACCCTAATCCCTAAACCATACACCATAAACCTAAACCATAAACCCTAACCCTAAACCATCAACCCTAAACCCTAAACCCTAAACCCATAACCCAAAACCCAAAACCCAAAATCCTAACCCTAAACTCTAAACCCAAAACCCTAAACCCTAAACCCAATACCCTAAACACTACCCCTAAACTCTAAACCCTAAACCCTAAACCATAACCCTAAACCCTACACCCTAAACCTTATACCCTAAACCCTGAAGCCTAAAACTAAACCATATATCCTAAACCTTAACCTAAACCCTAAACCCTAAACTCTAAACCCTAAGCCCTAAGCCCTAAATCCAAACCCCTAAACCTTAAACCCTAAACCAACAACTCAAAACCCTATACCCTAAACCCTAAACCACAAACCTTCAACCCCAAAAAAAAAAAAAAACCTTCAACCCGAAACCCTAAACTATGACCCCAAAACCCTAAACCCTAAACACTAAAAATTAAACCCTCAACCCTAAACCATAAACTCTAAACATTAAACCCTAAACCATAAACCCTAAACCCTAAACCTGCTTCCTCATTTCTCAATTTTTTCTCTCTCTAAAAAATTCGCGCTCAAATTTGCTCTCACCAGGCGGAAAATACACAGTTCACCGGAATGGCCATAGAGCCGCCGGGGAAGCAGGTCCGACCGCCGGAGCAGTCTCATTCGACGCGGAATTCCAACATGAACAAACCCCAACTGGGCGCTTCATCAGATTTATCAGACAACTCTTCGAAATTGCGAAGAACTGAAGCGATCCATGTCGCGATTTCTGAAGAAGAGTTGGACTGGGCTCGAAAAATTATGTCCTTAGATCAATCTGGAATGATTCGTGTTAATTCAACTGGAAATGATGAATCTACATCTAAAGATCTACCTACAGTCCAAAAATCAAACGTTTCCATCGCACAAATCGAGAGATCTATGAAGGCGATTTTTGAAGAAATTATCGCGAAATCGCCAGATGTGCGCCTCCAAATTCGAACAGCTTCTGATGAGTTAAATGAAACTTCAACCACTGGGGAATCATCCCCAGGTCGAGGAGTATCTCTTACTGAAATCTCGGATCATTTTGACGGTAAAATCTCCGGCGACATAAAATCCGGCAAAGACACCGGAGCTCCGGTCAGCAATGTCAATGAAGGGTCACACCAAATGAAGCCTCGTGCTGAGGATAACCTCCAGAAGGTAAGTGAACACCTAAATCATCAGCAACACATTAATGTTGGCTCGTCTAATCTGCAGGACCAAGTTACAGCCAAAGATGCTGCTCAGCACCAAGGAGATGAAGGGGAATCAGTTCGAATGACTAGTGTGTTGAATCAGGGACACAACCAGGACAATGAACACACTTCAAACCAAATGATGCAACAAATACAACAGCACCAAGAGAAGCTGTTCACAACGGGATCCACTGATGGCAATGTACAGGAGAAAATACAAGAGAATCAGGAACCAGCTACAATGGGAATTCAAGAAGTACAAATGGCAAATGATGAGGTTCATTCAGGGATAGTTAAAGACAAAAACCATGGCAAAGGGGAGAAGACCAAATGGAAAGCTAAAGATACAATAAACTCCAATGCAAATACAATGCAACAATGCCAAGACAATGGACGGGTACAGCCAGGCAATACCAACAAGGAGAAGGCAGGTAAGTTCGTTAATTTTGTCCTTAATGATGCTGATCATAGTGATAACTCTAGGAATAAATTGCATAGTGGTCAAAATGAGCTTGGGAAAGGTCAGGTTGTTGTGCAGGTTGCTGGAAACGAGGCTACTGGACAAGCTGGTAAACTCAGTCACATAAGCCAGGACATTGATCCCAAAATCCTCCCACCACCCGTCAAAGTATCCTCAAATTTTGATAGTTACAGGCCCAACCAGCAAAAAACCAACCAAACTAATCCAAAACAAAACCAACACAAACCTAATGCTAATAGCATTCTCTCAAAAAATGCTAATCACCAAATCCCGGATCCTCCCCCTCCCACTATTTTCCAATCCTTAGCTACTAGACTTAAAGCCATCCAAACCAAGAACTCTGCCCCCATGGATATAATCTCCCCTATCATTACTACTAGACAAGGATACCCCTCTATAACTTTTCATGAAGAGGACTTCATGCAAAAAATGCCGGGAAGATGTAAATACACTCTTGTAGGTAAATTTACTAATGCCATGCCTAAGATGGAGGTCATTAGAAAAAGCTTCGTTGCTCAAACTCAGCTCACTGGAGGGGTTAAGATTGCACATTTTAACTCAAGACATATTTATATCGATTTGGATAATGAAGCTGACCATATCTCAGTCTGGACAAAGCAGAAGATGTTCATTGCAGGCCATCCTATGAAGCTGCAGGTGTGGACTCCTACATTTAAACCTGCTGAGGAAACTCCTATCGTGCCTATCTGGATCACTCTACCAGAGCTCCCTTGGCATTGCTATTATATGGACATCCTCACTCCTTTGCTGTCCCCAATTGGCAAGGCTTTATATCTAGACTCTGCAACTATGCAAAAAACCAGGGGAAGTGTGGCAAAAGTAAGGGTCCAGATAGACATCACTAAAGAAAGACCTCAACATGTGTGGCTAGGTTTTTCGGAAAAAGACCCCTCTCTAGGTAAGTGGCAAATCATAGAGTTTGAAGATGTTCCCTCTTATTGTCTATACTGTAAACACCAGGGCCATGTACTTGGAGAATGTCCAGTGAAGGAAAGGGATGAAGTAATAAAACAAAAGAAGGAGCTGGAAGCTAACAAGAAAGGTTACGAGAATCAACTGACTCAGAACTCAAAGAACAATCAACAGCAGGAGGAAAGCAAGGAAAAGGTTCAATCAAATAGGAAAAACAATGCAAGCAGCCCAACTGAAGTTGCTGTCCCACACAAAGAGGAACAATGGCAAGTACAAACAAGGAGAAAAAACAAAAACAACCAACAAAATCAAGATCAAGGTAAGACTCAAACTTCCCAGGTGCAGTCACAGCAAATTCAAACACCTCACACTCAACAGACCTTCCAGAAAACAGGTATGAATGCTAAGTCTCCTGTGATCGAAATTGAGGAATCTGGTGATCAGATTCCTATACCCCCATCCCCTGTTATTGTGGATGTTGATGAATTTGGTGTTGAAAATGAGGTCCCATCCCCTGCAACCCCTGTTTGTAGCTGCTGAAGTTTTCGGAGAGAGGATGGTAGTGAAGGAGAAAATCACTAACTTGCAGGAAGGGGTACCTAAGGGGAGGGAAATGTCTATTGCTTTGCATGAGAACCAAATGGATGACCCTAGGAATGACCTTCTAGCCCCTTCTACCACTACAAATGCTGCCCAACAACATCAAAAACAGGTACAGCACAACACTGAAGGAAGTCAGCAGGCACATACCAATAGGAAAAAGGATAATCAGCCTAAAGGTTCAATGGCAAAGGATATGGGAAATAAAGCAAGCTCCAGTAAACAGGTGGAAACTCCCAAGAGTAAGAATAAGCCTAGCAAGAAGAAGAGGGAAGCTGTTAAGAAGAAGCAAGCTGAACAACATCACCAAGAACTGACTCAAAATGGCAATAAGGAGGAAGGAATAAACCCATGTAAAAAATTCATCATGGTGGACCAAGTTATGGATGTGATCCCCCTTAAAGCCCAATACAACACCCCCACTCCTGGAAAACCTCCGGATCAGACCAAAAAGACTGTCAGAGATGAGTATGAGGTGGAAAATTCAGAAGACGAAATAGAAGACGACAATCCACTTGACAATGCACATGATGAAGATGATGAGACTAGTGAACTCTTAATCAAAGCTTTTAGCCCAAACAATGATACAGAGTTTGACAAGGAGCTGCAACAAGTTACCAACAAGCAGGGACTCTCTCCAAGAGGTATGCACTTGGAAAGACTACCTCTCAAAAAACCACCTTCAACCACTCCTATAACAGCAGGGAGACCAAATACTAGACTATTTACCTCTAAATCATCCCAATGATTAGTACAATTATATGGAATGTGCGAGGTATCAATACCCAAGGTGTTATAGAAAGACTCAAGAATCTCAAAAATATCCATCATGTTTCTATGATTGCCATTTTGGAACCTTTCTCAGATCAAGGCCATGTGAACATGTTTAAAAGTATGCTTGCCATGGATAATGCCATTAGTAATGTCAATGGTAAAATTTGGTTATTTTGGATAAATGATATAACTTGCAAGGTACTCGAAAAAGATGAACAACAGATCACTTGCGAAATCAACCACACTGAAGCTCCTGGAACCTACATCAAGACCTTTGTGTATGCTAAATGCAAGGATTATCTCAGAAGGCCCCTCTGGGACAGGTTACTTCATTTTGCGGACACCAGAGATGTTACCCCTTGGTGCACTGTTGGGGATTTCAATGTTATAACGGATACTGAGGAAAAGCTGGGAGGCATTCCTTACAATATGAGCAAAAGTATAGAATTCATTGGAGTCATTGAAGCTTGTGGACTCACGGACTTGGGGTTTAATGGACCTAAATTCACTTGGTCTAATCAAAGGGGTATAAATTTCAGAATTTGGAAAAGGTTGGACAGAGCTATGGTTAATGATAGGTGGTTGCAAATTATGCCTCATACTACCATTACCCATCTACCTTCTGTGGGGTCTGACCACTGCCCTCTCCTGATGGAAATGGTTGTTAGACCAGAGAACCACATTAAATACTTTAGATTCCTTAACTGCTGGGCTGATCAACCTGCGTTTACAGAAACTGTTACCAACTGCTGGAACAGGCCTATTGAAGGACACCCCATGTGGACTTTCCATCAGAAAATGAAGAGACTTGCCTCTACTCTCAGTGTTTGGTCTAAAACGCAATTTGGGGACATTTATGGAAAGGTCAGAGATTATGAGGAAAGAGTCAGGCTGGCAGAAGAGGACCTCATTCACAACAACACTGAAGAACAGAGAACAAAGCTTCATAGTATTAATGCTGAATATATCAAATTCATGAAGTTAGAGGATTCTATTCTTAAACAAAGGACTCAGCTACAGTGGTTTAAAGAAGGTGATGGTAATTCCAAGTACTTTCATGCATTGATTAGAGGAAGAAGGAGAATGTTGTTGATCCACAAAATCCTCAAGGATAATGATGAATGGGTACAGGGTGATGACCACATTGCACAGGCTGCCTGCGAGCATTTTCAGAACATCTTCACAGGGGAGGAAAAGCTTATTGATGAAATCCCCATGGAGTGCATTCCCAGAATTATTACGCAGGAACAAAATGATAGGATGAAGGAGCTACCAACTTTGGATGAGTTGAAGGAGGTGGTCCACTCCTTGAATCCTAATTCAGCTGCAGGACCTGATGGAATGAATGGGTGTTTCTTCCAGAAGTGCTGGAGTATTATAAAAAGGGACTTGCTGGCAGTCATCCATTCCTTTTTCAGTGGTCATATGCTTCCTAAGTATTTTTCACATACTTGCCTAGTCTTGCTCCCTAAAGTGAATAATCCAAATAAACTTTCTGAGTTTCGACCTATTAGCTTGAGTAATGTCACTAACAAAATTATTTCTAAGCTATTGTGTCTAAGACTAGCCCCCATCCTGCCTAACTTGATCTCTCCTAATCAGTCGGGCTTCGTTAAGGGAAGGAGTATTTCAGAGAACATTATGTTAGCTCAAGAAATTATTCACCAAATCAAAAAACCTAACATTGGAAGCAATGTAGTGATCAAACTCGATATGGCAAAAGCCTACGACAGGGTGTCTTGGTCCTATATTTGTCTAATCCTTAGAAAGATGGAGTTTGATGAAACCTTCATAGACATGGTGTGGAGAATTATGGCAAACAATTGGTATTCTATCATTACTAATGGCAAAAGGCATGGTTTTTTCCATTCCACTAGAGGCCTCAAGCAGGGTGACCCCTTATCCCCAGCCTTATTTATTTTAGGTGCTGAGGTGTTGTCGAGATCCTTGAACAGACTGCATCAGAATCCTCACTACCATGGCTTCTATATGGAAAGAAGAGGGCCCCAGATTAACCATCTGAGCTTCGCAGACGACATCATTATTTTCACATCTGGGAGGAAGCATTCTCTCAAGCTCATTATGCATACATTGGCTACTTATGAGAGGGTATCAGGCCAGCTTATTAACAAAGCAAAAAGCCATTTCATGGTGCACTCCAATGCTTTCAGAACCACCTGCGACAGGATAAGAAAATATACAGGTTTCCACCAAAAAGAAGCTCCTCTTACTTACTTAGGATGCCCTTTATTTGTTGGCAGGCCTAAGATTATTTATTTCTCGGAACTCATCAGTAAAGTAGTGAACAGAACTGCAGGATGGCAATCCAAATTATTAAGTTATAGGGGCAAAGTAACCTTGATCAAGCATGTGCTACAATCTCTCCCCATTCACATTCTTGCAGCTACCACCACACCCTCCACTGTTATGAAGCAAATCCAAGGTATTATGGCTGATTTTTTCTGGGGATGGAGGAATGACAAGAAAAAGTACCATTGGTCCTCATGGAAAAACTTAAGCTTTCCTTATGATGAAGGGGGAATTGGAGTTCGAATCATGAATGATGTGTGTCAATCCTTCCAATTCAAGCATTGGTGGACATTTAGATCCAAGCAAACACTTTGGGGGGATTTTTTAAGGGCAAAGTATTGTCAAAGGTCCCATCCTATAAGTAAAAAATGGGACACAGGTGAATCCCAAGCTTGGAGATTGATGATGAAGAATAAACACACTGTGGAGAGCAATATTCAATGGAAAATCAGAAATGGATCTTGTTCCTTTTGGTGGGATAATTGGTTAGGAGTGGGTCCGTTAGCTCATTATACCTCGAACAGCAATAGGTTTCACAATGATCCTGTTTCGGAATTTATTGAAGATGGACATTGGAACATGCCTAAGGTGCTACGGGTAGCTCCTCCTAGCCAGGTACATAATATTTTATCCACGCAGCTACAGCTCCAGCAAGGACTGCCCGATCAGGCAGTGTGGAAGCTCAACACCACTGGTCTATTTTCTGTCTCTACTGCATGGAACAGTATTAGAGAAAAAAGGGAAAGAACCAAGATCAATACTTACACTTGGCATCCTAAAATTCCATTTAAATGCTCGTTTCTGCTTTGGAGAGCCATCAGGGGCAAACTCCCTACTAATGAAAAGCTTTTGAGCTTTGGAATGGAGCCTAGCGACTGCCACTGCTGTCATTCTCCAGGTATAGACACCATCGAGCATATATTCAATTCAGGAGACTTTGCCAAAGCTGTTTGGAAGTACTTTGCAACCTCTCTAGGTATCCAAACTGATTTCTTGCCACTTAGAAACATGATCATGAGATGGTGGAGTGCTACTCACAACAATGAAGCACACAAGCTAATTTTACAATCCACACCTATCTTTATTTGTTGGAATTTGTGGAAAAATAGGTGTGCTACAAAATACGGGGGCAAGCAGTCCAACATTGCAAGGGTGAAACACTTAGTAATTCTGGACACTTTCAAGCTTTTACACACAGTCTTTCCCTATATTTCTTGGCCTCTGAGGTGGAATATGTTATGTAATGTCATGGAGAAATGTACCCAAGATACTAAGGTTACTGCTGTCCGGTGGACAAAACCTCCGTACAGATGGGTTAAACTTAACACGGATGGGAGTGCTTTGAGTAATCCGGGCAGCATAGGAGCAGGGGGTGTTATCAGGAACCACCTTGGAGAAATTTTCTTGGCCTTTTCAGCCCCCTTGGGGACAGGAACAAACAACCAAGCAGAGGTGGAAGCTGCGATTTTTGGCATAACATGGTGCATACACATGAACTATAATCATGTGATCCTTGAAGTTGACTCCCAGCTGCTGGTCGAGTGGCTTAAAAACAGCAAATCAATCCCCTGGAACATTTCCTCTCAAATGCAACAGCTCCATCAACTTACCACTCAACTTGATCATTTCAAATGCACCCACACGTTCAGGGAGGCCAATTTTGTAGCAGATGTGCTCTCTAAACACAGCCACCAGATTCCTAACCCTCAGGTATACTTCAACATCCAGCAACTTCCCAAACTCGCGGCAGCATATTTCCAACAAGACCTAGCAGGTATGGCAAGCTTTAGAAGACGAAAATTGAAACGAATTAAGGAACCACCTTGATTTATTCCTACCCTTGGAGACTTCTGAAGGAGCATGAACTTCTTCAGGCCTTCATTTTGATGATCCCCCTGTCATCTTTTCTAGTCTGTCCCTTAGCTAGGATCGTTTTTATTTTAATCTTTCCTTGTAAGGGGAGAGTCTCCCTTATTTATGCTTTCCTAGAATCTTTGTATTGAGAGGAGTCATCTCCTTAGGTGCATAGTTCTAGGTTTCTCCTTTATAGTATGGGAATGAGTCGACTAACCTTAGTAGGTAGGTCGACTTATGACCCACCATAGGATCGGAGGTTAGGTTTATGTCCCCCTCCTTGTATTTTTTTTTTTTTTGAGCTCTTTTGAGGTGTTATTTATGCTAAGGCCTGGGGGTGTTGCTAAGTCCCTGACCCCCCCAAGGGTCGTTCAAAAAAAAAAAAAAAAAAACCCTAAACCTCAAGCCCTAAAACCTGAACCCTAAATTTAAAACCCTAAACCATAAACCTTAAACCCTAAACGCGAAGCCTTAAACTCTAAACCTAAACCATAAACCCTAAACCCTAAACAGTAGTTCGTAAATACTAAACCCTAAACCCTAAAACCTAAACCCTAAACCCTAAACCCTAAACCCTAACCATAAATTCTAAACCCTAAACCTAAACCCTAAAACCTTAAACCATAAACCATAAACCTAAACCCCAAAACTAAACCCTTAATCCTAAACCCTAAACCCCTATTTCAAACAATAAACCCTAAACCTAACCTTAAACCAAAACCCTATACCCTAAATCCAAACTCTCAACCATAAACCCTAAATTCTAAATCCTAAACCCTAAACCCTAAACCCTAACACTAAATCCTAAACCCAAAACCTTAACCTTAAACCCTAAACCATAAACCATAAACACTAAAACCTAAACCCTAAATCCTAAACCTTTAACTCGAAACCCTAAACCCTAAACCATAAAATTTAAACCTTAAACCATCAACGCTAAACCCTTAACCATAAACTCTAAACTCTAAACCCAAAACCCAAGTCCCTAAAACCAAAACCCAAAATTTAAAACCTTAGACCATAAACCCTTAACCCTATTGCCTAAACCCAAAACTCTAAACCCCAAACCTAAACCCTAAACCCTAAACTCTAGATCGTAAATCCTAAACCATAAACCCTAAATTCTAAACCCAAAACCCTAAACCCTAAACAAAACCCAAAATCAAAACTCTAAACCCTAAACCCTTAACAAAAAATTTGAAACCCTAATCCCTAATCCCTAAACCCTAAATCCTAAACCATAAACCCTAAACCGTAAACCCTAATCCCAAAACCCTAAACCCTAAACCCGAACCCTAATCCATCAACCCTAAACCCAAAACCCCATCGCTTCCTCATTTCACAATTTTTTCCTCTCTCTTTGTGGAATTCTCTCTAATTTCTGCATAAGGCTACAGCTCCAACGGCTAGTTCCCCAACCGGAATGACGCGTGAGCCGCCCTAGGCCTTTTTAGGCCGCCGGACTAGTCCCATCAAGAGCGCTTGGATCATAGGAACAAAACCCACCAACAATCGCCAACTAATTCAACCAGCAACTCTATGAATTCGCGAATGAACGAGGTGATGAATATCATGATTTTGGAGAGGAAATTAGATGGGACTCGTAATAATATTTTCCCAGATCGTAATGATGTGTTTCATAGAAGGCTGGTTAGTGGGGATGATTCTCCTAATCAAGAGCTACAACATACTACAAAATCAACTGATTCTATCATCCCAATCGCAAGATCTGAAGAAGCGATTTTTGGGCAAATCGCCAATGAATCGCCTGAACGCCGCCTTCAAATTCGAACAACCTCCCAGAAAATTTGAGGATATTTGAACAGTGGGGATTACTCCAAGGATAGAAACATTGAGTATGATGTGATACAATCGGAGGATGAGTCTCACCCTGATACTCATTCTATAGAGGAAGAAGTTGATGATGAGGAAGAAACCAATAAGCATCTTATCAAAGCTTTTGGATCCACTTTTCAAAGTGAATTTCAAGAGGAGATTCAAGAAATTGCTGATCAGCATGGATTGTCACCTAGAGGAAGGAGACAGTCACATCAACAGACCAAACGGGCAACTCACACTGCATCTTCTACCTCTAGCAGACCAAACACTAGGTCCAGAAGTAAAGGTTTTTAATGTTTAAAGCCATTTGTTGGAATGCTAGAAGTATCAACACCCAAGGATCATTGGAAAGACTGCAAAATCTCAAGAAAATATATAATCTAGTTATGATTGTGATTCTTGAACCTTTTGTTGATAATGCATACCTCAACAACTACAAAATTCTCTTAAATATGGAGAAAGTTGTTTGTAATCCCAATGGCAAAATATGGATGTTTTGGAGTCGTTTCAATATCTCCCCCTTGGGAACATTCGTCCCCGAATGTTAAAGAAACGTACATGAGGAATGCAAACATGGCAATATCAGCCACATAAGGATGCAACAATGCACTTTACACCTTATTTCAAAAACCTCAACATAGTTGTAAAACCACAATGAACTTGTCAACTTAAACATGAATGTATGCAATGACATGGGGGCTGAACTTAAGTCATGAGATTTTATAAAAGGCTTAGATCAATACCTTAGGCTTGAGTGGAGTGGAAAAGATAAGGATATCGCCTTTGCATGTCCGCTTCGGCCTCCCAAGTAGCACTTTCAACTTGTTGATTTCTCCAAAGGACTTTAACGGAAGCCACCTCTTTGTTTCTCAACCTCTTCACTTGCCTATCTAAAATCTGGACCGGAACCTCTTCATAGGTCAAATTATCCTTAACAACACCCACAACATCAAGAGACACAATGGCATTCGGATCACCCACACACTTCCTCAACATAGACACATGAAATACCGGATGAACCAAATCCATCTCACTAGGCAATTCCAACTCATAAGCTACCTTGCCAATTCTCCTCATTACCTTATAAGGACCCACGTATCTTGGGCTCAACTTGCCCTTCTTACCAAAACGAACCACACCCTTCATGGGTGACACCTTCAAATAGACCCAATCACCAACTTGGAATTCAAGAGCCCTTCTCCTCACATCGGCATAGGACTTTTGGCGACTTTGGGCCGTCTTCAACCTTTCTCTAATCATCCTAACCTTCTCAAGAGCCTCCATAACTAGATCTGGTCCTAACAAGGCCACCCCACCAACCTCAAACCACCCAATCGGTGATCTACAACGCTTCCCATAGAGAGCCTCAAAAGGAGCCATACCGATGCTAGAATGATAGCTATTGTTATAGGCAAACTCAATCAATGGAAGATGATCATCCCAACTACCCTTAAGCTCTAATAGACAAGCCCTAAGCATATCCTCAAGTGTTTGGATAGTCCTTTCGGCTTGTCCATCCGTTTGCGGGTGAAAGGCCGTAGTAAGCTTAACTCTCGTACCTAGACCCCTTTGAAAGGACTTCCAAAAGTGTGAAGTAAATTGAGTACCACGGTCCGATATGATGGATAGAGGAATCCCATGCAACCTTACCAAGTCATGAATATATAACCTTGCATAATCTTCCGCCCCATATGTTGTCTTTACCGGTAGAAAATGAGCCGATTTTGTCATCCTATCAACCACCACCCAAATAGAATCAAAACCTTTTCTAGTCTTGGGTAAACCAACTACAAAATCCATATTAATTTCTTCCCACTTTCAAGTAGGAATCTCTATGTCTTGGGTTAGACCACCCGGCCTTTGATGTTCGGCCTTGACTTGTTGACAACTATGACAACCGGAGACGAATTTGGCAATGTCCTTCTTCATGCCTCCCCACCAATACACATCCCTCAAATCTCTATACATTTTGGTGGAACCGGGGTGAATGGAGTAGGAAGAATTATGAGCCTGCTCAAGAATTTTCTCCCTCAAACCATCAACACAAGGCACACACAACCTACCTTGGTACCTAAGGGCACCATCTCCCCCTTGGGAGAAAACTTCCACCTTACCCTCTTTCACCAAGGCCTTCAATTCTAACAAGGAAGAGTCAAGATCTTGTTTTGCTTTCACCTCATCAACCAAGGAAGACCTAGCACCATCAATAACGACCACACCACCATTACTAATCTCTTCCAACCTAACCCCCAACCTAGCCAACCGATGCACCTCCCTAGCCATTTCCCTATCACCAATATCAACATGGGCTAGGCTACCCATAGACACCCTACTCAAAGCATCCGCCACCACATTAGCTTTACCGGGATGATAATGCACACTCATATCATAATCTTTAAGAAATTCTAGCCACTTTCTTTGTCTCCAGTTGAGATCTTTTTGGGTGAAGACATATTGGAGGCTCTTATGATCGGTGAACACATCAACATGTACCCCATACAAGTAATGACGCCAAATTTTTAAAGCAAACACCACCGCGGCTAATTCAAGATCATGCGTAGGATAGTTCTTTTCATGCACTTTGAGTTGTCTAGAAGCATAGGCTATCACCTTACCATTATGCATTAGAACACAACCCAAGCAAACTCTTGAAGCATCACAATACACAACAAATCCCTCAAGCCCATCCGGTAGTGACAATATAGGAGCGGACACAAGTTTATCTTTCAAGGTTTGAAAACTCCTTTCGCACTCGTCAGTCCACTCAAACTTAGCCTTCTTTTGTGTCAACTTAGTCATGGGAGAAGCAATAGAAGAAAACCCATTCACATATCTCCGGTAGTAACCCGCTAAGCCCAAGAAGCTCCTAATATCCGACGGGGTCAATGGCCTAGGCCAATTTCTAATCACATCGGTCTTCTTAGGGTCTACCTTAATACCATCTCCCGACACCACATGACCTAGGAAGGCAACCTCCTTCAACCAAAATTCACACTTTTCATATTTGGCATACAACTTCTCCTCTCTCAATCTTTGCAACACAACCCTCAAGTGACCCATATGTTCTTCCTTGCTATGCGAATATATTAAAATATCATCAATGAAGACCACAACAAAGGAATCAAGGTAGGGTTTAAAGATCCTATTCATTAGGTCCATGAAGATAGCCGGTGCATTGGTCAACCCAAAGGACATGACCACAAATTCATAATGCCCATACCTAGTCCGGAAGGCTATCTTGGGAATGTCACACTCCCTCACCTTCACTTGATGATACCCGGACCGAAGATCTATTTTAGAGAAGTGGCTAGCCCCTTGCAATTGGTCGAACAAGTCATCAATCCTAGGAAGAGGATATTTATTCTTGACGGTGACCCTATTGAGTTGCCGGTAATCAATACACATCCTAAGGGACCCATCTTTCTTCCTCACAAACAACACCGGTGCACCCCATGGTGATTGGCTAGGCCTAATAAAACCCTTCTCCAACAAGTCCTTCAATTGTTCCTTCAACTCCTTTAACTCCGTCGGGGCCATACGGTAAGGGGGAATAGAAATGGGTTGAGTATCGGGGAGGAGGTCTATGCCAAAATCTATTTCCCTTTCGGGAGGAACACCGGGAAGGTCATTAGGAAAGACATCAACGAATTCATTTACGATCGGAACCGACTCTATAGGAAGGGTTTTGGACTCCACATCCCTAACCCTCACAAGGTGATAGAGACACCCCTTAGAGATCAACTTACGGGCTTTAATGCAAGAGATGAACCTACCCTTGACTACCACATTTTGGCTTTTCCACTCAAGAATGGGTTCACTTGGGAATTGAAACTTGACTCTACGGGTTCTACAATCAATGGAAGCATAGTATGCATGCAACCAATCCATCCCAAGAACAACATCAAAATCGACCATGTTCAACTCAACAAGATCACAAGGCAATATTTTATGCAAGATGCAAATAGGACAATTTCTATAGACCTTCCTAGCAACAATATATGCACCAATAGGAGTAGACACCTTATATGACTCACGCAACAATTCGGGCTCAACATGAAACTTTTTGGCAACAAAGGGGGTGACAAAAGAAAGAGAGGCACCCGGATCAATTAATGCATATACATCAAAGTCAAAGATTTTCAACATACCAGTAACGACATCGGGGACTTCATCGACCCCTTGCCTCCCATGCAAAGCATAAAATTGATTGTGCCTTGGGGCACCATCTTGTCGGCCCCCTCTCCCCAAAGGAACCGCATTGGCACCTTGTGGACGGACCTCTTTACCCTTGTTGCGATTTCGGGGACAATCCATTGCCTTGTGCCCCATTTCCCCACAACTATAGCAAGCACCGGTATTTCTCAAGCACGGGCCACC
Organism: Solanum okadae; assembly: GCA_036553675.1. NCBI lineage: Eukaryota > Viridiplantae > Streptophyta > Magnoliopsida > Solanales > Solanaceae > Solanum > Solanum okadae. The sequence continues at coordinate 13,643,208 of CM071683.1, forward strand.
ATGGCCCTTACCACACTTCGGACATACATCAATAGGACCCATACCACTAACACCTTGGGCCCTTGGAACATCATTGGCAAACCCCTTATGGGGCGCATGAGAAGACCCTTGGCCTTGATGAAACCGGCCTCCCCTTCGACTTTGGAACTTGCCCTCAAAACGGGCCCTCTTGGCCTCATGACCCCTCCTTTTCCTCAACTTCTCCTCCTCCATTTGTTCGGCATAGACCATCAAGCGGGATAAGTCCATGTCACTAATCAACATTGCGGACCGGCATTCTTCACTCACTAGGTCGGACACACCCATCATGAATTTGTTCATTCTAGATCGTGAGTCGGCAACCAAGTGTGGAGCATATCTTGAAAGTTGGTTAAACTTGAGGGCATACTCCTTCACACTCATAGACCCTTGTTTTAAATTCATGAACTCCACCAATTTGGCTTCCCTAAGTTCAAGAGGAAAGAATCGATTAAGGAAAGCCGTTTTGAACTCTTCCCAAGGTACCACATAGTTTGCCCCCTTCTCTTCCTTCCATTGGTTGTACCATATTTGGGCCACCCCTTTTAGTTGGTAGGCCGCCAACTCCGCCTTATCTTCTGACCTCATGCCCATGATAGCTAATATCCTGTGAACTTCATCAATGAACTCTTGAGGGTCTTCATCTAATTTAGACCCATAGAATTCCGGGGGATTCATCCGCACGAAGTCTCTCACCCGAGATGCCAGGGTAGCAGCCTGAGGGGCTTGGGCCCCGTGGTTGGCTTGATTAGCCATAGCTTGAGCAAATAAAGTAAGGGCATCCCGAAGATCCCCATTGGTCGGTTGCTCCTCGGGTGCGCGGGCTCGTCTTCCTCTTGTATTAGGCATGATCTAGCATAGCAAAGAACAACCATTAGGGAAGAACTTAATTCAACTCTATAGCACGACTTAGAACATGGAGAAGGGGAAACATTTCCTAAAACGTCTCATAGCCTCCTACTCATAGTTGTGGTGCACAACACAACCATGAATCGGACTCTAATCAACGCGGTGTGTTGGACTCCGAGGATCTATCAACCTAGTGTTCTGATACCAAGTTTGTCACGACCCAAGCCTAGGGCCTAGACGTGACCGGCGAATGGGGAACCCGAAGGAACCCCAAACAAGCCTCATAGTGTATCATTACACATCCTTGGTCGCGGAAGCAATTAAATGACCATGAGCAATAAGCATAATCAAAGGGGGGAAATCGGGACTAAGGGAGCAAGAGAAAAAAAGAAGAAATGATACATAAATACCATAGATGAGTCAAGCTCAAGCATAATACACAACTTGTCCAACACCACCTCTAAACATGAGTATTTAGCGGGGGCCAAGACAAACTACCGGGCTCACCCTCATAGTCAAAACATAACTAAAAAGAAAAAGTCTTATACATAGCAAAAGATCATGAGCAACGTCCCCGGAATGGAGGACTCACCAATAACCTTGATAGAAAATCGTATTAGCCACGCGGAGGAGGAGGGTCAAGCGGTGCTCCGGTCCCTACATGGTGACATCATGTAGGCATAGAGTATGCGTTAGTACGTTTGAATGTACTAAGTATATGGGATGCAATGCAATGCTACAATAGATGGACATCATAGGAAAAATGCATAATCATACCCGATAGATAGCACATTAATGAAATGATATATATAATGATGCTTACATAAAAATCACATTTAGTGGGACGTAGTATATGTGTGGTGAGTGACCATCAATATAGTATTTCCAAGGCCTACCACCCCCTTGGAGAGGCGAAAGAGGTACAAACCCCTCAATGTGGTTACCCGGGCCTACCACCCCCCGAGCTAGGGACCAAGGTACAAACCCCTCGATGTGGTTATACGGGCCTACTACCCCCGTACTAGGCAACCAAGGTACCAACCCCTCGATACGGTTATACGGGCCTACTACCCCCGTACTAGGCTTGGTCGACTAACAACACTATATAGAGAAAATCATATACATGTATCCCTTTCATCATCATTTCAATAATTATATAATCATCCAACTCATAGGATGTACATTGGACCTTCCATTTCCTAAGAATTCTATAAATGACATTTTATCAAACACATGGTGGGCTATTGTTCATGTAGATAAAATCATGTCTTTCAAGAGTACTAAATCCAACCAATTCCAAAATTCATATAAATCAGCCCACCAACAACATACATGTATATATATCAACCTTCATAATTTGATCATGGAAGCATAAAAACCATAAGCATCACCTAATAATTCCATTTCATGATAATATGCAAAAATAGACCATAATAGGATGTGTAATAGTAATTCCATAATTCAAGAGTTCATAAATGATCATAAGGACCCATAAACTTGAAGTAAAAATAGAGGATAAATGGTTGGACTTGTGGAAAGGAAGGTTTCCACAATCAACCCACATACCTCAACTTTGGAGAATCCTTGATGAAGATTGGAATGGAGAATTGAAGCTTGAGATTGAGTCTTGAATCCGGAATTAGAGCTTGAGATGTTTGAATTTGATTGAAGATCTTGGTGAAATTTTGAAGAGGGTTTAGAGAGTGTTTTTGAGTGTTTTGAAGCTAGAAAGAAATATAACTAAGTATGGGACATAACCTCTTTTATAAAAGAAAAACGTCTCCAGCCGCTACAGTAACTTTGCTCACTGGAATTTGCAAATCTGCTCCGACAGGTTTTACAAAAAAGGTCATAACTCCCTCATCCTAACTCGGAATGAAGTGAAACCAAGTGCATTGGAAAGCTAACTCATAGAGGTTTAATTTAATAGGTTGCGGCCCTTCCAGTTTTTTGTGTGCTAAGAGATATGCCCCTTTAAAGTTGACCCTGAAAATCGCATTTTTTGCGATTTTCGAATTTTGATACGGTTGCTCTAAAATTCGGGTTAGACCCATTTCCCACTCAATTTGACCCCCTGCATAAGAATATGAAGTCGAATTTCTGAAATCATGCACGAATTTTGAGATATATGGAAATTACAATTCTAGGTGTTTTCGAAGCACATTTTCGGACATTTTTGGGGTCGTTTCAGCTCTAAAACCTAAACCCTAAACCAAACCTTAAACCAAATCCCTAAACTCTAAATCCAAATTCTAAACATTAAACCCTAAACTATAAACCCTAAACCCTAAACCCTAAATCTAAACCCTAACACTAAATCTTAAACCCAAAACCTAAACCTTAAATCCTAATCCATCATTCATAAACCCTAACCCTAAACCCTAAAACCTAAACTCTAAATCCTAAACCTTTAACTCGAAACCCACAACCCAAAACCCTAAAACATAAAATTTAAACCCTAAACCCTTAATCATAAACTCTAAACTCTAAACGCAAAACCCAAGATCCTAAACCCTAAATTTAAAATCATATAACCCTAACCCAAGACCCTAAACCCTTAACCATATTCCCTAAACCCAAAACTCTAATCACCAAACCTAAACCTTAAACCTTAAACCTTAAACCCTAAAATCTAAACCCTAAACCCTAAACTCTAAAACTAAAACACTATACCCTAAACCCTATACCATAACCCAAAACCCTAAACCCTAAAACCTAAACCCTAAACAAAACCCTAATTCCAAAACTTTAAACCCTAAACCCTATACCCTAAACCTTAAACCCTAAATCCTAATCGCTAAACCCTAAAACTAAACTATATATCATAAGCCATAACAAAAACCCTAAACCCTAAACTCTAAACCCTAACTCTAAACCCTAAGCCCAAAACCTTAAATACTATCCCCAAAATCTTAAACCCTAATCCTACAACCCTGAACCTTCAACCTAAAACCCTAAACAATAAACCCTAAACCCTAAAATTTAAACTCTAAACCCTAAACCCTAAACCCTAAACTCTAAACCCTAAACCATGAACCCTAAACCCTAAACCCCAATCCCTAAAACCTAAATCCTAAATTTAAAACCCTAAACCCTAAACCGTAAACCTTAAACCCTAAACCCTAAATAGTAGATCCTAAACAAAAAACCCTAAACCTAAACCCTAAGCCCTAAACCCTAAACCCTAACCTTAAATCCTAAACCCTAAACCCTTAAACCCTACACCCCAAACCCTAAACCTAATACCCAAAACCCAAAACCCTAAACCCTAAACCCAAAACCCAAATCCCAAAACCCTAAACCCTAAACCCTAACCCTAAACTCTAAACCCTAAACCCTAACCATAAACCCTACACCTTAAACCTTATATGCTAAACCCTAAACCCTAACCCTAAACTATAAACCCTAAATCTTAAACCCTAAACCTTAAACCCTATACCCTGAACACTAAACCCTAAAGCTAAACCATATAACCTAAACCCTAAACCCTAAACACTAAACCCTAACTCTAAACCCTACGCCCTAAGCCCTAATTCCTAACCCCTAAACCTTAAACCCTAAATCTACAACTCAAAACCCTAAACCTTCAACCCAAAACCCTAAAATGTGACCCCAAAACCCTAAACCCTAAAATTTAAATCCTAAACACTATACCATAAACTCTAAGCTCTAAACCCTAAACCCTAAACCAAACGTTAAACCAAAACCCTAAACTCTAAATCCAAACTATAAAACATAAACCCTAAACTCTAAACCCTAAACCCTAAACCCATGAGGAAGGGGGAATTGGAGTAAGACAAATGAGTGATATTTGTCAAGCATTCCAATTCAAACATTGGTGGATTTTTAGAACCAAACAAACTCTTTGGGGAGAATTTCTTAGAGCTAAATATTGCCAAAGATCGAATCCCATAAGCAAAAAATGGGATACGGGAGAGTCTCAAGCATGGAAAATTCTTATGAGGAACAAACTTAAGGTGGAAAAACATATCCAATGGAAAATTAAAAATGGCTCCTGTTCGTTCTGGTGGGACAACTGGTTAGGAGTAGGACCACTAGCTCAATTCACCACCACTAGCCACAGATTTGACAATGAAAGTATCGCTGATTTTATGGCTAATGGGCAGTGGAATGTCAACAAACTGATCAGGCTTGCTCCTCAGAACCAATTACCAGCAATTCTGTCCACTCAAATACAATTACAGCAAGCTCAGCCAGACCTGGCAGTATGGAGTCTCAATTCGAGTGGCCTCTTTACAGTCTCTTCTGCCTGGGATATTATTAGAGAAAAAAGAGCCAAAACCAAGTTTAACTCCTACACTTGGAACCGTAATATCCCCTTCAAATGTTCCTTTTTGTTATGGAGAACAATAAGAGGCAAACTCCCTACCAACGAAAAGCTGTCTAAGTTTGGAATCGAACCAAGTGACTGCTACTGCTGTCACTCTCCAGGTGAAGACACCATTGAACATACGTTTAATACAGGGAGCTTCGCCAAGAATGTATGGAGATTTTTTGCTGTTCAGTTAGGCATCCAAACCGACTTTCTGCCTCTTAGAAATATGATCATGGGATGGTGGAGTGCTACTCACTATAACGAAGCTCACAAGCTTATTCTCCAATCTACTCCAATCTTAATTTGTTGGAACTTGTGGAAAAATAGATGCGCTAAAAAATATGGAGGCAAACAGTCCAACATAGCAAGAGTTGAGCACTTAGTGATTTTGGACACCTTCAAGCTGCTGCATACAACTTTTCCATATATATCTTGGCCTTTGGGATGGAACAAGCTATGCACACTCATTGAGAAATGTACTCACGACACCAAGGTAACTGCTGTCCAGTGGATTAAACCACCAGCCAGGTGGGTTAAATTAAATACGGATGGGAGTGCCTTGAGTAATTCGGGCAGCATAGGAGCAGGGGGTGTGCTCAGGAATTCTCTGGGAGAAATTATCTTTGCATTTTCAACTCCGTTAGGCGAGGGAACCATTAACCAAGCGGAAGTGGAGGCTGCTTTATTTGGTTTATCGTGGTGTGTACAATTGAATTATAAGAATGTGATCCTTGAAGTTGATTCCCAACTCCTTGTGGATTGGCTTATGAACAGCACATCAGCACCATGGGCTATCTCACTCCAAATGCAAAAGCTTCATCACATTGTCACTCAATTCACTCACTTCAATTGCATTCATACTCTTAGGGAGGCAAATTTTGTGGCAGACTCACTCTCCAAACACAGTCACCAACTTACCAGTCCTCACGTGTACTTCAACATCCAACAACTCCCCAAACTGACAGCATCGTATCTTCATCAAGACCTCGCAGATATGGCCAGCTTCAGAAGAAGAAAATAGAAGAGAATTAAAGAACCTCCCTAAATTTTCATAGCCTAGAGGTCCTACGAAGAAGCTAGAACTTCTTCAGGCTCTCTCTTTTGGATGATCTATCAGTCAATCCTTACAGACTGTCCCTTGATAGGAAAGAGTTTTGCTTAGTTCTTTGCTTGTAAAGGAAAGTCTCCCTCATTTATGCTTTCCTAGATTCTTTGTATCGAGAGGAGTCCTCTCATATAGATGCTTAGATGATAGGCTCGTAAGTAGTTTGGGAAAGGGTTGGAGAACCTACTAAAGTACTTAGTAGGCTACCAACTCTTATACCTCCATTAAGTGGAGGTAAGGTTTATGTCCCCCTCCGTGTACTTTTGCTTTTTATCTATGCTAAGGCCTGGGGGTGTAGCTAAGCCCCTGACCCCTCCAAGGTTCATTCAAAGAAAAAAAAAAAACCCTAAACCCTAAATCTAAACCCAAACACTAAATGCTAAACCCAAAACCTAAACCTTAAACCCTAATCCATAATTCATAAACCCTAACCCTAAACCCTAAAACCTAAACGCTAAATCCTAAACCTTTAACTCGGAACCCGAAACCCTAAACCATAAAATTTAAACCCTAAACCCTTAACCATAAACACAAAACTCTAAACGCAAAACACAAAACACAAGACCCTAAACCCTAAATTTAAAATCAAATAACCCCAACCCAAGACCCTAAACCCTTAACCCTATTCCCTAAACCCAAAACTCTAAACCCCAAACCTAAACCCTAAACCCTAAACCCTAAAATCTAAACCCTAAACCCTAAACTCTAAACCCAAAACACTATACCCTAAACCCTATACCATAACCCAAAACCCTAAACCCTAAAACCTAAACCCTAAACAAAATCCTAAATCCAAAACTCTAAACCCTAAACCCTTAAAAAAATCCTAAACCCTAAACCCTAAACCTAAATCCTAATCCATAAACCCTAAACCCTAAACCCTAATCGCTAAACCCTAAACCATAAACCCTAACCCTAAACCATAGATACTAAACCATCAACCCTAACCCATAAACCCTAAACCCTAAACCCTAATCCCTAACCCTAAACTCTAAACGCTAAACTCTAAGCCCTAACCCATAATCCTAAAGCCTAAACCCTAAACTCAATACCCTAAACCCTAACCTTATACCCTAAACCCTAAACACTAAACCCTAAATCCTAGGCCATAAACCCTAAACCATAAACCTTAAACCCTAAAACCTAAATTGTAAACCCTTAACCTAAACCTTAAACCCTAAATAGTAGATCCTAAACAAAACGCCCTAAACCTATACCCTAAGCCCTAAACCCTAAACTCTAACCCTAACCCTAAACCCTAAACCCTAAACCCTAAACCCTTAAACCCTACACCCTACACCCTAAACCCTAAACCCCAACCCTAAACCATCAACCCTAAACCATAAACCCTAAACCCTAAACCCTAACCCTAAACTCTAAACGCTAAACTCTAAGTCCTGACCCATAATCCTTAAGCCTAAACCCTAAACTCAATATCCTAAACCTAAACCCTAAACCCTTAACAAAAAATCATAAATCCTAAACACTAAACCCTAAATCCTAGGCCATAAACCCTAAACCATAAACCTTAAACCCTAAAACCTAAATCGTAAACCCTTAACCTAAACCTTAAACCCTAAACCCTAAACCCTAAACCCTAAATAGTAGATTCTAAACAAAACACCCTAAACCTATACCCTAAGGCCAAAACCCTAAACCCTAAACCCTAACCCTAAACCCTAAACCCTAAACCCTTAAACCCTACACCCTAAACCCTAAACCCTAAACCCCAACCCTAAACCATCAACCCTAAACCCTAAACCCAAAAGACAAAACCCAAATCCCTAAACCCTAAACCCTAACCCTAAACTCTAAACCCTAAACCCTAACCATAAACCCTACACCTTAAACTCTATACGCTAAAGCCTAAACCCTAACCCTAAACTCTAAACCCTAAATCATAAACCCTAAACCATAAACCCTATACCCTAAACCCTAAACCCTAAAGCTAAATCATATAACCTAAACCCTAAACCCTAAACATTAAACCCTAACTCTAAACCTTACAACCTAAGCCCTAAATCCTAACCCCTAAACCTTAAACCCTAAGTCTACAACTCAAAACCCAAAACCTTCAACGCAAAACCCTGAATTGTGACCTCAAAACCCTAAACCCTAAAATTTAAATCCTAAACCCTACCATAAACTCTAAGCTCTAAAACCTAAACCCTAAACCAAACCTTAAACCAAATCCCTAAACTCTAAATCCAAACTCTAAACCTTAAACACTAAACTCTAAACCCTAAACCCAAAACCCTAAATCTAAACCCTAACACTAAATCTTAAACCCAAAACCTAAACCTTAAATCCTAATCCATCATTCATAAACCCTAACCCTAAACCCTAAAACCTAAACACTAAATCCTAAACCTTTAACTCCAAACCCACAACCCAAAACCCTAAAACATAAAATTTAAACTCTAAACTCTAAACGCAAAACCCAAGATCCTAAACCCTAAATTTAAAATCATATAACCCTAACCCAAGACCCTAAACCCTTAACCATATTCCCTAAACCCAAAACTCTAATCACCAAACCTAAACCTTAAACCTTAAACCTTAAACATTAAACCCTAAACCCTAAACCCTAAACCCTAAACTTTAAACCCAAAACACTATACCCTAAACCCTATACCATAACCCAAAAGCCTAAACCCCAAAACCTAAACCCTAAACAAAACCCTAAATCCAAAACTCTAAACCCTTAAACCCTTAAAAAAATCCTAAACCCTAAACCTAAATCCTAATCCATAAACCCTAAACCCTGATCGCTAAACCCTAAAACTAAACCATATATCCTAAGCCATAACCAAAACCCTGAACCCTAAATTCTAAACCCTAACTCTAAACACTAAGCCCAAAACCTTAAATACTCCCCAAAACCTTAAACCCTAATCCTACAACCCTAAACCTTCAACTTAAAACCCTAAACAATGAACCCTAAACCCTAAAATTTAAACTCTAAACCCTAAACCCTAAATCCTAAACCCTAAACCCTAAACTCTAAACCCTAAACCATGAACCCTAAACCCTAAACCCCAATCCCTAAAACCTAAACCCTAAATTTAAAACCCTAAACCCTAAACCGTAAACCCTAAACATAAACCTTAAACCCTAAACCATAAAAATAGTAGATCCTAAACAAAAAACCCTAAGCCTAAACCCTAAGCCCTAAACCCTAAACCCTAACCCTAAATCCTAAACCCTAAACCCAAACCCTAAACCCTTAAACCCTACACCCCAAACCCTAAACCTAATACCCAAAACCCTAAAAACTAAACCCTAAACCCTAAACCCTAAACACAAAACCCAAAACCCAAATCCCAAAACCCTAAACCCTAACCCTAAACTCTAAACCCTAAACCCTAACCATAAACCCTACACCTTAAACCTTATATGCTAAACCCTAAACCCTAACCCTAAACATAAACCCTAAATCTTAAACCTTAAACCTTAAACCCTATACCCTAAACACTAAACCCTAAAGCTAAACCATATAACCTAAACCCTAACTCTAAACCCTACGCCCTAAGCCCTAATTTCTAACCCCTAAACCTTAAACCCTAAATCTACAACTCAAAACCCTAAACCTTCAACCCAAAATCCTAAACTGTGACCCCAAAACCCTAAACCCCAAAATTTAAATCCTAAACACTATACCAAAAACTCTAAGCTCTAAACCCTAAACCCTAAACCAAACGTTAAAACAAAACCCTAAACTCTAAATCCAAACTATAAAACATAAACCCTAAACTCTAAACCCTAAACCCTAAACCCTAAATCTAAACCCTAACACTAAATGCTAAACCCAAAACCTAAACCTTAAACCCTAATCCATAATTCATAAACCCTAACCCTAAACCCTAAAACCTAAACGCTAAATCCTAAAACTTTAACTCGGAACCCAAAACCCTAAACCATAAAATTTAAACCCTAAACCCTTAACCATAAACTCTAAACTCTAAATGCAAAACCCAAGACCCTAAACCCTAAATTTAAAATCAAATAACCCCAACCCAAGACCCTAAACCCTTAACCCTATTCCCTAAACCCAAAACTCTAAACCCCAAACCTAAACCCTAAACCCTAAACCCTAAACCCTAAAATCTAAACCCTAACTCCTAAACCCTAAACTCTAAACCCAAAACACTATACCCTAAACCTTATACCATAACCCAAAACACTATACCCTAAACAAAACCTTAAATCCAAAACTCTAAACTCTTAAAAAAATCCTAAACCCTAAACCCTAAACCTAAATCCTAATCCATAAACCCTAAACCCTAAACCCTAATCGCTAAACCCTAAACCATAAACATAAACCATAAACCCTAACCCTAAACCATAGATCCTAAACCATCAACCCTAAACAATAAACCCTAAACCCTAAACCCTAACCCTAAACTTTAAACACTAAACTTTAAGCCCTAAACCATAATCCTAAAGTCTAAACCGTAAACTCAATACCCTAAACACTAACCTTATACTCTAACCCTAAACCCTAAACCCTTAACAAAAAATCATAAATCCTGAACACTAAACCCTAAATCCTAAGCCATACACCCTAAACCATAAACCATAAACTCTAAAACCTAAATCATAAACCCTTAACCTAAACCTTAAACCCTAAACCCTAAACCCAAAATAGTAGATCCTAAACAAAAAACCCTAAACCTATCCCCTAAGCCCTAAACCCTAAACCCTAAACCCTAAACCCTTAACCCTAAACCATCAACCCTAAACCCTAAACACAAAACACAAAACCCAAATCCCAAAACCCTAAACCCTAACCCTAAACTCTAAACCCTAAACCCTAACCATAAACCCAATACGTTAAACGTTATACGCTAAAGCCTAAACCCTAACCCTAAACACTAAACCCTAAATCATAAAACCCTAAACCTTAAACCCTATACCCTAAACCCTAAAGCTAAATCATATAACCTAAACCCTAAATCCTAAACATTAAACATTAACTCTAAACACTACAACCTAAGCCCTAAATCCTAACCCCTAAACCTTAAACCCTAAATCTACAACTCAAAACCCTAAACCTTCAACCCAAAACCCTAACTTGTGACCTCAAAACCCTAAAATTTAAATCCAAAACCCTATACCATAAACTCTAAACTCTAAAACCTAAACCCTAAACCAAACCTTAAACCAAATCCCTAAACTCTAAATCCAAACTCTAAACCTTAAACCCTAAACTCCAAACCCTAAACCCTAAACCCTAAATCTAAACCCTAACACTAAATCTGAAACCCAAAACATAAACCTTAAATCCTAATCCATCATTCATAAACCCTAACCCTAAACCCTAAAACCTAAACTCTAAATCCTAAACCTTTAACTCCAAACCCACAACCCAAAACCCTAAATCATAAAATTGAAACCCTAAACCCTTAATCATAAACACTAAACTCTAAACGCAAATCCCAAGATACTAAACCCTAAATTTAAAATCATATAACCCTAACCCAAGCCATAAACCCTTAACCATATTCCCTAAACCCAAAACTCTAATCACCAAACCTAAACCTTAAACCTTAAACCCTAAACCCTAAACCCTAAATCTTAAAATCTAAACCCTAAACCCTAAACTTTAAACCCAAAACACTATACCCTAAACCCTATACCATAACACAAAACCCTGAACCCCAAAACCTAAACCCTAAACAAAACCCTAAATCGAAAACTCTAAACCCTAAACCCTTAAAAAAATCCTAAACCCTAAACCCTAAACCTAAATCCAATCCATAAACCCTAAACCCTAAACCCTAATCGCTAAACCCTAAAACTAAACCATATATCCTAAGCCATAACCAAAACCCTAAACCCTAAACTCTAAACCCTAACTCTAAGCCCTAAGCCCAAAACCTTAAATAATATCCCCAAAACCTTAAACCCTAAACCTACAACCCTAAACCTTCAACCTAAAACCCTAAACAATGAACCCTAAACCCTAAAATTTAAACTCTAAACCCTAAACCCTAAACCCTAAACCCTAAACTCTAAACTCTAAACTCTAAACCCTAAACCATGAACCCTAAACCCTAAACCCCAATCCCTAAAACCTAAAACCTAAATTTAAAACCCTAAACCCTAAACCATAAACCTTAAACACTAAAACCTAAACCGTAAACCCTAAACCTAAACCTTAATTCCTAAACCCTAAATAATAGATCCTAAACAAAAAACCCTAAACCTAAACACTAAGCCCTAAACCCTAAACCCAAACCCTAAACCCTTAAACCCTACACCCCAAATCCTAAACCTAATACCCAAAACCCTAAACCATAAACCCTAAACCCTAAACCCAAAACCCAAATCCCAAAACCCTAAACCCTAACCCTAAACTCTAAACCCTAAACCCTAACCATAAACCCTACACCTTAAACCTTATATGCTAAGCCCTAAACCCTAACCCTAACTATAAACCCTAAACCTTAAACCCTATACCCTAAACACTAAACCCTAAAGCTAAATCATATAACCTAAACCCTAAACCCTAAACACTAAAACGTAACTCTAAACCCTAACCCTAACCCTAACCCTAAACCCTAAACCCTAACCCTAAACCCTAAACCCTTAAACCCTACACCCTAAACCCCAACCCTAAACCATCAACCCTAAACCCTAAACCCAAAATACAAAACCCAAATCCCAAAACCCTAAACACTAACCCTAAACTCTAAACCCTAAACCCTAACCATAAACCCTACACCTTAAACCCTATACGCTAAAGCCTAAACCCTAACCCTAAACTCTAAACCCTAAATCATAAACCCTAAACCTTAAACCCTATACCTTAAACCCTAAACCCTAAAGCTAAATCATATAACCTAAACCCTAAACCCTAAACATTAAACCCTAACTCTAAACCTTACAACCTAAGCCCTTAATCCTAACCCCTAAACCTTAAACCCTAAGTCTACAACTCAAAACCCAAAACCTTCAACCCAAAACCCTGAATTGTGACCTCAAAACCCTAAAACATAAAATTTAAACTCTAAACTCTAAACGCAAAACCCAAGATCCTAAACCCTAAATTTAAAATCATATAACCCTAACCCAAGACCCTAAACCCTTAACCATATTCCCTAAACCCAAAACTCTAATCTCCAAACCTAAACCTTAAACCCCAAACCCTAATATCTAAACCCTAAACCCTAAACTCTAAACTCAAAACACTATACCCTAAACCCTATACCATAACCCAAAACCCTAAACCCCAAAACCTAAACCCTAAACAAAACCCTAAATCCAAAACTCTAAACCCTAAACCCTTAAAAAAATCCTAAACCCTAAACCTAAATCCTAATCCATAAACCCTAAACCCTAATCGCTAAACCCTAAAACTAAACCATATATCCTAAGCCATAACCAAAACCCTAAACCCTAAACTCTAAACCCTAACTCTAAACACTAAGCCCAAAACCTTAAATACTCCCCAAAACCTTAAACCCTAATCATACAACCCTAAACCTTCAACCTAAAACCCTAAACAATGAACCCTAAACCCTAAAATTTAAACTCTAAACCCTGAATCCTAAACTCTAAACCCTAAACCATGAACCCTAAACCCTAAACCCCAATCCCTAAAACCTAAACCCTAAATTTGAAACCCTAAACCCTAAACCGTAAACCCTAAACATAAACCTTAAACCCTAAACCATAAAAATAGTAGATCCTAAACAAAAAACCCTAAGCCTAAACCCCAAGCCCTAAACCCTAAACCCTAACCCTAAATCCTAAACCCTACACCCAAACCTTAAACCCTTAAACCCTACACCCCAAACCCTAAACCTAATACCCAAAACCCAAAAAACTAAACCCTAAACCCTAAACCCTAAACCCAAAACCCAAAACCCAAATCCCAAAACCCTAAACCCTAACCCTAAACTCTAAACCCTAAACCCTAACCATAAACCCTACACCTTAAACCTTATATGCTAAACCCTAAACCCTAACCCTAAACATAAACCCTAAATCTTAAACCCTAAACATAAACCCTAAATCTTAAACCCTAAACCTTAAACCCTATACCCTAAACACTAAACCCTAAACCTAAACCATATAACATAAACCCTAAACACTAAACCCTAACTCTAAACCATACGCCCTAAGCCCTAATTTCTAACCCCTAAACCTTAAACCCTAAATCTACAACTCAAAACCCTAAACCTTTAACCCAAAACCCTAAACTGTGACCCCAAAACCCTAAACTCTAAAATTTAAATCCTAAACACTATACCAAAAACTCTAAGCTCTAAACCCTAAACCCTAAACCAAACGTTAAACCAAAACCCTAAACTCTAAATCCAAACTATAAAACATAAACCCTAAACTCTAAACCCTAAACCCTAAACCCTAAATCTAAACCCTAACACTAAATGCTAAACCCAAAACCTAAACCTTAAACCCTAATCCATAATTCATAAACCCTAACCCTAAACCCTAAAACCTAAACGCTAAATCCTAAACCTTTAACTCGGAACCCAAAACCCAAAACCATAAAATTTAAACCCTAAACCCTTAACCATAAACTCTAAACTCTAAACGCAAAACCCAAGACCCTAAACCCTAAATTTATGATCAAATAACCCCAACCCAAAACCCTAAACCCTTAACCCTATTCCCTAAACCCAAAACTCTAAACCCCAAACCTAAACCCTAAACCCTAAACCCTAAAATCTAAACCCTAACTCCTAAACCCTAAACTCTAAACCCAAAACACTATACCCTAAACCCTATACCATAACCCAAAACCCTAAACCCTAAACAAAACCTTAAATCCAAAACTCTAAACCCTTAAAAAAATCCTAAACCCTAAACCCTAAACCTAAATCCTAATCCATAAACCCTAAACCCTAAACCCTAATCGCTAAACCCTAAACAATAAACATAAACCATAAACCCTAACCCTAAACCATAGATCCTAAACCATCAACCCTAAACAATAAACCCTAAACCCTAACCCTAAACTTTAAACACTAAACTTTAAGCCCTAACCCATAATCCAAAAGTCTAAACCGTAAACTCAATACCCTAAACACTAACCTTATACCCTAACCCTAAACCCTAAACCCTTAACAAAAAATCATAAATACTGAACACTAAACCCTAAATCCTAAGCCATAAACCCTTAACCATAAACCATAAACCCTAAAATCTAAATCATAAACCCTTAACCTAAACCTTAAACCCTAAACCCTAAACCCAAAATAGTAGATCCTAAACAAAAAACCTTAAACCTATCCCCTAAGCCCTAAACCCTAAACCCTAAACCCTAAACCCTTAAATCCTACACCCTAAACCCTAAACCCTAAACCCTAAACCCTAAACCATCAACCCTAAACCCTAAACACAAAACACAAAACCCAAATCCCAAAACCCTAAACCCTAACCCTAAACTCTAAACCCTAAACCCTAACCATAAACCCTACACCTCAAACGCTATACGCTAAAGCCTAAACCCTAACCCTAAACACTAAACCCTTAATCGTAAACCCTAAACCTTAAACCCTATACCCTAAACCCTAAAGCTAAATCATATAACCTAAACCCTAAATCCTAAACATTAAACCTTCACTCTAAACACTACAACCTAAGCCCTAAATCCTATCCCCTAAACCTTAAACCCTAAATCTACAACTCAAAACCCTAAACCTTCAACCCAAAACCCTAACTTGTGACCTCAAAACCCTAAACCCTAAAATTTAAATCCAAAACCATATACCATAAACTCTAAGCTCTAAAACCTAAACCCTAAACCAAACCTTAAACCAAATCCCTAAACTCTAAATCCAAACTCTAAACCTTAAACACTAAACTCTAAACCCTAAACCCAAAACTTTAAATCTAAACCCTAACACTATCGCTTCCTCATTTCCCAATTTTTTTCTCTCTCTATTTTCTCTCTCTACGCGGGACTCTCTCAATTTCTGAAAAAAAAAAAAAAAAAACGGCTACAGTTCCAGCGGCTACTGTACCATCTGGAAATGGCGCGTGAGCCGCCGGAGGACCTGTTCAGGCCGCCGGACCGGTCCCATCAGGAGCGCATGGACCAGAGGAACAAAACCCACCAACAATCGCCCACTACTTCATCCAGCAACTCTGTGAAATCGCGAATCAATGAGGCGATCAATATCGCGATTTCGGAGAGGGAGTTAGACGGGATTCGAAAAAATATTTCCTCAGATCATACTGATGTGATTCATGAAAAGGGGGTTAGGGGGAATGATTCTCCTCATAAAGATCTACAATATACTTTAAAATCATCGGATTCTATCGCTCCGATCGCAAGATCTGAAGAAGCAAATTCTGGGCAAATCGTCGAGGAATCGCCTGAACGCCGCCTTCAAATTCGAGCATCTTCCCAGCAAATTCGAGATGTTTTGAGCACTGGGGTTTACTCCCCAGATGAAGAGCTACACCATACTACAAAATCAATTGATTCTATCACCCCAATCGTGAGATCGGAAGTCGCGATTTCTGGACAAATCGCCAAGGAATCGCCTGAGCGCCGCCTTCAAATTCGGGCACCCTCCCAGCAAATTCGAGGCGATTTGAACAGTGGGGATTACTCCCCTGATGAAGAGGTCCATCTCACTGAAACCTCAAGGCAAATGGATGCTCGAATTGCCGGCGGCGAGAAATCCGGTGGTGGAGACGAACTTAACGAAGAGTTTGTCGGAGACATGGTTCAAGGAAGCAATTCTACTGGTAAGTTAATTCATCTTACTAATATTTCCACTAATCCAACTCATGAACAGGTCCAAGAGGAGATTCCAACAAGAACGGGTGGAATTCAATCACAACAACCACACAATCATCAATCGGAAAGTGCAGCACAACGTAATAGTCATGATGCCAATCAAAATGGGACCTTCTCACGCCACCAGGAGGAATCGAACAACCAAAAACAGTCCCTCCAAGGGATGAATGCAACAAACAATGGAGAACAAGGTAAGAAACAAGATCAAAGAACAGGACAAGGTCAGAATGATCAGCTTGATAGTACAAGGCAAAAAGCAGTCGAAGTAATTGATGTGGAGAGCTCTTCACAATTCTCATTTGGAGTTCAAGCTGCTGATACAAATCCCAGCAAGGTGGCACAGCAACGACCAGGTAAGGAAGTCAATTCGAATTGTGATATTGATATTGATCAGGTGCAGGGACAGCAGAGAAACAAAATCAGGCCGCAGGGCAATGTTTCAAACGAAAATGAAACTCAGTCAGGTAAATTCATTAATCTGAATCTTGTACATACTACTGCAACTCAGAGTCGTAGTGAAGATCATGTACACTTGTATGCAAAGGGGCAACAGGAAGTTAGTATAATTGAGCAGGAACAGGTAAGGAGAGACATTCAGTCTCAGCAAAAGGATGAGCAATACCATCGTAAGGAAACTGAAACATTAATACAGTCTCGCCCATATAGGCAAGGAGAGCATTCTGATCCTAATAGCTATCACAATGCCTTCCCAAAAATTTCCACTAACTTTGAGAAGCATGCACCCCAGACTCACAAAAGCCAGCACACCAATAATCCAACTCAATCCACTGATGAAACCACGCCAAACAACCCTCCTCAAACCAAAAAGGATCAGAATAGTGAACCAGCTCCCTATACAGTGGTTCAAACCATGGCTGCGAGACTTAGACATAATCAAGCTCAACAAGCAAATCCCATTGAACTGGTACCTCCTAAAATCACATCCAAACAAGGATTACCTGCTATCATCTATGATATGGATGATTTTATGACAAAATTGGCTGTGGATTGCAAGTATACTTTGATCGGTAAATTCAGTAGTACCATGCCAAAGATGGAACTTATCAGAAAGAGTTTCATTCTCCAAACTCAACTGACTGGGGGAGCCAATATAGCTCATTACAATGCAAGACACGTATTTATTGATTTGGAAAATGAATTGGATTATAATACGGTTTGGACACAACAAAGAATGACTATTGAGGGTAAACTCATGAGGATACAGACCTGGACTCCTAACTTCACACCGGAGGAAGAAACACCTATTGTACCTATATGGATACTCCTCCCAGGTTTACCGTGGCACTGTTTCAAAAAGGAATTTATAACACCTCTTTTATCTCCTATAGGCAAGGTCCTGTATCTTGACACAGCCTCCATTAAGAGAACCAGAGCTAGCATGGCCAAGGTTAAGGTCCAGGTGGACCTAACCAAAGCTAGACCTAAGCACGTATGGATTGGACTTGATGAGGAGGACCTTACCATAGGAAGGTGGCAAACCATTGAATATGAAAGTATCCCTCCTTATTGTGAATATTGCAAACACCAAGGACATATGGTATATGAGTGCAACTTTAAAATAAGGGATGAGGAATTTAATAAAAGGAAGGAGCTGGAGGCAGAAAAGAAAGACAAAAACAAAAGGGAGCAATAAAAAAAGGGCAATGATAATAGCCAAGCCAAGGAAAAAGGAAAAGAAGAGGACCATAATCAAAGGAACAAGGAGGCGAACACCCAAAGGCAAGCTGTACAGCAAAGGGAGGAAGAATGGCAAACACAAAAAAGGAAACACAACAAGCAACAGGAAGAAAGAGCCCAAAAAACCGTTTGGAGACCAACTTCACCAAAAAACAGGATGACGAGTCAGCAAGCAGGTATATCAAATAATCTTAACCATAATATTTTTACTAATCTTAATATGCAGGAAGATCAAAATAAAGAAAAGGAGGAACATACATGCAATGGAAGGATGCAAGCAGAGGAGACACAGTACAGGTCTGTAACAGGCCCTAACCAAACAAATCAAGTAGCACGAAATGACAACAAAGAATATAGCAAGAGCACAGGTATTGACTCAATGCTCCCAATCCCCACACACCCTAATATTGTGTCTATTGAATGCAATGATGAAGTTGACGGAGGGATGGATGGGGGTAGTCGGGAGAAACTTTCTAACATGCAGGAAGGGGTATCCAAAGGGGGGAATTTGACTCATGTTTTGCATGAGAGGGTACACACTGACCATAATCCAGACCTTAGAGCCTCTGCAACCACTACTGTGCAACAACATAACACACAGCAACACCAGAAACTGCAGCAACAGACAGAAACTGCAAAATGTACAAATGAACAACGGGGTAACACTACTGGAAAAGGGCAGAAGAAACATACTGCTCAGGCCAGTGAAGTATCAGAGATTGACAACTCCAAACAACTGGCAGGCAAAGGGGAGAATCAAAATCCACGAGGGGCAGGTATGGCAAAAGATATGGGGTCCAAAGCCAGTACTAGCAAACAAGGAACCACCCCAAAGAGCAAGAATAAGCCTAGTAAAAAGAAGAGGGAAGCAGCTAAGAAAAAACTACAGGCACACCAAGAAACTGAGCAGAACCAGCAGGAGAAACAGAATAACCAGGACAGCATCTGCAAGAAGTTTATTATGGTGGATGATATGCAGGGTATGGATATTACTCCCCTGCAAACTCAGTATCTTACCCCCCCTCACAAAGACCCTCCAGACAGAGCCACATCATGCAAGGTAAACTATGTGCCAGTTATTGATGAATATGATGTAGAGAATTCTGAGGATGAGCGAGATATAGATAATCAATCCATACAAGATCAGGATGATGATGATGAGACCTCTGAGATGTTGATTAAAGCCTTTAGTCCTCATAATGCCAATGAGCTTGAAGAGGAAATACAGCAGGTAGCAAGTCAACAAGGATTATCACCTAGGGGACTTCACTATGAAAGATTCCAAAATACCAAAGGGCAAAAACTTACTTCTGTCACTGCGGGCAGACCTAACACTAGGCTCTTCACTTCCAAATCCTCCCAATGATCAGTACTCTTATATGGAATGTAAGGGGGATTAACACCCAAGGGGTTATGGAAAGACTCATAATGCTCAAGAAGATGCATCACATATCACTTATAGCTATTCTGGAACCTTTCTCTGATAGCATTCATGTCCAAATATTTCGACACCAACTTGCTATGGATCATGCTGTGAGCAACTGTAATGGTAAGATTTGGTTATTTTGGAATTTAGACATTGACTGCAAAGTACTTGACGAGGATGACCAGCATGTTACTTGTGAAATTGCTCATAATGAATTGCAAACACAGTTCACTACCACATTTATTTATGCCAAGTGCAAGGATCTCCTTAGAAGACCTCTCTGGGACAGAATGTTACAGCAGTCTAATGATACAGCCAATTCTCCCTGGTGTGCAGTTGGTGATTATAATGTTATCACTTCCATGGATGAGAAGCTTGGAGGGGTTCCCTACAACATGAGGAAGAGTTTGGAGTTCATAGCCGTAATTGAAGCGTGTGGCCTGATGGACCTCGGTTTCAGTGGTCCGAAATTTACATGGTCTAACAAAAGGGGTATACACAGCAGGGTATGGAAAAGACTAGACAGGGCTATGGTAAATGACTCTTGGCTGGAGAAAATGCCTCAAACCACCATCACTCATCTCCCTTCTGTGGGTTCTGACCACTGTCCCTTATTGATGGAAATGATATCTAGAGAAGAGGACCACATCAAGTACTTTAAATTTCTCAACTGCTGGACAGAACAACCTAATTTCAGTGACATTGTTAAAGCCTGTTGGGACAGACCTATAGAAGGGAATAACATGTGGAAGTTTCATCAAAAATTGAAAAGGTTATCCAACACCCTTAGCTCCTGGTCTAGGGGGGAGTTTGGTGATATTTTCATTAAAGTCAAGGAGTATGAAGAGAAGGTCAGGGCTGCTGAGGAAAACCTCATTCATACACACAATGAGACCAACAGGACAGACCTTCATAAACTTAATGCAGAGTACATCAGATTTCTGAAAATGGAGGATTCCATTTTGAAACAAAAAACTCAATTACATTGGTTTAAAGAAGGTGATGCAAACACAAGATATTTCCATTCACTGATAAGGGGGAGGAGAAGAAGACTGTTTATTCATTCCATTATCGGAGAGGATGGGGAAAGGATACAGGGAGATGACAATATTGCTGAGGCTGCTTGTGCCCACTTCCAAAATATCTTTACAGGAGGGAATAAGGTTATCAATGAAGAAGTCATCAATTGTATTCCCAGAATGGTCAGTCAAGAGCATAATAATACCCTTACTGCCATGCCTAACCTGGAAGAATTGAAGGAAGTGGTCTTCTCCATGAATCCAAACTCTGCAGCTGGTCCGGATGGGATGAATGGTTTATTCTTTCAGAAATGTTGGCATATTATCAAACATGACCTTCTTGGTGTCATTCATGCCTTCTTTTGTGGCCAAATGATTCCTAAATATTTTTCTCACTCTTGTATAGTTCTCCTTCCTAAAGTGAGCAATCCCAACAAGCTAGCCGAGTTCAGACCCATCAGTCTAAGCAACTTCACTAGTAAGATCATTTCTAAATTAGTGAGCTCTAGACTTGGTCCTATTTTACCTAACCTGATCTCTCTCAACCAGTCTGGGTTCGTCAAGGGGAGAAGTATCTCAGAAAATATTATGCTGGCTCAAGAGATTATTCATCAGATCAGGAAACCGAATATTGGTAGCAATGTCATTATTAAACTTGACATGGCAAAAGCGTATGATAGGGTCTCTTGGTCGTATATATGTTTGGTGTTGAGAAAAATGGGATTTCATGAGATATTTATTGATATGGTTTGGAGGATTATGGCCAACAATTGGTATTCTATTATTGTCAATGGCAAAAGACATGGATTCTTCCATTCCACCAGAGGTTTGAAGCAAGGCGATCCTCTATCTCCTGCCCTATTTATTTTAGGTGCAGAGGTCCTTTCTAGATCCCTGAACAGACTTCATAGCAATCCTGACTATCATGGTTTCGTGATGGAACCCAGAGGCCCTCAAGTTAATCATTTAAGTTTCGCAGATGATATTATTCTATTCTCTTCGGGGAGACAAAAAACTCTGAAACTGATTATGCAAACCTTGAACTTATATGAGGAGACCTCTGGCCAGCTTGTTAACACTGATAAAAGCCATTTTATGGTCCATCCTAATGCCTTCAACAGCACCAGAGACAGGATCAAAAGGATCACTGGCTTCAAACAAAAGGAGGGCCCTATCACTTACCTTGGCTGTCCTCTTTTCGTTGGTAGACCTAGGATTATTTACTTTTCTGATCTTATTAACAAAGTGATTTGCAGGGTCACAGGTTGGCACACTAAACTGTTAAGCTATGGTGGTAGAGCAATTCTTGTCAAGCATGTGTTACAATCTCTACCTATTCATCTGCTAGCAGCAATAACCCCCCCTAGTACTGTCCTAAAACAGACCCAGAGAATCATGGCAGACTTCTTTTGGGGATGGAGGAAGGAGAGGAAAAAATACCATTGGGCTTCGTGGAAAAACTTAAGCTTTCCTTATGATGAGGGGGGTGTCGGGATGAGGAATCTTAAGGATGTGTGCAAGTCCTTTCAATACAAACAGTGGTGGATTTTCAGATCCAAACATACACTTTGGGGAGAATTTTTGAAAGCCAAGTATTGTCAAAGGTCTAACCCTATTAGTAAAAAATGGGATACAGGAGAGTCTTTGACATGGAAACACATGATGCACAACAAACATAAAATTGAGGAACATATTCATTGGAAACTAAACTCAGGCAATTGTTCCTTTTGGTGGGACAATTGGCTTGGAATGGGACCTCTGGCGTACCAATCCACTGGCAGTAACAGGTTCAACCAGATCACGGTTGCAGAATTTTGGCTCGAGGGACGATGGAACCTGAGCATGCTCCTGCAACAGGCCCCCAGCAACCAGCTTGACAATATCTTAGCCACAGAACTCTGCATCCAGCAGGGCATCCCAGACCAAGCTGTTTGGAAACCTAACAGTGATGGCACTTTCAGCTGCTCATCTGCATGGAATGTGATCAGGGAGAAGAGGAACAAGACTAAATTCAACTCCTTCATTTGGCATAAGAGTATCCCCTTTAAAAGTTCTTTTCTTTTGTGGAGAGCTTTACGTGGTAAACTTCCTACTAACGAAAAACTAACAAGCTTTGGCAAAGAAGCTGCAAATTGTTTTTGTTGTTGTAACAGGCCAGGTTTGGACACTATAGAGCACACCTTCAATAGTGGACACTTTGCTACCAACGTGTGGAGGAGCTTTGCTGCACCAGCGGGAATCATCACAGATCACAGCTCCCTAACCCAACTCATCATGCAATGGTGGTCAGCTAAGTCCAGCAACGAAGCACACAGGCTGCTATTACAGGCTACACCTATCTTCATTTGCTGGAACCTCTGGAAAAATAGATGTGCTAGCAAATATGGAGGGAAACAATCAAACATTAGTAGGGTCAAATATGCAATCTACAAGGACAATTACAAACTAATGACGACATGTTTTCCTCATATCAAATGGCCTTCACGCTGGTGGGACCTGATTCAGCTGGGGGAAAAATGCACTCATGACACAAAAGTAACAGTTGTCAAGTGGATCAAACCTCCAGAGGACTGGGTTAAAATTAACACTGATGGCAGTGCCTTAGGAAATCCCGGCAGAACTGGAGCTGGAGGCATCATAAGAGATCAATCCGGAGAAATGTTACTAGCATTTGCAACTCCTTTGGGGGAAGGTTCTAATAACCAAGCAGAGGTGGCAGCAGCTCTCTTCGGGATGACCTGGTCACTAGAGCTAGGTTACAGGAACGTCATTTTGGAGGTCGACTCACAACTGTTGGTGGACTGCATAGAGAACAAAACCAACCCCCATTGGAGCATTAACACGCAACTCTTGAAGCTGCAAGCCCTTATAAGACAAGCAAACGAGTTCAAATGCAAGCATACTTTCCGAGAAGCAAATTTTGTGGCTGACTCTCTTTCAAAGTATAGCCACAAAATTACTAGTCCACAGATATACCTCGGCATACACCAACTACCAAAGGAAACTAGAGCATATTATCAATTAGATATACTTGAAATGGCAAATTTTAGAAGAAGGAAGATCAAGAAGATCAAAGAACCCCCCTGAGAAGCCTTTACCTTCTCAATATTGCTATATATCCACTATTATAGCGCTTCATCTTAGGCATAGTTTTTTAATATTATTATTGTAAGGGGAGAGTCTCCCTTATTTATGTTCTCCTAGAATCCTTTGTATTGAGAGGAGTCCTCTCCTTAGGTGCATAGTTCTAGGTTTCTCCTTTATAGTATGGGAATGAGTCGACTAACCTTAGTAGGTAGGTCGACTTATGACCCACCATAGGATCGGAGGTTAGGTTTATGTCCCCCTCCTTGTATATTTTTTTGAGCTCTTTTGAGCTTTTATTTATGTTAAGGCCTGGGGGTGTTGCTAAGCCCCTGACCCCCTCAAGGGTCGTTAAAATAAAAAAAAAAAAAAAACCCTAACACTAAATCTTAAACCCAAAACCTAAACCTTAAATCCTAATCCATCATTCATAAACCCTAACCCTAAACCCTAAAACCTAAACTCTAAATCCTAAACCTTTAACTCAAAACCCACAACTCAAAACCCTAAAACATAAAATTTAAACTCAAAACTCTAAACGCAAAACCCAAGATCCTAAACCCTAAATTTAAAATCATATAACCCTAACCCAAGACCCTAAACCCTTAACCATATTCCCTAAACCCAAAACTCTAATCACCAAACCTAAACCTTAAACCCTAAACCCTAATATCTAAA
The DNA here is from genome assembly GCA_036553675.1 of Solanum okadae. Taxonomy (NCBI): domain Eukaryota; kingdom Viridiplantae; phylum Streptophyta; class Magnoliopsida; order Solanales; family Solanaceae; genus Solanum; species Solanum okadae. Next base: position 13,668,201 of record CM071683.1, read on the forward strand.
CCCTAAACCCTAAACTCTAAACTCAAAACACTATACCCTAAACCCTATACCATAACCCAAAACCCTAAACCCCAAAACCTAAACCCTAAACAAAACCCTAAATCCAAAACTCTAAACCCTAATCCCTTAAAAAAATCCTAAACCCTAAACCTAAATCCTAATCCATAAACCCTAAACCCTAATCGTTAAACCCTAAAACTAAACCATATATCCTAAGCCATAACCAAAACCCTAAACCCTAAACTCTAAACCCTAACTCTAAACACTAAGCCCAAAACTTTAAATACTCCCCAAAACCTTAAACCCTAATCATACAACCCTAAACCTTCAACCTAAAACCCTAAACAATAAACCCTAAACCCTAAAATTTTAACTCTAAACCCTAAATCCTAAACTCTAAACCCTAAACCATGAACCCTAAACCCTAAACCCAAATCCCTAAAACTTAAACCCTAAATTTAAAACCCTAAACCATAAACCGTAAACCCTAAACATAAACCTTAAACCCTAAACCATAAAAATAGTAGATCCTAAACAAAAAACCCTAAGCCTAAACCCTAAGCCCTAAACCCTAAACCCTAACCCTAAATCCTAAACCCTAAACCCAAACCCAAACCCTAAACCTAATACCCAAAACCCTAAAAACTAAACCCTAAACCCTAAACCCTAAACCCAAAACCCAAAACCCAAATCCCAAAACCCTAAACCCTAACCCTAAACTCTAAACCCTAAACCCTAAACCCTAACCATAAACCCTACACCTTAAACCTTATATGCTAAACCCTAAACCCTAACCCTAAACATAAACCCTAAATCTTAAACCCTAAACCTTAAACCCTATACCCTAAACACTAAACACTAAACCCTAAAGCTAAACCATATAACCTAAACCCTAAATACTAAACCCTAACGCTAAACTCTACGCCCTAAGCCCTAATTTCTAACCCCTAAACCTTAAACCCTAAAACCACAACTCAAAACCCTAAACCTTCAACCCAAAACCCTAAACTGTGACCCCAAAACCCTAAACCCTAAAATTTAAATACTAAACACTATACCAAAAACTCTAAGCTCTAAACCCTAAAACCTAAACCAAACGTTAAACCAAAACCCTAAACTCTAAATCCAAACTATAAAACATAAACCCTAAACTCTAAACCCTAAACCCTAAACCCTCAATCTAAACCCTAACACTAAATGCTAAACCCAAAACCTAAACCTTAAACCCTAATCCATAATTCATAAACCCTAACCCTAAACCCTAAAACCTAAACGCTAAATCCTAAACCTTTAACTCGGAACCCAAAACCCAAAACCATAAAATTTAAACCCTAAACCCTTAACCATAAACTCTAAACTCTAAACGCAAAACCCAAGACCCTAAACCCTAAATTTATGATCAAATAACCCCAACCCAAAACCCTAAACCCTTAACCCTATTCCCTAAACCCAAAACTCTAAACCCCAAACCTAAACCCTAAACCCTAAACCCTAAAATCTAAACCCTAACTCCTAAACCCTAAACTCTAAACCCAAAACACTATACCCTAAACCCTATACCATAACCCAAAACCCTAAACCCTAAACAAAACCTTAAATCCAAAACTCTAAACCCTTAAAAAAATCCTAAACTCTAAACCCTAAACCTAAATCCTAATCCATAAACCCTAAACCCTAAACCCTAATCGCTAAACCCTAAACAATAAACATAAACCATAAACCCTAACCCTAAACCATAGATCCTAAACCATCAACCCTAAACAATAAACCCTAAACCCTAAACCCTAACCCTAAACTTTAAACACTAAACTTTAAGCCCTAACCCATAATCCAAAAGTCTAAACCGTAAACTCAATACCCTAAACACTAACCTTATACCCTAACCCTAAACCCTAAACCCTAAACCCTTAACAAAAAATCATAAATCCTGAACACTAAACCCTAAATCCTAAGCCATAAACCCTAAACAATAAACCATAAACCCTAAAACCTAAATCATAAACCCTTAACCTAAACCTTAAACCCTAAACCCAAAATAGTAGATCCTAAACAAAAAACCCTAAACCTATCCCCTAAGCTCTAAACCCTAAACCCTAAACCCTAAACCCTTAAACCCTACACCCTAAACCCTAAACCCTAAACCCTAAACCATCAACCCTAAACCCTAAACACAAAACACAAAACCCAAATCCCAAAACCCTAAACCCTAACCCTAAACTCTAAACCCTAAACCCTAACCATAAAACCTACACCTTAAACGCTATACGCTAAAGCCTAAACCCTAACCCTAAACACTAAACCCTAAATCATAAACCCTAAACCTTAAACCCTATACCCAAAACCCTAAAGCTAAATCATATAACCTAAACCCTAAATCCTAAACATTAAACCTTAACTCTAAACACTACAACCTAAGCCCTAAATCCTAACCCCTAAACCTTAAACCCTAAATCTACAACTCAAAACCCTAAACCTTCAACACAAAACCCTAAATTGTGACCTCAAAACCCTAAACCCTAAAATTTAAATCCAAAACCATATACCATAAACTCTAAGCTCTAAAACCTAAACCCTAAACCAAACCTTAAACCAAATCCCTAAACTCTAAATCCAAACTCTAAACCTTAAACCCTAAACTCCAAACCCTAAACCCTAAACCCTAAATCTAAACCCTAACACTAAATCTTAAACCCAAAACATAAACCTTAAATCCTAATCCATCATTCATAAACCCTAACCCTAAACCCTAAAACCTAAACTCTAAATCCTAAACCTTTAACTCCAAACCCACAACCCAAAACCCTAAATCATAAAATTGAAACCCTAAACCCTTAATCATAAACTCTAAACTCTAAACGCAAATCCCAAGATCCTAAACCCTAAATTTAAAATCATATAATCCTAACCCAAGACCCTAAACCCTTAACCATATTCCCTAAACCCAAAACTCTAATAACCAAACCTAAACCTTAAACCTTAAACCCTAAACCCTAAACCCTAAATCCTAAAATCTAAACCATAAACCCTAAACTCTAAACCCAAAACACTATACCCTAAACCCTATACCATAACCCAAAACCCTAAACCCCAAAACCTAAACCCTAAACAAAACCCTAAATCCAAAACTCTAAACCCTAAACCCTTAAAAAAATCCTAAACCCTAAACCCTAAACCTAAATCCAATCCATAAACCCTAAACACTAAACCCTAATCGCTAAACCCTAAAACTAAACCATATATCCTAAGCCATAACCAAAACCCTAAACCCTAAACTCTAAACCCTAACTCTAAGCCCTAAGCCCAAAACCTTAAATAATATCCCCAAAACCTTAAACCCTAATCCTACAACCCTAAACCTTCAACCTAAAACCCTAAACAATGAACCCTAAACCCTAAAATTTAAACTCTAAACCCTAACTCCTAAACCCTAAACCCTAAACTCTAAACTCTAAACTCTAAACCCTAAACCATGAACCCTAAACCCCAATCCCTAAAACCTAAACCCTAAATTTAAAACCCTAAACCCTAAACCATAAACCTTAAACACTAAAACCTAAACCGTAAACCCTAAACCTAAACCTTAAACCCTAAACCCTAGTTTTTGGCATACACAGTCGAACTCATCTGAAAGAGACATAGACAAAGAACAAGACATAAAATTAGGAAATCTAACTACGTTTAGAATAAAAGGTAGTAAAACACTTCTGAAATAAATTCCCCAGCAGCGGTACCAAAATTTGATACGTCCAAATTACACCTCAATTAAGAGATATAAATGGTCGAAGTCAATTTATAGAACTGTACATGAGTTGAGGTCGATCACATAGCGAATTTCATTACATAAATTATTTCACTGTCACATTTTACGCAAATGTCGTTATTATTTCCTAAATAAATAATTATTGAAGGTAAAATAGGTTTAGCGTTAACGGTTTGGTAACCGAAGTGGCAAACTAAAGTCTAATTCAACAACGAAAGAGATATCAGTTTTGAAGTTGTTTCAACAATTAACTGAAACTAGAATTGTGTTCCCCATAATGCTAGTTCTAGTGTTTTTCCGTAAATGAGTTTCAAGCAATTCATCTCTACAAAATATATGCGAGTTAATTTTATCTGACACTTCTCAGTCTAATCAGATAAATCTCACTCACGTCCTCTCGGCCCTAGAGTGTTACTAACATTTACCCCCGCTTACAATGGTTTGATGTTAAAGTTTTTTTCTCTCGAACTCAAACTTTAACTCCATTTCGTTAAATTAGTTCGGCTTTATCCTAACTGTCATTTTTTTCTCAAACAAATGACATATACAGGCTCATTCAAATGTGTGCACTCATCAGATGCATGAATACGAAAGCTAAACTACAGTTTGTAACCATAAATTGCCTTTCACTCAATTTACAAACTCATAGTTAGAATTACGTCATGGATCCCACAACCCCAGTCGTGGTATTTAGGAACTCATGATTTCACCTAAACAATCAGAAATATAAGATGAAAACATGTTAGAAAGTACTTAAGAGAATAAGAAAAAACCAACAATCACTTTGATATTTCAAGAACCGGAAACCAAACTTCAAACTTAATTCAATATCCAAAAGATAAGAAATATGGAAACTCGTTCCTCATTCAATGAACCATAATATAAAAACATAAAAACACCCTAATTAATTCAAATAAGTGTTTTAAAAAGAGTCCTACTCAAAGTAGGACTGGAATGTCGGGCCCTTCGCACCCAATTATACGGCTTGTCAAAGGCTTCACTATCCGTGAAGACCTTCGTGGTCATCCATTTGGAGCTCTCCAACATTTGATCTTCAACGCCTAGACACTAGGACTGCACCACGAAGGCTACCACCGTCCATTAAGGACTTCACAGTCCTTGAAGTCCTCCGTGGTCTTCACTTTGACTTCCCCTAGCTTGGGTCTTCTATACTTGCTTACAGGAAAATGCACCACGAACGATACCACGGTCCGTGAAGTCCTCTGTGGCCTTCACTTGGACTTCCCCCCAGCTTGGGTCTTCAATTCTCTTCTACTGGTTCACCTCCACGGCTGACACCACGGTCCGTAGTGAAGACCACGGCCCGTGTGGTCATCCGTGGTATTTACTATCCTTCAATTCACATGCACTGATTTCTTCTTCTTTTTATCTGCTTCCACTTTCATCTGTTTCACCTGTACAACACTACCAAACACATTATATCCACATAAATACACTCGATTCTAGTCTTAATCCTTAATTTTAAGCATCAAATGTGCTAAGATTTCGCAGCACATCATGTATATATGTTATTACCCATCAAACTTTGGTGCATTAAAGATTTAGATGGTCTAGTGGATGCAGTGACGGTTGTCACTTAGCTGACTTTCAATTGGAGAAAATGAAGCTTCATCTCGAGATTTGAGGAAAGCCAATCGACCTTTTTGAAGATTTACTTTCCAATTGGATTCCACATATTTTAAAGTAATTTTGTCGTTTCTTTTCTCAGGTTTGGGCCTCTTTTAGGTCTTGACCATAAACTTTCTATTTGTTTTTATTAATTAAACCCACGTCTGATTTTAATAAGAATACCATTAATAATCAGTTAACCTAAGTCTATCCCCCATTCCTTATGGGATTAGTCCTAACCTCTATTAGATTCTTTATTTGAATAGCGATTACTTATATTTTTTTAGAAAGGTGTAATTTGGGCACCATTGCTAGAGAATAAGGCTATTGTATTAGACTAATTTTGTTATTGCATTGTTAGTCAATTGTTTCTTGATTTATGTTTTCTTTTGTTTTTATTTCTTGCAAATTTAGTTCGAAGTGTATGCTAAGTACATGAAGTAAAGGCAATCCCCTGACCCCTTCCAATCTAAATCTAAATAAAACACTGTGAAGAATGGCCAACACCGGATGTGAGCAGAATTTAGGATTGAATGACAATCTAGTCGGAGTAATATAATAGGGTAATAATGGGGAAATACCGCAAAACAACCAAAATAATCCTGTGATAGTACAAGATCAACCAACACCCAATGAGCGTGATAACTATAGGGTTGATCGTGATGTTTTTAGATCAACGGGTGCCATAGTCATACTTCCACTGTCACTCGAACCTAACTTTGTTGTCACTAGCAGCCTGATACAAATGCTTACAACCAGAGGGTTATTTGTTGCTGTTCCATATGAAGATCGAGTAAAGTCACTAGCATACATAAGATTGGTGTGGGAAGGCTATACCTAGATATGGATGCTATCGGGTTACGTGTGTTACCATAATCATTTATTGGTAATACTATCGTGTAGATACCAGAGCTTTCATGTAGCTCAATCACCACATGGGATGAGTTACATAGAGTATTCCTTGAAAACTTCTTCCCGTTGTTAAAGAAGTTGAAGCTGGAAGATAAAACCCACAATTTCGTGGGTATACCTGGGGAGTTGATTAGAATTTCTTAGGAAAGTTTCACATGTTTCATGTGTCCCAAACTCTGAATTGATGACGAATCACTCAAGGAGTTCTTTTATAGAGGAATGGATGACAATGGTAAAACTGTGTTGGACACTATCACTGGAGGATCGTATGGAGAGAACATATTTTAGTAGATTGCAGAGAAGTTTGAAAAGATCAACAAAAATAATAAAGCATGGAGCACTAGAATTAGAACCACTACAAAGAGCACTTTTTCGATACAAGAAACTCATGACCAAGCTAATAAAGATTTTGTGAAGAGAGAGTGCAGTTAAGAACAAAGATCAGCTTAGTCTTAAAATATATGAGAGGGAGTACTAACAAAGTTAATGCAGTCAACTACTAGAATAAAGAACCATCTCATGAGGATTATATGTATGAATAAAACTACATTTTTTGTCAATGAGTAGACGGGGTGGGGGGGGGGTTCCGGAAAAACATCTAAGATTCCAATCAGGATAATTGGCACCAAGGTTAAGGAAATTAAGGTCGGAACTACAAAAACTACAACCATGAAGGGAGCTATAATCGGGGTAATAATTACAACAGGAATGGGTATAACAATAGAAACAATAAGAGTGGTCCATATGTTCCACCAGTTAGTAGAGCGGAAGGATCAAGCTTCAATTGCATTGAGGATATGATGGCCAAGATGATAAAAATGTTCAACTCGACAGGTTATAATGTGAAAGATATGCCTACTGATCTACTAAGCATTGGGAAAAAGTTAGATTCACATGCAATATCCATTAAATAGATTAAGAAGCAGTTGAGTAACCTATCTATGTCCGTAAATCCACGCCAGTAAGGAACACTCCCCAAAAATACTTCTTAGAATCAAAATAATGATGGACAATGCATGGCATTTACTACTCGAGGTGGAAAGAAAACTATTGACCCACATATGTTGACTGAAATGGAAAGTGCGAAGGAACCTAATGAGGCTGAAGTTGAAGAAGTGGAGCAGCCTGAAGATCAAGTAGGGAAAGAAGAGAAGTCACTCAAGAGATAATTTTGATACCTCAACCTCCTCCCTCTTTTCCCCAAATATTGGTCAAGAAAATAGAGGAAGATAAATATTGCAAGTTCATCTCGATGTTGTAACAACTCTCGATTAACATTCCCTTGATCTAAGAACCAGAACAAATGTCGGGATATGCTAAGTTGATGAAAGATTTAATGACCAAAAAGAGGTCCATCAATTTTGCAGGGTATGAAAAGTTGCAACATTATAGTATCATTGCTACTAAATTATTATTGCAAAAGAAAGAGGATCTTGGAGCATTTACCATTCCATATAGGATTGGTGCACTACACTATTCTAAAGCCCTATGCAACTTGGGTGTTAGCACTAATCTGATATTGCTATCACTGTTCAAAATGTTGAGCTTTGGAACCCATAATAAATTGTAATGTGGATACTTATGGATGATCTCCTATAAAGAAACCAATTGGGGTCCTTCAAGATGTTCTGTTCAAAGTTGAGGCGTTCATATTTCCTGCGAAGCTTGTCATTTTAGACTTCAATGTTGACTTAGAAGTGCCCACATATCAAGGAGACCATTCCTTGCTACTGGGTGTGCTTTAGTTAATATGGAGAGAGGGCATATGAAGTTTAGATTGAAAAACAAAGAGGTGACATTCAATATCTACAAATCAATGAAGAATCAAAGTTATCTCATGGTGGTGTCCTTTGACTATTGAGAAGCAACCAGAAGTGCCAATTCAACAGAGATTAGGCATTGAAGAACTAACGGTTTTGATTATGAACTTTAATGGAGATAATATTGAGGAATATGATGGATGGTTGCTACACTTAATGTTATCGGAAGCTATCGTCATACACCAAAAAAGCTTGATTTGATTCTAAATAATAGAGAGACTTCACCTACAAAACAATCCATTGATGAGTCCCCTAAGTAAGAACTAAAAGTTATCCCATATCACTTGAAGTATGTGCTTCTGGGCCAAAATAATACTTTATCAGCCATCATTTCTACTGATTTGAATAAAGGGTAAGTAGAGGCTTTGATATCAGTATTCAGTAATTTCAAGAGGGATCACTATGGTTCCCAATGAAAAGAATGAGCTTATACCGATGAGGTTGGTTACTGGTTGGAGAGTATGCATGAACTACTTTAATTTGAATGCATGGAGAAAGAAGGATCATTTTCCAATGTCGTTCATGGACCAGATGTTAGATCGTCTAAATGAAATGGTTGGTATTATTATATGGATGGGTAATCGGGCTACAATCAGATCTCTATAGCTTTAGAAGACCAAGAGAAGACCACTTTAACCTGTCCCCATGGAACGTTTGCCTTCAAAAAGATGCCTTTCGGGTTGTGCAATACACTAGCGACCTTTCAATATTAAATGATGTCTATATTCTTAAATATGGTGGAAGACATAATTGAGGTATTCATGGATAACTTCTCTGTAATAGGTGACTCGGTTGATGATTTCATGGCCCATCTAGGTGATGTTCTTAAGTGGTGTCAGGAATGCGATCTTTTGTTGAACCGGGAGATGTGTCACGTCATGGTGAAAGAGGGCATAGTTCTTGGCCATCAGGTCTCTTTCAAAGGCATTGAAGTTGATAAAGTAAAGACCGAGTTGATTTAAAATATTTCCCCCACCTATCTCTATGAAAGGTTTTAGAAGTTTGTGGAACATGCTAGTATATATTGGAGATTTATCAAAGATTTCTCAAAGATAGCAGACCCATTATGCAAATTGTTGGAAAAGCAGGTGAAGTTCAAGTTTAATAGAGCTTGTCTGAAGTCATTTGAAGAGGTAAAATAGAACCTGATTTATGGACCTATAATTATTTCACCGGATTGAGGACAACCATTTGAAGTTATGTATGACTCCTGTGGGGTGGAACTTGGCGTGGTGTAAGGTCAAAGGAATGAGAATATTCTTTGTCCCATTTATTTTTCCAGCAAAGCTCTTAATATTGCTCAAAAAACTACACTCTACCGAACAAGAATTTCATGTTGTTGTCTTCACGTTTGAGAAGTTTTGATCTTATTTGCTTAGCACCAAAGACATTGTGCACACTGACCATGTAACTTTGAGGTAGCTTATAGCAAAATAAAAGATGCTAAACCAAGACTAATTCGATGGGTATTATTGTTGTGAGATTTTGACTTCAAAGTGAAAGAAAAAAAGGGACAGAAAATCAAGTTGTTGATCACTTGTCCAGATTAGAAGAAGAAACAATGTTGAAGTTGGCTGATGGTGTTGAGATAGATAAAGCGTTTCCATACAAAAAAATTTTGGCTACCTCATATGATCTTATATGTGGTTCGCAAATTTTGCTAACTACTTAGTGAGTGATGCGTTTCCTTCAGATTTATTGTTTCATCGTAGAAGGAAATTCATTTCTTATGTGAAAAAGTTTTTTTGGAAGAGCCATACTTGTTTTGTGTTTATGCTGATGGGATTATTCGTCGATGTATTCCTGAGGTTGAGATGATGAGTATATTTGAAGCCTTCCAAGTCTTGTGATCGATGTCAAAGAGAAGGAGGTGTTTCAAGGAACCATAAACTCCCATTTACTCTAATTCTGGTGATTGAGTTGTTCGATGTTTGGCTCCTTCACCTTATGGGTCCATTTGTGAGTTCAAATGGGATGAATTACATATATGTAGCGGTTGATTATGTGCCTAAATGGGTGGATCTATTGCGTTGTCAAACAATAAAGGAAAGAGTGTCACCACACTCCTCAAAAGAAATATCTTCTCTAGATTATGTACACCAAGAGTGATTACCGGCCATGGAGTTTCCACTTTTGTAATAAGTTGTTCAAGGAGGTTGTTGAGAAATATGGTGTTCGGTACAACATCGTAACTCCTTACCATCCACAATCTAGTGGGCAAGTAGGCGTGTGAATGTGAACACAACTGATTAGTCAAGAAAGCTTGATGATGTTGTATGAGTATATCGGACTACATTCATGCATCTCATAGTCATGTCTCCTTACAAACTTGTGTTTGGGAAGTTTTGTCATTTTCCTGTAGAGCTAGAGAACAAAGCAATATGGGCACTCAAGAAGTTGAATCTAGATTGGGGTGTTGCATCAGATCAGAGGTTAAATGAGCTTATCAAACTTGATGAGTTTCAACTGAAAGCATATGAAAGTTCAGCCTTATACAAAGTAAAGATGAAGAAGTACTATAAACCAAAGATTGAAAAATGAGCAGTTGCTCTTGTAGATTTGGTCATTCTCTTCAATTCAAGGTTGCGCCTTTTTTCTGGCATACTCAAGTCAAAGTGGATGGGACTGTTTTGAGTAGTGCAAGTGTTTTAACATGGAACAGATTAACTAGAGAATGATGAGTGAACAAGGTTTAAGGTAAACGGTCAAAGGATTAAACATTACATGGGACAGCAAGAAGAAGTCAAAGAGATTGATGAATGGGCTCTTTATGAAGTTTGAGTAATGAGGGAATATGTGTTGTGTGGCAACGTTAAATCAAGCACTGCTCAATTCAAGCCTGCAATTCCATTATTAAGATCTTGGCATTGAAGTATGACAGTTTTCATCGATGGATCCCTTTCCCATGAATTTATGCCTAACCCATGTTTTTCTATATTCTGATGATTGAAAGTGGGTTTTGAACAATGAAAGGTGAATTATGGAAATATGCATGTTCTTATTGGATTGATGAGATATGATTTAAATTTCTTTGAGAGTAAAATCATATATGTTGTTATTGTGATTAATTGTTGTGAAAGGATTGCTACCTCATGCATGAATGTGAAAGGTTTTCTCACATAAAAGATTCTAAGGTTCAAAGGTCTTCTCACCTAAAATGAATCGAGGTTAAGGAGATATTCTAATGAAACCTAGATTTGATTGGTTATTTAATTGAACCTTTCCATGTTTAACATATGAGATAGCTTGTATTGGCAATAAGGTGTGCTCTTCCATTGATATAAGGACAAGTTAAGAAAATAACTATTCTATGGAATTTACACTTAGCACCGAGAGGATATTGAGATTGAAGTTGTCCTGTTTTTATAGGTTGTGTTTTTAGTAGCAATCTCCTTATCCCATACTTATGTTCCCCCATAGAATGATTGTCTTAGAACCACATTAGCTAGTGGATCCACATAGGCTAGAAGGTCATGGTCTTACCTTTGCAAGTAGGACACCACTTTCGGTATGGGGTAAACATCGGATTCCATGTTGATAGTTCACATGGTCTTATATGTCAGTTCAAGTTAAATCTCCTACAATAATGAACAAAGGTTACTTCAAGAAGTATCTCACATGTGATTTAAGATGATGTCTATTTGCATTGACCATGTTTAATGACTTATGTCTTCTAGCCTTTTTATATCATCTTTTGTCTTTGTCATTGCATACCATGAAGATATCCACTTTTTAATCATTTTTATGTTTTATGCATTGTTAATATACTTGGTACATGTTTGTACTAAAGCATACTCTTGCCTACATTTCCCCAAATATAGCGTCCGATCATATAGATTCGCACTCTCATGGCTAGGGATCTCATATAGAAGCTTAATGATTGGTGAGTTCTCATGTTCCAAGGACTGAGCCTTGATTTCCCTTTTGTCTTTACTTTAAGTTTAGATTTTGATGTATGGGCTACGCACCGATCATTTCTTATGTACTAGATGGCTTTGAGATGATGTTTAGACTTCCACTTTTCTCTATAAAACTTTTCTATGTTGAAATATCATTTAATCTCTTACATTCTATTATCTTATATGATGAATGCTACGTGGTTTGTATGGGGTCTCTCGAGGTCTTAAACGCCATGTTACACCTATGGGCTATCTTGGGTCGTGCCAAACTTGGTAATCAGAGCACAAGGCTTAGAAAGGTCCTAGGAAGTCTCATAAGCCACGTCGAGTAGAGTCTTGTTCATGAGTGCAAAGCGCGCCACATTTATGAATAAGAGGTTATAAGATGTTTAGGACATTCCACTTCACGTATGAAGGGTGTAATGAGTTTGGGAAAAAAGAGAAGCTTAGTCCCCGTTATGTAGGCCCATATTAGATTTTTACGTGAATTGGCCAGTTTCCTTATGAACATGATTTGCCTAATGAGTTGGCATCAGTGTATCATGTTTTTCATGTCTCCTTGATGATGAAATGTGCTGTAGATCTGACCTCAATTGTTCCTTTGGAAGGTATGGGAGTTAAAGAGAATATTTCTAATGAGGAAGTTCTGGTTGAGATTTTAGACTGGCAAGTCAAGAAGTTGAGAAATAAAGAAGTTACTTCCGTAAAGGTTCTTTGGAGGAATCAATTAGTTGAGGGTGCTACTTGGGAGGCCGAGGCCGATATGATGGCTCGTTATCCTCATCTCATTTCCTCCGTCCGTACTCAAGCTTGAGGTATTTAGCTCCTCATGGTTTACTCATTGGGTGTCATGTGTTTTAGATATTCTCATGATTTACTCATTATGCATGATCCATGAAAAGCTTAAGTTTTGAGAAAATGAGTTTATTTTTTTTATTTTTACATGTTTATGTGCATTTGAGTGTTGCATATAGATTTCATGATATGATGCCTTGAACATACTTTAGCTTAGAACTTATGGTTCCTCCTCGGATAAGTGCATTAAGTAATGGAATTCATGTTGGGCTGTTAGATTAGGTTCCTACCTTCTTTATGATCTCTTAAACCCCATTCGATGATAAATGTTCCCAATGGGGAGATAATGTAACACCTCGGATTCTAGAAGGGGAAAATTTCAGTTTTTCCACAGACTCGGTGCTAGCACACACGACACCACCAATGGCCGGTAGGTGGGATGACGGTCCGTTGGTGGTGGCGTGGATGGCGAGTAAGAATTTTTCAAAAATGTCAACTTTCAGTACTTTTTTGACCGTTCACCAGGACATCCATCGTTCCATGTATGAGTCATAGGTAGGTTTCATAGGAGAGTCCCAGACATAGTAGGATTTTGAGGTAAATGTTGGGACCTACGGTCGTGGCCACAGTCTGTCGATGGACCCATGTGCCATAGGTGAGCCCGTGGTTGGGGTTCCCAGAGACATAGTCTTTGACTCCAAACGACGGCCAACCAATACGGTCCATGGTCTGACCAACATATCGTAGGTTGTGCCGTCGAGGAGGGTTGGCACTTATTTTAAGAAGGGATTTTGGGTCTTTTCCTAATTATTCTAACCTTAAATAAAATCATTTTAGCCTTCACCTAAAGCCCTATATAAGTGTTTTTAACCCCAAATTTCGCCAATTGAAATCACTCTCAAATTCATAAAAGATGACCAAGTTTTCCTTTCCAAAATATTTCACTCTCTAGAAAGCTTGAAGAAGAAGGAGTTAACCTAGGGTTTCAATTCCACCATTGAAGGGAAGCTCTTGGCATTGAGGTATGATGATTTTCATTCATGGGACCCTTTCCTCCATGGAGTTCCTAAATTCTCTAATTTACAAAATTAGAAATCCCCAATTGAGTTAGGGTTTTCTTCCATGTCATGGTTTTCTTTTAAATGTTTATTTATTTAATCGATTTATGAACTTTTATGCATGAATCAATATAATTTCATGATTTTAAGATGAATCCCTACGAAGACATGCCTAACCCATGTTTTTTTTTACCCGCACCGGGTGTTTACACCAATCCAATACATGCACGCCATGTGTTTAAATTTACAGTTCATGTTACTTAATCTAAATTAATTAACATGTGTTTTACTTTATTAAATCACATAATAATGGAAATTACATTAGTTTGATGTAAACACCCGGTGCGGGTAAGTTTTTTCCTTTTTTACATATTGATGATTGAAAGTGGATTTTGAACTATGAAAGGTGAATTATGGAAATATGCATATTCTTATGCGATTGATGAGATATGATATAAAATGCGTTGAGAGAAAAAGCATATGTGTTGTTATTGTGGTTAATTGTTGTGAAAGGATTGATCACATAACTACCTCATGTATGAATGTGAAAGGTTTTATCGCATAAAGGATTCTAAGGTTGAAAGGTATTCTCACCTAAAATGAATCAAAGTTAAGGACCTAGTCTAATTAAACCTAGTTTCGATTGGTTACTTAATTGTATATTTCCATGGATAACATTTGACTTAGCTTGGATTGGCAATATGACGTGCCCTTCCATGGATAATAAGGACATGTTAAGAAAATGTTATTTCCGTGGGATTAACGCTTATCACCGAGAGGATATTGAGATTGAAGCTCTCCCATTTGTAGTTAGATTTTAGTAGCAATCTACTTTTCCCATACCTATGTGCCCCCATAGAATGATTGTCTTAGATAGACATTAGCTAGTGGATCCACATAATCTAGGAGTTCATGGTCTTACCTTGGAAAGTAGGACACCCCTTTTCGGTGTGGGGTAGACACTAGATTGTGTTGATATCTCACATGGTCTTATATGTGGCTAAAGTTAAATCTCCCACAATAATGAACTAAGGTTACTTCAAGAAGTATCTCACATGTCATTTAAGAGGATGTCTATTTGCATTGACCATGTTTTATGGCTTATATCTTCAAGCCCTTTTTATATCATGTTTTAGCTTGGTCATTGCATACCATGAAGATATCCCATTTTTAAGCATGTTTCCAAATGTTTTATTCATTGCTATCATACTTGGTACATGTTTGTACTAACGCATAATATTGCCTACATTTCCCCAAATGCAGGGTCTGATCTTACAGATTCACACTCTCGTGGCTAGGGATTTTATATATAAGCTTGAAAATTTGTGAGTCCTCATATTTCGAGGACCGAGCTTTGTTTCCCTTTTGTCTTTACTTTCAGTCTAGATTTTGGTGTACGGGCTACGCCCCGATCATTTCTTATGTTCTAGATGACTTTGATACGATGTTTAGAATTCCGCTTTTCACTATAAAACTTTTCTATGTTGAAATTGTCTTTTAATATCTTATATTCTATTATCTTGTAAGATGAATGCTAAGTTCCTTGTATGGGCCCACTCGGGGTCTTATAAGCCATGTTACGCCTAGGGGCTACCTTGGGTTGTGACATAATGCTCCGCCCACGTTTATGGAATGCTTTATGTTATTCACCAAGGACAGAGTAGCTTCCAAAGAAGCAATGTTAGAGGTTACTCAGAGCAATAAACACATGACAAAAGTCAGAAATAGAATTTATTATGAATGCCGTGTAGCCTCCTGAAGATAAGATACCTACATATCCACACCGATCCTCATGACTCTACTAGGCAATTTCTCTCATACTGCCAGTAAACCTAGAGCTTTGATACAAAACAAGTCACGACCCAACTTCTTAGGTCATGATGGAACCTACTACACCCCACCTATAGGTAACCCTAACTGGTAGCCTAGAGACATAAGAACCGGACTACCTAGAAGAATACAATAACAAAAAGAACGAGCTTCGAATAAAGTAGAGAAAGGGAAATAAACTATAGAGGAACAATCCCAAGACCTAGCATTAGTTAGTAGTTGAGCATCTAATACGAAATAGGAGTAAGAGGCTTTCACAATTACAAAACAAGTAAAGGCAGTCTTTAAATACAATATAAAGACTAAGCCTAGCCAAAATAGATAGAAACTAGTAGCTCCAAAACCTAGAAGCTCACCCTAATCTCCGAAATCCCAAGCTCCTCCGCATGACTACAAATCAACAACGATAACTCAACTGCTATCTGCAGGGGGCAGAAGTGTAGTATGAGTACCAAAAACGGTACTCAACTAGCAACGGAAGACTAAGCTCAAAAGATATAACATGCATAAACAACAAGTATTAAGTAAAGCATAGCACAAGTAACTAAACACAAGATACTACAGTATTCGGGAAATAAATAATAGAAATAGGAAACAAGGAGTAAGAAATTTGGTCAACAATGCACCTGGATCGCAAGCCAAAAACCTAATCTCAAGAAACTAAGATACCAAGTCGACTACCAAGTGTCATGAGGACCCAGAACAACAATTCTAAAGTCAAAACCTACCAGGTAACAATAAAACAATAATAAAGAATAGAATATAGTCAAATAATAACCTAACCGAACTCCAGAAGCCCGGAAGGTACAAACATCAAATATAACCCAACCACCCCCGTAAATCGGAGGGTACAAACAACAAATAATTATGTTGGTTATAGGTAATGCATAAGAATGCAGGTTGAGCAGCAGAACCATCCGAAACCATAACCATAGGACTCCAGTCAACTCCTAGCCCAGCTAGCAAGAATGACATATCAATCCAGGCCACCCATCCACACTGTCTACTACCGGGGGGTAAGGTACCCAACTAGCAAGAGTGACTCAAGAATCAAGGCCACCCATCTAGCAAGTCCACTCCTAGGGGCGGAATATAGCCAACTAGAAAGAGAAATGCAGGGGCGTAAATAAAATCAAACATATGCAAGAGAGGGTGTCGTTGAGCCGGGTAGTCAAGTAATATATGAGCATTGCCCAGATGCCTCTATTATCTCAATTAGAAAAAAGGAGCACGTCCCTGATGCCTCATAATCTCAAAAATCCGTAAGCTAAGTGATACAGGTGGTACGCCTCGCATTCTAACAAGTTTAGAAAGAAAACTAAGTAAAATAGTGTCTCATCATGAATAGTAAATATGACAATGCATGTGCCAAAATTGTACCAACAAATCCGCGATAATGAGCACACAATGTGATGCATGCCATCACCAGCATTCAAACAAGGCACTCCAAATCAAATAATTATACAACCACTGAAACCATGCTACCAAAGCAGAGAGTACGAACTTGGGATCTAGTTTGTCCTCGCATATGACCTCTGGCCCAACAAAAAATCATAAGCTCAATAGGGATACAACATTCTCACTTCTAATCAACATCTAATGGATCAATAAGAGATTTCAAATCAATAAAGGGGGAGCAAACTCAAGGGCCAACGCCCTACCCTAATCACACTACTTCTATCCCAGACAGAGCACAACAAGAACCAACCCACGGCTATGACGAGCCACCAAGGTCACAAACAACAATGCAAGAAGAATTCCTAGAAATAAGCTCTATAGGGAGCAAATCATAACTACGAGGCAATACAATACACCAAAAGCAACTAATGTCCAACCTAGTCTTAGGCAACCACGAATCAGTCCTAGCAAGGATAAGTAAGATCATCTACTCCACAAGTGAAGCCATAGTCTAAACAAAGGATACCAACACCAACAATAAGCCAAAGGCTCCTACATAAACAAGAAATCATGGAATAACAAGAGGAAAACTAAATACCTAGTAAATAACATCCAAAATTACATGAAATCTATAATACAAATTATCTAAGAAGCTTAAACAACAAAGTAGATTGAAGCCTACCTCAAAGATAAACAAAAGCGCTCTGAATCCATCACACAGGAGCTATTCACATCTGGAACGCTTCTAAACACCACCAAACTATCAAATTATCAATCACAACATCATTACGAATGTTTTGACATTAAAATCACGTCAATTGCAAATGGACCCAAAATTGAGTCAAAAGAAGAATGTGGGACCCGCGTCGACAATCCTAAAATTGAATTCGTCAAAAGGTCCTAAATTATTCCTTGAACTTGTGTTCCAAAATTGAACACAATCTGATGCCTGGAAACAGTCACAAAAATACCAAAATTTACAAGAAAACCAACCAAACAAAACAACTTTAAGTTCAAATTCACCACAAACAAAGGTTCATCAGTTGCTTCTAATCACAAACATAAGTAATCACACTCTCAATGATCACACAGTACTTTAAATCACAGAAATCGAAGCTTGGATGAGGGAGAAATTGCATTATCAACATGAGGGCTGAAAGTTGAAATTTCTGAATAGGAAACCTGAAACAGGTAGCTAAAAGTGGAAACCCAGTCTCGAATAGACTGATATCTAGTCCCTAAATTCATGCACAAGATATCATCACTTTAGCTTGTTTTCTCCAACTTGGAATTCTCTGATGGGGTGCCCAAGATTCATTTGGAACCCCAAGCGCACAAAAAAAATTAGCCACCCCATCAAATTTGACATTCCTGACTCAACTAAACAATAAAAACTCCCATCCAAGGTCGTTTTGATAATATGTGGATCCCACATCCAAGTTTTATTAGTAGCTTTAAACCACAAAAAAGTTTCAAAATGAGACCGGAAGCCTAAGGAACCTCACGAAAGGTCATTTTAGACTAAATTCGACATTCCAAAACTAACCGCGTGGACATAATTCTTATTTGAGCATGTTTACCAAGAATGTTGACCAAAGTGATCCCCTTTGGCTTGATCATTAAAGTTCAAACACCTAATGGCATAAACTAATACTAGAAGTCTCGGGGCACGAACA
The DNA here is from genome assembly GCA_036553675.1 of Solanum okadae. NCBI lineage: Eukaryota > Viridiplantae > Streptophyta > Magnoliopsida > Solanales > Solanaceae > Solanum > Solanum okadae. The sequence goes on from CM071683.1 coordinate 13,686,978, forward strand.
AACCATGTCCCCAGCCAAAAATGGCCCTTCCAAAGCTGATAAAACCGTCAGAATTGCATTATGAGGCCACCTTCCTAAAGTTTTGACTGAAGTCAACGTTCAAGTTCAAAGGTTCCAAAATATGAAAATTTGCACAAAATCCAAAACGACTCGGTGACCAAACTCTCAATTCTAGCAAGTCATTAATGACTTGTGGTCACTACAGAAAAGCTCTAACTGTTGAAAAGATTGAAAAACAAAGAAAATGATCTGGAGGGTCATTACATTCAAAGGGTAATTAGCGTCTTTCTCTACTAGAGTTCCACAAAATCATAAGAAAATTGCCTCAAGTGAGTGAAAATCCACAACTCATCAACACCCCCAACTTAGAAACTTTGCTTATCCTCAAGCAAAACAAAATTCAAAACACAAGAGGCATTAAATTTAAGCATAATACCCTTTTATTTTAGCTAATGGTCATGGTCATGGCTTTGGTTTGTACTAGTAATTAGTAAGCATGCATGTGATATCGATTCCACGCAACTCCCGCAAGTTCAAGAACAATTTCAAAACTCCATGATTTTCGAGAATGATCAAGTGACAAGATGAATTCTCAAGAAGTGACTCACAATTACTAGTAAACTAACAACTTCCCTTGACTCAATTTTGGAATCTATCAGCTTCACCAATATATCTTAGTATTCATGCCCTCACGAGAAAGAAATTTCCCAAAAAAGCACACACAATATTCATAATACAATGGACAACAATACAATCACTCACACTCACAACGAATCATTTCATATATACAAGTGTCACACCATAGGCTTGCCCATATTTTCAAACAACATTGACTCAACTATATTCAGTTGGAGATCTCAAAGGACTTTGTTAAGCCTGTAATGCAGGCTTAGGTAAGGTTAGTATATCGTACACTACAAGAAATCTGCTTATTAAAGACGAACATTTGGCGACGGGGTCAAAATCTGGTCCCTAAAAATTCACTTTTATGGACGAGATTTTTTTCTAGTGTTCAATTATCATTTTTATTTTTTGACTTACGGAAGGGTAGAAATCTGGTTGCGAAAAAGCTAGAAGTCCCGTCTCTAGTAGTTTAAGTTCAGCACTAGTGATGTATTAATTACACTCCCTCCCTCTCTTTTTATTTAACCCAAAAAATAAAACCCTAGGTTTCCATCGTATTAAATCCCCAACCATTGATCTCTTCCAATTTTATCTTTAAAAGGTTGCTTCTCAAACCATATCCATATGAAGTAATTGACGATTCACAAAGTTGATTGAGAAATTGCTTTATGGAAATAGGTTTGTCGATTATCTGTCTTTTCTTGTCAATTTTAGAACACAAAATTGCTTTTCTAGTTAGAATTCCAGTCTTCAATACTATTTTTTCAGAATGATGGTCGACAATTTTGGTTTGAGGGCTAAAAGTTGGAGTATTGGGTTTGACATGAGGCTGGTAGCTAGGGTTTGATTTATAAAGGGGCTTGGAGGCAGAGGTGACGAAAAGTGAAAATATCGCTAGCTCGTTAACTACGTAGTTCATGTGAGCAATGAAATTCTGGAAAAGAAGTGTTTCTCTTCTGATATGTAATTCTGAATGTAAGAATAACCACTTGTGTTTTGCGATTATGAGCGAGATTACTTAAAACCTTCAAAATAGAAGATTGTCATGTTTTGTTAATTCGGAGTAAAAAAGAACAGGCCAGTTACTCTCTTTTCTTATCCCACTAGTCAGTAGCCTTTTAGCATATTGAAACATCACCAAAATTCATGAGTTGTTAATTGAATCCCTTTAGCTGCAATTACTTTGGACAATGATTCAGTAGAAATATTTTCTTATTGTATTTCAGGTTTCATTATTTTCATTAATTAGTGTTATGTTTTGTTGGTTTCAATATTTTAAAATTTGTTGAAAATTTATTTAGTTAGGTGAAACTTTGGTGGTAGAGCTAGTAGGTGTAGATTTGGGTCCAAAAAAATGGATTATAGTGCTTGAAAATAAGTATGGTCCTCCCTTTGTTTAGTTTCTGCTAAGTTGGTTAGTACTGAAATTAGTTTAGTTACTGTATTTGGATGTTTGATCAAATGTTGCGGTTCACTTGAGATAATCATCTAGTTATTACATAACTAATTTACATTAAGATGAGTTCAAGATATAATTTGTAGCTGGGGATATAATCTAAAGGTTATAGTAAAGGATTGAACTTGTCTTTTTTATTTACACTGGTTATACCTTTTTGAAAACTGAACCGTATAATAAAATGATTAGTTATAGCACATTAGAATTTAGTTTGTTGTCATCCTGGTGCTCTTCTGAAGAGCCACAACTAAAACACGTTAGTTAGACAGAAAAGATAATGTGCACTCGTTTTATACTTTTGTATTGTTTCTTATAGTCTTAGCCCTATGAATCACTTATGTACTCTCATTTCAGATGATCTTTTGTGTTTCGAAAATGTTCTTGCATTCCTTCAATTTTGTTATGTCGCGTTACTAATTAGATAAGAAGATATACAAAATAACCAAAGAAGGTAAAGTGTTCTCTGTTATTTGATATTTGACGAAATATTGTTGGAAATTCATGTAACTTGTAATATGTAAATTAAAATTTAATCCAGTAGTGTCAAATTAATTAATTGATGAGCTTGGAAAAATGATATGGAAGTGCACCATTAAAGAAGCTATTTTTTATTTTATAAAACCCCATTTAAGAAGCTCAAAATTGTTCATTAAATAGTTAACACCAACTTTACTCCAGTGATTCAGATTGTTAAAAAGAAAATGAAGAAGAATTCCATCGTCATTAAACTGTTCGGATAAATTTAGTGACAATCACAGGCCATATGAATATGCCTTAGCAAATTTTGTGTTTAGCATGTGATAACTTATATTTGTTGAGTAGATATTGATTTTAAAGATATAAACTTTATTTGGTTATGGCACTAAAATGGTACAAGTGTTAGTCTACTGTTAGAAATTTTATGAATATACACTAAAATAGATGGCGCATGACAACTGCAGATACTTAAATATCATACAGTAACTGCAGTTCGTTAATATTCTTGTACAGTTACACATGACACCTTCAAATAATCATAGTACACTAAATACAAAGTACGTAAGTGCTTTGAATAACTAGCTGCAACAGTTCACAACTTCCTATCGTACCAGAATTCAATGATATGATTACTTTGTGTCGCCACATTGTTGTTTTAGGATCAATCTAGAGTTCCCCTATTAGCCAGAAGTGTAAATCTTGCTTCAACGTGAGACTTGGAGTTTTCCAATTCAGGTGGATTGTAAGTTTAAGGAACAATCTCTTTGGTCTCTATGGCTCGTACTTATTAAGATTTTCTTCAACGTGAGACTTGGAGTCTTCCAATTCAGGTCGCTATGGACTTTTAGGGACCAGAATCAGACTTTTAGGGACTATTTTTCTCGTCCCTAGAAACCCCTTTTCTTATAGTGGTACAACTAACTACACCCTCCTTGTACACTACAAAACTACTTTTCATTCAACAACTTTTCCACTTTTTTCTTCATCTTTTTAACTCAGTGCACAACATTTCACACTATTTTCTTTTTTTCTTCCTTTCTTACTCCCATTTTTTATGCCCCACATGCAACCGTTTTCAATGTTTGTAGGGTTCAAGTCTCATTTATTCAAATTCTTTCTTTCTTTTTCACAACTTTTTGTTTCCTTGAAGCTTTCTCCTCCATTCTCAAACTCTTTTCTCTGTTTTCATCAATCCCTCATGTGGTAAGAATTCATCTATAAGTTTCCCATAACACCCCAACTTAGGGTTTTAGCCTCAACTTTCACAATTCTCAAGTTCAAGGAGGGAAGGGTCCAAAAGAAAGTTACTTCTCAAAAAGGACAAGGCTTGTAATATGGTTGCCAATAAAAAGGATAAGGATGAAAGGGGAAAACTAAAAATATATTTACTGCAAAGGTGGGAATTTTAGGCCAAATGGACTTTAAGGACAATAAAAAAAAACCTTAAATCATTTCTCCAACCACTCAATCAAGACCAACATTTCAAGACTAACCAGGCAAGTTCTAATTAACACAAGTGAACACAGGACATTATTCACAAAACCTCACCACATATGGCATGAAAACTATTCAGGAAGGATCAATTTCACTTCCTAGTCAAGAAGAAAAGAGTTATGTTTTACTTCACCACCTAGTAAGTTGGAGTAACAAAAAGAGTCAAACATTGTCACAAGTCATCCATTTTCACAAAAAAATTGTAGGGGTTCTTATTTCACGATTCACAAGGCTTGTCTAAATTTATTACTATCAAACATGTCACAACCTCACGTCACATACCATAAATCCAACAACCCTAAACAAAATGATGATTCGATCAATTATTGGACAAAAATCAAGCCTCTTTGTTGAGCCTTTGCAAGGGCTTCCAAACTCACAAGCTACGGGTACTCAGACTTCCCTTGCTTCAAGGCACAGAAGAATGAAACACTACAATCACAATTTATTACTGCAACAAGAAACTAACAAAAGGATACTACTATAATAAAACTAAAACATAATAAAAATGACCAATCCGCACAATAAACGAAAACATCAAAACAAGAATTCAAAATATCAATCAAAACAAGATAAAACAACAAAAAAGAGGAGCACCCCCAACTAAAAAATATGTTGCGTTCCCACAACACAACTATGAAACTCATAAAGAGAATATGAATGACTCTATGGGTTGCCTGAATCCTCTCTATTGGTATCGGTTCTCTCTCTATCCTTATCTCCACCATTATCGCTCCATGTAGTGGGCTCATATCCATCTTCCTTTGGCCTAGAAGTATGGAGTGGCTCATTTGCCTTCAACACTTTCCAAAGGCCTTTCACCCCTTTCCACATCTGAGTATAGAACTTTGCTCTGCTCTTCTCCCGCTTCTTCATCTTACTATATGTGATTCTTAACTCACCATGTAACTTATCAAAACTGGGCTAGTCCTTCTCCAAATATGTAAGTTCAACTTTTTGCTATCTTTGATCTTTCAAGTAGGCATCAAACTCACTTTGAGGCACATAGGATACCGGCCTAGAAGATGATCATCTGGCCCTTGTGGCAGCCTTGTGACTTACTTTTCACGACCCTCAACCAACTTGACATTTACTCAAAAGGGACCAAAACCAGAGGTGTAAGAAAATCATCTTCCACATATATGAACTTGCCAGAGTGAACCTTCCTCTTCTTTCTATTTACCATTGTTCCCTTACCACACATCCTAAGGGGAAAGATTTGATTTTTCGGCTCCATCCAAGTGCCACCCGGAAGTACCTCTACCTTATCCCATTTGCATAGCTCCATGATCAGAGAGAGGACAACAAGAGATAGGCTGCCATGCATCTTGAATTCTCAAAACTCATTCATGTAACACTCCGGAAATTAGTAGGCTTTCTAGAGCTTAACGCGAGGGTTAGAGTCTTGGATGTAGCTCCCCGTACTTAAAAAAGACAGTTTTGTGTTAGAACGTTAAAGTACGACCCCTCAAGGACCAACCAGATGCCCTTGAGGAGGACCCTGGAGTTACCCAAAAGTAGTGAACCACGGCAGGACCACGCCTCATGGTTTGATCCATCCCCCATAGGTGGGGGTTGTAGGTCAAGGCTATGAAACCAGCCTTGCCCAACCCAAACCACGCTTCACCAGAACGGGCCGTGGGTCCAACCACGGTTCATCAGTGAGGCTTGTCAATGTGTCCTGGGAGCTTTTTTTTAGGGTTAAGTTAGGGGAACTTTTGGGTTTTCCGATTTTAATTAATATTAAGTGGTGTCATTTTAGCTTAATTTAGACCACCTATATAAGTATTTTAGACCACTAATTTAAGTCATTCACCTCATTATTTCTAAAACCAAAATTATTCCCAAAACTTCATCCTCACCAAAATGTCTCTCTGTAGAAAACTCTACGTAGAAGAAGAAGAAGAAGAAGGAAATTGGAGCTAGGGTTGCAGAAGCTAAGGTCTTCACATCAAATTCATAGGGCTTTGTGATCAAGGTATGTTATCTCTTCATCCATGGATAGAATTCATGCATGAAGCCCCTTCAAAATCACAATTTCAAATATAGAATCCCCAAAAGCTAGGGTTTGATGTCAAATTCATGGGTTCCTTTTTAAAATGATTCTAATGCTTGAATTACTTTATATTATGATTGAATTGAGGATTACTTATGGTTTTTATTTTAGAATCTCCAAGAACCCATGAAATCCCCATATTCCCAAATTATGATCTTGTGATGTGGGTGTGTTGATGAAACAAGCATATTATGAGATTATGTTTGTAGTAATTGGGTTACTTGAATTATGTTAATATCCATATCTAATATAGTGAATTCTAGATGTGTTGATTTTATATGAGCTTTGATCCTTCAAAGGGAAAATTATGATATTATGCATGTTTATGAAGTCTTTGTATATAAGAACACTTTGAGAGTGAAGTGTCTATGATTATGATCTAGTTGTTGTGTTGTGAAAAGTTATTCGCATATACACACTTATGCATGAATATGATATGATGTGAAATGTTTTCTCACAATAGGAAGATTCTAAGATGGAAATGCTTTCTCACCTATTGAATTTATATGTAGACATGGACGGTGAAATGTGATTCTCACGCATGATCTAATGAGCTATCTTAATTGATCAAGTTACTACATAAAATGTATTATGTGGGAAGTAATGCTTACAACCGAGTGGATATTGAATATGAGATGGAAGCATTTACACTAGTTGAGTCTGGCTTCCCAATCAGACCTTCTACATTAGTTGAGTCTGGCTTCCCAATCAGACCTTCTACATTAGTTGAGTCTGGGTTCTCAAAGTATTTCTCATGAGATGGAGACCTTCCACCTTATTTGAGTCCGGGTTTCTAGTAGCAATCTCCTTGTCCCATAAACTATGTACCCGTATAGGTTATTTAGCTAGTGGATCCACCTAAGATAAGAGTATGGTTCTACCCTACGTAACTAGAACAATCTTTTAGGTGTGGGTAACACCGGGGGTCCATGTATAGCTCACATGGTCTTATGTCGGTTAAGGCTTATTCCCACAACAACAACAAGAAGAATATGAATTATGAACTATGGTTACTCAAGAATCTCTTATATGAGTCTTCAAGGTTTTATAGGTAATGAATATGAATATAGGCCTAATGAGGTTTACTTAGCATGGGTGAGATTTATAGGGTCTTATTCATACATTGCACAAGTATGCTTTGAGGGTATTTATGAAGTGTTTCTCTTATGATATGATGATCAATGTATTCACTATGATTATGACCTATGTTTCCACTATATTCATGATGATGTTCAAACTTAGTAAATTGCATGCTTTCAAATGAAATATCCCTTTTAGTATGTTTTCAATATTTTTATGCATGGCTATCATACCTAGTGCATTTTGTACTAACACCTACTTTTCCTACATTTTTCCCAAGTGTAGGGTCCTGTTCTCGAGGTGATCATTCTAGTGGCTAGTGCTAGGAATATTCTATCTTCCGAGCTTGTTTGTGAGTCCTCATGGTTTGAGGATGACTTTTTCTCATGATCTAGTTTCCTTTATTGTATTTCCCTTTTTGGACATGTTGTATGGATTAGGCCTTATTTCATTCAAGTATTGGAATAGATGGCTCTATTGAGACAAGTCTAGAGTTCCGCTTTCCTTTATGAAATCTTTGGACTTGAAATGTGTTTTTACTCTTATTATTCTATTGCTTATGTTATGTGGACTAAGTGGCTTGTAAGGAGTCCTTCGGGGTTCTATACGCCATGTTACATCTAGGGGGTACTCCTGGGTCGTGACAAACTTGGTAATTAGAGCACAAGGCTTAGAATGATTGTAGGATGATGTCTCATAAGCCACGTCTAGTAGAGTCTTGTTGATAAGTGTGAAGCGTGCCACATTTATGTATGAGAGGCAATAAGATGATTAGGAAACTCCACTTCTTTCATTACTTTTAAGTCGTCCCATAGAGTTTAACTCTATAAAGTCCCTTTCCCAATCCTTCTCTTGTGTGAGGATATGAATACACGAAGGGCTAATGCAGAAGGATGGAGGATGACAATGTGAATGAAGAGCTACTCCTCAAGCTCATCAAGCCTTGGTTGATACTTTGGTTAAGAATGTGACCCATGTGGAGTTTAGGTCTACTATCCAAATATTGGCTAAAGCCGTGACGGCTCAACCCAATAGAGAGGTTGTAGCTCCAGTGAATCCTAATGTTAATTCGACTACTTCAAGGGTGAGGGATTTTGCATGAATGAAACCTCCAGAATTCCATAGCTCCAAAGTGGAAGAGGATCCTCAAAGGTTTATCGATGAGGTTTAAAAAGTACTTGCTATTATGGGGGTCTCTTCAGAAGAGAAGGTGTAGTTAGCCGCATACCAACTAAAATTTGTGGCTCAAGTGTTGTATGAATAGTGGAAGGGAGAGAGACCCGTAAGAGCGGACCCGGTAGAATGGGAATTGTTTAAATTAGCATTTCTTGATAGGTTCTTCCCTTTAGAGTTGACGAAACAAAAGGTGCAATAGTTCATTAACCTTCGTCAAGGAAGTATGAGTGTCAAGGAGTATGCCCTAAAGTTCACCCAACTCTCCAAATATGCTCCAAGTATAGTGGCGGACTCAAGAGATAAGATGAGTAGGATTTTGTTGCAGTTTTCTGCCATGGTTGAAAAAGAGTGTCATACAGCAATGCTCCACCATGACATGGATATTTCAAGTCTTATGGTGTACGCTCAACAAATTGAGGAATCAAAACTCAAAGAAAAGAATATGGAGGTGAAAAGAGCTAGAATCGGCGATGGGAACTTCTCCAATGCTAGGTTCGATGGACAAGGTCGACCAATGTTTAGACAAAGGTTTTCAAACCAAGGTTCCTCTAGTGCTCCCCCAAGGGGCAACAAAGATAGTGTGTCTTACCCTAAACTTCAAGGAGGTAATAGTAGTGGCTCTTATGTGATTAGGCCTATTTGTGCAAAGTGTGGAAGAAAGTATGATTGTAAGTGCCTAGTTGGCACGGATGGTTGCTTTGGTTGTGGAAATAGTGGTCACAAGATGAGAGATTGTCCGATTCTTAAGGTTCAAGAAGAGAGGGAAAGCAAGCTCCTCCTAGCGGTTCAAGCTCCAATGCTCCCAAGCAAAACCGCTTCTATGCTCTCCAGACCCAAGGTGACCAAGAGAGCTCCCTAGATGTGGTGAGAAGTATGTTAAAAGTCTTTCTTATTGATGTGTATTCCTTGTTAGATCCCGGTGCTACTTTATCTTTTGTGACGCCCTATGTGGCAAGAAGGTTTGATGTCCCTTCGAGAAGTGTTATTAGAACCCTTTTCTGTCTCTACTCCTATTGGTGATTTTGTGGTGGCTAAGAGGGTTTATAGAAGATGTCTCATTTCCTTGTCTTGTAGAGTTACTCTTGTTGACTTGGTAGAGCTTAACATGTTAGACTTTGATGTGATTCTTGGTATGGATTGGTTGTATGCATAGTATGCTTCTATTGATTGTAGAACTCGGGAGGTTAGATACCAATTTCCAAATGAGCCTATCTTAAAGTGGAAAGGGGGAAATTCTATGCCTAGAAGTCAATTTGTGTCCTACCTTAAAGCTAGGAAGATGATCTCGAAAGGTTGCTTTTACCATGTTGTTAGGGTAAGGGGTGTAAATTCAGAAACACTTCTCTTAAGTTGGTTACCATGATTAATGAGTTCCCGGAAGTTTTCCCTGATGATTTTCCTGGTATTCGTCCCGAGTGGGAAATAGATTTTTGTATTGACCTTCTTCTGAATACGTAACCTATCTCTATTCCTCTTTATAGAATGGCTCCAGCGGAGTTAAAAGAATTGAAAGAGCAACTAAAGGATTTGTTGGATAAGGATTTCATCCAACCAAATATCTCTCCATGGGGTTCTCCCGTGTTGTTTTTTAGAAAGAAAGATGGGTCTCTTAGAATGTGCATTGATTATCGTCAACTGAATAAAGTGACCATTAAGAATAAGTATCCCCTTCCAAGAATTGATGACTTGTTCGACCAACTTGATATCATTGTCGTGTAACCCATATATGCCATTGATCGCCCTTAGCCCATAGCTGACAACCTTTCCCCGAATGGTGATCAACCTTGATGTCATGTCAGTTTCTATGAGGTTGGCATAAAATTCCCTGACCCATTGGTTATTCATCTTGCAAGTTCAATCGCAAATCATATCAAACTGGATGCTATGAACATTTGGTAGAATGTTTGAAGTAGTTCATCAACTTTTTCAAGTGAGATACCTCTCTCTAGAAGTAGCTTCTTATTCATCCAATTAGTTAATAGATCTCTTGTTCTTTTAGAGAGACAAACCGATGCTGGTCATACTCGACTGAAACTTCCTTCTTAAAACCAAGTTTGTGTGTCATTCTTGACTTCTTAGAAATCTAAAAATTACAATAGCATACAAGTGTGAGAACCATGTGTTAAACAGTGCTATTTCATAGGAAGAAGTTAAAGAAAAAAGTTAGAAATTAATTCGGGCTCAAAATAGGATTGTTAAAGAAAATGCACACTGGCAGAAGATATTCTCAGGTATAGCAAAAGTGAATTCATGTTCCCTTCGCCAAATCGACCAGAAGGCCATTTATTTAGAAATTGCAAAAACGAGGATGGATTGCTTAAGCATACTTCACTTTTGCCACGGCGAGTTAACTTTCGTAAACATTCGCCTCCCTGAACATAAACAACCATATTCAATTCTCAATTTATCATGAAATTTCAGGAGTGTAAAATCAACAACAACCAAATTCAAGACAACAAGTTTCAAAAAATAGATTGGGCATTTTATCAAACACATGGTGCCCAATCTATTATTCAACAATCAAATCATGAAATTGGTACTCAATGCTTCCTCAAAATACTCTAACTCAGCCCACACACATGTATTTTACAATTTAAGAAAATAATTCATCCAACACATTCGAAAATTTAACCCCCAAGTTAGAAAACTTACTACCCACATAATACCCCAACTTTCAACAAAGCAGTACAATTGACAAACGAAGTTTACCAATTCAATAGAGTAAGAAAAACATACTGGATTGTGTTTGCACAATGAAGACAAAGATTTTAGAACAATTTGAGACAAATGAAGGAAAAAGGAAGAGTTTTGACCTTTATGTTTTTGTTGTTGAGATGTTTGGCTTCTGCTCAAGGCTTTTTCACTACATTACATTTGCTTAAGCAAAATCTGGTCTCTTTCGAAACCTCTCGGGAAATGTGGGGTTTACTTAAGCAAGTTCCCCTCCACTGAAGCAATGTTCACTTTTGCGAGAGGGAACCACTTTTTGTGGACATTGCTTAAGTGAACAATCGTTGGCTTTTGCAACTTCTAAGGCTTCTTTTTGGTAGGCCACTCACTATCCATTTCGATGGACTTAGAGTTAGTTGGGTGATCTTCCCCGTCTCAATGGGTGAACCTGGGCACCTAGAAAGCTTCCCAAGTCATATTTTGATGGGGTTTTAGCCCCGAATTTCATTTTCTCATGATTCACGTCACCAAACTTGTTAAAATTAATTCCAAAATCTAAAATCATGAGAGTAAGTTAAAAACAAAAATTAGACCTAATCTAAAAATCAAATACTCAAAATTAAACTAAGTTGGATACCGATGGGGTGCCTTCCATCAAGCACACAATTTTACGTCACGGCGCGACGCCGTTTACATCACCCTTTGTGTTTCCATTTCGAGACAATGAACCTTCTGCCCAAATTTATATCATTTTCATTCCAAAGAGCATTGGGATTGCATAAGAGAATGAAACATTTTACCTGATCTCTCGACTACGAAGACTTGAATTTCTTACCCAACTTCAAATCATGCTTTCATTTTGGATTGTTGGGAAAGAGTGAAATAATCACTAGGCCAATTGAGCATCGAACTTCATAATTATGGGCCTTCATGTGTGTGACACTCTCACTTTAAATGAACTAAAGTTATCATATATGATCTTTGTGTATAATTTCTTTGATTTTTGCATCTTGGAATTTTATTGGCTAGGTTCGGTTATGAATGCCCAAGATTTCATCCATGTTAAACATAACCCTTTCTTCTTGAGATTCCAACTCTATGTTATCTTTATTGACCTTTTTGAAAGGAGAATCACATAACCCCATTCTTGATCTCACAACAGCCTCCAAAGTATCAATTCCAAACCCAAGTTGGATCATCTCAAAACACTGATTAAGGTTCAAATTGTGAAATTCATCCCACAATTGGGATACTAGATGTAGGTTCTACTCACTATATTCAAGTCTTTGAGCCAAGCTCATGAGCCAAGTTGACTCACTACACCATTTCTTCACAACAAGACCATGGGTCATCAACATAGGGCTTACAACCCCCAAGTATTTCTTTATCACAACAAGATGTAGAAACAAGACGAAGAAAGTAAAGACAAATATTGACAATTTAGATAGAAACAAGTAAACTAGAAATCCTAAATCAATTCAATATGCCTAAATATATCATGGCAGCAGCGCCATTTCTTATAACGCTCAAACTACTTTTCAAAATAAATTAAAAGAGTTAAAATGCATCGTCAATAAAAAAAAACCCAACTAAGAGTCGGGATCGAATTCCACAACGATAGAAAAGATAGAGAACTAATAGCTAAAAGCTTGAATCTAAACACAACAACACACCATTGTAAAATTAAGAGAATGACTTGGTAAAACAAATAAAGGCTTCGGGAAAAGAACAAATTAAGCAAGGTATAGTTGACAATTGGGAAATTTAGACTTCAACACTCACTTAATGATCCATTGCAATCTCAAAACATGCTCATTTACTCGTGGGTTGGCTAGGTCTTCATAGGTTAACCCTAATCTCATTTCTGTCTCAAGGGAGTATTTCATGAAATGTTCTTTTAGTCTCAATCTTCTAATTCAACAAAACAACCTAATACCTTATTTAGACCTCTCTTTCAAGTAAGCCTTTCACTCAACAATGAAAATCTAAACTCTCTCTTTTCTGTCTAAAATTTAAGATTCAAGACTCGTGTTTGATTATAAATCTAATTTTCTACTTCACGAATTCTTTTTCTAGCAACTCACGAAGATCAAATGTTAGAATTAAGGGTACACTCTTACACCATAAATTTAAAGATGAAAATTAGAATAAACCCAATTCATAAATACTTATCATGGAATACTATACAAAAGCAATATGATGAGGATTCAAAGACCAAAAAGATTTGTCTATTTCTAGCACAAAACTACAACCTTAATTAGCAATTACACTGACAATTCATGTAATACAAAGCAAGGGAAAGAAGATAAAATAAGATATAAAACTATTAAACACACAATCTTCAAACCAAAGGATGAATTATGATAAAACTTGACTTCAAATTCTCAACACAAAATTCAAAACAACAAGAGATCTACTCTAAGCTAAGAAAATGAGTTTTTCTCTCTACAATATTATCTCTCTAGATTTTTGGATCCTCCATAATCTTTTTATCCAGCCCTTTGTGTGAATTTTCGTCCAATCCTAAGAAATTCTATTTCTACCCTTTCACCTACTGAGCGAGCTTTGCAAAAGCAGATGGGAGTTTGCTTAAGCAAATATCACAAATGTGATACTCTCATTGCGTAACCAATATCCAAAAGTTTTGGCATGTTCGAAAAAGAAACTCTACATGGTCGCTTAAGTGACCATTGGCTGTGAGATGACTATGCATAAAAGCAAACGGTTCTCCATAAGTGCGATATCTAAGGCTCAATTTCTGCCAGTTTCAGCTTGTTTTCCACTTTTGTGTATCATTTTTCCTCCCAGCAACGAATATCTGAAAATAACTTAATTCAAAGGATAATTAGTCTTTTTATCTACTTGAGTGCAATAAAATCATAACAAAAGAGTCTTAAATGAGTGCAAATCCACCGCTCATCAATACTACATTTTCTCCTATTAGAGTTGGTGTTGCACCACCAGTTCAGGGCCTAATGTGGGATTTTAGATTTTTGGTTCCTCTTCAGTACCTTATTTGGCACCTCCAAGGTTTGCAGCTCCACTTGTTTATGCTAGTGCATCCATGTCAATTTCCGAGAAGAAGATTTTTGAGAGATTTGTTAGATTGACCCCTCTCTGGTTTGATGGTACAACTAGAGAGAAAGCTTATGACTTCTTGAGTGTGTTCCAGGACAGATTGCTCAACCTAGGTATCTTAGAGGCTCATGGCTTGTCTTACACCTTTATCAGTTTTCAAGAGTGGCCAAGAAGTGGTGGAGATCAATTCTTGCTCGTAAGCCCATTGGTTCTCCAGGTATGGGTTGGGAGTAGTTTACTCAGGTGTTCCTTGAAAGGTTTCTTCCCTACAATCATTGAGATCGGTGAAAGGAAAAGTTTGATAAATTAGAGTAAAGCTTCTTATAAGTTTTGAGTATGAGGCTCATTTCCATAAGTTTTCTCATTATGCCTTACCGAGTATTGATGTTTGCATAATCAAGGACACAACTTACGATGCAAATGTCTATGATAGTGCAATAGTTTAATAACCCAACCAAGGGTTGGGATCGTTCCGAAGAGAGTGGTTTTGAGAAATAATAGAAAAATAAAATTTAGTTCTAACTAGTCGTAGCTAAACACATTAACGATTAAAAAGATTGTAAATTAAAGGGGGACATAAGAGTGTCAATTAACAATGGGGTTTTGTCACTAGTGAGTACAAACAACAAAATAAACAAGGGTTTCTAAGTAATGAGAGGGGATCCTTGGGATGTGACGGGAATACGTGTTAAGCTAGATTATTGGGTACACGCTTTCGATAGAAGATTCATAGATTAATTGTGACTAGGCTAGACTTTAAGGGGGATAAGCTCTCTCTCGAGCAACTTACCCCGTTTCAAATGTGTTCCTCTCGAAAACCTACTTGCTGCATGAAGACCAGCCTACCCCTTAACCCACTCACTCTCTCGAGCTGAATGTATAAACATGGGACTAGGGTTCAATATGTCGAGCTGAACCTCATGTCAGCCCACTCACACTGGCCATTAATCTAGTGGTCTTAGTTTTACGACCTCTCTCTCGAGCATGCCGAAAACACATAAATAAACTTGTATTTGCAACAACAAATTCATTAAATTCATCCACAACCACTAAACTAAATAACATTTAAACTACGAATAGACTATCAACAAGCAAGACCCAATAATTATCTTAACCCATATTCGCTAAATCACACCCACGAATTGGGGATTTTAGCCACGCATCAAGATATATAGATTTGTACCTAAAGAGCTTGCATTCAAATGGGTATGAAGATTTAAGACTTGTTACAGGCCAATAAGGAGGAATCCAAGAGGCCCAAGTCCAAATCCTTGGAGATGAAATCCTTTTGTTCTTCAAGTTTTCAAAACCCTCTCAAACTTGGGGCAAAAGTATCAAAAAGTACTATTCTATATGAAAATTATAATAATTGTTCGACGCTTAAAACTACAACTCTAACTAGTATTAATAGTTTTCAATGATTTTTGTTGCATCGGATCATACGGCGTTGTTAGTCGGAATCGGCGATTCGCCCTTTGGTGTAGTTCATCGCCGTCTTGCACCTGCCTTCAGCATCGTCGTGCTCTGGGTCATTGGGTGACATGGTACGGCTTTGCGGAACTTCTCAGCGATGCGCCGACTACTCCCTTTTTCCGCTGACTTGATCCTTCCCTTCAGGGCTTAGCACACTGGAATAAAAGTTAAAGTAAGACCCTTCGGTGACTCGCCAAGTTGACTCGGTGATCCTCATGCCTTCATTTCTTCGTTCTTTTCAGCCTTTTCATTCCTTTTTGCGACGTCGTGTCCATTCTTTCCTTCAAACATCAAATACCTGAAACTTAAGTGTTTTTATCAGATATTGAGATAAAATAAGCATTTGAGGACACAATTTCAATTAAAATATACCCCTAAATGAGTTCAATTTGTGGACTCATCAACACCCCAACTTAAACATTTGCTTGTCCTCGAGCAAACTCAAGTTCATCCATTCAAAAAGGGTGTCTCGAACTGTGCTACACAAGACTCAATCATGATTGCACACAACTAGACTCAATTTACCTATGCAAGGATCAATTGTGTACTCAAAGTTTCAAGTTATGACAAACCATTACCAAAGATTCTCATGCTCACAATACTTGCTTCAAAATGCAAGTTCAAGCTCAACCAAAGTGTTCAAATTCCCTCACAAAAGGAATGATTCCCTATTCACACAATGGTTTGCAGTTTACAACTTCGGAATCAAATACAACGCTCACACTCACAAAGATGAACACAATGCATGCTTTCACCCATAGGTTTGCCCATATTTTCCAATCAACATTTGTTTCAACTCACTCAAGATCAAAAAGGTCTTTTCAAGGCTTGTAATGGGACTGAGTGCAGAGGTATGGTCATTTAGGCTTAGTGACTTTCATCCTCATGAAATGTGGTACTCACAACACCTCATTTCCTTTTCCTTCATCATTTTCTTTAGTGCTCATAAGTCATCCTATTATTCACTTTCCATGGATTGTTTGGGAACCCCATTTCTTTTGCACTATATTTTGCAACTTTCTTTTCCATTCTTTTTTTTTCTTTTCCTCTTTCTCTTTTTTTTATTTGGAGGGATTCCAATTTTCTCAACACCATGGGTTAATGGAGACTTTCCTTGCACTTTTTGACTTTCCCTTCTCTTCTCACCAGACCCCCAACTTAGGCTTTTGGCCTAAGTTGGCCATTCAACTAGCCACAACTTCATGAGGATTATGGCTAATGGATAAAGAAAGGTTATGATTTCATCAAGTTTCTTCCAAAGAAAGGTAAGGCTCAAGGGGTGTTCAAAAGAGAATCACACTAGGCATTGACACTACAGTTAAACAAAACTCCACACTTTTTGCTAGTTTGCAATGATCATCACAAGAGAATCAATTTAATAATTGGCTAATCACAACGAGATGCAAAGAGTTCACATATTGTCTATGCCACTTCATTTGGTTTCATTGTAGCCGTACATTCATGTTCGTTCGATTGTAAGCACTATTCAAGTCATCAGTATTGATCGGAACTGAGACTTAAATTTTGCAAAAGAACAGCCACATCTACACATGAGAGGTGGCAAAATTTTTGGACGGGTCAAAAAGCATTTTGCAATTTAAAATAAAAGGACCCATAATCTCAATCATCCACAGAAAACCAGTATTTACACAATTTTATACAAAGAAGCCCAAATATAAACACAAAACACAAACAAAGTAGCACACAAAGGTGTGGGCCTCACCCCGCCACAAATAAAAATCATGTGTCCTTAGATGCACATGACAAAATATGCAAAATGACAAATAAGGAAAGACAGAGAGGGAGGTAAAGAAGGGATCCTGTCTAAGCAATCGATCCATTTGTTTGGGCATCCATTCCCAGAGTGTTGTCATTCTGCTTATGGTTCTCTTTTTCTTTTCATTCAGCTCCAGCTTCTGCAACGATATTAGCCTCGATCATATTGTCCAACTCGTGAACTGCCACAAAGGCGTGTATCGTATTGCTGAACCCTTGAGCCCACAAAGGGGCATTAGGGTATATGTGCATCCTCCTCCTCGAACTGGCTATCTTTTTCTCGCTCCTTGCAGTTCTTCTGAACTTTTGGGCTTTTATGTGTCTGGGTGGCATGATTCTTCCTGCAACTTTTGGTCTTGCCATGTCTGCAAAGTCTTGAGATAATGTTAGAACATATTTGACAACCAAAACAACACAGACATTCAGCTGCAGAAATACTAGATAGTCCATTCAGCTAGCCACAGACAAACCGCCGAAGGTCACAGTGCAGAAGGAGTTAAGAGTGCAGACAAAGGGAGAATAAGAAGACTTTCGGCGAGTCGTCGAGTGCTGTTGGCAACTTCATACTTCTCATCGAAAGTTACACACACCACAACAAATAAATCATGATAATAAGGGAGAGATAGGGTAAGTAGGTGAACCACAGAATAGTTCGACGAGCTCGTCACAGCTCACTGAATGACCCAACGTCCCTACTTTCGATCCAACTTCTCAAAATCAGACCCGCAGCCCCCGAAAATGCAATTTAAGCACAGAAAGTAGAAATTTGACCAAGACTCATAACATACAAATACCACTCATCATTCATTAACTCTACTCGATGCATTGGATAACAAGATTTCACAGTTTAGGAAATAAAGGAGGGGTTATCGAAAAAAATTTGACACATAAACAATTAAACCCAATCAGGGAGGTTCAGCAGATTTGGACATGATCACACATTTGCAAATGAGTACAATTTTGAAAAGATAGTTATGGGGTTTGGAACACTAACCTTTTGTGCTGATCAAATGGATATTGAGATGCAAGGAAGCACTGTAATCCGACTCGTAGCTCAATTCAACACTAAAATTACTCTAGGAATGCAAAAATATAGGAGCAAGTGTGCGGGTGTGAGTTTGGGAAGACAAAAAGTGAGGGAAAGTGAATGAATTTGAAACTTTTAAACCTTTGGCTTGCAAAACCATCCAGTTTTCGCCCATTCAGCGACAATAGTCAAGCTCGCCTACTCAATCTGTGGAACGCCGACTGTTTAGTTTCTTCGCCGAAATTTACAGAACCTCTGGTTTACGGGGTGTTCCAAACAAGGGTTTCCATCGTGTCGCAGACATGGTCGGCGATTCGCCAATAATTTCCAAAGCTCGCCGAGTTTCACAAACTCCAATGTTGACGATGTCTTGAGTCAAATGGCAGATAAGGTCAGATTCACCGACCCTTTCGGTGACTCACCGACTGGATCTATTGATTGCCAATCTGCACTTTTCGTTCACTCTTTACACGTCTATCCGAATAATCAACACACCATTATTTTATCAAAGCAAAATAAAACAATAAATGGTTTTGGGTTGCCTCCCAAACAGCGCCATAGTTAACGTCGTGGCACGACACAAGTCAATAACTATTCTTCATCCTCGGAGTCAGTCATGGTGTTGTTAGGCGAGTCTTCGACGAACGGTGGATAGCGACCTGTCATCAAATGGGTGATCTGAGCATCCTACAGCTGAATAGTCATGGAGTTTGAGGCAGGCGTTTCATTTAGCATTTCAATGTTGTCCTTCATCTCATTCAACTTCTTCTCTTGTTGTTCAAGTTTTTTTGAATGAGTGAAAGAGCATTGTCCATTTGCACATCCTCATGCTTCTTCCCGTGTCTACATTCTCGAAGGAAGAAGTTCTTTTCCTTTTCCATGGCTTGTGCTTCCAACCCCATGACTCGTTTGGACAGAACGTCTACTTGAGCCACTACCCATAATGATCATCCATTCTTATTTCCCTACTTTGATATTCCAAAAAACCAAAACAAAACTACAATTTAGATTAGTAAAGCTAAAACTAAGAAGAATAAAAAAATTTACTTAACTAAGAATTCCCAAATAGCACCACACCCTAGCAGCGGTGCCATTTTGATGTTTGCGTAATCAAGGACACAACTTCTGATGCAAGTGTCTATGATCGTGCAATAGTATAATAATCCTAACCAAGGGTTTGGATCGTTCCCAAGAGTGTGGTTTTGAGAATTAATAGAAAAATAAAAATTAGTTCTAACTAGTCGTAGCTAAAGACATTAACGATTAAAAACATTGTAAATTAACGGGGGACAAAAGAGTGTCAATTAACAATGGGGTTTTGTCACTAGTGAGTAAAAATAGCAAAATAAACAAGGGTTTCTAAGTAATGAGAGGGGATCCTTGGGATGTGACGGGAATAGGGGTTCACCTAGATTATTGGGTACATGCTTTCGATAGAAGATTCATAGAATAATTGTGACTAGGCTACACTTTAAGGGGGATAAGCTCTCTTTCGAAAAACTTACCCCGTTTCGAATACGTTTCTCTCGGACACCCACTTGTAGCATGAAAACCAGCTTACGCCTTAACCCACTCACTTTGTCGAGCTAAGTCTGTGGACATGGGACTAGGGTTCACTCTCTCGAGCTGAACCTCGTGTCGACCCACTCACACTGGCCATCAACCTAGTGGTCTAACTTTTATGACATCTCTCTCTCTTGCAAGCCGAAAACACATAAATAAAATAGTGTTTGCAACTACAAAATAATTAAATTTATCCACAACCACTAAATGAAATCACATTTAAACTACGAATAGACTATTTACAAGCAAGTCCCAACAATTATCTTAACTCATATTCACTAAATAACACCCCAAGAACTGGGGTTTTTAGCCACACATCAAGAGATAGAAATATTTACATAAATGAGATTGCACTTAAATGGGTATGAAGATTTAAGTCTTGTTACAGGCCGGATGAAGAATCCAAGAGACCCAAGTCCAAATCGTTAGAGATGAAACCCTTTTGTTCTTCAAGTTTTCAAAACCCTCTCAAACTTGGAGCAAAAGTATCCAAAAGTACTATTCTATATAAAAATTATAATAATTGTTCGACCCTAAAAACTACTACTCTAACTAGTATTTATAGTTTTCAGTGATTTGTGCTGCAGCGGATCATTCGACATCATTAGTCGGAATTGCCGATCAACTCGGTGATTCACCCTTTTGGTGTAGTTCTTCGCCATCTTACACAAGCCTTCAACATCATCGTGCTCTGTGTCATTGGGCGACATGGTACTGCTTCGTGAAACTTCTCGGTGATGCACCGACTACTCCTTTTTTCAGACGACTTGATCCATTCCTTCAAGCCTCAGCACACTGGAACAAAAGGCAAAGTATAACCCTTCGGCGACTCGCCAAATGGACTTGACGATCCTCAGCACTTCATTTCTTCATTCTTGTCAGGCCTTTCGTTCCTTTTTGCGACGTAGTGTCCATGCTTTCCTTCAAACTTCAAATACCTGAAACTTAAGTGTTTTCATCAGATATTGAGATAAAATAAGCCTTTGAGGACACAATTTCTATTAAAATATAGCCCTAAATGAGTCCAATTTGTGGACTCATCAAGTATTCCAACTGATTTTGAGCGGCTTCGTAAGTTGGTAAAGGGGTTCACCAATTATCTTCAAGAGGCCACATCCTCTCTTTTGCTATCAAGTGGCACGTTCCAGAGTATTATTGATCATGCCAGGATAATTGAGAGTTTTCAACATTCTAGGCAGGGCAGCGGTACCAAGTGGTTTTGTCGGTAAAGCTAGTTCAACAATTAATTATCTAGAGGTAGAGACTATTTAGGCCAGGTGATGCTTATTGTGACCAACGACACTATCCTACGGTATAAGTGTCTACGATCATCGATAATATAGTAACCCAACCAAGGGTTAGGGTCGTGTCCCAAGGGAACGGTTTTGAGAATTAATAACCAATTAGAATTTCATTCAAGTTAGTCGTAGTTAAAGATATTTGCGATAAAATACATTGTAAATTAAATGGGGTGACACAAAAGTGTCAAATATCAAAGGGGGTTTTGTAACAAGTACTAAAACAGCAAAATAAACAAGAAAATCAAGTATGGGGAAAGGTTCTTGGGATGTGACCGCAATACAAGTTGAGATAAATTGTTGGGTACATGCTTTTGATAGGAAATTTCTAAAATAATAGTGACTACCCTAAGCTTTAAGTGGAAATAAGTTCCCTCTCGAGCAACTTACCCCGTTTCAAATGTGTTCCTCTCGGACACCCATTCGCCGCATGAAGACCAGCCTACGCCTTACCCCACTCACTTTCTCGAGCTGAGTGTTAGGATATGGGACTAGGGATCACCCTCTCGGGCTGAACCTCATGTCGACCCATGCCTTAGGCCATCAATCTAGTGGTTTTGGTTTCGCAACCTCCCTCTCGGGCAAGCCGAAAACACATGGGTGGCTTTGTATTTGCAACTACAAACCCTTTAGATTAAACCACACCCACTAGGTGAAATCACCATTAAAATACATCTAACCTATCAGCAAGCAAGACCCAACAAGAATATCAACCCATATTTGAATTCAATTTTAGTTAACAGAATAACAAAAAAAGAAAGAGTTTTTCAATTGTATCCAATCCTTAATGTTCATATGCATTTTAAGGAAAAATGTTCTATCATCTAATTCATCTTATTGTGCTACAGTTTGCAGTATACTTAGTTATAGTTTGAGCAATGACTTGGTAAATTTATACTCACATATGTTAGCTCTTTTATTAGCTCTTTGTCTGACAACTCATTAAGTTTTTTGCCTTTATAATAGACTTAATTACTCTCGAAGTGTAAATCTAATTGACATGCCTTTATCTTTTTCTAATTGATTAATTTATCATAGACGTGATCAACAGAACTGCTTAAGAATCTTTTCTGCATCTATTCAAGACATTGATTATGAAAGATGATTTAAAATTTTCATGTTGAGCATGGAGCTGATATAGTGCCGCTCATAGCTAATTGGGGTGAGTACTTAAATTACTCTTTGATATTAACTTGCAAAGAATATTTAATGAAGTTTCTACTAAATTAATGTATCATATATCATTTGCAGGTATTGAAGGTTTTAGTTGAGCAAGTCAAGATACAAATTGTCAAGTTTCTCATAATTATTTTTAGTGTTAGGTGAATAATTTTTATATTTTACTATGGAAGTTAGATTTCTTGAAGGGTGGTGTAAAAAATATTATGACTATATTGTGTAATATAGTTCTGCTGCTGGAATTTTAATCCAAAATTATTCAGATGTGTTTGATTTTCTATTAGAAAATTTATACCATTGCAGATTTTCGGGAATGGAAAGGATTAGGACTAAATGATAGTCCCATAAATCATATTCTGTGACCAGATTCTGTTGTCAATTGCAGAATTTAAGGACCATAAAATTGGTCACTAATGAATGATAGGGACCAGAAATAACTCCTTCCAGTGCTATTAGATCATGGAATAGCGACCAGAAATTTGGCCTCTAAAAGCATTTCAGGGACTAGTTTATTTCATGTCCCTAAAGGTTTTTAGGGACCAATTATAAAGTCTCGTCGTTGTTGACTTATAGCCAAAGAGCCAATAGGGACGGGTAGCGACCAAATATGTCTGGTCTCTAAAGGGTTTTAGGGACTAGAAACAGACCTTTAGGGACCATATTTACCTTCGCTAATAGCCATATTTTTTGTTGTGGGAAATAATATTTCAGGATGCGTTTTCGATCTACGGCACTGACCTATGGACCGTGGATTGACCTACGGTCCGTAGGTCCATTCCGTGGTTTAGGACTTTGGCAAGTTTTCCAACTTCAAAAATATTCATCTCTGACGCAATTCACGGATCAACAGTACGGACCGTGGTTCAATCCATGGTCCATGGATCCTCCTCCGTAGCTCCATACTTAGAATATTCAAAATAAGGTATTGGAACCCCCTCTCTGGATTTGACGGAACAACAGGATGGACCGTAGGTCAATCTACGAACCATCGACTGCAACCGTGGTTCCACACTTGGTCAAGAATTCCTTGATTTTCCTTCAGCCTTGCCTGCCCATCTACATCTACCATCTACAGGGCGTGACTAGACCTACGGTCCGTAAGTCACGTCCGTAGATGCCCTTTTTCTGCACATTGTTCAGATGTGTCTCTCAACTTCCACGTCCGAACTTATTTCCTGCAAACATGATAAAAATACATTAATACCAATAAAAAATTGCCCAAACACACACAACTCTTAAGTGAAATTTATTAAAAATACCGTAAACTTACGGTATTTCAACACCCTCAACTTAAATTCGTTGTTAGTCCTCAAGCGACGCACTAAGACTCTAAACAACACTTGTATAGAAGCAAGCATTCAAGCACAAGCAATCACATGGCCCTCTATCCCGGCTCTCTTTTTGAGTGCAAATCTTTTTCTCTTAGACTCAACAAGCTAACTCATGCGGATCAAAATATGACAAAGATCGACCAATCAACACACAACATACACTGTTTTGCTATCACCAAGGTACCAACTTTCCGACAATGTAACTAGTGCCCTTACTTCAAACGAAATCCCTTTTTCACAAAATGAATATGATTTTGAGTACAACGATTCATTCAACACTCATGCTCAAAAGTAATTTCAAGTACAATTAGTGATCAATACCATAGGATTGCCCTTATTTTCACTGCTTAGACTCTCCAAACTAGTTGTTAGGATCACTATAGGACTTTTCTTAGCTTGTAACGTAGGCTCGGGGTCAAGTGTGGTACATTTAGGTACTTTTTAGTGACTTTCTGCGCTCCTTGACATTACATTGGCTATTTACCTCTTCCTTGACCTATTTTTGGTAACTTTTCATCTAACTTTCTTTCCCTTCACTCTTTTCAACCAAGGATGCGACTTTTGACTTTTTGACTCTTATTTCTCTTTTTTTATTCTTATCTTGTATTTCTTTTCATACTTTTCTTCTGTTTCTTTTGGACAAAGTCACATCCTCTTTCGTATTTTTTCCTTTTTACAACACGAAACTCTTTTCACACCCTTTTTTCATTTGGTCTCCTTTTTTATAGCCACCCTCAACTTATGCATTTTGCATTAGTTGAGGTGCACAATGTCTGATGTAGTACCAGCGCCAAAATCAAGGTAACTTTTGGGATTAGCCACCCTCAACTTAGGCTTTTGGCCTAAGTCGAGATGCACATGTCCAAGGAGGGACTGGGGCCAAGACAATTTTTTTAAAGGAAGGTGAGTTAGGTGAATCAAAAAGAATTGGTCAATTTTAGGCTCAAATAGTTGGATCAAAAGGGAATAATGCTATCATTTGGTTAGATAATTTTAGGCTTAAGCGAACTAATTTGAACAATGGCCTATGATCACTTCCTAACTTCTAGCCTAGATTATCCTAGCACGACCAACGGGGCAAGTTCTAGATTGGCACAAAACTATCTGAACAATCAACCATTCTCACACACTCTTGGCACATAGTTTCCTTATCAGATTAAACAGTTCAAGTTCTAGCTTAAGTCATGAGATCAAGTTGGTTCTTTATCATGTCATACTCAGAGCCAACACATTCAACTCATTCTAGCCTACAAATTCTAGCACATATCACAAATTTTGGACGGGTATCAATTTTCATTCATAATTATGCCATCATGCTTCATTCTCTCTCATGCTTCTACACATACAATCCTAGCACATGCCAATTCAATAAAAAATAAATAGTCTCTTGGGGAAAAGGAACACAGGCAAGAAAACCTCAAGAGAGGATTATGAGTTGGGTTACTCAGACTTCACCCTATCACTCATAATCCATTTACCCCACCCCCAATAAAATAGAGTGCAATTTTCCCTGATGCACAAAAATAAGCAATAAAGAGTAGGGTGCAGATGAAGCAAACCTGTGGCGCAAATGCACCGAAGACCTCAACAAGCGGGTGGGTTCGGTTTCCCAGAGCCCGCTGGAACAACACTTGGGTCACCGTCAGTACTGCTCACATCATCCATCACAGAACCATCAATAATGCTATCAGTCACTCTAACTGCACCATCAATGGTGCTAACATCATCTCGCACAACAGTCATGGCCTCAGGAGTGGGCCTAGAAATTGAGGCTCCTCTACGGCCCTAGCCCTGGCCACACTTAGGCACTCAACACGACAAAATTTGACTACAGATGGGACATCGTACGTAGTAGGGAGTTCCAACGAAGTATCGAGAAAAGGGAGAATGTATTACGCTGACTGGCTCGTTATATTGCTACTGATGGAGAGGGAGCCAGTGGGTCACCACTCCGGGCTTAAGCATCAAGAAGGCCACTCTCACATTTGTGGCAAAGTTTTTCAGGTTGTTGGTACGGAATCAGGTTTCTCCCACGAAGGTTGATAATACACTCACTTGGGACCACATGGTTATGGTAGTGATGTCTGTGTAATTAAGGACACAACTTTCGATGCAACTGTCTACGATCGTGCAGTAGTATAACAACACAACCAATGGTTGGGATCGTTCCCAAGGGAGTGATTTTGAGAATTAATAAAGAAATAAATTTAGTTCTAACTAATCATAGCTAAAGACATTAATGATTAAAAACATTGTAAATCAAAGGAGGACACAAGAGTGTCAATTAACAATGGGGTTTTGTTACAAGTAAGTAAAAACAACAAAATAAACAAGGTTTTCTAAGTAATGAGAGGGGATCCTTGGGATGTGACGGGAATACGGGTTAAGCTAGATTATCGGGTACATGCTTTAGATAGAAGATTCATAGAATAATTGTGACTAGGCTAGACTTTAAGGGAGATAAGCTCTCTCTCGAGCAACTTACCCCGTTTCAAATGCCTTCCTCTCGGACACTTTCCACATGAAGACCAGCCTAAGCCTAACCCATTTACTCTCTCGAGTAGAGTGTGTGGACAAGAGACTAGGGTTCACTCTCTATAGCTGAACCTCATGTCGACCCACTCACACTAGCCATCAATCTAGAGTATTTAGTTTTACGACCTCTCTCTCGAGCAAGTCGAAAACACATAAATAAACTTGTATTTGAAACTACAAATTCAATAAATTCATCCACGACCACTAAATAAAATCACATTTAAACTATGAATAAACTATCAACAAGCAAGACCCAACAATTATCTTAACCAATATTCGCTAAATCACACCCCAAGAATTGGTGTATTTTAGCCACACATCAAGAGATAGAAATTTATACCTAAATGTGCTTGGATTGAAATGTGTATGAAAATTTAAGTCTTGTTGCAGGCTAAGAATGAAGAATCCAAGAAACCCAAGTTCAAATCCTTCGAGATGAAACCCTCTTCTTCTTCAAGTTTTCGAAACCCTCTCAAACTCAGAGCAAAAATATAAAAAAGGACTAACAACTCTAACTAGTATTTATAGATTTCACAGATTTGTGCTGCAACGGATCATTCAGCGTTGTTAGTCAAAATCGCCGATCAACTCGGCGATTCACCTTTTGGTGTAGTTCATCATCATCTTGCACCAATCTTCAGCATCGTCGTGCTCTGGGTCATTGGGCGACATGGTACTGCTTCGTGAAACTTCTCGGTGATGCGCCGACTACTCCTTTTTTCTACCGACTTAATCATTTCCTTCAAGGCTTAGAACACTGGAACAAAAGGCGAAGTAAGACCCTTCGGCGAATCACCAAGTGAACTCGGTGATCCTGAGGCCTTCATTTCTCCGTTCGTTTCAGCCTTTTCGTTCCTTTTTGCGACGTAGTGTCCATGCTTTTCTTCACACTTCAAATACCTGAAGCTTAAGTGCTTTAATCAGATATTGAGATAAAATAAGCATTTGAGGACACATTATCCATTATAATATAGCCCTAAATGAGTCTAATTTGTGGACTCATCAGCACCCCCAACTTAAAGTTTTGCTTGTCGTCAAGTAAACTCAAGTTCAGTTGTTCAAAAAGGGTGTCTCGAATAGTGCTACACAAGATTCAATCCTGAATGCACACAACAAGACTCAATTTACCTATGCAAAGATCAAATGTGCACTCAAAGATTCAAGTTGTGACTCGCCAATATCAAAGAATCTCATGCCCACAATACTTGCTTCAAATACCAGTTCTAGCTCAACTATAGTGTTCAAATGCCCTCACAGAAAGAATGATTCCATATTCACACAATGGTTCACAGTTTAAAGCTTCGGAATCAGATGCAACCCTCACACTCACAAAGATGAACACAATGCATGGTTTCACCATAAGTTTACCCGTAATTTCCAATCAACATTTGTTTCAGCTCATTCAAAATCAAAAAGGTTTTTTCAAGAATTGTAATGGGGCTGAGTGCAAAGGTATGGTCATTTAGGCTCAGTGACTTTTATCCTCATGAAATGTGGTGCTCACAACACTTCCTTTCCTTTTCCTTCATCATTTTCTTTAGTGTTCATAAGTCATCCTATTATTCACTTTCCCTGGATTGTTTGGGAACCCCATTTCATTTTCAACTTTATTCCATAACTTTTCTTTTTCTTTTCTGTCTTTTTTTTTTTATATGGACGGGTTCCATTTTCCTCAAAACCATGGGTAGGAGGGACTTTCTTGCACTTCTTGATTTGCCTTCGCTTTTCACCACACCCCCAACTTATGATTTTGGCCTAAGTTGGCTATTCAAACTAACCACAACTTCATGAGGATTATGGGTGATGGATTAATAAAGGTCTAGTTCATCAAGTTTCTTCCAAAGAAAGGTAAGGCTCGAGGTGTGTTCAAGAGAGAATCAAACACTCACAAGGTAGGTCACAAAAGAGGTATATGTCAAATTGGTTCACACTCTTCGAAGTTGCCTAAGATCATATCAAGAGATAGCATCACTTAGTTGACCGGACCAATGGGAAAAATTCTAGGTTCTATCATGCATAGTTCATAGGTTAGCTCGACACACTAGGCATTGACCCTATAAGTTAAACAAGACTCCATATTTTCGCTAGTGTGTAATGATCATCACAAAAGACTCGATTTGATAAATGGCTAATTACAATGAGATGCAGAGAGTTCACATATTGCCTATGCAACTTCATTTGGCCTTGTCGTAGCCACGCATTCATGTTCGTTTTATTGAGAGCACTATTCAAGTCATCGGTATTGATCGGAACCGAGACTTAAATTTTGCAAAAGAACAACCTCATTCAACACACGAGAGGTGGAGAAATTTTTTCGGATGGGTCAAAATCATTTTTGCAATTTAAAATAAAAGGACCCATGAGCTCAAACATACATAGAAAGCAATATTTAACACAATAATAGGTCAAACCCCAAATACATAATCGAAAACACGAGTCACAAATAGCACACAAAAGGTTGTTCTCACCCCACCACAAATAAAAGCAATTTGTCCTCAAATACAATTAACAAAATATCCAGAATGTAATATAAAGGAAGACAGAGCGGAGGTGAAGAAGGGATCATGTCTAAGCAGTCGCTCCATCTGTCTGCGCTTCAGTGCCCGGAGTGTTGTCATTCTGCTTCTGGTCCTCTTTTTCCTTTTGCTCTGCTTTAGCTTCTATAGCGATATTATCCTCGATCATATTGTCCACCTCATGAGATGCTACAAAGTCGTGAATCACATTGCTGAACCCTCGAGCCCATGAAGGGACATTTGGGTCGATGCGTATCCTCTTTCTTGAACTGGTTGTCTTGTTGTCGCTCCTTTCAGTTCTTCTGAACGGTTGTGCTCTTATGTGTCACAGTGGCATGTTTCTTCCTGCAACTTTTGGTCTGGCCATGTCTGTAAAGTCTTGAAATAATGTTAGAACATATTTGACAACCAAAACAAACACTTTTAGCTGCAGAAAGACTAGATAGTCCATTCAGCGTGCCACCAAATACATTCGGTGAGCCACAGCCAATCCACCGAAGGTCACAATGCAGAAAGATTTAGGAGTGCAGACAAAGAGTGAATAACAAGACTTTTGGTGAGACACCGAGTGCTCTTGGCGACCTCATACTTCTCGCCGAAAGTTACAGATGCCACAACAAATAAAGCGTGATAACAAGGGCGAGATAGGGTAATTAGGCGAACCGCAAAATAGTTCGGAGAGCTCGTCACAGTTTGCCGAATGACCTAATGTGCCTACTTTTGACCTAACTTCTCAAAATTAGCCCCGATACCTTCGAAAACAAAATCGAAGTATGCACCAGCACCGCCAAGGTAGGACCCATAACACCCAACACAACCCCTCGAATTTTAATCAAGTTTAAGGCATGTAATTATGGGAATTCGACAGTCACAACTACCCGAGCATGGATACCAAATTAAATTATGCATGTAAACAATCTAATCCTATCAGGGAGGAGTAGAACATTTCAACTTGATTATGCTATTGCAATGAGTACAATTTTGAGAAGATAGCTATGGGGTTCGGGACACTAACTTTTTTTGCTGATCAAATGGATATTGAGATGCTCGGAAGCACTGTAATCTGACTCCAAGCACAAATCAATCAACTAAAATTCTCTAAAAGTGGAAAAAATATAGAAACTAGGGTGCAGGTGTGATTTTGGACAGATAAAAAGTGAAAGAAAGTGAATGAAGTTGAAACTTTTAAACCTTTGGCTTGTAAAAACCATCCAGTTTTTGCCCACTCGGTGAAATTAGTCAAGCTCGCCTACTCACTCGGTGGAACATCGACTGTTTAGTTTCTTCACCAAAATTTACAGAACCTCTGGTTTACAGGGGGTCCATACGGCGGTTTCCATTGTGATGTCGGCGATTCGCCAATAATTTCCAACGCTCTCCGAGTTTTACAAACTCCAATGTTGACGATGTCTTGAGTTAAACGACGGATAAGGTTGGATTCACCGACCCCTTCGGCGACTCGCCGACTGGATGTCTTACTTGCCATTCTTCACTTTTTCAAACACTTCTCATACTTTAACCTGTACAAACAACACACCAGTATTTTATCAAAGAAAAAGAAAGAAATAAACAGTTTTGGGTTGCCTCCCAAACAACACCTTGGATAATGTCGTGGCACAATGCAGCAGCACCTTCAGGTGTCTTCAAAATACACCACTTCAACCAAAGAAATCTCTGGACAATCCCCAAAATATAATTTCAGACATTGACCGTTCACTTTAAATGGAGGTCCTTCCTGATCTTCAACTTCTATGGCACCATTGGTGAACACTCGCGTTACTCTAAAAGGTCCAGACCATTTGGATTTGAGCTTTCCAGGAAAGAGTCTAAGTCGAGAGTTGTATAATAAAACCCAATATCCTACCTTGAAGTCCCGCTTGAGTATCCTAGCATCATGCCATTTCTTCATCTTCTCTTTGTAGATGGCTGAAATTTCATACGATCTTAGTCTAAATTAATCCAGTTCGTTCAACTGCTCAACCCTCTCTCTTGAAGTTTTTTACCAGTCCAAATTTAAAGCTTTCAATGCCCACAATGCTTTGTGTTCTAGCTCGACGGGAAAATGACAAGCCTTACCATAAACCAACTGATATGGAGACATACCGATACGTATTTTGTAAGCGGTCCGATATGCCCATAGTGCATCATCGAATTTCCTAGACCAGTCAGTTATGTTGGCATTTACTGTCTTTGCCAGGATGCTTTTGATTTCCCGATTTGATACTTCACCTTGGCCACTTATTTGGGGATGATATGGGCCTGCTACCTTGTGTTTCACCCCATATTTGCTCAGTGCCATTGAAAACCACCTATTGCAAAAGTAGGACCCCTATCGCTAATGATTGCCCCAGGAATGCCAAATCTTGCGAAGATGTATCGTTTCAAAAATTGGACAACACTTTTTCCTTCGTTGTTTTGAAGTGTGATGGCTTCCATCCATTTGGAGACAAAATCTACAGCCACCAAGATATATTTATTTCCAAATGAGCTCACAAATGGGCCCATGAAACCAATCCCTCATACATCGAATTGCTCAACTTCCAAAATTGGAGGGAGAGGCAACTCGTGCCTTTTAGACACTTCGCCTTACTGTTGACATTGAGAGCATTTCTTTCCAAATTCATGTGCATCCTTGTATAGGGATGCCCAGTAATAACCACTTTGGAGGACTTTAGCGGCAATGCAAATACCACTATGGTGACCTTCTACTTTAGCGGCAATGCAAATACCACTATGGTGACCTTCTACTGGAGATGCATGGCAATCATGGAGAATTTCTACCGCTTCTTCTTCCGGAACACACCTCCTAATAACATGGTCAGCACATTCTCGAAACAAGTATGGTTCATCCCAAAAGTACTTCTTAACATCGAACATGAATCTCTTTTGTTGGTAAAAGGTCAGCTCATCCGGTATCAATCCACTCATAATGTAATTTGCAAAATCTGCATACCATGGTGTAGGTTTGAGAGATATAGCAAATACATGTTCGTTGGGGAAGGAGTCGTCTATGTTGACCTCACGCTCAGCATCTTCCCTTCCTTCCAACCTCAATAAGTGGTTGGCCACTTGATTTTTGCAGCCTTTTTTATCTTTTACCTCAAAATCAAACTCTTGTAATAGTATCACCCACCTTATCAATCTTGGTTTTACATCTTTCTTCGCCATCAAGTAGCAGAGTGCAACATGATCAGTGTGTACTATTACTTTGGTGCCTAGCAAGTATGCCTGGAACTTTTCAAATGCATAGCCCACTGCGAGAAACTCTTGTTCAGTGACTATATAATTTCACTGGGCACTATTCAGAGCTTTGCTTGCGTAATATATTGGATGAAATAGTTTGTTGCGCTTTTGCCCCAACACTACTCCCAATGCCATACCACTAGCATCACACATTACTTCGAAAGATTCAGACCAATCAGGACTGATGATAATTGGGCTGGATACTAATTTTTCTTTCAAACACTTAAATGCGGCCATACAAGCATCATCAAAATAGAACTTCACTTCCTTCTGTAGGACTTTCCAAAGTGGATGTGCAATCTTAGGGAAGTATTTAATATACCTTCGGTAGAAACCTGCATGCCCCAAGAAGCTGCGAATACCCCTTACTGAAATCGGCGGGGGTAGTTTCTCAATTACCTCAATTTTTGCCTTATCAACTTCTAGCCCTTGTTGTAACTCCTTGTGTCCTAGAACAATACTTTCCTTCACCATGAAATGACATTTCTCCCAATTTAAGACCAAGTTCGTTTCCACGCATCTTTAAAGCACTTGCCCTAAGTGCATTAAGCACTCTTCAAACGTATCCCCTACGACTGAAAAGTCATCCATAAATACTTCCATAGAATCTTTGACCATATCTGCAAAGATAGATAACATACAATGTTGAAATGTGGTTGGGGCATTACATAGTCCGAATGGCATTCTTTTGAATGCAAATGTTCCATAAGGGCAAGTGAAAGTGGGTTTTTCTTGATATTCCGGCGCAATAGATATTTGATTGTAACTGGAGTGCCCATCCAAAAATCAATACCACCCTCTTTTTGATAACCGGTCAATCATCTGTCCATAAAAGGCATTGGAAAATGGCCTTTCTCGGTCCATCAGTTAAGCTTTTGATAGTCCATGCATACTCTTCACCCAGTCACTGGTTTTGTTGGCATAAGTTCTCCTTTTGCATTAGTACGGTTATACCTCCTTTTTTCAGTACACATTGCACCGGACTTACCCACTTACTATCTGTAATAGGGTAGATCACTCCTGCATCTAGACACTTGATGATCTCCTTTTTCACCACCTCTTGCATTGGAGGGTTCAATCTCCGTTGATGCTCCACACTAGGTTTACATTCATTGTCGAGCCGAATCTTGGGAGTACAGATGCTAGGAGAAATTCCTATTATATCGGCTATTGTCCATCCAATAGCTTTTATATGCTTCTGCAGTACTTCAATGAGTAATTTCACCTGTCTTTCAAGCAAATCGGCTGCAATAATCACTGCTAAAGTATTATTGGCTCCTATGAATGCATATTTGAGATGAGAGGGTAGGGCTTTTAACTCCAGATTCGGTGGTTCTTCTGTTGATGGCTTTGCAGAAGGACTTTCTCTATTTTTCAGGTCGATATCCAACTTGATTGGATCCTTTGAATATACTCCTAACCCTGATAAGGCAGCTACCACTTCATCATAGCCTTGAACTTCAGATTCATCATAATTGGCAAGTACAGATTCAAGGGGTTCATTCTTGCGCATTAAATGGCTCACACTTGCCACTGCCTCATCTATAACATCCTCAGTAGACACCACATGGATATTACTTGGTTTCTTCATAGATTTACAGATATTAAAGGTCACCTCATCATTGTTCACACGAAACATCAATTTCCCGCTCTTGACATGCACCAATGCTCTCCCAGTAGCCAAGAATGGCCTTCCCAAAATAATGGGGATTTCAGCATTGATCTCACAATCTAGAATCACAAAATCAGTCGAAAAGATGAACCGATCTACTTTTACCAATATGTCATAGAGTATCCCCACAAGGTGCTTGATTGATCGATCAACCATAAGGAGTCTCATTGTGGTTCCCTTTGGTTCACCCAAACCAAGTTGCTTATATTGCATAGGGCATCAAGTTAATTCTTGCTCTTTAATCGCACAAAGCTTTAGCGAATTGGAGCATGTCAATCATGAAAGGAATTGTGAATGCCCCAGGATCTTCTCTCTTAGTGATTGACTCATTTGTCATAATTGCGCTACAACTATGGGGCACCTCAATCGTTTCATACTTCTAGCTCCTTTTCTTTGTAACCAACTCTTTCATGAATTTGGCGTATCCTAGCATTTCCAACAATACTTCCACTAGAGGAAGGTTAATTGATAAGTTCTTGAGTACTGACAATTTTTTTTTGAACTTCTCATCTTCATTCTTCTTTTTCAAACATTGAGGAAATGGTGGAGGTATTTTGGGTAAAGGGTGCGTGACTTTTGGAACTTGAACATGTTGCTATGCATCCTCTTATGGTTCTTTGGCAAGGTTTTGTGGAATAGGCAATTCTCGTTCCTCTATACCCTGTCTCTCTTCATGTATTTGAGGGTCCTCATCCTCCATCACATTCCCTTTTGCCATCTTTCCACTATGGGTAACTACATCCAGCCCTCTTTCATTATCTTCCATCAGTGTCTTGGATGTTAATTGAGCTGATAATATAATCAATTGACCTTCTAGTGTTTTGATGGCATCAGCATGAGAATTCACTTTACTGTTCAATGATCAAAAGTCATCTCCATCCCTTTTAGCAAATCATCAGAGCCCTTAACTTTATCAAGTATGTGTGACAATAGATCATTTACCCGAGGACTACTTGCACTCCCTTTTGATTTTGGGCTTTCACTCAATTGAGTGTGGTCTTCCTTATGGTCATCTTGGTTAGCCCAATCGTGGCAATATCTCCTTGGTTCTTCACTCCTATAATGGTTCCAACCTTGATTTCCGCCCCGCTATTAATAGCATGGGTGGAAACCCTCCTCACATCTTATGGAGTTCCAACATTGATTCTCCCCCGTTCTTAAGTAACCGGATGAAGAACCCCCCTCAACTCTTTTGGAGTTCCAACCTTAATTCCCCCCCTGGTCTAAAGTAACCAGAAAAAGAACCCTCCTCAACTCTAAATACTCCATACGTCCCCTTCATATGCTCTTGTATCACTTCCATTTGAGACAACATCATTTTGATGTTTTCGTCCCTCTTCCTTTCTTTATCGAGTTGTTCTTGTGTTAATCTGAAGCACAGTGGGGAAACTTGGTCATCTTTTGTGTACCATGCTTGATTTACTCTAGTCATGCCATCTAGGAAGAATGAGGCTACTTCTAATGATTGTAACATTATTCCTCCTTGCACCAGCTGACCAGCTATCCCTTTATTAACCGAATCCAAACTACGGTAAAAGTATTGGAGCAATAACTCACCCGGCAGTCCATGCGTTGGACATTTTCGCAAAAATCTCTTAAATCTTGTCCATGATCTGTGAATTGGTTCGCCCTTGTTTTGATTAAAATTTTGAATGTCGTCTCTCAGTTTCATCATCTTTGATGGAGGGAAGAATCTCTCATGAAAAGTCGTAACTAGCTCCTTCCATGACTTGATGTTGTTCTTAGGAAGCTCGACCAACCACTTAGTGGCTCCCCCGGTTAATGATAATGGAAATAAGCGAAGCCGTATGAACTCCTGCGATAGATTCTTGAATGACAGAGGGGTTAATACTTCTATGAAGCTTCGCATATGTTTATATGAATCTTCATGCTCTAATCCTCCATATAAACCTCTTGAATGTATGAGATGGAGTGTTGGCAAGTAACTTCAAATGTTGCACTTCCATCTGCTTGTGGCATGCAAATTACACCCATCTCACCCACTTGGGCAGGGTTGTACACACTATTACTATCATCAATATTGTCTCGATGAAAAGCATAGCCCGCTTGATGGCCTGCTTGGCAGCTATTTTCACCGTTCACACTCATATGTCTGTTGAAACACACAAACACTCAAAACAAAACTGAAAATTAAGTTAGAAGACTATAACTAAGAAGAATAAATATTCTACTAATCTAAGAATTCTCAAATAAGATGATCCCCGGCAGTGGTGCCCTTTTGATGTTTGCTTAATCAAGGACACAACTTCTGATGCAAGTGTCTACGATCTTGCAACAGTATAATAACCCAACCAAAGGTTTGGATCGTTCCCAAGGGAGTGGTTTTGAGAATTAATAGGGAAATAAATTTAGTTCTAACTAATCGTAGCTAAAGACATTAACGATTAAATACATTGTAAATCAAAGAGTGTCAATTAACAATAGGGTTTTGTTACAAGTAAGTAAAAACAACAAAATAAATAAGGTTTTCTAAGTAATGAGAGGGTACCCTTGGGATGTGATGGGAATACGGGTTAAGCTAGATTATTGGGTACATGCTTTCGATAGAAGATTCATAGAACAATTGTGACTAGTCTAGACTTTAAGGGGGATAAGCTCTCTCTCGAGCAACTTACTCCGTTTCAAATGCGTTCCTCTCGGACACCCAGAAGATCAGCCTATGCCTTAACCCACTCACTCTGTCGACCTGAGGTGTGGACATGGGACTAGGGTTCACTCTCTCAAGTTGAACCTCATGTCGACCCACTCACACTGGCCATCAATCTAACCCATTTAAACTATGAATAGACTATCAGCAAGCAAGACCCAATAATAACTTAACCCATATTCGCTAAATAACACCCCAAGAATTGGGGTTTTTTAGCCACACATCAAGAGATAGAAATTTATACCTAAATGAGCATGCATTCAAATGGGTATGAAGATTTAAGTTTTGTTATAGGCCAAGAATGATGAACCTAAGAGACCCATGTCCAAATCCTTGGAGATGAAACCCTCTTCTTCTTCAAGTTTTCAAAACTCTCTCAAACTCAGAGAAAAAATATAAAATAGTACTATTCTATATGAAAATTATAATAATTGTTCCACTCTTAAAACCACAACTCTAACGAGT
Source organism: Solanum okadae (assembly GCA_036553675.1). NCBI lineage: Eukaryota > Viridiplantae > Streptophyta > Magnoliopsida > Solanales > Solanaceae > Solanum > Solanum okadae. The sequence goes on from CM071683.1 coordinate 13,723,835, forward strand.
ATTTATAGATTTCACAGATTTGTGCTGCAGCAGATCATTCGGCGTGGTTAGTCGAAATCACCGATCAATTCGGGGATTCGCCTATTGGTGTAGTTCATCACCATCTTTCACCAATCTTCAGCATCGTCGTGCTCTAGGTTATTGGGCGACATCGTACTGCTATGCTAAACTTCTCGGCGATCTGCCGACTGCTCCCTTTTTCCGCCGACTTAATCCTTTCCTTTAGGCTCAGCATACTGAAACAAAAGGTGAGGTAAGACACTTCGGCGACTCTCCAAGTAAACTCGGCGATCCTCAGGCCTTCATTTCTTCGTTCTTTTTTGCCTTTTCATTCCTTTTTGTGACGTAGTGGCCATGTTTTCCTTCACACTTCAAATACCTGAAACTTAAGTGTTCTCATCAGATATTGAGATAAAATAAGCATTTGAGGACACATTATCCATTAAAATATAGCCTTAAATGAGTCCAATTTGTGGACTCATCAGATAGCAGCATTGGTTGTGGGGTTTGAGATTGATTTTGCCTACATGATCATTGCGGAGATTCATGAGAGGGCTTTCAAGGCCTCCACCACCTACCATTTTTCTTACCTCATATTTCATTTATGCAGGTACTCTGGAGTGTCGATATGACATTGTTACAAGTTGATCCAGGCAACGGGGACCCTGGATATAGGCCTGATTCGAGATTAGGCGAATGTGGTGGCACCACGCCAAGAGCCGTAGGTCGATGTACCTCCTTTGGGAGAATATTTAGGAGATGATGTGGAGTAGATACAGGGTGATGACACCTGCCTCTCCAGTCCACACTGATGATTCCCCAAGCTCCCCATCTAAGGCCGCTAGTCGGGCCCCTAGCTCGTCTAGAGCCACCCCACCTTCAGAAGTCGATGTTGTGCCCCTGGCTCTAGTTCATAAATTGGAGGGTCAGATGGACACAATTCTCCAACATGTGAGGCCATGGATGCAATCGTCTATTGTAGAGTCCGAGGGTAGGATGGAGACCATGATGGACCGGAAGGACTAGGTAGTTCATAAGTTCCTGGATACGTTCGAGATTAGGGTCCTTGAGCGATCAGCCCCTGTCAGGGATTTGTCCTCTATTCGGACTGAGTTGGACAGTCTCCAGGCCGAACTTGATGCCATCCTTGTCCCACCCACAAATGAGCCAGACTCTGCACCTACTGCATTGGCTGATGATACCGTGCTTGATGTTTTATTTAGTGGTGACATAGCCTAGCCCGAGCACATCCGTGCTCGTGGGAAGAGTCTCCGCTCCTGTCGCATTAATGACACTTCTCAGAAGGCCTGAGCAAAGAAGTGGGAGCGCCAGCAGAATGAGCAAACTAGGAAAGCTTCCCTTGTAGATGAGGTGTTACGCCAGCAGAAGGCTTGTGAAAGTATTATTGAAGCCTCAAGTTCTAAGCCCACTATTGAGCCCATGACTGTTATGGTAGATGATCTTAGCACCATTGATTGTGCAGTTAGAGTTACTAATAGCACTATTGATGGTGCTGTGATGGATGATGTGAGCACTACTGAGGGTAACCCAAGTGTTGTTCCAGTGGTCTTCGGGAAACCGGACCCACCCGCTTGTTGAGGTCTTCGGCGCATTTGCGCCATAGGTTTGCTTCACCTTCACCCTACTCTTTATTGCTTATTTTTGTGCATTAGGAAAAATTGCACTCTATTTTTTTGGAGGTGGGGTAAATGGATTGTGAGTGATAGGGTGAAGTCTGAGTAACCCAACTCATAATCCTCTGTTGGGGTTTTCTTGCCTGTGTTATTTTTCCCTAAGAGACTATTTAATTTCTGTTGAACTGGCATGTGTTAGGATTGTATGTGTAGAGGCATGAAAAAGAATGAAGCGTGATGGCATAATTATGAGTGAAAACCCGCACTAGTGTAGCCGTGAGTGGTGTCTGGGCTCTGGGATTGGCATTTCTTTGAATAGAGCCTCGAAGAGTGGCTGCGTAGATAGCATAAAACTCCCGCACGATCTCCCCACTAAATGTTCCTGGTTTCTTGACCATCCACTCACACTTATGATGTTGAAAGAGTCGGTGGATGTTGGATACAGTGTGTAGGCTCCCCGTGAGAAATTTGCGCTCCTCTGTGATGAGTCGAGCCATCTTCTCTTTTTCATTCAACATCTTGGCATCCATGTAGATTTGTCATTGGCCCTCCACGCACCATATATTGACCTCCTTAGCAATCGAAGCAGGGTTGTTGTTTTTAGGAACCTGAACCTCCCCCGAACTAGTAGCCTCATGAGACGAGGCAGCTTGGCCATGTGAACTCGTGCCTGTTGCGGACCTAGAAGAAGACCCTGCTGCAGAGGCGGACTCAGAATCAGAAGCAGACCCAACCGGTGACCCAATTAGTGTATCCTTCTCATCAGACTAGGAAGCAGAGACTACGTTGGGGAACACCTTCTTGGCTTGATTTTGAGTAACCCGGGGTGCTGTGGGTGATGTCCTTCCAGTGGGGGGGACATATTCGGGGTCTTTGGTAGCATCAGTATCCTCGATTAGCCTACGGGTAGGAGCCGTTGATTTTGATCTACCCTTGACGGCTATAGCTTTCTTCGGGGCCATTGTACCTGTGGAGGTAGAATTAGTACCAATATGAAATAACGACAAACTCAAAAAAAAATTAGAACAAATAATGAACAAAATTAAAAAATTAAAAATTACAGACAGCGGCTTCAGTTGCCCCCTACGGTGGGTTCCTACGGTCCATGGATCCCCTCAGTAGGTCAGAGGTCCCAAAAAGGTGGGCTCTGATAGGAACCACGGATGTGCAGAACGGTTTGTAGATTGACCTACGGACCGTAGTCCACTTCTGTTGTTCCACACTTGGTGGAATTGCTTGGTGCCATAAACCGCATACCTGAGCTACGGTCTCTAGACGTGGTCTCATGTATCCAGCCTGTGCCAGGTATCAGATACTCTTCACTTCAAAACCAAATTTTATCAATTAAAACCATTGACCTTAGCCTAATCATGCATTTCAACATAATTTATACTAGTTTGTCATCCCAAGGATTCCAATTATTCAATTGTTACATGCATTGCATACGAAACTAGGAACCCTAAGTCGAAACTTGCATTTAGACTCTTTGTTTTAAATTTAACATATTACAAAGACAACACAATCACAATCTATTGTCCCAAGGGTGTTTCTAACATTATTTAGGATACAATTTTATACAACAACCCAAGGTCAAGAACCACTTCTTGACTTTCGATAACAACAATGAATCGGAATTCAAAGTGAAGGGAAAGTCGATTATCTTACAAGCAAAGGAAATGGGTGATTGTGTGATGATACTTGACTTCCCACAACTTCTAACTCGCCTTTCGCACCGAACCCGAATACCGGAACCTCTGGAAAAATTAGGAATTAAGGGATTTGGGAGAGAGACGAGTGAATAGGGAATATGGGAGGATGAATGTGGAGTGATTAACGGTGGAATGGTGGGAATATGGAGGGATTTTACGATTTTGAGGGGTTTAGAAACGGTTAGGAGGAAAATATGGGAAGTGGGAATTATTTGAAAAAGGGGGGTTTTATTTAAAAGAGGTCAGGGTTGGGTCAAGCCGACTTAGGGTTTGGACCCACGAGACCCCGTCTACGGTCCGTGGGTCGACCTACGGTCCGTAGATAGGATCTGTAGTTCACTTTTACACTTAGGAAAATTTAGAGTTTTTACTTATGATCTACGGACGCCATTCACAGTCTGTGGAATGAACCACGGACCGTCAACGAGGTCCGTAGACCTCTGCAACAGACTTTTTCTGCAGATATTTTATTTTCTTCCCTGCACATGTAGCAACCGTTAGGCCTTTCTTTTTAAATTTTCTGGACACTCTTTAGACACGGACCCTATGCTACATCTAGCCAACACTAAAACAGAAATAAAGCACCTATCTAAAGGGATACAGAAAAGCAAATAAACAAACAAAACTACTAAACCGAAAAGAAGAACCTATGGTTGGATAGATTGTACATCTTGGGTTGCCTCCCAAGCAGCGCTTGATTTAACATCGAGGCATGACGCATGCCTCTTGATTACTCAGAATTTATCAAGATAGTAGGCCTCAACAACTTCTTGCACACTTTCTGCGTTTCCCAGATAGATCTTGATCCTTTGCCCATTTACCTTAAACCTTGTTCCCTTACTGTTCTCAAGCTCGACCGCTCCATGTGGGAGCACTTTTGTGACTAAGAATGGCCCGGTCCACTTGGACTTGAGCTTGCCTGGAAACAAGCTCAACCTAAAGTTGAATAGAAGCACAAGATCAGCCATAACAAATTCTCGCTTTCCAATCTTTTGATCATGATACTTCTTCATCTTCTCCTTGTACAAGGCTGAACTTTCCTAAGCTTTCAGGCTAAACTCATCAAGCACCTTCAAGTAAATCATTTTCTGATTTGATGCGACGCCCCAATCCAAATTTATCTTCTTTAGCACCCACATAGCCTTATGCTCTAAATCTACCGGCAAATGGCAAGACTTCCCCTATACAAGTTGGTATGGGTACATACGTATGGGAGTCTTGAATGTGGTGCGATAGGCCCATAGAGCATCATCAAGCTTCCTTGACCAATCCATTCTATTAGCATTCACTGTATTTGCCAAAATCTTCTTGATCTCTCTGTTCGACACTTCAACTTGCCCACTAGACTGCGGATGGTAAAGAGTGGCTACATTGTGGCAGACGTCACATTTCTCAAGTAAAGCCTTGAACAACCTATTGCAAAAGGGAGAACCTATATCGCTGATTATCTCCCTAGGTATACCAAATATGGAGAAGATATTCTTATTCAAGAATGCGGTGACACGTTTACCTTCATTGTTAGGAAGCGCAATTGTTTCCACCCACTTCGACACATAATCAACCACAACAAGAATATACTTCACCCTATGTGAACTCACAAATGGACCCATAAAATCAATGCCCCATACATCGAACAACTCTATTTCCAATATAGGATTAATAGGAAGATCTTGCCTCTTTGAAATTCCTCCTTCTCTTTGGCAACAGTCACATGACTTGGCGAAATTATGAGAATCTTGGTGGATGGTAGGCCAGTAATACCCACACTGTATGATTTTATGTGCAGTCCGAATACCACTATGATCCCCACTAACAGGCGATTCATGGTACGCCTCTAGTATACTCAACATCGCGACCTCGGGCACACAGCGACAAATTATCCCATCAGCACAACTACGATACAAATAAGGCTTATCCCAAAAGAACTTATTCACATCATACATAAACTTTTTTCTTTGGTGAAAGGACAAATTTGATGGCACGAGATCACTTGCCAAATAGTTAGCAAAGTCAACGTATTTCCGAAACAACTAATTAAAAGGGGGAAATATTTGTGAAACAAAATATGGACATTGTAGTTAAGTAACAAGTGACTAGGATTCAACTTTATTGTTATCAATGAGAGAAAGTAACTAGGGTGTACATGTTCCACATAAGCTCATAACGTGGTAATCCTGGTAATAGTAACCATTTCCTAGTGTATTATATGCAAAGTGATAAGTTAGGTAGCCCTAATTCCTTGGTCCAGAAACTAGAGAATTTCACCCCGCACCTTGTTCCGACTACGTATGTATAATTTACTAACCTTTACCTTTACCTCATATTAGACATCACTTCGATGTATGGCTTAGTTTTCACCCATCGCACCAATCAAAATTAGATTATTAGATTGTATCACAATAAATTTATGTTGATAATTCTTTTCTTATTAACTACCTCCTTGGTCCGGCAAGTGGCAACAAGGCGAGTTCTAACGTTTGCATCCGCTAAAATGACTTCTAAATGAAAGAATTATCAATGCATGCAATAACACTATTCGATAGTTACTTAGGAAATCAAGAATTGCTAAAATTACAAGTTAATCTCTGAAGCCAAAAACTATAATAAAACAAATGAAGTCTAATCCCCAAAAATAAGGTTTACATGCCCTATATAAAAAAAATCAAGTCCCAACTAAAAAGGAAAAAAAATAAGGAAATATCTTTTTAGGACGCGATTTCAATCTATGACACTAACCTACGGACCGAGGATTGACCTACGGTCCGTAGGTCCCTTCCGTGGTTCAGGACTTAGGCAAATTTCCCAACTTCAAAAATCTTCATCTCTAACGCAATCGACGGTCAAGAATTCCATGATTTTCCTTCAGTCTTGCCTTCCTATCTATGTCTACCATCTACAGGGCGTGACTGGACCTACGGTCCGTAGGTCACGTCCGTAGATGCCCTTTTCTGCACATGGTTCAGCTGTGTCTCTCGACTTCCACGTCCGAACTTATTTCCTACAAACATGAAAAAAATACATTAATACCAATACAAAATGGCCCTAGACACACACAACTCTTAAGTAAAATGTATTAAAAATACCGTAAACTCACAGTATATCAGTAGTGTTTGCTCTAAAGATTTTGAAGTGTTACCTATATGGTGTTCATGAACAAGTGTTTACCAACCATAAAAGCTTAAAGTATGTAATCATCCAAAAGGATTTGAAACTTTGCCAAAGAAGGTGTCTTTAGTTATTAAAGGATTTCGATATGAGTGTCCTCTATCATTCTGGAAATATGAATATAGTGAAAGATGCTCTTAGTCGGCTATCTGTGGGTAGTTTTGCTCAAGTTAAGGATGTTAAAAAGAGCTAGTTTGTGATGTTCATAGGTTGGCCTGATTGGGTGTTAAGTTTGATGATTCTAGTGAGGGTGGTGTGATTATTCAGAATTTTTTGGAATCATCTCTTATATTAGATGTGAAGGATAAGCAAGATCTTGATCCGATTATTGTTGATTTGAAGAAGTTGGTTTCTTTAAAATCTATTGAATCTTTCTCCCAAGAGGAAGATGGTGCCTTTTATATCAAGGTTGGTTATGTGTTCCCAATGTCAATGAGTTGAGAAATCTCGCTTTGATAGAAGCTCACAATTCTCGATATTTCATTCACCCAAAAGCCACCAAGATGTACCATGACATGCAGGAAGCGTATTGGTGGAATGGGATGAAGATGATATTGTGGAATTTGTGGCTAAATGTCTAAACTGTCAACAAGTGAAAGTTGAGCATCAGAAACCCAGTGGTTTGACTTAAGCCATTAGTATTCCTACTTGGAAGTGGGAAGATTTGAATATGGACTACATTATGGGTTTACCTCGTATTCGTCGTTATTTTAACTCAATTTAGGTTAGTATGGATCGAATGACAAAGTCGACTCAATTTCGTCATGTAAAGTTTTTGTTTTCAGCGGAGGAGAATGCCAAGCTTTATATTAGATAAATGGTGAGGTTGCATGTCCATTATGATCCTGGTTCTCATTTTACAGCTTAGTTTTGGAGGTTGTTTCAGAAAGGTCTTGGTACCTAAGTGAAGCTTAGTATTGATTTTCATCTTCAGAATGATGGACAAGCCGAGCGTACTATTTAGATTTTGGACGATATATTGAGAGCTTGTGTCATTGATTTCAAGGGTATTTAGGATGATCATTTGCCATTTATTGAGTTGGCTTATAATAATAACTACCATTCTAGTATTACGATGGCACCATTTGAAGCTCTCTATGGTAGGAGGTCTAGGTCTCCTAAAGGTTACTCTAAAGTCGGTGAGGTCACTTTCATAAGGCCCGAGTTGGAGCATGAGGCTATGGAAATATCTCAAATTATTTGTGAGAGGTTGAAAATGGAACAAAGTCGATAAAAGTCTTAATTCAGTGTAAGAAGAAGAGAGCCTGAATTTGAGGTTGACGATTAGGTTTACTTGAAAATCTCACCCATTAAGGTATAATGAGTTTTAGAAAGAAGGTCAAACTTAGTCCCCGATTTATGGTCTCATATCCGATTTTGGGCCTTATTGGCAATGTTGCTTATGAATCAGAGTTACTCTCACAACCCGGGCCTACACCCCGGACGTGACACTGTAAGCATCTGCATCAAACTGCTAGTCGCCACGAATGTATGTCTCGGAGGTAGAGGGGGTAGAGCAAGAGGTTCGTCATATTCAGTAGCATTAAAGTTGACCCTATAGTTATCACGCAGTCTTGGTCCAGGTGGATCTGTACCCTCACTACATCTCTTAGTATATTTTTGCCTTGAACCAGATTATTCTCATCACCAACCCTCAGAGGATGCAACCCAAGTCCATCACCTAAAGTTCCTCTGATAGGATTGGCTAGGACTCCTTGGTAATTCATTCTTCGCAAAGTTCTGTTCAACTCTGGATCGTAATGAGTCAGTGGTTCACCTTGGCTCTGTGTACTTGGCATACACTAGAGTAGGAACCTGAGAGAAACAAAAAGAAAAAGAAAAAAAAAGTAAATTTACGAAATATTTGACTAAAGTTTAATAATGTGTTTAAACTTAAGTTAAAAGCATTATTCCTCGGCAGCGGCGCCAAAATTTGATACACTCAAATTACACCTCCCTAAAGAAGTATAACCAATCGTTATCAAGTAAAGAACCCAACTTAGAGGTTGTGGTTGATTCCACAAGGAATATGGTTTAGACTTAACTTTAACCCATGATTATATTTGTGTAGTCAACGTATTTCCGAAATAACTAATTAAAAGGGGGAAAGATTTGTGAAACAAAATATGGAAATTGTAGTTAACTAACAAGTGACTAGGATTCAACTTCATTGTTATCAATGAGAGAAAGTAACTAGGGTGTACGTGTTCCACATAAGCTCATAACGTGGTAATCCTGGTAATAGTAACCCTTTCCTAGTGTATTACATGCAAAGTGATAAGTTAGGTAGCTCTAATTCGTTGGTCTAGCAACTAGAGAATTTCACCCCGCACCTTGTTCCGGCTATGTATGTATAATTTACTAACCTTTACTGTTACCTCATATTAGACATCACATCGATGTATGGCTTAGTTTTCACCCTCGTACCAATCAAAATTAGATTATTAGATTGTATCACAATAAATCTATGTTGATAATTCTTTTCTTATTAACTACCACCTTGGTCCGGCAAGTAGCAACAAGGCGAGTTCTAACGTTTGCATCCGATAAATTACTTCTAAATGAAATAATTATCAATGCATGCAATAACACTATTCAAGAGTTACTTAGTTACTATTCATACTTTGTTAATCGCTCATGGTTCCCACAACCATAGTTGTGGATTTAGTTACCAACAGTAGCAAGAAGACAATTCATATTTTTAGATGCAGAAATCATGAACTTACGTAATCAGTAGAAGAAACCCAGAATCTCAGCTTGAATTTCAAAGTCAATATCTTTAAAATGAACTTAGCAAATCAAGAATTGCTAAAATTACAAGCTAATCTCCAAAGCCAAAAACTAGAATAAAAGTAATGAAGTCTAATCCCTAAAAATGAGGTTTACATGCCCTATACATAGAAAATCAAGTCCCAACTAAAAAGGAAACAAAATAAGGAAATAATTTTTCGGGACACGATTTCAATCTACGACACTGACCTACGGACCATGGATTGACCTACGGTCCGTAGGTCCCTTTCGTGGTTCAGGACTTAGGAAAATTTTCCAACTACAAAAATCTTCATCTCTGACCCAATCGACGGTCAATAATTCCATGATTTTCCTTCAGTTTTGCCTTCCTATTACGTCTAACATCTACAGGGCGTGACTGGACCTACGGTCCGTAGGTCACGTCCGTAGATGCCCTTTTCTGCACATGGTTCAGCTGTGTCTCTCGACTTTCATGTCCGAACTTATTTTCTACAAACATGATAAAAATACATTAATACCAATACAAAATGGCCCTAGACACACACAACTCTTAAGTAAAATGTATTGAAAATACCATAAACTCACGGTATATCAGTAGTGTTTGCTCTAAAGATTTTGAAGTGTTACCTATATGGTGTTCATGTACATGTGTTTAGCAACCATAAAAGCTTAAAGTATGTAATCATCCAAAAGGATTTGAATATTTGCCAAAGAAGGTATCTTTAGTTATTGAAGGATTTCGATATGAGTGTCCTCTATCATTCTGGAAATGTGAATATGATAGAAGATGCTCTTAGTCGGCTATCTGTGGGTAGTTTTGCTCAAGTTAAGGACGTTAAAAAGAGCTAGTTTTGATGTTCATAGGTTGGCCTGATTGGGTGTTAAGTTTGATGATTCTAGTGAGGGTAGTGTGATTATTTAGAATTTTTTGGAATCATCTCTTATATTACATGTCAAGGATAAGAAAGATCTTGATCTGATTATTGTTGATTTGAAGAAGTTGGTTTCTTAAAAATCCATTGAATCTTTCTCCCAAGAGGAAGATGGTGCCTTTTATATCAAGGTTGGTTAGGTGTTCCCAATGCCAATGAGTTGAGAAATCTCGCATTGATAGAAATTCACAGTTCTCGATATTTCATTCACCCAAAAGCAACCAAGATGTACCATGACTTGCAGGAAGCGTATTGGTGGAATGGGATGAAGAGGATATTGTGGAATTTGTGGCTAAATGTCTGAATTGTCAACAAGTGAAAGTTGAGCATTAGAAACCCAGTGGTTTGACTTAAGCCATTAGTATTCCTACTTGGAAGTGGTAAGATTTGAATATGGGTTTCATTATGGGTTTACCTCGTATTCATCGTTATTTTAACTCGATTTTGGTTATTATGGATCGAATGACAAAGTCGACTCACTTTCGTCATGTAAAGTTTTTGTTTTCAACGGAGGAGCATGCCAAGCTTTATATTCGATAAATGGTGAGGTTGCATGTCCATTCTGATCGTGGTTCTCATTTTACATCTTAGTTTCGGAGGTTGTTTCAGAAAGGTCCTTGTACCTAAGTGAAGCTTAGTATAGATTTTCATCTTCAGAATGATGGACAAGGCGAGCGTACTATTTAGATTTTGGAAGATATGTTGAGAGCTTGTGTCATTGATTTCAAGGGTAGTTAGGATGATCATTTGCCATTTTTTGAGTAGTGTTATAATAATAACTATCATTCTAGTATTACGATGGCACCATTTGAAGCTCTCTATGGTAGGAGGTCTAGGTCTCCTATAGGTTGCTCTAAAGTCAGTGAGGTCGTTTTCATAAGGCCCGACTTGGTGCATGAGGCTATGGAAATATTTCAAATTATTCGTGAGATGTTGAAAATGGCACAAAGTCGATAAAATCTTAATTCAGTGTAAGAAGAATAGAGCCTGAATTGACGTTGACGATTAGGTTTACTTGAAAATCTCACCCATGAAGGTATAATGAGTTTTAGAAAGAAGGTCAAGCTTAGTCCCCGATATATGGTCTCATATCCGATTTTGGGCCTTATTGGCAATGTTGCTTATGAATTAGAGTTACTCTCACGACCCGATCCTACACCCCGGACGTGACACAGCGTACAAGACTCTGAAAAGTCACATACAAGCCTCATAGCATATCATCACATAAGAACATAGGAAATAGTGCGGAATTTAAACGTTTTAATCCATACTATCAAAAACCTTTATTTACAACAGCGGAAGTCTAGACATAGTCTCACATGGCCATCAACTATAATCGAGGTCTCAAAATAGGGTCACAACCCTTACAATAAGAAATCTAAAGTCTAATAAAATAAATGGAATGAAAAGAAAACATAGAACTTTTCCTCGGATCCACGAGGACATACCACAAGCTTTGGAGAATAGTATATCCAAGCATGAACTAGAAGAAATGACCTCAAACGTCGGAACCTACACTTTGCAAAAAATGTAGAAAAAATATGGGTTAGCACAAATATGTATTAAGTATCATAGCCATGCAAAAACCATGCTTAAAAGGGTCATTTTGGTTGAAAACCATGCATACACAAGTTTAAGAAATATTAAGAACTTTCATATAAACATACAAGACATAAGTATATTCATCATGTAAGTCATTAGAACATAATAGAGCCATCATGAAAGTAACCCTAAGTTATACTTGTGCATTAATGTCATTCCATAATACCATTCATACTAATTACCACTTTAAGGCCACCATAGCATACTTACCATTCTTCATTCTCATCTCTACTCAATAATCATAGATAAGGAACGTTTACATTTAATAAGTCATGGCAAGGAAAGCAACTCATAATAACAATCCAAGTTAAACATTTTTCATTACCTTAAGCCTATAAGTCAACATTCTCATTTAGCATCATTATGAGCACATTCTTTTCATTATACATAAGGACATTAGAGAAACATATCATAGCCCTTTCAAAGCCTACTCGTGCAATGCATGGATGGCATCCCATACTACCACCCAAACTTCATAGAACCTCTCAAATAACCATAGCACATAACTTACATGATGGGAATAACCCCTAACCGACATAGACCATGTGAGCAAACCATGGAATCTGGTGTCTATCCCACACCGTAAAGGGTTGGTCTACTTGCCTAAGGTAGAACCGGTAATTAGCTTAGGTTGATCCACTAGCTATAACCTATGTGGGAACATAGTTATGGGATAAGGAAGATGTTCATTGAAACCCGACCTAAACATGGGGAGAGATTCCATCCTACCATATCCACTCGGTGCTAAGCTTACATTCCCATAGAGTAGTTCATTCACATTAACATTATTACACATGAGAGGGTGCTATTGGCTTACCGACCCAAGGTACATTGATTAACACATGAAAGGGCGCCATTAGCCTACATTCAACGTACATTATTTAACACATGAAAGGGTGCCATAAGCCTACCGATTCAAGGTACATTTTTAGGAAAGCTCATTGAATCCTCATGAAAGGGTGTCGTACGTCTACCGATTCAAGATTCATCATTATCATTCATGGAAGGGTGCCATAGGCCTACCGATCGCAAGTTCGTTATTATCATGCATGGAAGGGTGCCATTAGCCTACCGGATCAAGACACATCATAGAATACTTCATTAAACATTATCAAAGGGATACCACCATTTGGTCTACCGATTCAATGTTCATTAAGTCAAGATACATTAGTTACACAAGAAAAGGATGACCTAAGCCTACCAATTAAAGATGCAACATTACATTGAAGAAGCCTTTCACATTACATCATCATCATTCACAAGTGTATAATTGAGAATAACATTTTAATAATATCACAATTGCATTGTACACACGATCACATTACTGTAATGGAAATTACAAAGCATATACATAAGCATCATGATTATACAATATTCTTCATAATTTTCCCTTCAAGGCCATGAATCACAATTCATCAACATACCAATAATTTATACAATTTAGGCATCAATAAGGACATAATTCCATTAACTAAAGCATTACAAGAATAATTTCATAACATTCATCTTACTTCAATTCACTCACATGAAAGTCATAAATTAGGGTTATGGGGAAATCATGGATTCATGGGGGATTTTATCTTAAAATCACCATAAAAAATCAATTCAATGTCAATATATGCTAATTAAACCATTGAAAACGTTTTGAGAAAGAATCCATGACTTAGAATGAAAACCCATAGTTTTGGAGAAATTCCAACTTTGAAATTGAAGATTTGAGGACTTCATGGATGGAAAGTTAACCATGAATCAAAACTACCATACCTTAATTGAAGATTCCTCACTAAATTTGGGTGGAAAATTTGAGTCATTGAGCCCTAGACCTTGACTTATTTTTCTTCTTCAATGGAGGTTTCTTTAGAGAGAGAAATATTGTGAGGGAGAAGAACTTTTGGTTTGATTTGGGTTTTTGGGAATAATGAAATAAATAGGGTGGTTTATGACTTAAAATCATTTATATATGTGAAATAAAACAATTAAAATCAACCCCATAAAATAACTAATTAATTAGGAAATTACCAATTGACCCTCGACTAGGCAGTCCCTTCCCAGGGTCCACGCCCCGCTTCACGATCCGTCAAGAGCACCACAGCCCGTGATTGTGCCCGTTGTCCATTGACCAGTAGCTCCCCTAAACTTGACAAGCTCCCCATGGGGCAACCCCACGATCCGTGAAGTGGCTCGTGAAGGGGAGCCTTAACTTAGGCAATTTTGGGGCACACTGCCTCACCAACCACGAGTAGCACCACGGCTCCTGGTGGTCACCACGGGTCGTGAAGACCCTCATTGTTATGGTAGTTAGTGGCTAGGCAAGTTTTAGGCAGCCTTGGCCCCCTAGCCATGGCCTTCACCCAAAACCCTTGGCCCTTGCCCTTAACCCTTGGCGTTAACCCTCACGTTTAGGCTCTAGTTTAACCTACTAATTTCTGAGGTGTTACATTATCTCCCCCTTAGGAACATTCATCCTTGAATGACACTTTAGACAACTTACGGAATTATAGACTCAAGACTAGCAGCACAAAATGCATCATACATCAATACAATGCACAAATCATAGGAGGAAACATCAACTCCATCTCAATATACTCAATGCAACACAAGGAAGTTGGAACTACATCTAGAAACTAATATGCATGAAAACTTCAACATTTCTCATTTCATTGGAGGAATTACCTTCTCCAACTGAAAGCATGCTTATCATAACATCATTAAGCAAACCATGCAATTATGCTCAAAAGCACATTTAAGCATGTTCAACAATTCACCTCATGAAGCATATAGGCAACTAATACTAAATGCACACCAACATGAGGAACATAAATCATAAAAGCTCATTTTCTCATTAAACATGAATTCATCAAGAATATGCATAACATAAGGAGATTATGGAAAACACATAATCACACATGACTCCAAAACATAAAAAAAAAAACCCATAAGGAACTCTTGGTCTCAAGCTTGAATAGGAATAGAAGAAAGAAATAAGGATATCGGAACTCTTAACAACCTTGCCTTCTAAGCATACCATCTCCCCCTTGGGAGCAAACCCATACTAGAGACAATCATAAAAATAACATAGGGACCTTAATACAACATTCATAACTATAAGGAACTATCAACATACTGGTGCCTTCATCCGGAAGGGCTCCTTTGTCCGCTCTTCATCGAAGTGTATATTAACGATCATAATTTGGAGGAATAGGAACCGTACCATTAGGAGAAGCTTGCTTGACACCTCTTCTTTTTGCCGCAAGAGTAGGGCAATCTTTCACTTAATGATTACTCTTTCCACAACCATTGCACCTATTCGTACCGGCTAAGCACTTCACATGGTGCCTCTTTCCACAATTAGTGCAAGTAGGTTTAGGAAATGGAGACCCACTACCTTTATCTTGGTTAACCCTAGGAGTGCTTGAAGAATCTTGGTTGGAAGATCTCTTTTTGAACCTTGGTTGACCTTGCTCATCGGATCTAGCTCTGTTCATCTCTCTATTCTTTTTCTTAAGTTTGGAATCCTCAATTTGTTGAGCATACACCATAAGCCTAGAGATATTCATGTCATCATGGAGCATTTCCATACGGCATTCTTCCTCAACTAGATCAGACACACTCGTCACAAATCTACTCATCTCATCTCTCGGATTTGACACCAAAGAAGGAGCATACTTAGACAATAGGGTAAATTTTAAAGAATACTCTTGCACACTCATGTTACCTTGCCTAAGGTTGATAAAATCTTCCATCTTAACTTCTCTCTTCTCATGGGGAAAGAACCTATCAAGGAATGCTTTCTTAAACACTTCGCAATCTATGGAACCCGCTCCTACCGTCATATTGCTCTTCCATTGAGTAAACTAAACTTGGGAAACATCCTTCAATTGATAAGCGGCTAGTTCCAATTTTTCTATAAAAGTCACCCTCATAGCATTAACTACCTTATACACCTCATCCACCTCATCCACCTCATCCACAAACTCTTGGGGATCCTCTCCCACCTTAGAACCAAGAAACATCGGAGGTTTCATCCTCACAAAGTCCCTCAACCTATAGGCCATAGTGCTCACATTAGGGTTCACATGAGTCTCAACATCCATATTGGCTTGGGCCGTCATAGCTTGGTCTTGAGTAGTTACGTCTTGAGCAATCATTAATAGAGCCGACCCAACTTCCTCATCCGACATAGTCGGAGGGTTAATAGGAACTTGATTTCCTTGAGGAACTTGATTCTCTTGAGGAACTTTTTGATTCACATTCTCCTCTTCGACCCTTCTTGTGTTCATTCTTCTTGTATTCATATCCTATAGACACAAGAGAAGGGTTAGGAAATAGGACTTCATAGAGTTAAAACTCTAAGGCACGACTAAAGAGTAGTGAAGAAAGTGAAATTTCCTAAAATCTTATAGCTTCTCATTCATAAATGTGGCGCGCTTCACACTTATGAACAAGACTCTACTAGACGTGGCTTGTGAGACATCAATCCTAAAAACCATCCCAACATCTTGTGCTGTGATACCATGTTTGTCACGACCCGAGCCTACAACACAGACGTGACACGGCATACAAGACTCCGAAATGGCTCATGCAAGCCTCATAGCTTATCATCACATAAGAACATAGGAAATAGTGCGGAATTTAAAACATTTAATTCATACTATCAAAAACCTTTATTTACAACAGAGGAAGTCTAGACATAGTTTAAAATGGCCATAAACTATAATCGAGGTCTCAAATAGGGTCACAACCCTTAAAATAAGAAATTTGAAAGTCAAATACAATAAAGAGAATGAAACGAAAACATAGAACTTGGCCTTGGATCCATGATGACATACCAAAAGCTTTGGATAATAGTCTATCCAAGCATGAACTAGAAGAAATCGCCTCAAATGCCAAAATCTACACTTTGTAGAAAATGTACAAGAAATATGGGTTAGCACAAATATGTACTAAGTATGATATCCATGCAAAATCATGCTTTAAAAGAACATTTTGGTTATAAACCATGCATATTTCAAGTTTAAGAAACATTAAGAACTTTCTTCAAAACATACAAGACATAAGCATAATCATCACGTAAGTCATTAGAACATAATAGAGCCATCATGAAAGTAATCCTAAGTTATATTTGTGTAATGAATGAACGGCATCCCATAATACCATTCATACTAAGTACCACTTTGAGGCCACCATAGCATACTTACCATTCTTCTTCATTCACATCTTTAGTCAATAATTATAGATAAGGAACATTCACATTTAATAAGTCCTGGCAAGGAAAGCAACTCATAATAACAATCCAAGTTAAACATTCTTCATTACCTTAAGCCTTTAAGCCAACATTCTCATTTATTATCATTATGAGCACATTCTTTTCATTAGACATAAAGACATTAGAGAAACATCTCATAGCCCTTTTAAAGCCTACTCGTGCAATGCATGGATGGTATCCCATACTACCACCTACACTTCATAGAACCTCTAAATTAACCATAGCACATAACTCACATGATGGAAATAAGCCCTAACCGACATAGACCATGTGAGTAAACCATGGAATCTGGTGTCCATCCCACACTGTAAAGGGTTGGTCTACTTGTCAGAGCTAGACCCGGTAATTTAGATTAGGTGGATCCACTAGCTATAACCTATGTGAGCACATAGTTTTGGGATAAGGAAGATATTCATTGAAACCCGGCCTAAACATGGGGAGAGATTCCATCCTACCATATCCACTCGGTGCTAAGCTTACATTCCCATAGAGTAGTTCATTCACATTAACATTATTACACATGAGAGGGTGCCATTGGCTTACTGACCCAACGTACATTGATTAACACATGAAAGGGCGCCATAAGCCTACATTCAAGGTTCATTATTTAACACATGAAAGGGTGCCATAAGCCTACCGATTCAAGGTACATTATTCGAAAAGATCATTGAATCCTCATGAATGGGTGCCATAAGCCTACAGATTCAAGGTTCTTCATTATCATTCATGGAAGGGTGCCATAGGCCTACCGATCCCAAGTTCATTATTATCATGCATGGAAGGGTGCTACTAGCCTACCAATCCAAGACACGTCATAGAATACTTCATTAATCATTTATGAAAGGGCTACCACCATTAGGTCTACCGATTCAATGTTCATTAAGTCAAGATACATTAGTTACACAAGAAGAGGATGCCCTAAGCCTACCAATTCATGATGTAACATTACATTGAAGAAGCCTTTCACATGTCATCATCATCATTCACAAGTGTATAATTGAGAATAACCTTTCAATAATATCACAATTGAATTGTATACATGATCACATTACTTTCATGGGAATCCCAAAGCATATACATAAGCATCATGATTATACAACATTCTTCATAATTTCCCCTTCAAGGCCATGAATCACAATTCATCAACACACCTATAATTTGTACAATTTAGGCATGAATAATGACATAATTCCATTAACTAATGCATTACAAGAACAATTTCATAACATTCATCTTACTACAATTCACCCACATTAAAATCATAAATTAGGGTTGTGGGGAAATCATGGATTCATGGGGGATTTTATCTTAAAGTCACCATAAACAGCAATTCAATCTCAATAGATGCTAATTAAACCATTGAACAAGGTTTAATTAAGGTACCTATGTCAATACTTTCATATTCTTTGCTGAGTGCCATTAAAGGCAATGCCTGTGAGACAATGAATTCAAAAGATTCTTCTTTTGGGATAGTCTTGATAGGGATGGTTTTGGTTAACTATGGGTTAACAGCTTGAGCAAAGGATTCAGATGTCTTCATAGCATAACTTGCTTTAGTTTGGACAGAACTGGAAGATGCTTCCTGAGCTGGGGGTTTTGTTGGCCTGAGATCCCCGATATATGGTCTCATATCCGATTTTGAGCCTTATTGGCAATGTTGCTTATGAATCAGAGTTACTCTCACGACCCGGGCCTACACCCTGGACGTGACACTGTAAGCATTTGCATCAAACTGCTAGTCACCACGAATGTATGTCTCGGAGGTAGAGTGGGTAGAGCAAGAGGTTCGTCATATTCAGTAGCATTAAAGTTGACCCTATAGTTATCACGCAGTCTTGGTCCAGGTGGATCATGTACCCTCACTACATCTCTCAGTATATAGTAGGCCAAATATGAAATCTAACAAGTTCGATCAACAGCCCAAACTTAAAAATAAACATAGTATATACGAGCATGCATAGGATATGGAAAAAATGTAAAGAAACACCAACCTTAGTAACAAACAATTGAGCAATATGGGCAAAAGGGAAAACCAGTCAAGGCGATAATATCAAACTATGCGATGATATCAACCAAAAATCTTGACAAGAAATATGATCTAATATGAGGGTGAAAGGGTTCAAGAGTCGAAAAAAGCAAAATAAATAGGTGTTTTGAATTTAAAATGGTTGGAAGCCGTTTGACTGTTCAGTTCACGCCTCGTTCAGCGATACCCACTTATGTCGCTGACCCATTCAGTGATGAAACAATGAGCACTTTGTCCGCTGAAGTTTCCAGAACTCTAGCCCTTTGGTTGATGAAAAGGGTGATCCACATCAGGCTTTGCCGAACCACACGGTGAATTGCCGAGTGGGTTCTGAGCTCGCCCAACTACCTATTTCTCCATGAAGTCAGATTTTTCAACTTGCACATCCAACACTCTTATTTAAATAACAAACACAAAATCAAAAACTTGGGTTTCCTCCTAAGAACCGCCTTATTTAACGTCGTGGCACGATGAAGACACACTTTCTGTAACACCCCGGATAGGAAAGTGGATTAGATAAAACTTTTGAGGAGCTGTAGGTGCCAACCCACGAGGGCCACCCATGGCCCATTGATGGGACCACCGACCGTAGGTGTGGTCCATGGATGGCCTTCCCAAAACAGACCGAGAATGCCAGAACCACAGCCTAACAAATGAATCGTTGGTCAGAACACGGTCCGTGGTTGGGGGCACATGGATTCGATGGTCTAAAACCAAGTCTCTAATCCAGATGACGGTCCACCATGACAGTCCGTAGGTCAGTGCACGGTCCGTCGACTATGGTCCATAGGAGGTAGGTCGGTAATTATGCTTTTTCTAATTATTTTATCTCTATACTACATCGTTTTACCCTTCACTAAGACCTAAGTATTTTAACCCCCAAATTTCCCAATAGAATTCATTTTCTCAAAATCACCAAAAGAAATCAAGTTCTTCCTCTCTAAAATATTTCTCTCTCTAGAACTTGAAGAAGAAGAAAGGGTTCAAGCTAGGATCACGTTCAGTCTCCATTCCTCAAGCAATTGTGAGCTTTGTTAAGTAAGGTATGATAGTTTTAATCCATGGGTTCCTTATATTCATTGAATTTCCAAATTCCTCTATTTTTAAAGTTAGAAATCCCCAGTTGAGTTAGGATTTTCTTCAATTTTCATGTGTTCTCTTCATTATTTGTTTAAATGATTGAATTTATGAAGTACTATGCTTTTATGATGATTTTCTCCATGAACCCATGTAACCCCCATGTTTTCAAGTTATTATCATATGATGTGGGATTTTGACTATAAAGGAAGAGTTTTATTAAATTAAGCATGTAATGCTAGCTTTACATGAATTTATGACGAAATCCATATGTAACCCATGTTTTCTAAATGTTAATGATTTAGAGTGTGTTTTGAACCTTGAAAGGTATATTATGGATTTATGCATTTTCTTATGAAATCAATGCAAATGTTTTAAGGATGCTTTGAGAGTACAGTATCAATGATGATGATCATATTTTTTATTGAAAGTATTTTCTCATATACACATAAAAGCAAGATGTGAAAGATTTTCTAACATAATAAGGATTCTAAAGTTGAAAGGTCTTCTCACCTAATTGAATTAAATATTAGAGTTATCCTGATGAACCTAGATTGGACTAGTTATTGAAAGATACCTCTCCATGGATGATAACTTAGCTTGTATTAGAAAGATGATGTGCCTTTCCATGGATAATAAGAACAAGAAGAAATAACTATTCCGTGGGATTTATGCTTCCCACCGAGAGGATCTTGAGATAGAAGTTCTCTCGTTAGAAGAGGCCGTGTTTCTAAAATAAATCTCCTTATCCCTTACCGATAAGCCCCTATAGGATGATTGTATAGATAGACATTAGCTAATGGATCCACTTTAGCTGAGATTTATGGTCCTTACCTTGGCAAGTAGGACAATATTTTTCGGTGTGGGAGACACGGGGGATCATGTTATAGCTCACATGGTCTCTATGCGAGTTAACGCTAATCACCCACATTAATAATGAACTAAAGTTACTTCAAGATGTATTGCATATGTGTTCAAAGGCTATAAATGATGTTAGCTTTCATTGACCATGATATTATGACTTTTTCTAAGCCTTTTATATCATGTTTTAGATTGGTCAATTGCATGTCATGAAATGAAATGTCCCTTTTTAGTATGATTTAAATGTTTTATGCATAGCTATCATATTGGGTATGTTGATTTGTACTAATGCATACTCTTGCCTACATTTCTCCAAATGCAGGGTTCGACAGTCTGGTTTACCAATTATGTGGCTAGTGGTTGAATTTGAGATTCCCGAGCATTGGTGAGTCCTCAATCTTTGAGGATGGATTTTCATTATTTCTAGTTTCCATATTGTATTTCAGATTTGGACTTGATGTATGGGATAGGCCCCATTTCATTCTATTGTACTATATGGCTATATTGAGATAAGTGTTTTAGACTTCCACTTTTCTTTTATAAAACTATTAGACTATTGTCTTACTCTTATTGTTCTATTTCTTATGTTATGAAAACTAAGTGGCTTGTATGGGATTCTTCAGGATTTTATACGCCAACGTTACGTCTAGGGGGTACCTCTGGGGCATAACGAACTTAGTAATCAGAGAATAAGGTTTAGGATGGTCCTAGAATGTCTTATAAGCGACATCTAGTAGGGTCTTGTTCATAAGTGTGAAGCGTGCCACATTTATGAATGAGAGGCTACAAGATGATTAGGAAAATCCATTTTTTTCATTACTCTAAAAGTTGTGCGATAGAGTTTAGCTCTATAAGGTCCCTCTCCTAATCCTTATATGTTGCTCTATAGGATAAGGCTACTCGAATAGCTTATTCTAGAAGGAATGCGAGGGAGAATGCAGAAAAAGAAGCTTCTCCCCAAGCTCCTCAAGTTCTGGTCAATCCTTTGGCCAAATAAATGACTAATGCTGAGTTTAGGGCTATTTTTCAAGTGTTGGCTCATGCCGTGATGGCCCAAGCAAACGTGAACTCAAATGTGGGTACAATGGCATCTAGTGTGAGGGACTTCACTACGATGAATCCTTCGAAGTTGTATGGACGCCCTGTACCTACGGTCCGTAGGTCACGTCCGTAGATGCCCTTTTCTGCACATGGTTCAGTTGTGTCTCTCGACTTCCACGTCCGAACTTATTTCCTACAAACATGATAAAAATACATTAATACCAATACAAAATGGCCCTAGACACACACAACTCTTAAGTAAAATGTATTAAAAATACCGTAAACTCACGGTATATCAGTATTGTTTGCTCTAAAGATTTTGAAGTGTTACCTATATGGTGTTCATGTACATGTGTTTACCAACCATAAAAGCTTAAAGTATGTAATCGTCCAAAAGGATTTGAATCTTTGCCAAAGAAGGTGTCTTTAGTTATTAAAGGATTTCGATATGAGTGTCCTCTATCATTTTGGAAATGTGAATATGGTGGAAGATGCTCTTAGTCGGCTATCTGTCGGTAGGTTTGCTCAAGTTAAGGATGTTAAAAAGAGCTAGTTTGTGATGTTCATAGGTTGGCCTGATTGGGTGTTAAGTTTGATGATTCTAGTGAGGGTGGTGTGATTATTCAGAATTTTTTGGAATCATCTCTTATATTAGATGTGAAGGATAAGCAAGATCTTGATCCGATTATTGTTGATTTGAAGAAGTTGGTTTCTTAAAAATCCATTGAATCTTTCTCCCAAGAGGAAGATGGTGCCTTTTATATCAAGGTTGGTTATGTGTTCCCAATGCCAATGAGTTGAGAAATCTCGCTTTGATAGAAGCTCACAGTTCTCGATATTTCATTCAATGAAAAGCCACCAAGATGTACCATGACTTGCAGGAGGCGTATTGGTGGAATGGGATGAAGATGATATTGTGGAATTTGTGGCTAAATGTCTGAATTGTCAACAAGTGAAAGTTGAGCATCAGAAACCCAGTGGTTTAACTTAAGCCATTAGTATTCCTACTTGGAAGTGGGAAGATTTGAATATGGACTTCATTATGGGTCTACCTCGTATTCGTCGTTATTTTAACTCAATTTTGGTTATTATGGATCGAATGACAAAGTCGACTCACTTTCGTGATGTAAAGTTTTTGTTTTCAGCGGAGGAGAATGCTAAGCTTTATATTCGATAAATGGTGAGGTTGCATGTCCATTATGATCTTGGTTCTCATTTTACATCTTAGTTTTTGAGGTTGTTTCAGAAAGGTCTTGGTACCTAAGTAAAGCTTAGTATAGATTTTCATCTTCAGAATGATGGACAAGCCGAGCGTACTATTTAGATTTTGGACGATATGTTGAGAGCTTGTGTCATTGATTTCAAGGGTATTTAGGATGATCATTTTCCATTTATTGAGTTGGCTTATAATAATAACTACCATTCTAATATTACGATGGCACCATTTGAAGCTCTCTATGGTAGGAGGTCTAGGTCTCCTATAGGTTGCTCTAAAGTCGGTGAGGTCGCTTTCATAAGGCCCGAGTTGGTGCATGAGGCTATGGAAATATCTCAAAATATTTGTGAGAGGTTGAAAATGTCACAAAGTCGATAAAAGTCTTAATTCAGTGTAAGCAGAAGAGAGCCTGAATTTGAGGTTGACGATTAGGTTTACTTGAAAATCTCACTCATGAAGGTATAATGAGTTTTAGAAAGAAGGTCAAGCTTAGTCCCCGATATATGGTCTCATATCCGATTTTGAGCCTTATTAGCAATGTTGCTTATAAATCAGAGTTACTCTCACGACCCGGGCCTACACCCCGGACGTGACACTGTAAGCATCTGCATCAAACTGCTAGTCACCACGAATGTATGTCTCGGAGGTAGAGGGGGTAGAGCAAGAGGTTCGTCATATTCAGTACCATTAAACTTGACCCTATAGTTATCACGGAGTCTTGGTCCAGGTGGATCATGTACCCTCACTACATCTCTCAGTATATTTTTGCCTTGAACCAGATTATTCTCATCACCAACCCTCAGAGGATGCAACCCAAGTCCATCACCTAAATTTCCTCTGATAGGATTGGCTAGGACTCCTTGGTTATTCATTCTTCACAAAGTTCTGTTCAATTCTGGATCGTAATGAGTAAGTGGTTCACCTTGGCTCCGTGTACTTGGCATACACTAGAGTAGGAACCTGAGAGAAACAAAAAGAAAAAGAAAAAAAAAGTAAAATTAGGAAATATTTGACTAAAGTTCAATAATGTAGTTATACTTAATCTAAAAGTCTTATTCCTCGGCAGCGGCGCCAAAATTTGATACACTCAAATTACACCTCCCTAAAGAAGTATAACTAATCGTTATCAAATAAAGAACCCAACTTAGAGGTTGTTGTCAATTCCACGAGGAATATGGTTTAGACTTAACTTTAACCCATGATTATATTTGTTTAGTCAACGTATTTCTGAAATAACTAATTAAAAGGGGGAAAGATTTGTGAAACAAAATATGGAAATTGTAGTTAACTAACAAGTGACTAGGATTCAACTTCATTGTTATCAATGAGAGAAAGTAACTAGGGTGTACGTGTTCCACATAAGTTCATAACGTGGTAATCCTGGTAATAGTAACCCTTTCCTAGTGTATTACATGCAAAGTGATAAGTTAGGTAGCTCTAATTCGTTGGTCTAGCAACTAGAGAATTTTACCCCGCACCTTGTTCCGGCTACGTATGTATAATTTACAAACCTTTACCGTTACCTAATATTAGACATCACATCGATGTATGGCTTAGTTTTCACCCTCGCACCAATCAAAATTAGATTATTCGATTGTATCACAATAAATCTATGTTGATAATTCTTTTCTTATTAACTACCACCTTGGTCCGGCAAGTAGCAACAAGGCGAGTTCTAACGTTTGCATCCGCTAAAATGACTTCTAAATGAAATAATTATCAATACATGCAATAACACTATTCAAGAGTTACTTAGTTACTATTCATACTTTGTTAATCGCTCATGGTTCCCACAACCATAGTTGTGGATTTAGTTACCCACAGTAGCAAGAAGACAATTCATATTTTTAGATGCAGAAATCATGAACTTACGTAATAAGTAGAAGAAACCCAGAATCTCAGCTTGAATTTCAAAGTCAAAATCTTTAAAACGAACTTAGCAAATCAAGAATTGCTAAAATTACAAGTTAATCTCCAAAGCCAAAAACTAGAATAAAAGTAATGAAGTCTAATCCCTAAAAATGAGGTTTACATGCCCTATACATAGAAAATCAAGTCCAACTAAAAAGGAAACGAAATAAGGAAATAATTTTTTGGGACACGATTTCAATCTACGACACTGACCTACGGACCGTGGATTGACCTACGGTCCGTAGGTCCCTTCCGTGGTTCAGGACTTAGGAAAATTTTCCAACTACAAGAATCTTCATCTCTGACCCAATCGACGGTCAATAATTCCATGATTTTCCTTCAGTCTTGCCTTCCTATGTATGTCTACCATCTACAGGGCGTGACTAGACCTACGGTCCGTAGGTCACGTCCGTAGATGCCCTTTTCTGCACATGGTTCAGCTGTGTCTCTCGATTTTCATGTCCGAACTTATTTTCTACAAACATGATAAAAGTACATTAATACCAATACAAAATGGCCCTAGACACACACAACTCTTACGTAAAATGTATTGAAAATACCATAAACTCACGGTATATCAGTAGTGTTTGCTCTAAAGATTTTGAAGTGTTACCTATATGGTGTTCATGTACATGTGTTTACCAACCATAAAAGCTTTAAGTATGTATTTATCCAAAAGGATTTGAATCTTTGCCAAAGAAGGTATCTTTAGTTATTGAAGGATTTCGATATGAGTGTCCTCTATCATTCTAGAAATGTGAATATGGCAGAAGATGCTCTTAGTCGGCTATCTGTGGGTAGTTTTGCTCAAGTTAAGGACGTTAAAAAGAGCTAGTTTTGATGTTCATAGGTTGGCTTGATTGGGTGTTAAGTTTGATGATTCTAGTAAGGGTGGTGTGATTATTTAGAATTTTTTGGAATCATCTCTTATATTAGATGTGAAGGATAAGCAAGATCTTGATCCGATTATTGTTGATTTGAAGAAGTTAGTTTCTTAAAAATCCATTAAATCTTTCTCCCAAGAGGAAGATGATGCCTTTTATATCAAGGTTGGTTATGTGTTCCCAATGCCAATGAGTTGAGAAATCTCGCATTGATAGAAGCTCACAGTTTTCGATATTTCATTCACCCAAAAGCCACCAAGATGTTCCATGACTTGCAGGAAGCGTATTGGTGGAATGGGATAAAGAGGATATTGTGGAATTTGTGGCTAAATGTCTAAATTGTCAACACGTGAAAGTTGAGCATCAGAAACCCAGTGGTTTGACTTAAGCCATTAGTATTCCTACTTGGAAGTAGGAAGATTTGAATATGGACTTCATTATGGGTTTACCTTGTATTCATCGTTATTTTAACTCGATTTTGGTTATTATGGATCGAATGACAAAGTCGACTCACTTTCGTGATGTAAAGTTTTTGTTTTCAGCGGAGGAGAATGCCAAGCTTTATATTCGATAAATGGTGAGGTTGCATGTCCAAAAGGATTTGAATCTTTGCCAAAGAAGGTATCTTTAGTTATTCAAGGATTTCGATATGAGTATCCTCTATCATTATGGAAATGTCAATATGGTGGAAGATGCTCTTAGTCGGCTATCTGTGGGTAGTTTTGCTCAAGTTAAGGACGTTAAAAAGAGCTAGTTTGTGATGTTCATAGGTTGGCCTGATTGGGTGTTAAGTTTGATGATTCTAGTGAGGGTGGTGTGATTATTCAGAATTTTTTGGAATCATCTCTTATATTAGATGTGAAGGATAAGCAAGATCTTGATCCGATTATTGTTGATTTGAAGAAGTTGGTTTCTTAAAAATCCATTGAATCTTTCTCCCAAGAGGAAGATGGTGCCTTTTATATCAAGGTTGGTTATGTGTTCCCAATGCCAATGAGTGGAGAAATCTCGCTTTGATAGAAGCTCACAGTTCTCGATATTTCATTCACCCAAAAGCCACCAAGATGTACCATGACTTGCAGGAAGCGTATTGGTGGAATGGGATGAAGAGGATATTGTGGAATTTGTGGCTAAATGTTTGAATTGTCAACAAGTGAAAGTTGAGCATCAGAAACCCAGTGGTTTGACTTAAGCCATTAGTATTCCTACTTGGAAGTGGAGGTTTCTTTAGAGAGAGAAATATTGTGAGGGAGAAGAACTTTTGGTTTGATTTGGGTTTTTGGGAATAATGAAATAAATAGGGTGGTTTATGACTTAAAATCATTTATATATGTGAAATAAAACAATTAAAATCAACCCCATAAAATAACTAATTAATTAGGAAATTACCAATTGACCCTCGACTAGGCAGTCCCTTCCCAGGGTCCACGCCCCGCTTCACGATCCGTCAAGAGCACCACAGCCCGTGATGGTGCCCGTTGTCCATTGACCAGTAGCTCCCCTAAACTTGACAGGCTCCCCACAGGGCAACCCCACGATCCTTCCCACGGTCCGTGGTCATCACCACGATCCGTAAATTGGCTCGTGAAGGGGAGCCTTAGCTTGGGTACTTTTGGGGAGCACTGCCTCACCAACCACGGGTAGCACCACAGCTCCTAGTGGCCACCACGGGTCGTGAAGACCCTCATTGTTATGGTAGTTAGTGGCTAGGCAAGTTTTAGGCAGCCTTGGCCCCCTAGCTGGCCTTCACCCAAAACCGTTGGCCCTTGCCTTTAACCCTTGGCGTTAACCCTCACGTTTAGTCTCTAGTTCAACCTACTAATTTCTGAGGTGTTACATTATCTCCCCCTTGAGAACATTCATCCTTGAATGACACTTTAGACAACTTACGGAATTATAGACTCAAGACTAGTAGCACAACATGCATGATACATCAATACAATGCACAAATCATAGGAGGAAACATCAACTCCATCTCAATATACTCAATGCAACACAAGGAAGTAGGAACTACATCTAGAAACTAATATGCATGAAAACTTCAACATTTCTCATTTCATTGGAGGAATTACCTTCTCCAACTGAAAGCATGCTTATCATAACATCATTAAGCAAACCATGCAATTATGCTCAAAAGCACATTTAAGCATGTTCAACAATTTACCTCATGAAGCATATATGCAACTAATACTAAATGCACACCAACATGAGGAACATAAATCATAAAAGCTCATTTTCTCATTAAACATGAATTCATCAAGAACATGCATAACATAAGGAGATTATGGAAAACACATAATCACACATGACTCCAAAACATAAAAAAAAAACCCATAAGGAACTCTTGGTCTCAAGCTTGAATAGGAATAGAAGAAAGAAATAAGGATATCGGAACTCTTAACAACCTTGCCTTCTAAGCATACCATCTCCCCCTTGGGAGCAAACCCATACTAGAGACAATCATAAAAATAACATAGGGACCTTAATACAACATTCATAACTATAAGGAACTATCAACATACTGGTGCCTTCATCCGGAAGGGCTCCTTTGTCCGCTCTTCATCGAAGTGTATATTAACGATCATAATTTGGAGGAATAGGAACCGTACCATTAGGAGAAGCTTGCTTGACACCTCTTCTTTTTGCCGCAAGAGTAGGGCAATCTTTCACTTAATGATTACTCTTTCCACAACCATTGCACCTATTCGTACCGGCTAAGCACTTCACATGGTGCCTCTTTCCACAATTAGTGCAAGTAGGTTTAGGAAATGGAGACCCACTACCTTTATCTTGGTTAACCCTAGGAGTGCTTGAAGAATCTTGGTTGGAAGATCTCTTTTTAAACCTTGGTTGACCTTGCTCATCGGATCTAGCTCTGTTCATCTCTCTATTCTTTTTCTTAAGTTTGGAATCCTCAATTTGTTGAGCATACACCATAAGCCTAGAGATATTCATGTCATCATGGAGCATTTCCGTACGGCATTCTTCCTCAACTAGATCAGACACACTCGTCACAAATCTACTCATCTCATCTCTCGGATTTGACACCAAAAAAGGAGCATACTTAGACAATAGGGTAAATTTTAAAGAATACTCTTGCACACTCATGTTACCTTACCTAATGTTGATAAACTCTTCCATCTTAACTTCTCTCTTCTCATGGGGAATGAACCTATCAAGGAATGCTTTCTTAAATACTTCGCAATCTATGGGACCCGCTCCTACCGTCCTATTGCTCTTCCATTGAGTAAACTAAACTTGGAAACATCCTTCAATTGATAAGCGGCTAGTTCCAATTTTTCTATAAAAGTCACCCTCATAGCATTAACTACCTTATACACCTCATCCACAAACTCTTGGGGATCCTCTCCCACCTTAGAACCAAGAAACATCGGAGGTTTCATCCTCACCAAGAAATAGTGCGGAATTTAAAACATTTAATTCATACTATCAAAAACCTTTATTTACAACAGAGGAAGTCTAGACATAGTTTAAAATGGCCATCAACTATAATCGAGGTCTCAAATAGGGTCACAACCCTTAAAATAAGAAATTTGAAAGTCAAATACAATAAAGAGAATGAAACGAAAACATAGAACTTGGCCTTGGATCCATGATGACATACCAAAAGCTTTGGATAATAGTCTATCCAAGCATGAACTAGAAGAAATCGCCTCAAATGCCAAAATCTACACTTTGTAGAAAATGTACAAGAAATATGGGTTAGCACAAATATGTACTAAGTATGATATCCATGCAAAATCATGCTTTAAAAGAACATTTTGGTTATAAACCATGCATATGTCAAGTTTAAGAAACATTAAGAACTTTCTTCAAAACATACAAGACATAAGGATAATCATCACGTAAGTCATTAGAACATAATAGAGCCATCATGAAAGTAATCCTAAGTTATATTTGTGTAATGAATGAATGGCATCCCATAATACCATTCATACTAAGTACCACTTTGAGGCCACCATAGCATACTTACCATTCTTCATTCTCATCTTTAGTCAATAATTATATAGATAAGGAACATTCACATTTAATAAGTCTTGGCAAGGAAAGCAACTCATAATAACAATCCAAGTTAAACATTCTTCATTACCTTAAGCCTTTAATCCAACATTCTCATTTATTATCATTATGAGCACATTCTTTTCATTACACATAAAGACATTAGAGAAACATGCCATAGCCCTTTTAAAGCCTACTCGTGCAATGCATGTATGGCATCCCATACTACCACCTACACTTCATAGAACCTCTAAATTAACCATAGCACATAACTCACATGATGATAATAAGCCCTAACCGACATAGACCATGTGAGTAAACCATGGAATCTGGTGTCCATCCCACACTGTAAAGCGTTGGTCTACTTGTCAGAGCTAGAACCGGTAATTTAGATTAGGTGGATCCACTAGCTATAACCTATGTGGGCACATAGTTATGGGATAAGGAAGATGTTCATTGAAACCTGGCCTAAACATGGGGAGAGATTCCATCCTACCATATCCACTCGGTGCTAAGCTTACATTCCCATAGAGTAGTTCATTCACATTAACATTATTATACATGAGAGGGTAGTCATGGTAGGCAGTGGCTAGCATGTTTTAGGCAGCCTTGGCCCCCTAGCCATGGCCTTCACCCAAAATCCTTGGCCCTGCCCCTTGCCCTTAAACCTTGACGGTAACCCTCATGTTTAGCCTCTAGTTCAACCTATTAATTTTTGAGGTGTTATAGTTACCCAATGATTTAACAGTGGTACATCTGGTATTCCATGTCTCCTTGTTGAAAAAGTAAGTTGGAGATCAAACTTCAATCGTATCTTTGGATACTTTGGCAATTAAGGAATGTCTATCACCTTTAGTAACTTTGGTAGTTTATAAGAAAAGTCTATCTTATGAAGAAGATATTGTTAAGATCTTAGATCGACAAGTTTGGAAGGTGAGAAATAAAGAAGTTCTTTACGTCAGAGTTTTAAGGAGGAATCAATTAATTGAGGTTGCTACTTAGGAGGCTGAAGTCGATATGATGTCCCAATAAACTCATCTCTTTTCCTCTGCTACTATTCTAGCTTGAGGTATTAGTTCCTCATGGTTCATTATTGATGCATTTTTAGTCATTCTCATGTTTTCATATGCATACATGTCCATAAAAACTTGATTTTTGTTATGATTTAACTTCTGATGCTTTCTCCTTGTTTATGTGCATTATAATGAGATTTGCATTTATGTTGGGTTAGTTGTTTCTCCCCTACTCTATTCTTTCTAGCTTGAGTCCCATTTAAGGACGAATGTACCCAAGGGGGAGATATTGTAACACCTTAGAAATATGAAAGTAGAATTAAATGGTAAAGGTTTTTAGACTACTGCTTCAAACTATGAGACCTATTAACGGTTCGTAGCATCATCTACAGGTCCTAGATGGCATCCATCGGAACTGAGTTCAAATTTTAGGAAATACAAGTTTCTAAAGTTGGGTCTATGATTGGCTAGGATGAGGCGTATAATGGACTACGGGCCATAAGAAGTGCATGTATGAGTTATCAAGACTTAGTGAAATTTTGGACTATAAGTAGGGTTCTACGGAATGAGTCTACACATTGTAGACCAAACGACGGGTCATATAAAGGTCTCGTGAAAATTATCAGAAATATTGAGCCCCAGAAAGTGATTCGGTTGACGACGAAAGTCTATAGAAAGTCTTGTGAACCTTAGGTCGAAGTTGTAGGTCACTTCTGACAGTTTTTAATGAAGAATGTTTTGGTATTTTCCTACCCAATTAACCCTTTACTATGTCATTTTTGGACCTATAACTGATTTTCAACTCCCAAATCTACCCAAACCCTCTCATTCTCTCAAATCCCCAATTCTCATCCAAATTATACCTCTCCAATTCTCTCTCAAGTTCAAGGAAGAACAAGCTAGAGTTTAAAGCTTTACGTATCGCTTTCTCCATTGCTTTTGGGCTTTGTTTGTAAAGGTATGTGGGGATTCACCAATGAACTTCATTCATCCATTGGGTCCCTAGAACTTCAATCTCTAAAATCTTATTTTACCCAATTATCTAGGGTTTCATGCAAATCTTCATGGATTCTATTTTATTATGATTCAATTATTTTATTTAAATCGTATTATGCATGATTTGATTCAATTACATGTTTTATCGATTCCATATGAACCCATGCATTATTCATGATTTTGACTATGAATTTATGAATAAAGTTATGAACTTATGAATGATTATAAGAGCTATGCATGATTTATGTGAAAAAGATTTTATGAACTAAGGTTTCTTTTAAGATAAGCATCAATGAAATTATGAGAGGTTTTCTCACATGTTATGAAATCATGGTTGTGTAATATTTTCTTACACATGTATGAATCATGAGTTAAATAAGCTACTCTATGATGATTTAAGATTGGATTGGTAATTTAATTATGCCTTTTCAAAGTTTGATGATATGAATATGAATATGACTATTTCCATTGGGATTTTACTTCTTACCGAGAGAACCTTTGGGTGGAAGCTTATATAGGGTAGTCTCTAGTAGCAACATCTAGTTCCTAACTACATACTCCCGTAGAATAGTCATAAGTGACTAAGCTAGTGAATCCACCTAAGCTAGATGTTTATGGTCCATACCTTGGCAACTAGGACATCTTTTTTTGTGTGAATGCATGACACCAGATTCCATGTTATAGCACACATGGTCTATGTTGGTTAACGATAAAAAAAACACAAAATGAACTATACTACCTCCAATGGCTTATAAAAGCTTTGAAATTAACTTTTCTATGCATTGACCGTGTTCATGATTGATGATTCATCTTTAAAATGTTTTAATATGTTTTTATCTTGGTAATGCATATCATGCTTAAATG
This sequence comes from Solanum okadae, assembly GCA_036553675.1. Classification (NCBI taxonomy): domain Eukaryota; kingdom Viridiplantae; phylum Streptophyta; class Magnoliopsida; order Solanales; family Solanaceae; genus Solanum; species Solanum okadae. The sequence continues at coordinate 13,756,803 of CM071683.1, forward strand.
TCCCTTTTTATGATCACATTTATGTTTTAGATATTTCCCTCATACTTAGTAAATTACATGTACTAATGCATACGTGTGTCTACATTGTTTATCAATGTAGGGTCCAATGATCTCTGTCCTCTCACTCACGACTAGATTTGGGTTTCATAACTATTGGATTTGGTGAGTCCTTATACTGCGAGGCCAAGACCATGAAGACTTCGTCTATTATGTTTTTATTTTAACTTTGTACATGTTGTGTGGGTTACGTCTCAACCACTCTTTGATGTATTAGATTAGCTTGTCAAGCTTGATTTGAGTACTGCATTCTATCCTTATATCGATATTCACTCTGCTCAGACTATTCAGGATCTTGAGAATATACTTCGTGCTTGCACCATAGACTTTGGTGTTTATTGGGACCAAGCCATTCATCTTGTGGAGTTTTCCTATAACAACAATTACCATTTCAATATTCAAATGGCACTATTTGATGCTTCATATGGGAGGAGGTGTCGATCTCCCGTTGGATGGTTTGGTTCATTTGGAGTTCAAACTTGGGGCATTGATTTGATGAAAGACTCCATGGATCAGGTGAAGTTGATTCAACAATTCCTTGTGATTGCATATAGCAGGTAAAAGAGATATGTAGATAGGCATGTGTGTCCTTTGCTATTGGTGAGCAAGTTTTGCTTAAGGTGTCACCCACCAAGGACATGATAAGGATTGGAAAGAAAGAGAAGCTCAATTCACGATTCATTGGACCTTTTGAGATTTTGGGGAAGTGCGGAGAGGTAGCCTATAGGTTGGCCTTACTTCTGAATCTTTCAGCGGTCCACCTCATGTTTCATCTCTCGATGCTTAAGTTGTATCATCATGACGATTCTCATGTGATTCAGTGGGACTCAATTGCTTTAGATCAAAATTTGTCCTTTAAGAAGGAGTCGAATGCTATCTCAGATAGGAAGATAGTCAGTTGAGATCCAAGCATATGGCCTTAGTGAAGGTGTAGTGGAGACATCGATCAATTGACATGCATCGTGGATACCCTCAGGTTTTCACCCCTTCAAGTACCATTTTAGTCTTTTCATTCGAGGACAAATGTGTGTTTTAGTGGTGATTCTATAATATTCCATATCTTGTGAATTTGATTTTAATTATGAAATGACCATTTTGCCCTTCCCCTTAGAGTTTTGATGCTTAGTTGTGTTGAGGGAATGGTTGGTGAGGTCCCTAATGTGATCGAGTGTTTTTTTGGTGATTTTGACCCTTTTGAGTTGAGAATTCTTAGTATGGTTGACTTTGGTCAACATTTTGAGGTCCGAGTGTCAGATGGAGATTTTGTCAGTTTTATCACATCTGAAACGTCGAGTTTGAATTACTAAGGTGGTTGGTTAGGTTTTTGAGGCCTTAAGTTCAATTTTGGACATTTGGGTGAGAAGTTGGATTTTAAACCTTAAGAGTGGTCCGGGAGGGTAATTCTATCATTTGACCTCTTTTCAGAAATCCAACAATTTCATTGAGTATGCAATGTCAAATTTAGTGGGGTAGCATGTCCAGTTTACTTTTATTAGACCCCAAGTGATTTCTCAGGATCTATCTAGAGGCTTTTTCCTTCTGTTAAGTTGTTGGCTTTTCAGTTTCTCGTGTAGGTCATTTTGACCTTTGGGATCGCGGCCCTTAGGTTAACGATCACATTGTGTCTTCTTAATGGCCTTCGTGATCGCAGCCCATAGGGTCGCGATGTACCTTTTTCTCTCTTAGCCTTCATTATTGCAGACAGTGTATTCTTATTAATTAGATAATAATACACAATATTGATAACGAACTCAAACTTTTTGAATTAATAAATGTTGATTAAAAAAATAAAAAACATAGTTTGACCCGGCCCATTAGACTGGTTAGCCAAAATTTAGAACCGACCCAATAGGCCCGTAAGCATTGGCTCATGATTCATAGGCCGTTATTTTTCTCTCAAAATACTGCTCAGACCAGTACATACCCGACCGTTTAGTGGGGAACCCGATCCGATAAATCGGTAAGACACAACCCTAAAGCAAGGGAATCCGCTCTGAACCACCACCCTGGTAGGAATTGCCAGATTTACAGTTAATGAATCCTTGTAATACAAGTTCTTTCCTCTAAGGATGGCTACAATCTATGCGAACTGAACTGTCAAGGCTTTCAAACCAAGACTGAGAAAGCTCAATCAATAAAGAGTATTTTAGTGGAATAGCTTAACTTAACAATCAATTTTTTTATTTTTCATTTTTGAATATTCATGTTTGAATCGAAGTAAGATTCATATGACTTCTGACCGCATTTAAGTTGATCATGGCGGTATTCAACATATGTATCATTTTAGTTTTTACTTTTATGCATAATAGTTAATTTAGCATCAAATTTGCAACATGTTTTAGTATCAACTTAAAAGTTGTTACTTTTTCTTCTGTATGTTTTGATTTTATTTTAATAGTACAAACAAATTCGAATAATATATGTCCCATTTAAATTTATCATTTGCAATAGAAACATTAAATCAAGTATTTTAAGCTAAACATGCAACGAACTTTATCAGGAACTAGTATATTGATACGTTCAAACTTACACTTCAATAAAGAAGTGTAAACGGTCGATATCAATTTATAGAAATCAACATAGTTGAAGTCGATCCCATAGAGAATTTGCTTACAAAATAGCTTTACTGATGCTTTTATTCAATTGTTGTCATTATTTCCAAAGAAAAGTAGTTGTTGAAAGTAAACATGGGATTGATTGTTGTTTTGAGTAACTAATGTTTAACTTAATGTTCATGTAAACAGGCGTAACAATCTGTTAACTTCAAGATTTTATTAATTAATGAATAAAACAAGGATTGTGTTTCCCATGATGTCTCTTAAGTGTTGGATCGTAAGCAAATAATGATTAATTGTTAACATTGCATGTTCCTAGCAAGTTAAGTGCATCAAAACACATCTCAATCTTATTAGATGATTTTCACTCTATTCCTCTCGGTCTTAGAGTGTATTAAATTTTACCTTGCATGTTTGTTACAAAAAATCTCTTCTCTTGAACATGACCTTTCATTACAAACTGATGGAATTTGACTTTACTTTTTCCTAATTACCACTTTTCGCTCGAACAAGTGGTAAGTACAGGCAAGTTCCAATTCGTGCACACACTAGAAAGAAAGAAAAACAAAAGAATCACATGCGCAGTTACCAATCGTACTTTACTTAAATTTCGAATTCATAACTAGATTTTCATCATGGTTCCCACAACCCTAGTTGTGGTGTTTAGCTACTCATGTTTTCACGAAAACAAGCAATAACTGTCATTGAAAGCATAAAAGAAATCACTTATAATAACTGCAAATTCCCAAGAAAGATTGATTATCAAAAGCTTAATCACAATCTCGAAGTCTTGATCCGTAAATAGTCAACAAAACCAAAGATAAAATATAGAAAGTATCGCTTCCTCCCGTAAAATGACAAGTAGTCTTCCAAAATATACCTAATTAATTCAAATAGTCTAGAAAAACAAGTCCTTAACGAAGTAGGACTAACTTATCGCACTTCTTCACAACCCAGATGATTGCTCATCATAGGCGTAGACGGCCCATGAAACGCATCGACGTCCCACACTTAGACAGTGTGGACCTTCTTTTACTGAAAGGCCTCATGAGCAGCTAGACGACTCGTCTTGGGCATTACAGCTCGTCTAGTGCTCCGTGATGTAGAGCATTCATTAGGGTCCACAGTAGAATCTTCTACTATTCTTCATGAGCATCACTACGATCCATCATGATCTGTCTAGGATCCGCTGGCCTTCAATCACACTGATCTTCCAAGGATTGTCTCCTGGTTCTTTCTCACAAGCCTTCAGATGGACTATGAAGAGGTCCACTGCCTGTTTAGGGCTCCGTGGTCTTCACTTGGCACTTGGTCACTTGGTCACTTTTCACCCTTCACTGTTTCGCCTTTACGAGCCTCCAGATGGCTCATAATCATGACCACGTAACGTCTCGGGACCTGTGATGTCATTTCAGCTCATTTCTTTCCTTTTTTCCTATCTTCCACTTCCAAGTGTTTTACATGTTCAAGCATTAACAAACACATTATATCCATATAAATACACTCAAGTTCTTGCACTAATCCTTCATTTTGAGTATCAAATGTGTCATGATTTCATGGCACATCAACACCCTAAACTTAGAACCATTGCTTGTCCTCAAGAAATGAATAACAAGTAACACTCGACGCTCAAAAACCCAGAATTCATAACTATCATGAAGCAGCTATCCCAATAACAACCCTATCCAAAATTGTCTATCTAACATGAAAGGATCAATGTACGATAACCCATTACACACAATCGATCATGCTTATGCCAGAACCAACTATCAGCTAACACAATTTACTATCAACTGTAAATATAGTACCCTCACACCAAGAAGTCCCTTCGCAAATGATAATTTGGGACTAACAAGTAAGCTCACGCTCTAAAAGAACTTCTATTAATGAAAAGATAAATACTATAGGCTTGCCCTTGTTTTCTACGCTTCATCTATCAAACAATTGGAATAGGATCACTGTAGGACTTTTATTGGCTTGTAACGCTATCTCAGGCTAGCGAGTGGAACATTTGGTCTTATTAATGACTAACTTACCTTGGTCCTCCAATGTTCTCATTAGCACACAACAAAACTCGACCGGCTCTTACTTATGTTTTTCTAGCACATCCCGGGCACCTATCATTTATTTTCTTCTTCTTTTTTTTTGCTTTTTTGTGTTGCCATTTTATTTGAACCATGCACACTGAACTTGTTCAAGAAAGCATTTTGATTTCGTTCCTTCAGAATGACCAAGGATACTATATTTTTACGCTCTTCTTTCTACTCCGGATATAATCACCCTCAACTTAGGCTTTTGGCCTAAGTTGTGGCATCGTTCCTTCGGAGAACCAAGGATACGATATCAATAGGGTGAGAACAAAATCAGCTTTAAGGCTCAAATAGGGCTCAGGGGTTCATGATTTCATTTGGTAGTTATTTTTGGTTTTAAGTGGACTTTAACAAAAATGGCCTAAGGATCTCTTCCTCTCCAGTTATTCTAAGACTCTAGCAAGACTACTCGAGAAAGTTCTAGCTTCTACAATCAGTGTTAGACTTCACACAAACCTCACACTCCCATGGCACATGCTTACACTTTCAACATTTTGGTCAACCAATTTATTTACCAAGCTAACAATGATCAAAATGTGGGTATCTAAGATGTTGCACAAAGAGCCTAACAAAAAAAAAATTAGATTAAGGATATTTTTCAAAACACAAGATTCAGCTGCTGCTAGAAAATATTTTCTCATCACACAAACAAAAACTTTCAACCTAGACTTCACAACAACTTCACAATCAATCAAAACACAAAAATATACCAACAATCACAAAGATATACTAGCATCAGAGCCAACCTCTATACACTCTAACAACTAATGCCAGGTTTCTCACACCACCCTCTCCCCAATAAAAGGTATTTTGCCCTCAAAGAATAAACATAACCAAACAAGGGCTATGAGGAGGGGTCATACCTACGGCACTCTAGGCGCCAGTTGTTGGAATGATGTCGGCACCCTTATCAATGATTGCACTCTCAGGTGTAGGGACGGGGTCTATCTGTGTGCCATCAGCAGGAGCCGGCATCATACTACTAGAACCACCAGACCTCGCGGCATCATGCCTCTGCTGCTCTAACGCCTCTCTATTTTTAGCTAACCTCCTAGATTCTTTTCTTGCCTTGTTATGTTGTATCACTTTTTCCTTTGAAAGATCCACTTGTTGTTCATCATCAGAGCCCAAATCCTTCTACTTTTTTTACCGAACTCAAGTCTAGCCAAGTCACCCCATATGTCATCAATCGACTAAGTGGTAGGGGTGCACTGAATAGACTCATCAAAGAGTCCGGCACAACTGGAGGGGGCACAATGACTGGCTTCTCGGCCAGTTTAGCAATGTCAGCTCTCATCTAAGGCATTTGTTCTTTAAATGCAGAACCATCTATAGAATCCACATTTTGTAGTTAGTTGTTCACATGGGCCTCTAAACCGTCCATCTGGTTCTTTAGAACTGTAAGATCCTGCCTCATTTCATCTCGCATCTGCTTTTTTGCTACCAATACATCTCTCTGTACTACCTTAGGTAGTTTGAGAACTTTATGGTCGACTATGGAATGAGTATGCCTCTGCTCTGCAACCAATCGCTCCAAAATCATAGTTGGTATAGACATTAAGGTACCTATATCTTGCGAAGATGCAGTTGGTGGTGGTTGTGCTCCCGCCGCTGGATGTGATGATTCACCTTGTTCATTACCTCTCTCAACTCTCAAAATCTCAATCGGCACATATTGTACAACTTCCAAAGGTCTTACAGGCGCTTCTTTCGAACCATAAAGATGGTTTGAAACATATTTTATCTTTGATGTTGCACTGACCTTGGATGCTTCTACGCACTTGTCCACCAATTTATTTGGTGGGATATTTGCCTGCAAACAGAGTTTCCCTATCAGACAAGGAAATGACAAACTTGCTCTCTCATTCAGTGTCATGTCCCGCATTTCTGTGGCAATTATCTAGCTCACATTCAATGGATAACCAGCCATGAGGCAGGCCACCAAGGAGGCAAGTGAAGGTGACAAAGTGTTATCATTAGTCGTAAGCTGCAGATGTGCACGGACGACTGCCCATAAGAACTTGGCAGGATATGTCAGTGATGCTTTTGTGATCTACACCTGTGTATTGGTCACCCATGTGGTAGCCTCTCCCTTTATGGCAATCTGTCAAGCAATCCGCCGCATAACACGATCCCTCAAGCTAGGATCATCCATATTAATCTTATTAGTAGCTGCATGGTGTCTACCTTCAAATAACCCCAGTGAAGCAAGTGTTGTACACTTTGGGCCATGTAGCATTATGTTTATCGTGGTCTTAGAGATATCCACAAACTTACCCCTCACCATCACTACATCTAATGGTCCCTATGTGGCTATAAAGGATTTTTGACCCTTCTTAGTTTTATTCAGTGTCTGCAACGAAATTCATCAATGTTGCTGCATATGAAACGTAAAACTCTCTACGCAGGTGGCGTGCAAACTCTCTTGGTATGTTGTTCATCCATTCAAACTGATGTAGTTTGAAAGACTGTGAATATCAGGAATGCATGTATGTCTGTGTCGATTACTCTGGACTCGGGGATAAAAGGTCACCCGCCAAAACCACCAACTTTAGATACTCTGCCATGCTCGAAGAACTCCTCTGATCTAGGTACTTGACATATCTAGTGAAAATAATCGATTATTTGTTGCCGCACTACTAGGTCAGACTCTTGCTGGTAAATAATACGCTCAAATTATACCTCTTGAAAGAAGTATAAGTGATCATTGTCAAATAAAGAACCCAACTTGTAGGTTGGGGTCGATCCCACGAGGAATATGGTTCAGACTTAAACTTAATCACTATTATATTTCTTTAGTCAAACTATTTCCGAAGCAAGTAAATAAAAGAGGGGGTTTTGTGTAAGCAGATAACCGATTGTTGATCAAGTAACAAGTGAGCAGGATTCAAACTTTTGATTATCAATATGAGAGAGAAACTAGGGTGTATGTGTTCCCCACAAGCTTTTAACGCAGTAATCCTAATAATAGTAATCATTTCCTAGTGTTTTACATGAAAAGTTGGTAAGATAGGTATCCATAGGTGATTGGTCCTCCAAAAAAGGAATTTTACTACGCACCTTGGTCCGACTACGAGTGTATACTTTACTAACCCTTACCTTTACCTCAGATTAGACATCACATCAATGTATGACTTAGTTTTCACCCTCGCACCAATTGACATTAAACTATTAGATAGCCTCCACTAAATCTTTGTTGTTAATTATTTTCTCATTAACTACCTCCTTGGCCCAACAAGTAGCAACAAGGCAAGTTCTAACACGTGAACTCGTTAAAAAGACTTCTAAGCGAAAGAATTACCAAAACATGCATAAACACTATTCAATAATTACTTAAATATTATTCATACGTTGTTAATTGCTCATGGTTCCCACAACCTTTGTTGTGGATTTAGCTACTCATGCTTGAAATAACACAATTCATAATTGGGTAAAAAGAATTCATGAACTTACGATTAGAGTAGAAGAAACCCGAAATCTCTAATTGAATATCAAAGTCAAAATCTTGTAAAACGAAATCCAGAAATCAAGTTGCCAAAGTTGCAAGTTAATTCCACAAAATACCAAGAACTAAAAGTAAACAATAATATTTAACCCCCAAAAACGAGGTTTATAAGTCCTATTTATAGAAAATAACTCCTAAATAAAAAGGAAACAAAATAAGGAAATAGCTTTCTAAAATGCGGTATCAGTCGATGACTCAACCTACGGTCCGTAAGTTCTCTTTTGTGGCTCCACACGTAGTATTTTTAATCAAGTACTGGAACTTCAACTCTCTGAATCCATCGACGGATGAGAACGACGGCCCATGGGTCGACCTACAGTTCCTCAGTTGTTACGTAGTTCCACACTTAGTCAGAATTCCCTGATGCTCCATCTATGTCTGCCCAACGACAGTCCGTTAAAGGACCTACGGTCCGTGGGTGGCTCCTTCTGCATAATTTCAACTCTCATCTCCATCAACTGCGTTCTAAGCTTATTTGCTGCAAACATTATACAAAACACATTATTTCTAATACAATATAGCCCTAGACACACACAACTTTTAAGTGAAATGCATAAAAAATACTGCAAACTCACGGTATATCAACATCCTCAACTTAAACTTGTTGTTTGTCTTCAAGTGACACACTAAAACTCTAAACGACACTTTTGTAGAAGCAGACATACAAACTCAAGCAATCACATGTCCTTTTCAATCCATTCCATTTCCTCAGTGTAAATCTTTTCATTTAGACTCCACAAGCTAACTCATACGCATCAAAACATGACATAAATCGACCAAAAGACATCCCAACATACACCTTTCACAATCACCAAGTTATCAATTCTCCAACAATGTAACTAGTGCCCTCATTTCAAAAGAAATCCTTTTTCACACACAATAGATATGTCTTTCAAGTTTTTTTTAGGAAATCTTTCAACACTCACGCTCAGAAGTGACTCTAAGTACAGTTAGTGTGCAATACCATAGACTTGCCCTTATTTTCACTACTTAGACTCTCCAAACTAGTTGCTAGGATCACTATAGGACTTTATTAGCTTGTAACGTAGGCTCAGGGTCAGGTATGGTACATTTGGGTACTTTTTAGTGACTTTCTGCCCTCCTTGACATTACATTGGCTTTTTACCTCTTTTCTCAACCTATATTTTACATCCTTTCGTTATATTTTCTTTCTCTTGACTTCTTTTGAGCACAGATGTGACTTTTGACTTTATGGCTCTTATTTTTCACTTTCTTCTTTTACTTTCACTTTATTTTTCTTTATTTCTTTCAGCACTTTTGTATTTTCACCTTTTTGCTTCTTTTGCACATAGTCACATCCTTTTTCTTTTCTGTTTCTCTCTTCAATACAAAACTATTTGCATACCCTTTTTCTTTCGGTTTCCTTTTTCACAGCCACCCTCAACTTATAAGTTTAGTATGAGTTAACGTGCACAATATCCGATGTCGGACCAGGGCCAAGATCAAGGTAACTTTTGAATTATCCACCCTCAACTTAGGCTTTTGGCCTAAGTCAAGGTGCACATGTCCAAGGAGGGACCGAGGCTAAAACATTGATTTTAGGGAAGGTGAGTTAGATGAATTGAAAGAAGTGGTCTATATTAGGCTCAAATATTTGGACCAAAGGGATCATTTATTTCATTTGGTTTGGATCATTTTAGGATTTAGTACACTTATTTGAACAAGGGCATATGATCATTTCCTAACTTCTAGCCTAGATTATCTTAGCAAGACCAACGGGGCAAGTTCTAGATTGGCAGACACTGTATAAACATTCAAGCTTTCCTCACACACACTAGGCACATTATTTCATTATCAGATTATTCGATTACCCAGTTCAAGAATTAGCGTAAGTCATGAGGTCAAATCTGTTCCTTATCATGTCACATTGAGATCCAGCACATTCAACTTATCAAGCCTAAAGATCTAGCACATTTTCACACCTTTTGGACGGGGATCATTTTTTTCATTCTTTTTATGCCATCATGCTTTCATTTTTCTACTTACTTATACACATACATTCCTAAACATGCTGGTTCAAACAAAATTAAGATAGTCTCTTTGCGTAAAAGAACACAGGCAAGAAAATCCCAAGAGAGGATTATGAGTTGGGTTACTCAAACTTCACCCTATCACTTACAATCCATTTACCCCACCCCCAACAAAATAAAGTGCAATTGTCCCCAATCCACAAAAACAAAGGTAAAACAGAGGGTGAAGCAAATTTGTGGTGCATATTCACCGAAGCCATCTCAAGAAGTGGGTGGGTCCAGTTTCCCGGAGCCCATTGGATCAACACTAGGAATACCATCAGTAATGCTCCCATCAACTATCCAAGCACCCTCAATAGTCCTCACACTGCTGGATAGGCCAACACCGATCTCCCTGGCCCATTGTTGTCTTATCTCCTCCTATAATAACGATGCCCTCGTGGACTCCTCTAACAGTTGGCACTCCTTTTTCCTTAATCTGTGGGCCTCCTCAGTGTCGACAGCACGGTCGGAGCGAGGGCGCTTCCCAGTAGCAAGGGAAGAGTCTGATGGTGGCATAGAATCGCCAAATAGAGAAGACATCACCATAGTATCATCCTCCTCTGTAGGGGGAGCCTCTGGTGCAGACTCGGGAGGGGCTAGAAGGGTATCAAGATCAGCACAAAGACTGGCCAACTCTGTCTGGAAGGTAGACAAATCAATAGTCGGGGTCGGCCTTTCAAAGACTCATAAATCGAACGAATCCAGGCGCTTATGAACGGCCTCAGTATTATTTTCTATCAGCTGCTCCATCCTGGCCTCAAACTGCTCAATTGAACGCTGCATTCACGACCTGATATGATGCAGCAGTGTGACCATATGTGTCTCCAGTTTCAGAAATTGAGTTAGAGGAACAGGAGTGGGCTCGAAAGGGGGAGTGGCTCGAGAGGAGCTAGGGGCATGGCTAGTGATAGAAGATGGAGGAGCCTGGGGATCCGTTGTAAGGGTTGGAGAGGCAGTGTCATCAACTTGTATCTTCTCCATATCCGTAGCAAGATCATCTCCCAACGGTCATGTGGCTCTCGCAAGGTACAGTTACATTGGTATCATCTCGAATAAGGCCAATATCTAGAGTCTTGATTGCATTAAGAAACCGGTGATAGTGCCAAACGGGGACAGAGGCATCTCTTCAAAGCTGGAAGATGAGGCATGGGAAGGGTAGGGTGGTGGTGGCCTTGAAGGCCGTCTCATGAATCTCCACAATCAGGATGCGGGCATAGTCTATCACCAAACCTACTACCATGGTTGCAACCATCACGGCCCGGTCCCATGTGACCACTTTGTCCGCTTGAGTTGGGGACAGTCTATTCCGGACCAGCAACCAGAAGAATTTTGCAACAAAGCTCAATGTAGCCTTCTTGATACCCATGCTAGGAGTCTGAACCCACTCATCACGCTTTCTATCTATAGAAATATGTCGTGCCAGCCATCTCACAAGGGATTCCCGTTGCTGGCATTCCTATGGAATTCCCCGCTCTGAATGATGCCCACCCTATAGTCGAACTATGTTGTATTGATGGGAAGAGTATGGTTTGGGCCATAGATAAACCTGTGAAGGGTGACCCCTGATATATCGACCGTGAAACCTCACACTAAGGTTGACACGAGTGGAGACTGAGCGGCGGGCTTGACCCATTCAGAGATGGAATTTTTTATAGTGGCCGCATAGGAAGCATAGAACTCCCAAACTATCTCTTCGATGTAAGTCCCTGGGCTTCGTTCCATCCATTCACATCTCTGCCTCCGGAAAAGCTAGTGGATGACTGGAGCAGTGTGGAGGCTACCTGTGAGAACACGACGCTCCTTAGTGACAAGTCTGGCCATCTTCTCATGCTCATTCAACATGCGAGAATATTTGTATATTTGATATTTTCCTGTCATGCACCACCTGTTTGGCTTTGTAGCCACATGTCCAGGCTCAGAACTAGGGCACTGGAATGTCTCATCTGCTATCAGCCTCAGAAGAGGAAGCAGTACTGTTGGTAGAACCAGAGCCGGACTGCGAGTCAGAGTCAGCCTGTGATCCGATCGGTGTGGTCCCCTCCGCAGACTTGGGGGCAGTGACCTCATCGTAACTCACCTGATGGGCTCTATTCCGAGTAGTGCGTGGAGTAGTAAGGGAGGTCTTAGTGGCTGGAGGAATGTACTCATCATCATCCTCATCGATCAGACATCGAGAAGTTGCTACGGCCTTGGACTAGCCTTTTTGTGGCATATATGGGAGTTCTCATAGGAGCCATGGTACCTGTGGAAGCTTAGCTAGTACCAAAACGAGACAATAAAACACATGGCAAAATTTTAGAACAAGAAACGAACCTAAACAAAAAATTAAAAAAATCTGGACAGTAGTTGAACTGTTGACCCACGGTGGGAACCTATGGCCCGTCGATGGAACGACGGTCCATAGGTCCCCTCCGTAGGTCAGATTACCCAAAATTAGGTTTTATATGTGGGAACCACGGATGTGCAGAACATTCCATCGATGGAACGACAGACCGTAGCCCACATCGTGGTTCTACAGTTGGTTAAAACTTTGTGTGCAACTGACCCACGAACCTCGACCTACGGTCCATGGGTTGGAGTCGTGGGTCAATACTGTGCCCGGTTTCAGACTTGGACTCACACTTTATCCCTTGTTTCAAAATCATTTATTTAACCTACATCTAATCATGAATTTCAACATAATATATGGTAGTTTATCATCCTTAGTGTTCCGATTACATATAATTTGACTTTTTAACATACCGAAACTATGATCCCTAAGTCAAAACATCCGATAGACCTATTTATTGGTTTAGTTCAATTTTTTATTAACTACACATTTACATACTGTCATCCCAAGGGTTTTTCTAAACTAACATTATTGTTTGAACAAGTAATTGATCAACCCAAGGTCGAGTTCATTGTTGTGACTTCAATTGAAACCATGAAATACTCAAAGTTTAGGTGAAATCATCATACCTTACAAGTATGCAACAATGGTGAGTGTGTGATAGACTCCAAGACCAACTTGGACACCGAACCCAGACTGAGAAATCGTTCTGAGGGGGGATGAGTGTGGTGGAATGAGTTTTGGAGATAGAGAGGGGAGATGTGTGATCTGTGGGATGATTAGGGGAGTGATATGGGGGATATGAAAGGAATATAGTGGGTATATGGATGGGTAGAAATGGTTAGGAGGGAATTATGGAAGTGGGGAAAGTTTAAAATGAAAGGGTTTTTATTTGTATGGGGTTTGGGCCCTAACTTTGGACCTACAAGACCCCATTAACGATTTGTAGGTCGACCTACGGACCATGGGTGTGGTCCGTAGGTCACTCTGACACTTAGAAAAATTTAGAACCCTTACCTCGGATATACGGATGCCATTAACGGTCCGTGGATGGGCCAACAGACCGTCGATGGGGTCCGTAGACCACTACACAACTATTTTTCTACAGATTTTGCCTTTCGTCTCTGCACACGTAGTAACCATTAGGACTTTTCTTTTTACATTTTCTAGACACTTTTTCGACATGGACCCTATTCTATATCTAGTCAACACTAATACAAAAATAAAACACCTATCTAAAGAGCTACGAAAATCAAAATACCAGAAGAAAACTCCTATATCAAAAAGAAGAACCTATAGTTGGATAGATTGTACATCTTGGGTTGCCTCCCAAGCAGCGCTTGATTTAACGTCGTGGCACAATTTAGAAACCTTGATTACTCACCCTTCATCAAGATAGTAGGCCTCTATCACTTCTTGTACACTCTCCAACTTCCCCATGTAGACCTTGACTCTTTACCCATTCACTTTGAACCTTGTTCCCTCCTTGTTCTCGAGCTCGACCGCTCCATGTGGAAATACTTGAGTGACTCTGAATGGCCCAGTCTACTTGGATTTTAGCTTGCCAGGAAACAAGCGCAGCCTTGAATTGAATAAAAGCACCATATAACCCACAACAGATTCACGCTTTTCAATTTTTTGATCGTGATACTTCCTCATCTTCTCCTTGTACAAGGCTGAACTTTAATATGCTTTTAGGCGAAACTCATCAAGCTCATTCATGTCATTCACTCTTTGACTCGATGCGGCGCCCCAATCCAAATTCAACTTCTTTAGCACCCACATGGCCTTATGCTTTAGCTCTACCGAAATATGGCATAACTTCCCATATACAAGTTGGTAGGGAGACATACCTATGGGAGTCTTGAATGCAGTGCGATAGGCCCCTAGAGCATCATCACGCCTTCTTGACCAGTCTGTTATGTTGGCATTCAGTCTTTAAAAGGATTTGTTTTATCTCTCTGTTTGGCACTTCAACCTGCCCACTAGACTGCGGATGGTAAGGAGTAGCTACAATGTGACGAACTCCATATTTCTCTAGCAACGCCTTGAACAACTTATTACAAAAGTGAGAACCTCTATCACTGATAATTGCCCTAGGTGTACCAAATCTGGAGAAGATACTATTTTTCAGGAATGCGGTGACACTTTTACCCTAATTGTTTGAAAGCGCAATTGCTTCCACCCATTTCGATACATAGTCAACCGCAACAAGAACATACGTCATCCCATGTGAACTCAGAAATGGACCCATGAAGTCAAGGCCCCAAACATTAAATAACCCAATCACCAATATAATATTCATAGGTAGCTTTTGCCTCTTTGAAATTCCTCCTTCTCTTTGGCAACGGTCACAAGACTTGGCGAAATCATGAGCATCTTGGTGGATGGTAGGCTAGTAATACCCATACTGCAAGATTTTATGAGCAATCTGAATACCACTATGATGCCTACCAACAAGCGATGAATGGCACGCCTCTAGTATACTCATCATCTCAACCTCAGGCACACAACAACGAATAATCCCAATAGCACAAATACAAAACAAGTAAGGCTCATCCCAAAAGAACTTCTTCACATCATGCATAAACTTTATCCTTTGGTGAAATGACAAATCCGATGGAACCAAATCGCTTGCCAAATAGTTAGCAAAATTTGCGAACCAAGGGATAAGATCAAAGGAAGCAGTCAATACATGTTCGCCTAGAAATGCATCATTAATTTCAGCCCCATCTCCTAACTTAAGCATAGCTTCCTCCTCTAATCTGGACAAATGATCGGCAACTTGATTTTTTTGTCCCCTTTCTATCTTTCACCTCAAAATCAATCTCTTGCAGCAACAATACCCATCTGATCAACCTCGTTTTGCATCATTTTTATCCATCTACCTCAATGTAGAATGGTCAGTATGCACTATGACCTTAGTACCAAGTAAGTAGGATCAAAATTTCTCGAATGCGAAAACCACAGCAAGGAGTTAATGTTCAGTCACCGTATAGTTCTTTTGAGCCACATTCAGAGCTTTGCTGGCATAGTAAAATCGGATGAAGAATCTTCTTTCACCTCTGTCCCAATACCACACCAAGTGCCACTCCACTCTTAACACACATAATTTCAAAAGGTTGCCCCCAATCCGGTGAAATAATGATAGGTGTGGAAACTAGCCTTGCTTTCAACTCCCCAAATGCTCTCAGACAAGCATCATCAAACTCAAATTTAGACTCATTTTCGAGCAGTTTGCACAATGGGTGTGCAATTTTAGAGAAATCCTTGATGAACCTCCGATAAAAACTTGCGTGACTAGGAAAACTTCTAACACCTTCAACAGAGATAGGTGGTGAAAGCTTTTCTATTACCTCAACTTTATCTCTATCAACCTCAATACCCTTCTCAGAAATTTGATGACCCAGAAATATCCCCTCTTTCACCATGAAGTGGCACTTTTCCAATTGAGCACAAGATTGCACTCATCACACTATTTCAGTACCTCAGCCAAATGCATCAAACAACCATCAAACGAGTCACCTACCATTGAGAAATCATCCATAAATACCTTAATAGTATCCTTCACCATATCTGAAAATATCGACATCATGCAATGCTGGAAGTTTACTGGAGCATAATACAACCTAAATGGCTTCCTTTTGAAGGCGATAGTCCCATAAGGACAAGTGAAGGTGGTCTTCTCTTGGTCTTTCGGAGCTATGGAGATCTAATTATAGACCGAATACCAATCAAGAAAACAATATCAACCCTTACCAGCAAGACGATCCAGCATCTGATCCATCAACGACATCAGGAACTGATCATTTTTAGTCCAAGCATTAAGCGTGTGGTAGTCCATGCATACTCTCTATCATGTCACCGGCCTCATCGAAACAAGCTCATTTTACGCATTAGGCACCACAGTAATCCCACATTTATTAGGTATACATTGAACATGGAAGACACAACTACTATCTGCAATGGGGTATATGACTCCAGCTTCTAACCATTTGATGATTCCTTTTTCACTACCTCTTGCATAGGTGAATTTAGTCTCCTTTGGTGCTCGATACTAGGCTTGTTGTCCGGCATGAGTTGGATTTTATGAGAACAAATGCCAGAAGGAATCCCAAGAATGTCTACAATAGTCCATCCAATAGCCCGCTTGAACCTCTTCAACACAGAAACCAATGAATGTACTTGTACCTCACTCAAATTGGCCTCAATGATTACCGGTAAAGTACCATCTCTTCCCAAGACTATGTATCTCAAATGCGATGGTAGAGCCTTGAGCTCCAATTATGGAGCTTCTTCCACAGACGGTTTTATGGGTGGAGAGTCACGATTCTTCATATCTAGCTCCAATTTCGTTGGTTTGGGACGGAATTCGAACCTATCAAGTGCGGCAACTAATTCATCACAGTCTTCAATACCATCATCCTCAAAATTCATCATTACCTCTGTCAGTGCATCAACACCAATCCTCACTTCAATAGACACTTCAGAACCTCGCTCCACAATATGATTCACCATTGATACTGACTTAAGATTGCTTTCCTACTTCATAGACCTACAGATATTTAAAGTTACCTCTTCATTATTCAATCAGAACTTCACCTGCCCTCTCTCCATATCGACCAAGGCGCGCCCGGTAGCAAGGAATAGTCTCCCTAGAATGATGGGAATCTCAAAATTAACCTCACAATCAAGTATCACAAAATCCGCCGTAAAAATGAACGACTCCACTTTCACAAGGACATCTTAGAGAACACCAATGGGCTTCTTCACAGTTCTATCGGCCATGAGTAGTCACATCGCAGTCGGTTTTGGTGCCACTAAACCTAACTTCTTGTAGATAGACAATGGCATTAGATTAATGCTGGCACTCAAATCACATAAAGCCTTCGCAAAATGCAACAAACTGATGGTACAAGGAATAGTGAAAGCACCAGGATCCTCTTTCTTCTGCACAAGTGACCTAGTAGCAATAACACTGCAATGTTGTAACCTCTCATCATTCTTGAAACTGACGACCCTTTTTATGGTCACCAAATCCTTCATAAACTTCGCATACCCAAGCATTTTCTCCAAAGCTTCTATCAACGAAACATTGATGGAAAGCTGTTACAACATAGTAATGAACCTGTGGTATTTTCCTTCTTCGGTCTTCTTCACAAATCTCTGTGGGAATGGCGGTGGAGGTCTACACATGGGACCAACTTTTTGGATCACCTCTTTCCTTCTCTATAGCATTCTTAGACTTTCCAATAACCTCAATCTCATCATCATCTCTTCCTACCACAATTGCAACCTTAGACGGCATAGGGGGATCAATGGTCTGTTTACCTCCTCGAGTAGTGACTGTCATACAATGCCCATCATTTTTCGGATTTTGGACGATTTTGCTAGGAAGTGTGACAAGCTGAAGTGGGTTCAAAGTGGTGGACAACTAACTAAATTGTTGCTCAAGTTGCTTGATCGACACTGCATGGGCATCAACTTTTTGACCGATTCCAGACAAGTCATTTTGCATCTCTTTCACATTCTCATCAGTTGCATCAAACCTCTTCTGCATCATATCCTCAATGTGTGACATACTACCCCCAGCTTCTCTATTGCCAAATTCCCGATTTGTAGGTGGAATATAAGGCGCAACTATCTCATTTTTATTTCCATAGTTATTTCGGTTTTAGTTGTTATCGCGATTGTAGTTCCTATCCCGGACATAGTTTCCCTCTCGATTGTAGTCTCCATAGTTCCGGCCTAAGTTTCCTTGACCTTGGCGCCAATTATCCAAGTTAGAACCTTAGGTGTTGCCTCGGAAATCCCCGTCTGTTCATTCACCAAATATGAATCCTCCTCATAATAGCATTCCTCAACTGGTGGTGGTGGAGTTCTAGTTAGATAATTTACCGCATTCACCTTTTCTGCATTTCCACTCACATGCTTCAATACCAACCCAAGTTTTGTCCTCATCTGATCTCCACACGAATGTCATCACTAGATTGATCTGTTGTGGCTTGAACAACGAATGTGCTTCTTCTAGTGTTAGCTTTTCTAGTGCTCCATGCCTTATTATTTCAGGAAATCTTCTCCAATTTTTCAACGATCTCCTCAAAAGTGCACTCACCATAGGATCCTCCAGCGATAGTATCTAGCACACCCTTTCCATTGTCAGCCTTCCCTCTGTAGAAATACTCCTTCAATGACTCTTCATCTATGCGGTGATTTGGAACACTTCTGATGAATGTAGTGAATCTATCCCAAGAACTGTTCACAGACTCTCCAGGTAGTGCAATGAAATAATTCAACTTTTCCTGGAGGTTAAGCTTCTTCGACACTGGGAAATACTTTGCCATGAACACTCAATGCAATTGGTCCTATGTATGAATTAAATTATATGGAAGCTCAGCAAACCATACTGCATCACCGATCAATGATAAAGGGAAGACTCTCAAACCTATGATATCTATATCCAACTCCGGTTGCCCCACACAAATATTACAGACACTTCTCAATTTATCCATGTGACCATGAGGATCTTCCGAAGATAGACTAGAAAACAACCCTCTCATTGTAAGCATCTTCATAAGACTGTTGGTCACCATAAGTATATGCCCTGGAGGTAGAGGAGGAAGAACAATGGGCCCTTCTAATTCAATGGTATTGAAGTCAACCCTGTAGTTATCACGCAAGCTCGGTGCTGGAGGATTTTGCACCCTCTCTGCATCTCCGATAAGATTTCCACCATGAACCTGAGCATGCATATTAACAACCCCAGAAGGCTGCAATTCGATTCAATCACCTAGATTCTCTCTGATTGGATTGATTTGGACCCCTTGATTATTCATTTTTCTCAAAGTTTTGCTCAACTATGGATTGTAGGGGGTCAATGGTTCACCTCGACTCCGTGAACTTGGCATACACTAGAGTAGAAACCTGTAGAAAACAAAAACAAAAGAAAATGTAAAATCAGGAAATACTTGACTAAAGTTCAATAGTGTAGTTAAACTTAATCCAAAGGACTTATTCCCCGACAGCGGTGCCAATATTTGATATGCTCAAATTACACCTTCCTAAAGAAGTATAAGTGATCGTTGTCAAATAAGAACCTAACTTGTAGGTTAGGGTCGATCCCACGAGGAATATGGTTCAGACTTAAACTTAACTCACTATTATATCCGTTTAGTCAAACTATTTCCGAAGCAAGTAAATAAATGGGGGGTGTTGTGTAAGCAAATAACCAATTGTTGATCAAGTAATATGTGAGCAGGATTCAAACTTTTGATTATCAATATGAGAGAGAAACTAGGTTGTATGTGTTCCCCACAAGCTTTTAACGCAGTAATCCTAATAATAGTAATACTTTCCTAGTGTTTTACATGCAATGTTTGTAAGATAGGTATCCCTAGGTGATTGGTCCTCTAGATAGGGAATTTCACTACGCACCTTGGTCCGGCTACGAGTGTATATTTTCCTAACCCTTACCTATACCTAATATTATACATCACATCAATATATGGCTTAGTTTTCTCCCTCACACCAATTGACATTAGACTATTAGATAGCATCCACCAAATCTTTGTTGTTAATTGTTTTCTCATTAACTACCTTCTTGTTCCAGCAAGTAGCAACAAGACGAGTTCTAATGCGTGCACTTGTTAAAAAGAATTCTAAGCAAAAGAATTACCAATACATGCATAAACACTATTTAATAATTATTTAATTAATATCCATACGTTGTTCATTGTTCATGGTTCCCACAACCCTAGTTGTGGATTTAGCTACTCATGCTTGAAAGAACATAATTCATAATTGGGTAAAAAGAATTCATGAAATTACGATTAGAGTAGAAGAAACCCGAAATCTCCAATTGAATTTCAAAGTTAAAATCTTGTAAAACGAAATTCGAAATTCAAATTGCTAAAGTTGCAAGTTAATTCCACAAAATATCAAGAACTAAAAGTAAACAAAATAAGGAAATAGATGTTTGAAACGCGGCATCAGTGGATGACTTGACCTTTGGACTGTGGGTCAACCTACGGTCCGTAAGTCCCCTTCTGTGGCTCCACACTTAGGATATTTCATCAGGTACTGGAACTTCAACTCTCTGAATCTATCGACGGATGTGCAGGATAAACCGTGGGTCGATCAATGGTTCGTCAATTTCTCCATAGTTCCACTCTTAGTCAGAATTCCCTGATGCTTCATCTATGCCTGCCAAACGACAGTCCGTCAAAGGACCTACGGTCCATGGGTCCCTCTGTGGGTGGCTCCTTCTGCATATTTTCAGCTCTCATCTCCATCAACTACGTTCCAAGCTTATTTCATGCAAACATGATACAAAATATATTATTCTTTATAAAATATATAGCCCTAGACACACACAACTTCTAACTGAAATACATCAAAAATATTGTAAACTCATGTTATATCAGTAAACATATTTCACCATTGGTTCCCCTAATGTCTTATAATCATTATCCTCTTGGCCCTCATTGTCTTCCTCTACTCCCTCCTCTGGATGAGGTTCATTAGTAGATGCTCAAGACTCATCATTAGACTATTTTCCCACTCCCAGACTCACTCTCTTCCTCTTTAGACTAGGAAGAAGTGTGCTCAGCATAAGCCCTGGCTATTCGAGATTTAGTAGCTCAAGGGGAGTGATCTTCGGGTGCAGTGTTTACCCAGACCTCAAAGGTACTAGATTCTTCTGCATTTGAACTTTGAGCGGGAAAACTTTGAGTTGGGGACTTTGGAGCGAGGGAAGAAGGTGGTGAGACGTGAAATTGTGCAGTTTTCGCCTTGGTCCCATTATTCCTAAAAGTAGTGTGTTAGTACTCACATCCATCAAATGATGAACTAACGGGTACTCAGACTTCCCATGTGTAAGTATACAACGTGACTCCTTGCCTTAAGAATGTCGCCACCCAATCTATTATTGGGAAGGGCCAATGAACAAAAATGAACAAAACATAAATAATAAAAGACAGAACAAAACTCTTTTTTTAATAAACGAGGACCTGTATGGTCCGTGGTAGGTACCATGACCCGTCTAGGCTTTCCTGAACCTAACACAGTGAAGACTCAGTGCAGACCACCTCACTGATTACAGTTCACGGAAGGCTTCACGGTTTGTGTTGGTTACCACGAACCGTTTAGGCCTTCCTGAACTTGGCCACTGAATATCTATCACCTAAGTGTGGTTCATCATGACTCGTGTCTCCTTACATGGTTCGTGAATCCCCTCGTATACTTACACTTATGTCAGATTCATAGGTAATGTTTCACATAACACAATTTTATCAATCACAGTCATTCAAAAACGAATCGTGGAGCCTTTTTATAACATGATTTCAACGTCTTAATTCAACCCTACAAAATTTAAAAACCAATTTTAACATCAACTCATAACACACATGAATTTCATACAAACTTACAACCTATTACCACCTATTATAACTTTTTTCTAATTACAAACACAACCTATGACAAATTATAAGTAAGATTAACCTCGAATCGTGGAAATCCATCATTTAAACTCATACCCACAACAAATAATCCATAAAAAATCAATCATCATGTAAATATACTAAAATGGGAACAATAATTAGTTGTTCTAACTTGATTTTAGATAAGACCAATCTTATATCAAGTGGGTAAAGGAACTTACTTCAAAATTTGCTCAAATTTTCGCACATTACTGAGAAGATGAACTTGAATCTAGGGTTTCCTTGCAATATATACTTAGGGCTTGGATTTCTCTTTGATTTGGAGTTATAAATGATGAAAAATCATTTTAGTATCCCAAAGAGACGTTACAAGTGAGAAGAAGGGGAAAGAACATGACCTTTGGTGCTAGGAATGCTTTTAAAACAATTAATTTTGGGTTTTCAGTCGCGCGGGCCGATTTGGGTTCCTGAATGTAGACTTACCCCTAACGGGCTGTGAAGTGGCTCGTGAAGAGCACCACGGCCCGTGTGAGTGCTCTTGAATCTTACTTTGGAAGAAAACTTACTTGTAGGTTCACCAGACTCTAAACGGTTCGTCTAAGGTCAGACGAACCGTAAACACTTTTTTGAACCATTTTTTCTTCATTTTCCAGTGGCTACTGTTTGTGGCCTTTTGACTTCACGGGCCGTGAAGTGGCTTGTGAAGAGCACCACTGCCCATTCTATGGCTTGTGAAAGCCTTCCAAGCTTCAACTTTTCTCCAACTTTCCCAAATCTTTCCTGCATGCATGCACACACTGTGACACTATAAGAAATAATGAACTTCTACAAAAATGTGAAATTCCTATTATAATTAAATCTTGAGTTGCCTCCCAAGCAGTGCAAAATTTAACATCGCGGCGCGACGCAGGTTTCTTGATTAGTCAGACTTCATCAATCTTGCACTCATCAACTATCTTTACCTCTTCCTGAACTCTCAAGTATGCTTTGACTCGCTGGCCATTTGCCTTGAACCTCTCTCATTTTGCATGCTCGAGTTCAATAGCATTTGATTGAAATACCTGAGTCACTCTGAACGGTCCAGACAATTTGGACCTCAGTTTACCGAGAAACGGGCATAGCCTTGAGTTGAAAAGTAGCATTTTTGACACCCAATTTTGACCGACCTTTAACCCTTTTTGGGAATGCTATCCGATTAAATACTTATTTTAAAATATATTTTGAGTTTAAAACTTTAGTTGATTTATTCTAAAAATTATATATTTTAGTATGCTTGCTTTATAAAATTATCGTAAATATTAATAAAATATTTTTAAAAAATTATTAGTAAAACTCAAAATAATTCAAATGTTTTAAAATTTAAGTGACTTTAATTATAATAGTACTAGTATTTTAATTGAATAGCATTCCTTCAAATTTCCTCAAAATCGTTTAAATTGGAGCCTATTTTATTCTATTTCCTTTCAATTCTAGCCTAATCAATTTCAATTGTATTTCAATAATAACCACCCTTTAATTTCAATTCTAGCCAATTCCTATTTCAATTATAAACAATTTTAGATTCTAATCCAACTCAACTTTTATCCTTAGCCATTCATCTCACTCTGATTTAATCTCAACCGTTCATCATATTTGGATCTAACGGATCGGATCAAATCTCTCAATCTTCCTATTTTAAACTATCAAAAGACCAAACCCTAACTTCATTCTTCCATGCTCTTCCTCCAAAAAATCAGCAGCCACCACCTCTATCTCTCTTCTCCAGCAAAACCAGAGGAGGCATCGCCGCCTCCTTTTCGCGGCTCTCTCCCCCTCGTCTTCCTCTTCCCCTCTCCTTTCTCTTATCTCTCCATTTTCTGGCAAAACGAGCGGCGACAGCCACTGTCCTCCTCCACCACCAACCGGCAAGGCAGCACAGCAACAATAGCCGATGAAGACAGCCAGTCAGGCGAGCAGCTGCTCCAGCCAGCAATAACTGCCAGCGACCCCCAGCTCCCTCAACTTCTCTCTTTTCCAGCGACAACAACAACTCCGGCCAGTAGCTACGAAACCACTAGCGACGCCCCTCTATTTTTTTAGCAAAGATCTGAGGTTTCAAATTTTTGTGATGACGAATCTTAACCGATCCATCCAAGAACGTTCTTTTAATTATTACCTCACTCTTAAAACAAAATTTTCTAGTTTGATTATGGAAATATTCATTTTGATTTTTTATGCTTGCTTTATGTAAATGAAAAACATTTGCGTGTTAAAACTTGAACTACTTATTATTTTCTGATGTGGAACATGCTCTTCTTTGTGATGATTGGTTTTTGAATGCGTATTGTTCTAACTTTGCTGAATTTTATTCAAGTTTGATTTAGAATGTTAATTTTTCTTTTAGTTATTTGCTAACACTAACATGTACTTGATTTTGATATTATTAGAACTGTTATGTCTTGATGTGAATTTCCTCAATTCTAATTGATTTCTCCTTAATTAGTGTTGAGGAACTTTCTATTATTAGGTTGATTTCATTTATTGTTTAGAATCGCCTCCTTCTTTGATAGAAATAAAATAAAATAAAAGTTTATGCTAGCTTAGTATATGAAAGCATATTGTGGTAGATGATTTGGATCCGAATTGTTCTCTTCCCTTAAATAACTATTCCCTTGCTTGATATTATATATTGTCTAATTTATGGGTTGTTGCTAGTCAATCTTTCTGGCCCTAGTTAAAGGGTAGACAGATCTTATATGGTAAAAATATATTCGGTGGTTTGTAAAAAATGTTGGTTGATTTTACATGTTTATCTGACTAATATTGATTGATTTCTTTACCTTAATTATAGTGTGTATTGATGTCTACTTGTTTATTTTTGGTAAAGGCTCCCGGTTAAGGTAAATAATTTTGTTGATTATATTTCTTGGTTAAGGAAATTAAAAAAAATTCAAAATTGTTCTTAATTTATTGTATTCCGTATTACATGCTCCTCTTTTTACTATATAAATGAGACCACTTTTTGCATCATGGACAGACTTTACACGCTCATGCTTGAACACTCACACGGACACACTCTAACAAAATAGTAAAAAAAAATACTCTCTACTCTTTAAAAATAATTTTTGGTGAATACTAAGGAGTACTCATCCACTTTGTTTTGTTGTGTACGGGTCGAAAGTGGATTAAGGGGTCTTCATTGCTGATATTTTCTTGTATGCTTAATTGGTTAGTATTGTTATTTTGCATTTATATTACTTTGCATCCATACATTTATGTAAGTTTTATGGAAGCATCCGGGTCAGTCCCTTTATTTTTATGCGTATACCATTTGTTGTTCGTTGATGTTTGCCAGTCTTTGATTTAACTTGTATTGTTAATATGTGAAATTTATACTATATTTACTGGTTATATTTGTGGAATGTTGTTTCTTTTAACTTAACAGGTTTCGAACTTAAAGGTTCAAGATGTTGAAGATTCGCTATGGGATGAAATCATTAGACAAGCTAAATTTGATTTAATTTGTGTGTTTTTGTATATTATTTAGGTTCCATTATCATCTTGTAATAATTTGTAGACTCTAAACTCGCTATCATATATGAAATGTATTTGGGGATCGCTTAAGGGGGGAGGGGATTTACATGATATTTGTTTATTTTATCATAACTTATTTAGAAAGCATGCCTATAGGATTGTGATTATTTGATAGTTTGTAACATCGCTTTAGGTCTAAGTAAAACAAAATAAAATTACTATTGCCATTAATCCCATATCCTGTTTAATTATTGTTCAAAGTTTATCTCGTGTTTAAACTTTATTTGTCCGTAAGAATATAGTTAGTTGATTTGCATGACCAATTCTCAATTATAACAAATAATAAATGTGTGATTGCTCATTGTTTCATCTAATTCAACCAAAGCTCCGTTTATATAAAAATGAATAAATATTTAAATTATTATCATAATTTGTTTTGTATAGGAATATTCTGCCATTTTAGATACCATGCCTATAGGTTTTCTTAATATATCATGATCATAAGGCTAGTTTTACTTTATTTGTCATTTGGGTTTTTTAGAAAATCATGCCTATAGGAGTTATGCAATATGTTTCTATAGGCGTTATGCAATATGTTTGACCTTTCAGTCACTTAGAAATCATGTTCTTAGGTATTATTAAATAATTCTAGCATGTTTAAAATTAAGATAAATCTCTACATATTTGTTGCCCGCTGGTAACTATTTCTGCATTACAATTGTTTTCGGTCACTTAAAATAAATCAATTAATTGTTAGCATGTTAAATAACTGAGTTACTTTTATGCATTTTTCTGCCGCTGTTTCATGACATCTTACCTAAAAGATGAAAATTAATAATTTCCTGCATCTGCTTTAAATATTTGCTGCCCCGATTTAATCCGCTCAGAATAATTAATTTTTCTGCATTATAATAAACTGTTTTGCTTTTTCTTAAAAATAAAAAAAATGATTGTCCTTTTCTAGTATGTTAATCAACATAATCCGGTATGCTACTAATTAATTAACTAATCTGTAATAATATCTCTGCCCCTTTGAAAATATGTTAATACACTAAAATTTGCTTCTGTAATAATTTTTCTGCTATATTTTTAAAATCAAATTGATAACATCCGCATCATGTCATAATTTTCTACCCTCTTTAATTGGTATTTTAATACATGTTAACTTGTTCGTATGCACACACTTAGCATGCTACCTTTTCACGCTATCTGTGTTTGCCAGCATGTTTAATAAAACCTAGAGGCCAATTTGAGACTTTACATGCTAAATGAATGTCCTATTTGTTTGACTTGGTGTCTAGGTGGGCCTATTAGGAGTTTATTTCAGTCTAAACCCTTCCTAATAGAAGTTCAATGCATCTTGGACCTTAAACAGGGACGCTAGGCACCTTGTAAAGACGAAAAGTATGCGGTGGTGGGGTAGGGGTAGTTTAGGCCCTATGGATATGATGACATCGACTCAGGCTTAAAGTGACAAACCTTGGTTTTGTCTGTCCCTACACGGAAACCTATCGAAACACTAAAGAAAAGTCGAGTGCTGATTCGTAAAGTCCTTCACAGTTTCCCTTTCCTTTTGTCCATTTATTTGTTTATAATTATAATTATTTGGGGTAGCTTGAATTAAAAAAAAATTATTCTATTTTCTTGTGCAATTTCTGTCTCCTCGCTCCTCTTTTTATTAATTGTTTAAATATTTATTTCTTGTTTATTATATCCCCTAGTCTTGCATGCTTAATTAATTAAATAAATAATTTAAGTAATCTTAATCATCTAATGTTAGTTATCACCTAGCGAGCGTGTTTAATACATAATAATAAATGAAGCGACCTTAAATGCTACTTGTAAACCCCATATAAATTGCATGAGATACGGCCGGGACCCACATTTGTGGACCTCGAGGGATGCCTAACACCTTCCCCTCAAGGTAATTTGAACCCTTACCCGATCTCTGGTTTGTTGTCCATAGTTAGATTTAGCTAGGTTAGATAGGTGCCATAACGCGCCTTAATTCGTTAGGTGGCGACTCTTCAATCCTCCAAAGCCCAAAAGAGTTGTTAGGTCGTGCACCAAAACCCGTTTTGTGAAAAATGGGGCGCGACAAGCATCAAGTCACCAGGACTGAAGTTACACTTCTCAATATGGTTATCGTGATACAACTTCATCCTTTCCTTGTATAGTGCAGATCGCTCATATGCTCTCAAACGAAATTCATTCATTTCATTGATCTGATCTAGTCGCATATTCTCTGCTTCACTCCAACTCAAGTTTAGCTTTTTCAACGCCCAAAGTGCCTTATGCTCCAACTCTACAGGCAAATGACATGCCTTTCAAACACTAACTTATATGGTGACATACCAATGGGTGTTATGAAAGTTGTCTGATATACCCATAAAGTATCATCTAACTTCCTTATCAGTCTGTTCTTTTGGCATTCACTGTCTTCACCAATATTGATTTGATCTCCTTATTTGACTCTTGCATTGACCACTTGTTTGAGGATTATAAGGCATCTCCACTTTGTGTTGTTTCACCCCATATTTGGCCAAAAGTGTGTTAAACACTTTGTTGCAAAAGTGCAGGCCTCTATCGCTGATAATGGCCCTAGGTGTGCCAAATCTTGAAAAGTGTTCTTCTTCAGAAACTTGCAACACTTTTCCCATCATTTTCTGCCAAGGCTATAGCCTCAACCCCCTTAGAAACATAATCGACTGCCACCAATATATAATTCTGCCCATAGGAACTCACAAACGGTCCCAATGAAGTCAATCCCACATATGTCATATAATTCAACTTCCAAAGTAGGAGTCATTGGTAGCTGATGACGACAGAGATAGCTCCTTGTCGTTGACAAACATCACAACCTTTAACCAAGTCAAATGAGTCCTGATGGATTGTAGGTGAGTAATATCCACTTTGGAATATCTTGTGGGTAGTGCGTGCACCCCCATGGTGACCACCTACCGGAGATTAATGGTAAGCTTCTAGGATACTAAGCATTCAGCTTCAGGTAAACATCACCTGATGATACTGTCACCACACACCACCCTGTATAAGTAAGGTTCATCCCAGAAATACTTACCCACATCATGCAAGAACTTCTTCGTTTGTTGAAATGTTAAGCCTTCAGGAATCAAGTCGTTGACAAGGTAATTAACAAAGTCAACAACCAAAGGAATTACATCAAGAGTAGAGGCTAATACCTGCTCATCCAGAAATGAGTCATCAATGTCTAACTCAACCTCTTCCTTCTTTTCTTCCTCCAGTCTGGACAACTGATCAGCCACTTGATTTTCACAACCTCTTCTGTCATTGACTTCAAAATCAAACTCTTGGAGAAGAAGAACCCATCTTATCAATCGTGGCTTTTCATTTTTTTCGCCATTAAGTATCGCAGTGTTTCACAGTCAGTGTGAAGCACCACTTTAGCCCCCAGCAAATAGGCCCTGAATTTCTCAAAGGCATATACCACTGCAAGCAATTCCTGCTCAGTGATAGTGTAGTTTCTTTGTGATCCATTAAGCGCCTTGCCAGCATAGTAGATCGGATGATCTTATTTTGCTTTTTCCCTAACACAACACCTAAGGCAATACCACTTGCATCACACATTACCTCACAAGATCGGATGAAAGATCTTATTTCACTTTTTCCCTAACACAACACCTAAGGCAGTACCACTTGCATCACACATTACCTCAAATGGCTCCGAACAATCTTGACCTATGATCACCGGGGCTGATACCAGCTTTTCTTTGAGACATTCAAATGTTGTGGTGCATGTTTCTTCAAAAATAAAGTTCACCTCCTTTTCTAGAAACTTACACAGAGGATGTGCAATTTTCGAAAAGCCTTTGATGAAGCGCCAGTAGAAACCTGCATGACCTAAAAAAATTCCTAATCCCTTTTATAGAGATAGGTGGGGGCAGCCTTTCATTTACCTCATTCGCTCTATCCACCTCTAACCCCTTTTTCGGACACCTTGTGGCCTAGGAGTATTCCTTCCTTGACTATGAAGTGGCATTTTTCCCAGTTTAGCACCAAGTTCGCCTCTTCACACCTCTACAATGTCTAGCTAAGATTGAACAAACAGTCATCAAAGTGTCACCTACCACAGAAAATTCATGCATGAACACTTCTAAAGTGTCCTCAACCATGTTAGAGAAGATGGACATCATACACATCTAAAAAGTTGATGGTGCATTACACAATCCAAACAACATGCGTTTCAATGCAAAAGTACCATAAGGACATATGAAGGTGGTTTTCTCCTGGTCTACTAGAGCAATTTATATCTTATTATAACCAGAGTATCCATCTAAGAAACAGTACCAACCTTTACCAACCAGCCTATCAAGCATTTGGTCCATGAAAGGCATTGGAAAATGGTCTGTTAAAGTCTACTAGTTCAGCTTCCTATAGTCCATGCACACTCTCTAACCTGTGACTAGTCTCTTCGGAATCAGCTCATTTTTCGCATTTGTGACAAATGTCATACCACCCTTTTTGACAATACACTACACTAGGATAACCCAATGACTATCAGAAATGGAGTACACTTTCCTTGCATCCAACCACTTAATAATCACCTTTTTACCACCTCTTGAATTGGTGGGTTCAGCCTTCGGTGATGCTTGATAATTGGGCAACAGTTTTATTAAAGCTGGATTTTATGAGTGCAAATACCCAGAGGTATCCCAATGATATCAACAATGGTCCAACCAATTACCTTTTTAAACCTCGTCAAGACTTTCACTACTGCTTGCACCTGTTCATCAGTAAAGTCTGTAGTCAAAATAACTAGCAGCATGTTATTAGTGCGCAAAAAGTGATATATCAGGTGGCTAAGCAACTGTTTCAACTCAAGAACAAGCAGTTCCTCAATAGATGGCTTTACTGGTGGACTTGGTCTGTTCTTCAAGTCTAAGTCTAATTTCTATGGACAATATCAATGTGACCCCATGCCTTGCAGGGCATTTAGAGTCTCCACATAATCATCCATAAAGTCTTCATCGAAGTTCATTATCACTGCTACCAATGTCTCTACAACAAATCTCCCTCAACTGATGCTCTTATATCACCCTCATCAACAATCGATTGCAGACACTACACTCATTCTTTGAACTTCACCTCTTCATTGTTGAGTCGAAATTTCAGCTCCCCACTCTCAACATCAATTAACGCTTTGCCTATGGCCAAAAATGGCCTTCCCAAAATTATGGGAACCTCAAAATCTACTTCGCAATCCAGAATCACGAAGTCATCAAGAAAAATGAAACTTTCCACTTTCACAAGTATATCACACAAAATACCCATAGGCCGCTTCACCGATCTATATGCATCATCAACCTCATTGCAGTGGGTTCTGGAGGCCCCAACCCCAGTTGTTTGTACATAGCTAGTGGCATCAGATTTATGCTCGCCCCCAGATTACATAGGACCTTTGAAAACTCGAAAGCGCCAATAATGCATGGTGTAGTGAATACACCTAGGTCCTCCTTTTTTTGCACCAAGGACCTTGTAGAAATAGAACTACAATGATGAACGTTATCGATTGGTTCGAAACCTGCAGTCCTTTATGAACTTAGCATAACCAGGCATTTGCTCTAAAGCTTCTACTAACGAAATGTTCACTAACAGTTGCCGAATCATGGATATGAACTTTGCAAATTTTCCATCTTCGGCTTTTTCTTGATCCTTTGAGGAAATGGAGGAGGAGGTCTCGGTATTGGTTGTAGAGGCATGGTGACCTCTACTTCAACTCTTTTAACCTTCAACGGCTCCTCAGTTTGTTTAACTATATCTGCATCATCCGTTATTTTAGCATCTCATTATACTTCCTCTTCTCTTTATGTGCTCTGTTCCTGCTTAATACCTATAGGTTTTGGTTCAGGAAGGGACTTACCACTTCTAGTAGTAATCTCCATGCAGTGCCCATCCTTCTTGGGGTTCTATATAATATCATTAGGTAGTGATCCGTTCTTTCTCGAATTTAATGAAGTTGACAATTGCCCCAACTACTACTCCAATTGTTTGATGGAAGTTGAATGTGAGTCCACCAACTGACTCATGCTGGAAAAATTACTTCTCATTTCATTGACACATGTATCACTAGATTCAACCTTTTGAAGAACATTATCTAGCATATCCTCCATCCTAGACCTACTGGAACTACTACCTGCTCGATCTCTATTACCTGGAGGCACGTATACACCACTGTGATCGTTTCTATACCCCTCTTTGTTCTTTTTGTTACCTTTATCTCGGTGACCTAGCCTTTTATATTGCCCCTCTCTTTGATATTTCCGACCTTGATTTTAGAATTATATCCTTGGTTTCCCGAGTTATAATTCTGAAAACCCCTTGATTACTCAAGTATTTGGCCTCCTCATCTAGGTCAATATGCTTCTCTTCATACCTGTTGACAGCACCTACAACATTTACCTTTTCTGAACTTGCCAAGATGTGTTTAGTGAGCAAATCCATTTGCGTTCTCATATGGTTCATGTCCTGGTCACTTTCTTCTTCTCTTTTTTTCTTCTCAGATGAGAGTTCAAAAGTGAGCCCGAGATCTCCTACCTCTGCATCTATGGTGTGCTAGGCTCTGTTGTTCTTGGAGACTCATCCATCACTACCATGATCTCTGGGAATGGCTTCTTCATACATGATCCTCCACACACTGCATCAATAACAAGCTTAGTCACAAAATAAAGTGACATGTAGAATACCTACTTTAAATGTCTTTCAGTGAGGCCATGGTTTGGGCACTTCTATAGCTTTTGACTGAATCTCAACTAGGTGCCATGCATTTCATCCCCTGGTAATTGCTTGTGAGCGCCTATCTCGTCTTTCATTTGTAGCTCTTTTGATTCAGGGAAGAATCGTTCCAAGAATGCCTCCTCTAGCTCAGCCCAAGTCCTGATTGAGTCGTTTGGCAACTCATTCAGCCAATTTGTTGCCTCCCCACTTAGAGACAATGGAAACAACTTTAGTCTCATAGCGGTTTGACTAACCCCAGGAATCTCCTGTGATTTGAAAATCACCACAAAGTTCATCAGGTGTTGGTTGACATCATCACCAACAGCTCCTCTAAACATTCCCTTCAAGTTCAGTAGATGGATCATGGTGCTGGTGATAGTGAACTTCACTCCTGGAGGTAGTATGGGTAACATTATCGCTTCGGTAGCTCTAGCTCTAGCCCCATCTAAATCCAAGTCATCTATCTCAAAGACCATATATGCATGTTGTTGCACTCGTCCCCATGGAGCTAGTGGTTGTTGGTGAGGAGGAACTATCTCTTCTAATCCTTTAAGTTCCTCCACCACCCTAGGTGGGTCATTCACAGCATAACACTAGGCACCTCTAACAACGGTCTCAGCCTTAAGTCCTGATCTCTGTCTCTGGGCTTCATGTTCTTGTGAAAGCACCATCTTCTATATCGTCTTACTTAATTATGTTTGTATAACTATAGTCATATAAAAGAAAAAAGAAAAAAAATTATTTATTAAGTTTCTCTTTTTCCGTCTTCGTATTTGCCTTATTTATCATTTTATTCTCTTCTCATAACATTATAAAAATACAACTTTAAGAAAAAAGAGAATGTAAAAAGGTATAATTAAGAGAGTTTTAATATATATTTTAAGTTCTTCAATAAAGTACATAAATGAAATATAGAGAAGATGAAAGAAAAACTTTAAAAAAGAAGTCAAACTACTATAATAATATTTTTATTGTAAGACTCTACATCATCTTCTTCTGAAATTTACAATTTTCTCTAACTTTGTATCTTCCTCAACCCTCTTCTTCATTCCTAAAAGCACAAATTAAGAATATAATTATATGAAATTGTTAGTTACTCCATAACTTTATTTGTATTGAGTTTATTCAATTTGGTTTCAAAGATGAGTTAAATTGACTAAAAAAAAATCATATAAATTATTAAAGTAAAAAATACAATTTTAACTAAAAGAAGCATTTTTACCTCACAATTTTCTCTACTTTTGTATACCTCAACTTTCTTCTTCATCCCTACAAGTACAAATTAAGAATATACTTAAATGAAATTGTTAGTCACTCCATAATTTTATTTGTATTGTGTTTATTCAATTTAGCTTCAAAGATTAGTTAAATTGACTTAAAAAGTAAAATGATATCACATAAACTATTAAAGTAAAAAAAATATAATTTTAAAAATTAAAAGAAGCATTTTTACCTCACAATTTTCTCTACTTTTGTATCTTCAACTTTTCTCTTCAACCTTCAAGCACAAATTAAGAATATACTTATACGAAATTGTTAGTTACTCCATAATTTTATTTGTATTGAGTTTATTCAATTTATTTTCAAAGATTACTTAAATTGACTAATAAAATAAAATAATATCACATAAATTATTAAAGTAAAAAACATAATTTAAAAAATTAAAAGAAACATTTTTACCCATAGATTCTTTCCGAATTTGTTGAAAGAAACCATATGATGTGACGATTAACATTTTCTTCTCCACCCTAATGTATGATATGGTGATGGAAAAGTGAAAGAATAACTTTGAATGAAACTTTTCTTGATACAAAATATGAATTTATATTGAAAAAGAGAAGGAATACCATAAGGTGTCATAAACTAATAAATTTAATTTTGGAGGTTATGAAGATTAACAAAATGGAGTTATGAATATTATTAAGATATATAAGTTGAAGATGTGTGAGTTATTAGTAGTTATTTCTTATTTTATTAAAGATATTAAATATATATTATAATGGTAGGTGAAAAATTGAGTAATTGAATGTGAAGATTTTTTGAGATATTAAAAATAAAATAATTAAATACTGAAGGAAAAAAATTGTCAAAAAAGGTTTTAAAATATAAATATGAATGGAGGCCATAGAAATGTGTCACATCACATTATCTATGTTTCTCCTTTAAATACATATAGATTCTTTTTTGCTGGATTAGGCTCATCAATAACAGTTGACACTTCTACTAGTTCAAGTTCTTGCCTTTTATTTCACTATTGTCGTATGTTTTTTTTTTAGGGAAAAGGGTCAAAAATACCCATCAACTTTGTTTTATTGGTTGACTATTCCCTTACCGTTAAAATAAAGTTATTTTTACCCTTGTCGTTACTAATTTCACCATTTTTACCCCCTCAATTGGATGGAAAACCCAAATCAACTAAAATTATCCAATTTCAATTAAATGACCCGATTTTCTCTTTTAATCCGAACCCGACCTATTTATATCAAATTAAAACCCTAAACCCATCTCTCTAATCTTCTCCATCTCTTTCCTCGTTGAAACACATGCTACTAAAATTGACAGGAAATGTTCTGTAGTTAAATGAGTCAAAATGTAGCAATGATCACACAATCAATCAAAATTAGCACACTAGTGTGATCGGATCTTGGAGCTCGTTCAATCATCGAATTTTTCTTTCCTCCGGGCATATCTGAAACTATGATATTGCTTACTTGTTGAGCCTAGCCGGATATGAAGTTGTGGCTGTTGTTTTCGAACCTTGATGCTCGCCTGATTGATCTGTTAGCGGTGCTTCAGTTGTTTTCCGGTGGGGTTTTGGTCGGGGTTTTGTTGGTTGGTTGTTTGGAGGTCGGAGAACTGGTGAGCTGGTGGTCATTTGCTGGTTGTTTTAGCTTGGGTGATGGAGGTCTGGGTTCTGGTGGGCTGAAGTGTGGTTTTACCACCGGATTTTAGCGTGGAGAGGGTGGTGTTTGAGAGCTGTTTCAGGTCGGTTTCGCAGCTATTTGAATGATTCTGGCAATGGGTGGTTTGTTTAATGTTGTTCCATCTTGGATCTGGCCGGAAATGGAGAAGAAAGGTCTTGTTATGGTCACTGGAAAGTAGAGGAAAATGGGTTTGTTGTTAATGTTTTCTACTTGGTGTCGTTTCTGGTTTTTGGGGCTTTTGAGTGGTGGTTTCAGGTAGTGGTTTGGAGGTTGTTTCAGTGGTGTTTCACCGGAAAGAAGAGAAAATGAATGGCGGTTTTGGGTTGCCGGAGCTTGATATTGGGTTTTAATTTGGTATGAATGGGTTGGGTTCAAATTAAAAAGAAAAAATCGGGTCATTTAATTGAAATTAGGTAATTTTAGTTGATTTGGATTTTCCATCCAATTGAGGGGTAAAAATGGTGAAAATAGTAACGGCAGGGGTAAAAATAACTTCATTTTAACAGTAAGGGCATAGTTAACCAATAAAACAAAGTTGAGGGTATTTTTGACCATCTTCCCTTTTTTTATATTCTTTTTTGCTAAATTAGGGTTATCAATAACTGTTGACACTTTTACTAGTTCAAGCTCTTGTTTGCTCTAGAAAAGCTTAGCTATATATTTTTCTTCTTTTTTCCAAAAGAATATGGTGTGGATTTGTGCCAAGGACATCTCGATAAAATTAGTAGTCTAACACCAAATTTTAACAAGGGGTCTTATATATTTACAAACATGCCCAAAAATATTATTAATTTAGGTTAAATGTTTTATTAAACTGATATTAATTATTTTAAATAATAAAAAAATTTACATAATAAATTTATTTTGTTTAAATTATTTTTTTATAAAAAATATTTTATGAATATAAACGTCCGAATATAATTTTATTTGAATTACATATTGATTATGCTTATATAATGGTGAATTATTAAAAAACTAACCGTCTGTTGAGATTAGTGGTGGCAAATGGTGGGTTGGATCAAATTTGGGCGGGTTGAAAATGGGTCAACATAAAATGGGTAATAATTCAACCCGCCCATATATGATATAGGTAAAAAAGGATTGGGTAATAAATGGGTTGGGTAAAATACTAGTTTACCCATATTTTCATTTATAAATAGTAATCTACTTAAGAATTCAACATGGAGAAGATATTTTAGTCTTTTTTTGATGAAAAATGTTGAAAATGCTTCATTTAGTTTTATTGTATCATAAAAGTAAAAAAAAATCCTAACTTTTCAATATAAAATAAATTTATGTAATAACAAGGGGAAAATATTTTTAATTTCAACGTAAATGAATAGTTGCATTTTAGGACAAAAAACATGCTTAATTCACTTTAAGCAATGTCAATACTAATGCATGATTTGCTTATTTTAAACTATTATTTATTATCCAATATAAACTTGAAAAAATAAAAAAATAAAATTATAATTAACAAAAGAAATGTACATTTAAATATATTTTTTGGAGGGGCAATGACTTCACATTTTCAATTATAGAGAAAAAAAATTAGTTCTATAGAAGAACATAATTAGGAAGAGAAGTTACAATTTTTTTTAATGAAATCATGAATTTTGAGTGAATAAAAGTTAGAAGTTTAATCCATTTGGCTAATCCATACTTTACCCATATTTTACCCATAGTTTACCCATATTTTACCCATATTTTTATGGGTTGAATATGGGTACCAACCCATATTTTACCCATGTAAAAAGTCACCCATCCAACCTATTAAAATATGGGCGGGTTACCAAAATATGGGCTCATTTTGCCAACACTAGTTGAGAGCTAGAAACAATATCTTAATCATTTAGACGTGCGTTCGTATTCAGACGTCTTAATGTTAATGAAAACAAATAAGGCATAATTCGATGTGAAATTAAAAAAATAAAAAATAATTTAGAGGGTGGGCTGGCCGGTTGAAGGAAAGAAACAAGGCAACGGGATGTGAGAGGGAAAATCCGGTTTACTAGGTGAAAGTGAGGTTGAGCAGAATTGTGTTGGGCTGTGAACCAAACCGGTCGAAGCGATAGTGAAATAATCGGGTCAACCCGATCTTTACAATCCTAACCGTCATGTTTCGACTCTCTGTTTGTGTATAAAAGAAAAGAGAGAAAAAAACCCAATCTTCAAACCCTAACTCGGTTGGTTTCTTTCTCCCATCTTTCGACCGTGGACGAACAAGTAAGTTTTTATATTATTCAGCTTTGTAATTATAAAATAATATTGTGGCGGTTGTTTATATAGATTGAAGGGGTGATTGATGGGTTCTAATTTGGAACCAGTGCCAGTTACTTCACAAAAACATGACCCAGCTTGGAAGCATTGTGAAATGTTTAAGAATGGGGAGAGGGTACAGTTGAAGTGTATTTATTGTGGCAAAATATTTAAGGGTGGTGGAATTCATAGGATTAAAGAACATCTTGCAGGTCAAAAAGGTAATGCATCTACTTGTTTGAGAGTTCAGCCCGATGTTCGCCTTCTAATGCAAGATAGTTTAAATGGTGTTGTAATGAAGAAGAGAAAAAAACAGAAACTTGCTGAAGAAATAACAACTTATAATGCTGGCACTGCCACTAGTGACATTGCTGCTGAATTTACTGATACTTGTGGCCTCAATACGGAAGTTGACTTACTTCCAATGCCGCAAGCTATTGAACATACCTCTAATTTATTTTTGAATCGAGACCAAGGACCTAATAATATAGGTGCAAGGAAGAAAAAAACAAGGATTAGAAAAGGGGCATCTTCCTCAAATAATAATGCTATGCTTCTGCCAATTAACCAGTCCAAAAGAGTGAACAATCATGTGCATATGGCAGTAGCCAGATTCCTTTTAGATGCTAGGGTTCCTCTTGATGCTGTAAATTCTGTTTATTTCCAACCCATGATTGATGTGATCGCTTCCCAAGGAGCACAAGTTTCTGCCCCTTCTTACCATGACCTAAGAAGCTGGGTTCTAAAAGCTTCAGTTCAAGAAGTGAGGAATGACATTGATCAATGTTCAAGCACCTGGGCAAGGAGTGGTTGTTCTGTTTTGGTTGATGAGTGGATTACAGGAAAGGGTAAAACACTGCTTAACTTTTTGGTCTACTGCCCCGAAGGGACAATGTTTTTGAGGTCTGTCGATGCGTCTACCCTAATTAATTCCACGGATTATCTATATGAGTTGCTTAAGGAAGTAGTGGAGGAAGTTGGTGTGAGAAATGTGTTGCAAGTAGTTACTAGTAATGAGGAGCGATACGTTATTGCTGGGAAAAGGCTCACTGATGCTTACCCTACACTCTTTTGGACGCCTTGTGCTGCTCACTCCATTGACTTGATACTCGAGGACTTAAAGAAACTTGAGTGGATCGATACAATAATGGAACAAGCCAAGTCAATATCAAGATTCATCTACAATAATAACATTCTCTTGAGTATGATGAGAAAGTTTACCTTGGGAGTTGACTTAGTTGATTTGGGAGTTACACGCTCTTCAACCGACTTTTTGACACTAAAAAGAATGGTAAATATCAAACACAATTTGCAATCAATGGTTACTTCAATGGAGTGGGCGGAGAGCCCATATTCAAAGAAACCAGAGGGGTTTGCCCTGCTAGATTATATTAGTAATCAGTCCTTTTGGTCTACTTGCAGCTTGATTTGCCGCTTGACAGATCCCATCTTGAGGCTTTTAAGGATGGTCAGTAGTGAGGAGAGGCCTGCGATGGCGTACATTTATGCAGGGGTCTATCGAGCAAAAGAAACAATTAAGAAAGAGCTTGTCAATAAGAAGGATTACTCAGTTTATTGGAATATTATTGATCACAGGTGGGAATCACTTCAGCGTCATCCTCTTCATGCTGCAGGGTTTTACCTCAATCCCAAATTTTTCTATACTACTGAGGAAGATGTGCACCTCCATATCAGATCACTTGTATATGATTGTATAGAGAAATTGGTTCCTGATCCTAAAACCCAAGACAAAATTGTGAAAGAAACTACTTCTTACCTCAACAGTGCTGGAGATTTTGGGAGGAAAATGGCAGTAAGAGCCAGAGACACTCATTTTCCTGGTTAGTGCCATTTCATGAAATGAATGCCTGTATACACCTTCTCTCTGTGTGGTTTGAAATCTTCAGACAATTAGTGATTCAGTTAAGTTAGTTTATCTTAACTTGAATATTACCTCTTGCCTTCCATTCTGGGATTTCCTTGCTGATAGTGTGCCTAATGAATAATATCTCCATCCCTCTTCAACTTA
Source organism: Solanum okadae (assembly GCA_036553675.1). Taxonomy (NCBI): domain Eukaryota; kingdom Viridiplantae; phylum Streptophyta; class Magnoliopsida; order Solanales; family Solanaceae; genus Solanum; species Solanum okadae. The sequence continues at coordinate 13,796,287 of CM071683.1, forward strand.
ACCCCTCTTTTATAGTCTAATGGTGACTATCACTGTAAGAAATCAGTACATTCAAAATGAATTTACATATTTTCATTTCTATCTCTTGTTTAGTTCCCATATCTTTCTAGTGTGGTCAGCTTATGTTGACAAGCTTTTATTTGTATATGCATGGTAGTAATGGGATGGATACTTATTTTCTACTCAAGATCCTTTTATCAGAGAAATATTTTCTGTTAATGGCCACAAACTAGTTCGAATCATGCACTATTGCATAGTGTATCCTTCTAGTTGCAAGAGACCATCTAAACAAATTTGCATTTGCTTGGATAGGATGCTGGTCAAGGTTTCAAGCCGCGTGAGTCGTTAACTAGTTTCTCTTGTTGATTTTGCTAGTTTCTCTCCCATTGATTTTGCCATTTTGTTTGCTTGAGTTTTGACTTCAAAGACTGGAGAAAAATTCTTGTTAGTCTAAGTATGAATTATTCTTTAGTTCAGGAAATTATTAGAGTTCAGCAAAGAAAATTAACAAGTACTAATGTAGCGTCATGCTCCTAGTATACTGTATCTTTGTCTGTTTCAGAAAAGTAACTAAAGTCATTATGTTGTAATTCTTGCAGCTGAGTGGTGGTCAACATATGGTGGAGGGTGCCCAAATTTGGCTCGCTTGGCCATCCGTATTCTCAGTCAAACATCAAGTTTGATTAGGTCTAAGCCAGGTCGAGTTCCTTTAGAAGAGATGCATGAAACAAAAAATTGCATTGAACATCAAAGACTTAATGATCTTGCTTTTGTTCAATACAACCTGTGGCTGAGGCAAAGGTAAAGGGAGAAATTGACATTGTTTTCCTTTCCTTGAGATGTAAAAGAGTATGTCTAATTTATTGCTTATGGCACTAGGAAAAACCTGGAGCCGGATTGTATGGACTCCATTTCCTATGAGAAAATGGAACTTGTCCATAATTGGGTTTCTAGGAGGGAACAAATTTCGGAGGACTTGGAAAGTTCAGACTGGATGACCGTTGACCCTCCTTTGGGAAGCATAGCTCCCTTAGGTCCATTAATTGATGATATCGAAGCCTTAGGCACAGGTAACTTATGTTTCTCATTTAGGAAATCTTTGTGAACTGCAATTTTTGATGACCATCAATACTTGCTGCAGGTTTTGATGATTTTGAAATTTTTGGTGGGCCAAAAGATAGTGAAGAAGAGATTGTAGAGGAGAACACTGTAAATGAGTAAACTTTTGCTGTAGAAGATTTTTTGTTCTGTTGGAAAGAAATGGGAAGATTAAGCTTGAGTCCCACATGGAGGCTACCTGGAGTTTAGCTTTAAGCCGTGACACATTGCAATGAGCAATATTGAGGATTTTGTGCCGATGCTCTGCGTCCATTACACCTCTTAAATGAGATATAAAGTAGTCGTTGTCAAATATAGAAAACGAGGTTGAAGTTGAATTCCACAGAGAATATAGTGTGGAATATGTCACTAGTGGTTATTTGACTGGTAATCTTTTATTTCAAGAGGATTTCAAACATGTAAAGTATTAGTATTAGCGTTGTCTTATAAGTAACCACATTGATGGTAAGTTTATTTGTTTGTATTTAGATAATGAAATGAAGATAGGTCAGTGTTCCTCATTGTAATCATTTAAAATTTATTAAATATAAATTAATAAAAACGATTTGAAATATATTAAATTCAATATATATTAGTTTAAACAAATATTATGAATTAATATAATTGATTTAATTATTTAAGTCATTAAATATGGATTTAATTAAAGTCCAAATTAATTAATTTGGGCTACAATAGATGAACCCGATTTGCTAAGTCCAATATCATCTCATCCTAGAGACCCATTTTGGTGCCACGTGGCAAATGACATGTCGTGCCAAATCAAACAAAGAAGCCAATATGATCATGCCAAGTGTCAAGATGACAAGCCCGCTCCATAAAGCTCATATGCAATATCACTTAGGTCTGATTGGTAGAAGGGAATCATGTTCCAATCACAACTCCTCTAATTTAAAACTATAAATAGGGGTCCTCATAATTCTGAAAAGGAACCAAAAATTCTAAACAAGAAGCTAGAGAAAGCCCGTGGTACAAACGCCATAAATTTCTCTATAAGCTACAAGTTTAAGAATTCAAGCATTCAAGTTCAAGAACGATCAACATCAAGACCATCGGATTCAAGAACAAGCTTGAAGCCCTTGAACTCAAGTAAACATTAAGATCAAGTTAAAGTTCAAGTTCAAGTTCATCAAAGATTCAAGAACAAGCTTTAAAACCCTTGAATCCAAGATCAAGTTCAAGACAAATTTAAGATCAAGCTCAAGAGCCCTTGAATCTATATTTGAAAAGGCGAATTCAGAGGAATCATAGAGATTGTAACACTCGCACTTTGAAATAATAAATACAATTGTTGTGATACTTTTCCGTTCTTGATTATTATTTTCTCGACATGAATTTTATTGTCTATTTTGGCACGCCAATGGGATAATATCTACCTCTCATCTCAACTTTTCAAGCATCAAATATTATCAAAATGTCTTCCACTATAGAAGAACAACTAGCAAGATTGACGAAAGCAATTGAAGGCTTGACAAAGTGTGCATATGAACAAGATGCTAAACTTTCCAAGCTAACAAATAAGATGGATAACATGATTGAGAAAATATCGAGTCAAACACGTATGAAGCTTCCTAAATATCAAGACGAATGAGAGTCTTGCATAAAGCAAACGAAGATCAAACATATTCATCTCTCCGTTGAAGGTTTGATTCTCATTAATCAATTGAAGTAATTTATCATAGAGGAAACTGAAGACAAATCTAAGTCTTCATCCAAATTTTCTCCCACATATTCAAAGCCATATACACAAATGGTTAATGACTTGATAATGCCTTGAGGGCTATCAACCTTCTAAGCTTCAACAATTTGATGGCAAAGGAAATCCTAAATAGTATATAGCACACTTTATCGAGACTTGAAATGATGTTGGGATACATGGTGATTATCTCGTTAAAGAGTTCGTTCGATCTCTCAAAGAAAATGCCTTTGATTTGTACACAAATTTTGAACCTAATTCTATAGATTGTTAGGAGAAGCTAGACCAAGAGTTCCTCAATCATTTCTATAGCACAAGACGTGTCGTTAGAATGATTGAACTTACAAAGGTCAAGGTGAAGATGAGCTAGTTATTGACTTTATCAATTGCTAGAGACGTTTGAGTCTGAACTGCAAAGATTGCCTTAATGAAACTTTTAGCATTGAAATGTGCATTCAAGGCATGAATTGGGTTCTTAACTGTATATTGCAAGGATTAAATCCCAATACGTTTGAAGAGTTAGCAAATCGTGCATATGACATGGAATTAAGCATGACTATAAGAGGAAATCAACGATCTTCTGTCTGTGGGTCTTACGAAGGTGAAGATCTAGAAGAACTCCAAAGTGGGGGCAAGTCTGCAGTTGAAGATGACTTTGAAGAGTCAATGTATATCTAGACGCTCCTTATAACATGAGCTTAAACTGCAAGTAACAACGCTTTTTATTACATGAATTTAAACTACAAGTTACAATGGTCCTTAACCCATAAGCTTAAACTTCAAGTTACAATGCTCCTCATTGCATGAGCCTAGACTGCAAGTTATAATGCTCCTCATCACATGAGCCTAAACTACAAATTATAATGCTCCCAGATGCACGAGCCTAAATCTGCATGTCAGAAAGCTCTTCAAATTTGAGTTAAATCTCTAAGTTTGAAAGCTCTTCAAATTTGATTTAGGCTTTCATATCATAAAGCACTTTAAGTTCAAGATAAACCTTCAAGAGGAAATACTCCTTGAAACACGAGTTTAAATGGTATGTCACAAAACTCTTTATATTTGAGTTAAATCTTCAAGTTGAAATGTTTCTTGAAACACGAGCTTAAATTGTATGTCACTAATCTCTTCCAATTTTAGCTAAGTCTTCAAGTTGAGATGCTTCTTGAAATACGAGTTTAAACTGTATGTCAAAAAGCTCTTCAAATTTTAGATAAATCTTCAAATTGAAATGCTTCTCGAAACACGGGTATAAAATGTATGTCACAAAGCTCTCCAAGTTTGAGATAAATCTTCAAGTTGAGATTGTCCTTGAAACACGAGCTTAAACTGTATATCATAAAACTTTTCAAATTTGAGTAAATCTTCAAGTAAAAATGCTCCTTAAGGTACGAGCCTAAATTGCATGTCACTCCTAGCCCATAAGAGTATAAACTTTGTACGAGACACTTAAAAAAATACTCTCCCAAAACTACATTGTGACTTGATCCTCTTCACTGAGGTACATATGCTCTTAGAACCATATTCTAAGTTCAGTTGCATGAGTGTAAAAAAACCAAAATGTTCCCACTTGATCTGTCACATGAAAGTCAAAGCTATAAGTATTTTGTTTTATCTTTTGTCTCATCAAACTTTAGTTTACGCAGTATTGATGGGTCAATGGAAGGGGCAAACCCGTATAAAAATACGAGCCTTTTGAAGTCTTGAAATTCTTCAAAGTTTGCAAGTTGAAGTCTTCAAATCCTCCAAATATGCAAGTTGAAGTCTTCAAATCCTCCAAATATGCAAGTTGAAGTTTTCAATCCTCTAAGTATGCAAGTTTTAGTCTTCAAAATTTTCAAGTATGCAAGTAGCAGTCTCCAAATTCTCTAAGTATGCAAGTTGAAGTCTTCAAATCCTCCAAGTATACAAGTTGAAGTCTTCAAATCCTCCAAGTCTGCAAGTTGAAGTCTTCAAATCCTCCAAATATGCAAGTTCTTAAATTTCAATGCCTTAAGGTGGACAAAATTATCCCTTTGCACCTTAAGCTTGTCTTTTCACGAATTTATCCTTCAACAGATCTTTGAATTTTCATGCCTTAATATGGACAAGACTTGTCCCTTTGCACCTTAAGCTGGCCTTTTCACAAATTTATCCTTCAAAGGTTCTTTAAAATTCCATGCCTTAAGGTGGACGAGATTTGTCCCTTTGCACCATAAGCTGGCCTTTTCATGGATTTAGGATCTTTAAATTCCCATGCCTTAAGGTGGATGAGATTTGTCCCTTTGCACCTTAAGCTTGCCTTTTCACAGGTTTATCCTTAAAAGGATCTTTAAATTTCCATACCATAAGGTGAAAAAAAATTGTCCCTTTGCAACTTAAGCTGGCCTTTCCACGAAATTTATCCTTAAAAGGATCTTTAAATTTTCATGCCTTAAGGTAGAATTTTTTTTGTCGTTTCACATGTGCTCAAGTATTCAGGATCTTGAAAAGCCTCAAGTTAGTGATCTTTATGGTGGGGGCGTTAAACACATCCCTTCACACCTTATGCTTAAGCACTCAGGATCTGGTAAAGCCTCAAGTTAAGTGATCTTCAAGGCGGGGACGTTAAGCACATCCCTTCACCCCTTGTGCTCAAGTATTCAGGATCTTGTAAATCCTCAAGTTAGTGATATTCAAGGCGGGGACGTTAAACATATCCCTTCACACATTGTGCTCAAGTATTGAGGATCTTGTAAAGCCTCAAGTTATTGATCTTCAAGGCGGGGGCGTTGAACACATCTCTTCACACCTTATGCTCAAGTATTCTTGATCCTGTAAAGCCTCAAGGTAAGTGATCTTCAAGGTGGGGATGTTAAACACGTCCCTTCACACCTTATGCTCAATTATTCAAGATCTTGTAAAACTTCAAGTTAGTGATCTTCAAGGCGGGGACATTAATCACATCCCTTCACACCTTATGCTCAAGTATTCAGGATCTTGTAAAGCCTCAAGTTAGTAATCTTTAAGGCAAGGACGTAAAGACATCTCTTCACACCTTATGCTTAAGTATTTGGGATCTTATAATGCCTCAAGTTAGTGATATCAAGGCGGGGACGTTAAACACATCCCTTCACACCTCAAGATCAAACTCTTCTGCGATAAAACTCTCTAGTGTATGGCCTTCATGAAATATAAATATTGCTTATGTTGATCTCAAGGCGGGGATGTTAAACACATCCCTTCACACATCAAGATCAAACTCTTGTGTTGTGATAAAGCTCTCCATTGTGTAGCCTCTGAAAAATACAGAGATTGCTTCCATTGACCTATGAAAGAAACATATAATAAAAGGAAAAAAAGAACAAGAAATGAGAGCAAAAGAATGAGGAATATGCTCCTATATATAGATTAGTAACAACGGAGGCTCCTGATGTTTTGCGTAATCAATGACACAACTTCCAGTACGAGTGTCTACGATCGTGCAATAGTATAGTAACCCAACCAAGGGTTGGGGTTGTGTCCCAAGGGAGTGGTTTCGAGAATTAATAGAAAAATAAAATTTAGTTCTAACTAGTCGTAGCTAAAGACATTAACGATGAAAGACATTGTAAATTAAAGAGGGGGACACAAAAGTGTCAAATAACAATTTGGGGGTTTTGTCACAAGTATAGCAAAAACAACAAAAAAATCAAGTATGGGGAAGTTCTTAGGGTGTGACCGCAATACAAGTTGAGATAAATAGTTGGGTACATGCTTTCGATAGGAAATTTGTAAGATAATAGTTACTAGGCTAAGCTTTAGATGGAAATAAGTTCCCTCTCGGGCAACTTACCCCGTTTCAAATGCGTTCCTCTCGGACACCCATTTGCCGCATGTAGACCAACCTACGCCTTACCCCACTAACTCTCTTGAGTTGAGTGTTAGGATATGGGACTAGGGCTCACCCTCTCGAGAAAAACTTCATGTCGACCCACTCCTTAGGCCATTAGTCTAGTGGTCTTGGTTTCGCGACCTCCTTCTCGGGCAAGCCGAAAACACATGGGTGGGTTTGTATTTGCAACTACAAACCCATTAAATTAAACCACAACCACTAGGTGAAATCACCATTAAACTACATCTAACCTATTAGCAAGCAAGACCCAACAGTAATATCAACACATATTTGCTAAATCACACCCCAAGAATGGGGGGTTTTAGACACACATCAAGAGATAGAAATTTATACCTTTAATGATGTTGAAATCAAATGGGTATAGAGAAACAAGTCTTGATTTGAGCAAAGAAAGAAGAATCCAAGAGACCCCTTTACAAATTGGAAGAGATGAAACCCTCTTCTTCTTCAAGTTTTCCAAAACCCTCTCCAAACTTGAGAGTAAAATAAAAAAGTACTAAAATTACATTAAGAATTTGATATTTTCTAATAACACTACAAAAACTGATACTAAGTTATAACTCTCAACGAGTATTTATAGTTTTCAAAAATCTGTGTTGTAGCGGATCATTCGGTGACATTAGTCGGAATCGCCAATCAACTCGGCGATTCGCCCTTTGGTGTAGTTCATCGCCGTCTTGCACCATCCTTCGGCATTGTCGTGCTCTGGGTCATTGGGCGACATTGTACTGCTTTGCGGAACTCCTTGGTGATGCGCCTACTGCTCCCATTTTTCGCCGACTTGATCCTTTCCTTTAGGGTTCAGCACACTGGAACAAAAGGTGAACTGATACCCTTCAGCGATTCGCTAAGTGAACTCGGCGAACAGATACCAATGAAGTGCTAGTCAGCAGTACAATCCGAGTTCGAGCACAGATCATTGAAACAAAATATTCCAAAAGTGCAGGAAATACAAAAACTAGGGTGTTGATGTGAGTTTGGATAGATGAAAAGTGGGGGAAAATGAGTGAAGTTGAAACTTTTAAACCTTTGGCTTGCAAAGACCGTCCAGTTATTGCTCACTCGGTGATGTTAGTCAGCCTCGGCTACTCACTCGGCGGAACGCTTCCGCCGACTGTTGGGTTTCTCCGTCGAAGTTTACAGAACATCTAGTTTGTGAGGGTCCAAACGGCGGTTTCCATCGAGGTCACTGACATGATCAGTGATTCACCAATGATTTCCAACACTCGCCGAGTTTTATAGACTCTAGTGTTGACGATGTCTAGAGTCAAACGACGGATAAGGTCGAATTCACCAACTATTTTGGCGATTCAATGACTGGATTCATCACTCGCCTATCTGCACTTTTTGGTTCACCCTTCATACTTCCATCTACACAATCAACACACCATTATTTTATCAAAGAAAAAGAAAGTAATACATGGTTTTGGGTTGCCTCCCAAATAGCGCCTTAGTTAACGTCATGGCACGACGCAAGTCAACCTTCAAATCTCACTCTTGGGGCTAGCCATAGTATCACTAGGCAAATCCCCTTGTTGTCTTGGATTAAGATGAGACGAGATATGACCCATTTGGGTCTCTAACTACTTGGTTGAAAGTGAATGAGAGGAGACGGTCTGGTTAAGGGTAGACACATCTTCTTTCATGCCTTTTAGCATTTTATCTGACCCTTCAACTTTGTTTAGGATACACGAGAGCATATCCTCGGACCTACCACCTTCCGATTCCTTGGGCTTTTGCCGCTCATGGGGAGGCACATATCTATCCTTCTCCCCATGTTTCCAATTTGGATTCCGATCTCTCCATTCACAGTCTCGATCTTTCTATCATTCATCTCTAGTCTAACCTTGGTTACCACCCTGCCTTGGGTAGTTTGAATGATAACCACCGCCTTGGTTTGCTAGAAAATTTACCTCCTCACTATACAGAGCTTTAAACTTCATCTCTTCAGGATTCGTGCTCCCAATCCCCACAGCATTGACACCACGAGTACCATCCCCTATGACATTCTTAGATATAATATCAAGCTGTGTCATAATCTTATCCATGTTTTGGTCTCTCTCATTGTCTTTTTCAATCTGCTCCTTAGATAACTAGAGGGTGACAGGGGAGACCTGGTCCTCACGAGTGTACCACACTCTGTTGATGGTTGTCATGCCATCTAAAAGCTGGGCTGCTACCGCGTACGACTGCTGCATTAAACTTTTGGATGAGAGTTGGTCAGCGATATCCTTGTTTACCGAGTCTAGACTCCGGTAAAAGTATGAAGGAGCACGTTATCAGGAAGACCATGGGTTGGGCATTGTAGCACCAATTTTTTAAATCGAAGCCAAGTTTCGTGCAGAGGCTCTCCATTCAGACACTTGAAGCTTTGGATGTTATCCTGAATAGTCATCATCTTCGAGGGAGGGAAAAATCAGACATTAAATGTGGTGACCAGCTCTTCCCATGAAGTGATCAAATTTCGTGGTAATTCAGCTAACCACTTGCAACCTTCTCCCATCAGAGAAAATGGGAATAGTCGCAGCCTGACTGACTCTTGACAGATGTTCTTGAAAGAGAATGGCCCACAGACGTCTACTAAGTTTCGAAGATGCTCATTGGGATCCTCATGAGCCAATCCGCTGAAGAGTCCTTTTAGTTGCAAGAGCTGCAACATAGTGCTCATTATGTGGAACACTGCATTCCCCTCGGTTGGGGGTAAGCGGATGGCTCTAACACCTCCCATGAGATAGGGGTCATTGACATTTGTATCTTGGACATCATTGAGGTTACCGATGTCATCTTGGTGGCCCACCTGGCTACCATTACTACCATTAACACTCATGCCTTCTCAAATACTTACACAATCAACAAAACAAGACTAAAAGTTAAGTTAGTAAAACTACACTAAAAAGAACTAAAATTCTACTAATCTAAGAATTCTCAAGTAAGACCACTCCCCGGCAGCGGCGCCATTTTAATGTTTTGCGTAATCAACGACACAACTTCCAGTACGAGTGTCTACAATCATGTAGTAGTATAGTAACCCAACCAAGGGTTGGGGTCATGTCCCAAGGGAGTGGTTCCGAGAATTAATAGAAAAATAAAATTAAGTTTTAACTAGTCATAGCTAAAGACATTAACGATGAAAAACATTGTAAATTAAAGAGGGGGACACAAAAGTGTCAAATAACAATTTGGGGGTTTTGTCACAAGTATAGCAAAAACAACAAAAATAACAAAAAAATCAAGTATGGGGAAGAGTTCTTGGGGTGTGACCGCAATACAAGTTGAGATAAATAGTTAGGTACATGCTTTCGATAGGAAATTTGCAAGATAATAGTGACTAGGCTAAGCTTTGGATGGAAATAAGTTCCCTCTCGGGCAACTTACCCCGTTTCAAATGCGTTCCTCTCGGACAACCATTTGCCACATGTAGACCAGACTACGCCTTACCCCACTCACTCTCTCGAGCTAAGTGTTAGGATATGGGACTAGGGCTCACCCTCTTGGGCTAAAGCTCATGTCGACTCACTCCTTAGGCCATCAGTCTAGTGGTCTTGGTTTCACGACCTCCCTCTCGAGCAAGCCGAAAACACATGGGTGGCTTTGTATTTGCAACTACAAACCCATTAAATTAAACCACAATCACTAGGTGAAATCACCATTAAACTACATCTAACCTATCAGCAACCAAGACCCAACAATAATATCAACACATATTTGCTAAATCACACCCCAAGAATGGGGATTTTTGGCCACACATCAAGAGATAGAAATTTATACCTTTAATGATGTTGAAATCAAATGGCTATAGAGAAATAAGTCTTGATTTGAGCAAATAATGAAGAATCCAAGAGACCCACTTCCAAATTGGAAGAGATGAAACCCTTTTCTTCTTCAAGTTTTCCAAAACCCTCCTCAAACTTGAGAGTAAGATAAAAAAGTACTAAAATTATATTAAGAATTTGATATTGTCTAATAACACTACAAAAACTGATAGTAAGTTATAAATCTCAACGACTATTTATAGTTTTCAAAAATCTGTGTTGCGGCGGATCATTCGGCGACATTAGTCGGAATCGCCTATCAACTTGGCGATTCTCCCTTTGGTGTAGTTCATCACATTCTTGCACCATCCTTCAGCATTGTCGTGCTTTGGGTCATTGGGCGACATAGTAGTGCTTCGCGGAACTCCTCAGCGATGTGTTGACTGCTCCCTTTTTTCGCCGACTTGATCCTTTCCTTCAAGGTTCAACACACTGGAACAAAAGGAGAAGTGAGACCCTTCGGTGATTCGCTAATTAAACTCGGCGACTCGCCGAGTGAATTTTGTGATCCTCAGGCCTTCATTTTCTTGTTCTTTTCTGCCTTTTCGTTCCTTTTTGCGAAGTAGTGTCCTTTCCTTCAAACTTCAAATTCTTGAAACTTAAAGGTTTTCATCAAATATTGAGATAAAATAAGCATGTGAGGACTCAATTTCTATTAAAATATAGCCCTAAATGAGTCCAATTTGTGGACTCATCAAAACCCCCAACTTAAACTTTTCCTTGTCCTCACGCAAACTTTAGTTCAGCTGTTAAAAAATGGTGTCTCAATCAGTGCTACACAAGACTCAATCATGAATGTACACAACAAGTCTTCAAACTACTTATCCTAAGACTCAATTGTGTACTCAAAGATTCAAGTTGTGACACACCATTACCAAAGATTCTCATGCTCACAATAATTGCCACTTGTGCAAGTTCAAGCTCAACAAAAAGTATGTAAATGCCCTCACATAAAGAATGATTCCATATTCACATATAGAGGTTAATAAATTCAAGATCATGAATCAGATGCAACGCTCACACTAAAAAAGAGTAACACAATGCATGTTTTCACCCATAGGTTTGCCCTTATTTTCCAATCGACTTTTGAATTGGCTTGTGCAAAGGTATGGTCATTTAGAATCAGTAACTTCTTCATCCCCGTGAGGAGTGGTGTTCTTAAAACATAATTTTTCCTTCCCTTATCACCTTTTCTCCTAGTGCTTCTAAGTCTTGCACCATCTTTTGGCATCGTCGTGCTTTGGGTCATTAGGAGACATAGTACTGCTTCGCGGAACTCCTTGACGTTGCGCCAACTGGTCCCTTTTTTGCCGACTTGATCCTTTCCTTCAGGTTTCAGCACACTGATATACCGTGAGTTTACGATATTTCTAATACATTTCACTTCTAAGTTGTGTGTGTCTAGGGCCTTTTTTGTATGAGTTCTTATGTGTTTTTATCATATTTGGCAGGAAAGATGTTCAGGTGCGGAAATAAAGAGACATCTGAAAGAAATGCAAAAAAGGAAATCTACGGAGGTGATCTACGGACCGTAGGTCCATTGACGCTCCGTAGATGGTGGTCGTAGATCAGAAGCCAAGGCATGGAAGGAAAATCAGGGAAATCTAACCAAGTGTGGAACCACGGTGACCATTGACGGTCCGTATATTGATCTACGGCCCGTATTGTCGATCCGTAGATTGAGACTGCGAGGGTTCCAGTACATGATTTTTGAAGATTCCAAGGATGGAGCTACGGAGGGGGATCGACAGACCGTAGATCGATCTACGGTCCGTACTGCAGTTCCGTCGTTTGCTTTAGAGAAGCTGATTTTTGGAAGTTGAAATATTTTCTAAGTCCTGGCTGACGAAAGGGACTCAAGGACCGTAGATCCATCGACGGTCCGTGAGTCAGTCTCGTGGATTGAAGACACGTGCTTGTAACAAACTTTCCTTATTTTGTTTCCCTTTTAAATTAGGACTTGTTTTCTATAAATAGGGCATGAAAACTTCATTTTTGGGAGTTAGACATTATTATTATTATTTTAGTTCTTGACTTGGGAGATTAACTGGCAACTTTAGCAATTTTTAAGTTCCTAAGTGCGTTTTGAAGATTTTGGTGTTGCAATTCAAGTTGAATTTCTGGGTTTATTATTCTTCTTACGTAAGTTCATAATTCTTTCATCTAAACCAATGAATTGTGTTCATAATATTATGGGTAACTAAACCAGTTGTGGGAACCATGTGCGATTAACAAAGTATGAATAGTAACTAAGCAATACTTGAATAGTGTCTTGCATGCATTGATAATTCTTTCATTTAGAAGTCTTTTTAACGAGTGCAGGCGTTAGAACTCGCCTTGTTGCTACTTGCCGAACCAAGGCGGCAATCAACAAGAAAAGAATTATCAACATAGATTTAGTGTGATACTATCTAATAGGCTAGTGTCGATTGGTGCGAAGTAATAACTAAGTCAAACATTGATTATGATGTCTAATATGAGGTAAAGGTAAGGGTTAGTAAATTATACACACGTAGCCGGACCAAGGTGCGGGGTGAAATTCTCTAGATGCCGGACCAAGGATTTATAGATACCTAACTTATCACTTTGCATATAGTACACTAGGAAAGGATTGCTATTACTAGGATTACTGCGTTATGAGCTTGTGGGGAACATGTATACCCTAGTTATTTCTTTCATCTTGATAACAACATCGAATTGAGTTTTGATTACTGATTACTAATTAAATTCTTACTATTTGTTTCACAAAAACACCCCTTTTAATTACCTGTTTCTAGAAGTAATTTGACTAATTGAATATAATTGTTGGTTAAAGTAAAGTCTAAGCCATTTTCCTCGTGGGATCAACCCCAACCTACAAGTTGGGTTCTTTACTTGATAACGATCGCTTATGCTTCTTTAGGAAGGTGTAATTTGAGCGTATCAAATTTTGGCGCCGCTGCCGGGGAAATTTTCGCTTTTAGATTTATTTTAACTACATTATTAAACATTAGTCAAATATTTCCTAATTTTACTTTTTCTTATTGTTTTTGTCTCTCTCAGGTTCTGACTTTAGTGTATGCCAAGTACACAGAGCCAGGGTGAACCACTTACTCCGTACGATCCAGAGTTGAACCGAACTTTGCGAAGAATGAACAATCAAGGAATTCCAGTTAATCCTATCGAAGTAAATCATGGTGATGCAGTTGAGTTACAACAACCAAGAATAGCTGGTGGGGAAAACCGGGGTCTAGCTGAAAATCAAATGGGAGATGCAGTGAGGGTGCATGGTCCAGTAGACCCACAACTACATGACAACTACAGGGGCAACGTCAATATTGCTGACTCTGATGGACCTTTAGTCTTACCCCTTTTGCCTCCGGGGCACACATTTGTGGTAACCAGTAGCTTAATGCAGATGCTTACAGCGAGGGGCTTGTTCTCAGGGTTGCCATCGGAGGACCCACATGCTCACATAGTCAAGATAAGGGTGGTCTGCAAGAGCTGTGTAGGTTGACCAGACTTGGATATGGATGTCATCGGATTGCGAGTGCTCCCTCTATCACTGACAGACGATGCTGCTATATGGTTCATTGAGCTTTTTTATAACTCAATCTATACATGGAACAAACTGAGATATGTGTTCTTAGCAAGATATTATCCAGTGTCCAAGAAGCTCAATCACAAAGATAGGGTAAATAATTTTGTGGCCTTGCCTGGAGAGTCTGTGAGCAGCTCATGGGACAGATTCACTTCGTTCATAAGAGGTGTTCCATATCACCGTATTGATGATGAGTCACTGAAGGAATATTTCTATCGAGGTCAGGATGACAACAATAAAGCAGTGCTTGATACTATTGCTTGAGGATCATATGGTGAGTGCACATATGCACAGATTGCAGAAAAATTGGAGAAGATCTCTCGCAACAATAAAGCATGGAGCACTAGGAGGTCGGATACTGGGAGAAACACATTTGCCGTTCATGCTACGAATAATCAGTCTACAGAAGAGATTCATGAGGAGATGGCTCAGATGAGGACCGAGTTAGGGTTGGTATTGAAGCATGTTAGCGGAGGTGCAGAGAAGGAAAATGCAGTGAATTACATGACTAGAACGCCACCACCAACTGAAGAGTGTTACTATGAAGAAGATGCTTATGCAATGAATGATCAGGCGGGGGGTTTCCGACCTAACGCTCAAGGATCCAACATGGAAAATTGGCGCCAAGGTCAAGGAAACCAAGGTAGGAACTATGGTAATTGCAACTGAGAGGATAATTATGTCCAGGCTGGAAACTTCAATCGTGACAACAACTACAATCGGAACAACTATGGCAACAGGAACGATCGGGTTGGACCTTATGTTCCCCCTCAAAATCAGGAATCTGGTACTAGGGAAGTTGGAGGCAATCTGGCGCGTATTGAAGATATGATGCATAAGATGATAAGAAGGTTTGATGCAACTAATGAGAATGTGAAGGAGATGAGAAATGGCTTGTCTGGTATTGGTCAAAAGGTTGACGCCCATGCAGTGTCAATAAAGCATCTCGAGCAGCAGATGACTCAGTTGTCTACTGCAGTGAACCCACGTCAACATGGCACTCTTCCCAACAACACCATCCAGAATCCAAAGAAAGATGGTCATTGTATGACAGTTACTACTCGAGGGGGGGTAAGCAAACCATAGATCCACCTATGCCGTCTGTGGTGGATGCTGTGATTAGAAAAGAACATGATGTGGTAGAGGTTAGACAAGAGTCTGAGACTATGGCAGAGCAAGAAGCGGAGATATCTCAGAAAGTGGTCCCCATACCTAGACCTCCACCACCTTTTCCACAGAGGTTAGTGAAGAAGACTGAAGATGGTAAATATCGCAGGTTTATTACTATGTTGAAACAGCTTTCTATCAATGTTCCTTTGATAGAAGCTTTGGAGCAAATGCCTGGGTATGCGAAGTTTATGAAAGATATGGTGACGAAGAAAAGGTTTTTGAGTTTTAAAGATGATGGTAGATTGCTGCATTGTAGCGCTATTGCTACAATATCTCTGGTACAGAAGAAGGAAGACCCTGGTGCTTTCACGATCCCATGTACTATAGGTTTGTTACACTTCGCTAAGGCATTGTGTGATCTTGGTGCTAGCATCAACCTTATGCCATTATCTATTTACAAGAAGTTGGTCCTAGGGGACCCAAAGCCCACTGCAATGCGGTTACTAATGGCCGATCGAACTGTGAAGAAGCCCATTGGTGTACTCCATGATGTACTAGTGAAAGTGGAGTCTTTCATTTTTCTGGCAGATTTTGTGATTCTTAACTGTGAGGTTGATTTTGAGGTTCCCATCATCCTTGGGAGACCATTTCTTACCACAGGGCGTGAGTTGGTTGATATGGAAAAGGGACAGATGAAGTTCAGACTGAACAATGAAGAAGCAACTTTCAATATTTGTAGGTCCATGAAGCAGAGTGGTGAGCTTCAAATAGTATCTGCTATAACTTACAGAGTGGAGAGTGGGGCAGAAGTGCAAATTGAAGAGTGACTAGGTGTTCAGGCATTAGCAGTAGTTATGATTAATTTCGATAGTGGTGGTATTGAAGAGTATGATGAGTTGGTAGCCGCACTCGATAGGTGTGAATATCGGTCCAACCCAAAGAAGTATGAGTTAGACATGAAGAATTGCGAGTCCCCACCCGCAAGACATAGAAAAGCTTATGCCACCCATTTCTGTAAAAGGTGTTAGAAGTTTTCTTGGGCATGCAGGTTTTTATAGGAGATTCATCAAAGATTTCTCAAAATTTGTACATCCGTTGTGCAAACTGCTCGACAAGGACTGTAAGTTCTATTTTGATGATGCTTGTCTTAGAGCATTTGGAGAGTTGAAGGAGAAGTTGGTTACTGCACCTATCATTATTTCATCGGATTGGGGACAACCGTTTGAGGTAACGTGCAATGCGAGTGGAATGGCGCTTGGTGTAGTATTGGGACAAAGGCGAGAAAAAATTCTTCACCCTATTTACTATGCTAACAAAGCTCTGAATGTGGACCAGAAGAATTATATTGTGACCGAACAAGAACTTCTTGCGGTGGTTTTTGAATTCGAGAAATTTTGATCCTACTTGCTTGGTACTAAGGTCATAGTGCATACTGACCATTCTGCATTGAGGTATTTGATGGTGAAAAAGGATGCAAAACCCAGATTGATTAGATGGGTATTGTTGCTGCAAGAGTTTGTATTTATGGTAAAAGATAGAAAGGAGACCGAAAATCAAGTTGCCGATCACTTGTCCAGATTAGAGGAAGAGGAAATGCTAAAGCTTGGAGATAGGGCTGAAATTAATGATGCTTTTCCAGATGAACAGGTATTGGCTGCTTCTCATGATTTGATTCCTTGGTTCGCAGACTTTGCTAATTATTTGGCAAGCGATATTGTGCCCCCTGATTTGTCTTTTCACCAAAGGAAAAAGTTTATGCATGATGTGAAGAAATTCTTCTAGGATGAGCCCTACTTGTATCGTAGTTGTGCTGATAGGATTATTCGTCACTGTGTACCCAAGGTTGAGATGTTGAGTGTACTTGAAGCATGCCATTCATCGCCTGTTGGTGGGCATCATAGTGGTATTCAAACTGCACATAAGATTTTACAGTGTGGGTACTACTGGCCTACCATCCACCAAGATGCTCATGATTTCGCCAAGTCTTGTGATCGTTGCCAAAGAGAAGGAGTGCTTTCAAAGAGGCAAGAGCTCCCTATGAGTCCTATATTGGTGATAGAGTTGTTTGATTTCTGGGGCATTGATTTTATGGGTCCATTTGTGAGTTCATATAGGATGAAGTATATTCTTGTTGCGATGGATTATGTATCGAAGTGGGTGGAAGCAGTTGCGCTCCCCAACAATGAAGGTAAAAGTGTCACCGCATTCTTGAAAAAGAATATCTTTTCCAGATTTGGTACACTGAGGGCTATTATTAGCGATGGAGGTTCTCACATTCGTAATAAGTTGTTCAAGGCACTACTTGAGAAATATGGTGTCCGTCACAATATAACCACTCCTTACCATCCGCAGACTAGTGGGAAAGTTGAAATGTCCAACAGAGAAATCAAACAGATTTTGGCAAAAACTGTGAATGCTAATAGAAGGATTGGTCAAGGAAGCTTGATGATGCTCTATGGGCCTATCTCACGGCATACAAGACCCCCATAGGTATGTCTCCTTACCAACTTGTATATGGGAAGTCTTGTCATTTACCGGTAGAGCTAGAGCATAAGGCGATGTGGGCAATGAAGAAGCTAAATTTGTATTGGGGCGCCGCATCTAATCAAAGAATGAATGACTTGAATTTTCTTGATGAGTTTTGCCTAAAAGCTTACGAAAGTTCAGCCTTGTACAAAGAGTAGATGAAGCAGTATCATGATCAAAGAATTGAAAAGCGAGAATTTGTGGTTGGTGATCTTGTGCTTCTATTCAACTCTAGGTTGCGCTTATTTCAAGGAAAATTCAAGTCCAAATGGACTGGGCCATTTTTGCTCACAAAAGTGCTCCCCCATGGAGCAGTTGAGCTTGAGAATAATGAAGGAACAAGGTTTATGGTATACGGGCAAAGGATCAAGATCTATCTGGGAAATGTTGAAACTGTGCAAGAGGTGATTGAGGCCTACAATCTTGATGACGTCTGAGTAATCAAGAAACTTGTGTCGTGCCGCGACGTTAAATCAAGCACTATTTGGGAGGCAACCCAAGATATACAATCTAGCCAACGATAGGTTTCTGTTTTCCATTTAGTAGTTTTCTTTGTTTAATTGGGTCTCTGTATCAATTTAGATAGGTGTTTTAGTTTTTAGTGTTGGGTAGAATTAGCATAGAGTTCGTGTCTAAAAAGTGTCCAGAAAATGTAATAACAATAGCCTATTGGTTGCTACATGTGCAGGTACACCATGAAAAATCTACAGAAAATAATCTGGTGCAAAGGTCTACGGACCCTATCGACGGTCCGTCGTTCAATCCACTTACCGTGGATGGTGTCCGTAGATCCCTGGTAAGCCTTTCAATTTTTCTAAGTGTAAGAGTGATCTACGGTCCAAATCTACGGACCGCAGATCGACTCACGGACCGTAGACGGGGTCTCGTGAGTTCAAACCCTATTTCTGTCTGACCCGACCCGGACCCTCTAATTTAAAAACTCCCCTAATTTCAAATCATTTCCACTTCCCTCCACTCACTCTTAAACTGTTTCAACCATTCCATAACCTCTCTAAATCACTCCATAACTCCCCCATAAAATCATCCTTGCCATTCCCCCATAATTCCCAAAATTCCTTTCCATTTACGAATACAACTCATTCCATATTCCACAAAAGGGTCTGGTGTTGGGTTAGTAATGAAGAGGTGATTCCTTGGTCTTGCTAAGCTTAGTGTCATCACACAATCACCCCACTCCTCGTTACTTGTAAGGTAATAGACTTTCCCCCTCACTTTGATTTTCGGTTCATAGATTGAATATAGAAAGTCGGGAGTTGGGTCTTGACCTTGGGTAATTGTTAGATGAAATTGCATGATGAAATAGGAAGTTACAATACCCTTGGAACGATAGACATTGATTGTTGCCTTGTTGTATGTGATTATAAGTCTACATGTAAGTTTCGACTTAGGGTTCCAAAGTTTTTCTTAAATACTTGGTCAAATGATTAATCGGAAGCCTGAGAATGACAAACTAGCATGATTCAATGTTGAAATGCATGGTTAGACTAGGATATTGTTGAAAATGGTCTAATATGAGGTCTTGCAAATAAAGATTTACTGAAACCTGGCACAATCGCATCCACGATACCCCGTCTATGGACCGTAGATTGGGTTTGTGGGTTGATGCACTTGAAAATTTCACCAAGTGTGAAACCACGGATGTGGACTACGGTCCGTAGATTAATCTACGGACTATTCTGTACAGCCGTGGTTTCCATCTGTGACCAATATTGTTGGCCCTCTGATCCACGGAAGGGTTCCACGGACCGTAGATCAGTCTACAGACCGTAGGTCTCCTCCGTGGATGACCACTGTAGCCTCTGTCTGAAATTTTCTTGGGACTTTATTACTGTTCATTTATCATTCTAAAAGTTTTTTTTGTTTGTTTATGGTTAGTTTGGCACTAATATTGCTTCCACAGGTACGATGGCACCCAAGAAGCTATGCAAAACAGGGAAAGTCAAAATCTGTTGCTCCTAGCTTCCGGTTAATTGATGAGGACACGGAAACAGATCCAACATATGTTCCTCCCAACACAAGGACTTCCCCCACGGCACCCCGAGCCACCAGAGGCACCTCCAGAAGGTGATCACCGACGTAGTCACTGTCTCCCAGTCTGATGAAGAGCACACACTGATCGGGTCACCAACTGGGGCTGCTTCCAGTTCAGCTACTGGGTCTGCGTTTGGCTCCGAGTTTGCCCATGCTTCAGGGTCCGAGTCTGCCCATGCTTCGGGGTCCAATGCCAAGTCAGCCACAGGGTCCAGCCAGGATGACAAATCTGCCTCGTCTGATGAGGCCACTAGCTCGGAGTCTGTACCAGCACCAAGGAATGAGGATCCTACTCCAGTGGCTGGCGAGCTAAACAGATGGTGTGTTGAGGGCCAATAGCAGATTTATCAGGATGCCAAGATGAGAAATAAAAAAGGGAAGATGGCCCGACTTATTACAGAGGAGCGCAGAGTCCTTATGGGGAGCTTGCATACTGTCCCTGACATCCACCAGCTTTTTAACCTTCACAAGTGTGATTGGATGGCTCGAGACCCTGGGACATATAGTGAGGAGATCGTGCGAGAGTTTTATGCCTCCTATGCTGCCACTCTCCGTGGCTCGATCTCGAAGAGATCAAAGCCCATGGACTACTCACTTCCACTGTAGTCCGGGGTTGTCCGGTGGACATATCATATGCCACCATCAGCCGCTTTCTCTATGGTTCGACCACAGGTCACTCTTGGTCACTAAACACAGCGGAGTTTGAGTATAGATGAGACATCGTGCGGAGCGGTGCTTTCCAGAGGAATGCTTAATAGCGAGAGGCTGTAATACTATGGTTGGCTAAGTACATTGCTGCAGATGGAGAGCATGCAGAGTGGCTCGCCGCACCTCGGTTAAGCATCCGAAAGACCACATTGAATTTTGTGGCCAAGTTTTTCTGGTTGTTGGTGCGTAACAGGCTGTCACCGACAAAAGCTGACAACCAACTCACATGGGACAAAGCGATCACGGTTGCAGCACTGGTAGCAGGAGTGGAGATTAACTTTGCCCGCATGCTGCTGGCAGAGATTCACAAGAGGGCATTCAAGACCTCCACTACTTACCCCTTTCCATGTTTGATTTTTCAATTGTGCAGGGACTCTGGAGTGCCGATCTGGCATTGTGATAGGTTGATCCACCCTACCGGGGATTTGGATATAGGACTCATCCAAGATGAGGCAAGTGTGGCGGGACCTCGCAGAGAGCCCCAGATTGAGGTACCTCCCCTGGGCGCAGATCTTGCAGACACGGTGGGGCAAGCACAGGGCGGTGATCCCATTATACCAGATCACTCTGATACTGTCTCGAACTCCTTTTCCTAGGTTGCTAGTATGGCTCCTAGTTCATCTCGGTCCACACCACAGTTAGGAGCTACTGTTGTCCCATTGGCCATAGTACAGAAATTGGAGGCTCAGATAGCCACACTGCTGCATCACATCCAGCCTTGGATGCAAAAGTCGATAGCCGAGTCCGAGGCTAGAATGGAGTGTAGGATGGAGGGCATGATAGACCGGAAGGTCCAGGCAGTAAATAAGCGTCTTGATGCCTTTGAATTGCGAGTCCTCGAGCAATCAGCCCCGGCCATAGATTTATCCTCTTTGTAGGTTGAGTTAGCCAGTCTTCGGACCAACGTTGATGCCATTCTTGCCGCCCCTATAGTTGAGCCTCAGGCTGCACCTACTGCACTGGTTGATGATACGGTGCTGGATGCTTTATTCAGTGGGACCGTCGAGGAGGGGTTTGAGCCTACACATACCAAAGGTAAGAGGCACCATTCTAATCACACTGAGGAGGAAAAAGCTCAAAAGAGACAACGTAGGCAGGAGAAGGAGGCCAGGAAGGCTTCAATGTTAGATGAAAAGTTGCGCCAGCAGAGGGTGCATGAGAGTGCTACAGGGGCATCAAGTTCTGTCCCAGTTGTAGAGATCCCGCCTGTTATGAGGGACGTTATGAGCACCACTGATGGTGCTATGATGGATAATGTGGGCACTACTTAGGGTGACCCTACTATTGATCCAGCGGCCTCCGAGAAACCGAACTCACCCTCTCGTTCATGATTCTTCGGCGCTATGCGCCACATGTTTGCTTCACCCATTCCACTATCTTTTACTGTTCTTGTATGCATTGGGGACAATAACATCTATTTTTGTTGGGGGTGGGGTAAATGGATTGTGAGAGATAGGGTGAAGTCTGAGTAACCCAAAACTCATAAATCCTCTCTTAGGGTTTTCTTGCTTGTCTTCTTTTTCCCCAAGAGACTATTTAATTTCTGTCGAACCGGCATGTGTTAGGATTGTATGTATAGAAGCATGAACAAGAATGAAGCATGATGGCTTATGAGAAATATACCCGTCCAAATTTTGACTTGGGTGCTAGAATTGGTAGGCTAAGACAAGTTGAATATGTTGGCTCTAAGTATGACATGATAATGAATCAACCTGATGGCATGACTTAAGCTGAAACTTGAACTGGGTAATCTGATAATTTGATAATGAAACTATGTGCCAAGTGTGTGTGAGAATAGTTGATTGTTCAAACAGTTTTTGTGCAAAACTAGAACTTGCCCGGTTAGTCCTGCTAAGACAATTCACTCTAGAAACTAGGAGGTGATCATAGGCCCTTGTTCTTATAAGTCCACAAATTGCCTAAATGAAGGATCCAACCAAATGAAATAAATACTCCCTTTGATCCAAATGCTTTGAGCCTAAAAATTAGACCATTTCTTTCTAAACCCCGAACTCACCTTCCTATAAATCTACTATGTTGGCCCTGGTCCCTCCTTGGACATGTGCACCTCGACTTAGGTCAAAAGCCTAAGTTGAGGGTGGCTAATGTAAAAGATAACTTCAATCTTGGCCCTGACCCGACATTAGGTATTGTGCACCTCAACCAATGGAAAATCCATAAGTTGAGGGTGGCTATGAAAAATGAAACCGAAAGAAAAATGGGTGCAAAAAGAGTTTGATGTTGAGAAAAGAGAGGAATGGATGTGACTTCTTGAAAGCTAAAGAATAAGCATAAAATGCAAGACAGAGATAAAAAAAAGAAAAAAAAGAGATCTACAAAATCTAAAGTCACATCCATGGTTGAAGAAAATCAAGGGAAAGAAGGTAAAACGGTGGGATGACAAAAATAGGGCAGAAAGAGGTTGAAAGCCTAGTGTAATGTCAAGGAGGGCAGAAAGTCACTAAGAAGTACCCAAATCTACCACACCTGACCCTGAGCCTACGTTACAAGCCAAGAAAGTCGTATAGCGATCCTAGAGTCTAATTTGGGGAGTCTAAGCTGTGAAAATAAGGGCAAGCCTATGGTATTGAGCACTAACTATACTTGAAGTTGTTTCTGAGTGTGAGTGTTGAATGAATACTTGTACTCAAAGTCATAGTCATTGTGTGAAGAAAAGGGATTTCGTTTGAAGTAAGGGCACTAGTTGCATTGTCTAAAAGTTGGTACTTTTGTGATAGTAAAATAATGTATGTTGTTTGTTGGTTGGTCGATCATTGTCATGGTTTGATTTACATGAATTAGCTTATCGAGTCGAAGAGAACAAATTTTGCACCCGGAAAGTGAGTAGGATAAAGATCCATGTGATTGCTTATGCTTGAAATGCTTGCTTCTATACAAGTGTCGTTTAGAGTCTTAGTGCGTCAGTTGAGGACAAACAACGAATTTAAGTTGAGGATGTTGATATACCGTAAGTTTACGGTATTTTTAATACATTTCACTTACAAGTTGATTGTGTCTAGGGCCTTTATTGTATGGGTTCTTATGTGTTTTTATCATATTTGGCAGGAAAGATGTTCAGGCGCGGAAATAAAGAGACAACTGAAAGAAATGAAAAAAAGGGATCTACGGAGGTGATCTATGGACCATAGGTCCATTGACGCTCCGTAGATGGTGGTCGTAGATCAAAAGCCAAGGTATGTAATGCAAATCAGGGAAATCTGACCAAGTGTGGAACCACGGTGACCATTGACGGTCCGTAGATTGATCTACGGCTCGTACTGTCGATCCGTAGATTGAGACTGCGAGGGTTCCAGTACCAGATTTTTGAAGATTCCAAGTATGGAGCTACGAAGGGGAATTGACGGACCGTAGATCGAACTACGGTCCGTACTGCAGATCCTTCGTTTGCTTCAGAGAAGTTGATTTTTGGAAGTTGAAATATTTTCTATGTCCTGGCTGACGGAAGCGACTCACGAACCGTAGATCCATTGACGGTCCGTGAGTCAGTCTCGTGGATTGAAGACACGTGCCTGTAACAAACTTTCCTTATTTTTCCCCTTTTAAATTAGGACTTGTTTTCTATAAATAGGGCATGTAAACCTCATTTTTGGGGGTTAGACATTATTATTTTAATTTTAGTTCTTGACTTGGGAGATTAACTGGCAACTTTAGCAATCTTAAGTTCCGAAGTGCATTTTGAAGATTTTGGTGTTGCAATTCAAGTTAAATTTTTGGGTTTATTATTCTTCTTACGTAAGTTCATAATTCTTTCATCAAAAACAATGAATTGTGTTCATAATATTATGGGTAACTAAACCCCACAACTAGAATTGTACCGTGAGCGATTAACAAAGTATGAATAGTAACTAAGCAATACTTGAATAGTGTCTTGCATGCATTGATAATTCTTTCGTTTAGAAGTCTTTTATACGAGTGCACGCGTTAGAACTTGGCTTGTTGCTACTTGCCGGACCAAGGAGGTAATCAACAAGAAAGGAATTATCAACATAGATTTAGTGTGATACTATCTAATAGGCTAGTGTCGATTGGTGCGAAGTAATAACTAAACCAAACATCGATTATGATGTCTAATATGAGGTAAAGGTAAGGGTTAGTAAATTATACACACGTAGCCGGACCAAGGTGCGGGGTGAAATTCTCTAGATGCCGAATCAAGGATTTAGAGATACCTAACTTATCACTTTGCGTGTAGTACAGTAGGAAAGGATTGCTATTACTAGGATTACTGCATTATGAGCTTGTGGGGAACACGTATACCTTAGTTATTTCTTCCATCTTGATAACAACCTCTAAGTGAGTTTTGATTACTGATTACTTATTAAATTCTTACTATTTGTTTCACAAAAGCCCCCCTTTTATTACCTGTTTCTGGAAGTAATTTGACTAATTGAATATAATCGTTGGTTAAAGTAAAGTCTAAACCATTTTCCTCATGGGATCGACCCCAACCTACAAGTTGGGTTCTTTACTTCATAACGATCGCTTATGCTTCTTTAGGGAGGTATAATTTGAGCGTATCACACACTGGAACAAAAGGTGAAGTGAGATCCTTCGGCGATTCGCTAAGTGAACTCGATGATTCGCTAAGTGAACTTGGCGATCCTCAGGCCTTCATTTTCTTGTTCTTTTTAGCCTTTTTGTTTCTTTTTGCGAAGTAGTGTCCATGCTTTCCTTCAAACTTCAAATTCCTGAAATTTAAAGGTTTTCATTAGATATTGAGATTAAATAAGCATTTGAGGACACAATTTCTATTAAAATATTGCCCTAAATGAGTCCAATATGTGGACGCATCAGTTCACTTCTATATGGAGAATATTTTAGTGTTGTCATCTCATGAGTCGAGAATTTCGACTCATTTAGGGTTAAATATTCAGAGTTTTAGCATCCTCAATGCCTATTTTATGCTCTAAACTGATGTATTAATGCTAATTTGCAGCAATGAAGGAAAAAGACCATGGCTAGGACATTACCGAGCAAAAAGGAGCAAAAAAGCTGAAGAAAAGCAAGGCTGATGCTCACTAAAGTCACTTGGCGAGTCGCCAAGTGGCTCTTTAACTCGCTAAAAGTTACAGCAGGCCAGCCCACGGACAAATCCAACTCGGTAAGGAGATTGCAGTTTTAGTGATACGCCGAATGGATCAACGATGAAAGTTTTCTTCGCCTAAAGTCACAAAATGAAAGTGTGGAAAAGCCCAGCCAAGAAGGCGACGAAAATGAGAACTTAGCAAGTCGCTGACCAGGTCGGCGAAGCTTGACTTATTCCACCGAGTGGCTCTGAAGCTGAAAATTTGGGAACGTAAAAATGTAATTTTCAAAAGAAGAAAGAGGAGTTCCGAAGGTTTTGAGAGTTCCCACATTGTCTAGTTCTGGGTTTTTGATCCTCCTAACATTGTTCTTTGAATTTTTGAGTAGATATTTAGGGTTTGTTTGATTTTAAATTCAATTCAAGCAATTTAAAGACTTGTGTATTGTTACCCAAGCTGATGGAATACATAGTTGATAACTATTTCTTGCTCTTTATTATGTGTAGCTAAGACCCCCATTCTTAGGGGTGTGATTTTGTGATTGAATGCTTCAATTAGCTTATGGGTGTTAGTATTTACTGATTTGATTGTTGATTTGAAGTGGGTTCAATTAGTAATTGAGTTTTAATTGATAAATTGCAATTGCAGATGCAATTCTAGTTTAGCATTCTAAGTTTGCTTGAGAAAAATGTTTTAGAGTTAAAACTATTAATTGATGATTGTAGTGATTGGGTTATTGTGGACTTATCTTGAGAAAGTGGGTCTTAATTCAATCCTGCTAATCTAGCTTGAAAAACTAGATTGATTGAGGTATTGAGCTGTTTATATGTGTTATGCTTGTCGAGGTTCGAGAGAACTCGCTCGATTCGTGATAGTTGATTGAGAAATGACTATTGCATCTAAAGCCTAGCCTACCCACTCAGATTCAATGATTTCTACTAAATAATAATCATCCATTTAGAGAAATTGGCATTCAACTGGTCCCACTCCCAAGGATCCCTCTCTACTTGATTTCTCCCCTTTATTCGTAGTTGTTAATTGTTCACTCTAATCTCCCCAATTGACATTAATTGTCAACCCCTTGCCATTTAGTTTAATTGTTTCGAAAATGTCTACTTCTACAAATGATTAAAACACTATTTCACTTCGTAATTGAATTCTTTACTCCATCACTCCCTATGGGATAGACCCCAACTATTCATTGGATTTATACTTGATTGTGACTGCCTACACATAGAATCGGATGAATTGTAGTTGAGCGTTATCAAAAATGGCGCCGCTGCTCGGGAGTGGTGTTTAGAATTCTTTTACTGAGGCTTAGTTGTGAACTAATTATGTTGTAGTTGAATCAAGCTAATTTTGTATTTTGTTGGCTGCTCTTAAACATGTGAATAGATGAGTGTTAACAATAGCAATGCTAGCCAACTTGGACACAATGATGACAACGGTAACTTGCACGATGTCAATGGAGATCAGTTGGGAAGTGTGGGTGCTATTCGATTGCCTCCGGTTGTGGGTAATGCGGTGTTTCATGTGACTAGCACTATGTTGCAACTATTGCAAATGAAGGGTCTATTTGGATATCTAGCTACCGAGGATCCTCATGACCACATCTGAAAGTTTGTAGATGTGTGTGGGCCATTTTCTTTCAAGAAGATCACTCAGGAGTTAGTCTGACTTCGTTTGTTTCCCTTTTCCGTAATGGGGGAGGCAACAATGTGATTGGCTGATTTACCTAGGGATTCGATCACTTTTTGGGAGGAGCTCACTGAGGCATTTTATGTAAGGTTTTTCCCTCCCTCGAAGATGGTGACTTTGAGAGATAATATTCAGAACTTTAAGAGAGTGAATAGTGAACCAATTCATGAGACATGGTTGAGGTTTCAGAAATTGCTGCCCAATGCCCAACTCATAGACTCCCGAACAATGTGTTGTTACAATACTTCTACCAGAGTCTAGATTCAGTCAACAAGGGTGTGGCAGACCAGCTCGTTCGAGAAGGAATCATGCAACAACCATTTGAAATAGTGTCCACTTCTCGATTAGATGACAAAAATCAACCGTGCTTGGTACACTAGAGAAGATCAAGTGTCTCCGTTGAACTTCAGGATGAAAAAGGAACAAATGGAAAAGACCCAAGAGAGGGATGCAAACATAGCCAACATGATGACCCATATGGATTTATTGTCAAAACACGTCATGGGAAGTTGTTCTAAGGCTTTGAATGCGAACGCAGTTAATGGAGTAAATCCTGATGAAGCACAATTTGAAGATATGTACAATGAGAAAATACATATTCTAACAAATCAAGGAGGAGTTTTCCGTCCGAACTATCCAAGGCCGGATGGGAACCAAGGTTAGAATAGGGATCGTGATGACGGTTGGAGAGACTGAGATAGAGAATGGCGTGATCGTGGTACAAATTGGAGAGAGTGGGACGGTAACAAAGAACAGTATGTACCTCCCCCTGAGCGTCAAAATCTAAAAGAACAAAGGGTTGATCCTGGAAATTTCCACACTAAAGATGTGCTTGCACACATTCTCAATAAAGTGGAAGGATCATACCAACTGCTAATGGAAATGAAAGATGACATCTCATATCTGAACCAAACAATTACCTCACATTTGGTATCGATTAAGAAGCTGGAAACACAAATGGATCAAATCTCGACTCATTTGAACCTAAGACCAAAAGAAGGGTTACCGAGTGATACCATGGTTAACCCAAATAATGAAGCTTGAAAGCATGTCTTTGTCGTGCCACGACGTTAAATAAGGCGCTTCTTGGGAGGCAACCTATGTTTTTAGTTTTTAATGTTGTTGTTTGAATAATAGGTGTTAGATGTGCAGTTTGAAAATTTTAAATTTTGGGAAAAAAGGCAATTAGGCGAGCTCAAGTACCATTCGGCAACTTGCCGAACAGGGCGGTGAGCCCGATTAAGACCACCTTTTGGATTAACCAAATTGCTGGACTTTTGTAAATTTAGGCTGGCAAAATGACCATTCGGCGCATCGCCAAATGGTCGGCGACATAAGTTGATATCACCGACTGGGGCACGAATTGAAGGGTCAAAAGGGGTCTTAAGCATTTTAAATTCCCTTTCCTTTCATATTTTCTGACTTTTGCACTGTTACATTTCATATTTAGATCTTATTTTGAGAGTTACTTTTGTGTGGGGATCAATTACTCGGGGGATTTTTTTGCTTTTGCTTCTGTATTTGCTTGCCTAGTGTTTCTTCCCATATACTTTTGAGGGTGGTGTCCCGAAATTGGCATAAATTTTAGTAGTTTGTGATGTATGCTTGTATTTTGTTGGATCTATTTTATGATGTTGAGTAGTTGGTTAAGTTTTGACTAAGGACTTCTATCATATATTGTTTTATTTGATGCTTAGCGCATAATTGTTGAATTTTGTGTATAAATTGATTGAAATCGTGGGTGTGTATTATTTGTATGTTGGGCCTAGTGAGGGTGAAGTCTGAGTAACCCAAATAGTATCGATCAACTAAATTTGCCCATTGATAGAGCGGGTGACGTCATTCTTAAGGGCAAAAGACGTTGATTGGTCAATTTTAGACAAATCAGGGGAAGTCTGAGTACCCTGGGGTAATTATTAATATGGGTATGGGATTAATTGCATAGAACAATGCTTAAATTTCATTATCGTGGGCTGTGGGTTAAAAATTAAAGGTCGGGGTCAAAAGCTGGCACAAGAGACCAGTCGGCGAGCTTAGTCGAGCTCGCAGAATGGCTTGGCGGTTCACCAAGTGACCTATTAATAAACTTTTAGTCCTTCATGTTTGATGATTTGTTTCTGTAACATTCGGTGATATGCCTGAGCTCACCGGGTTCACTCGTCGACTCGCCGAATGTCTTTGCTATCTCCTTCAGTCAGCCCCAATTTTAAGGAAATAATATGTAACCTTCGGCGAGCTACCTTTAGTTCACCAAATGAGGTCGGCGAATCACCGAAAGGCCCTTAACCTCGCCAACTTGTGCTGATTTTTGTGCTATTTTGTTCTGTAATTTTCAGCGAGCTCGACTTAGCTCGCCGAATGAGTTCAGTGAATTTTCTTGGAATTTTACAGTTTGATATTTTTTTCCACCTGTTTCTAACGTAGTGGTTTGTTATGCGTTGTTTTGCAGATATGGCCAGACCGAAGGTTTCTGCTAGAAATCAATCACCCCGAAAAAGATCACAGGGAATAGTGATAAATGAGGGTGCTGCTCCCTCACGAGCTACATAAGCCAAACTTCCTCTGACAGGGGGGAGAGCATAAATAAAGGAAAGGACCCTGCCGAACAATGTTCGACTAAGGATAGCTCCGATAGAATGGGTATCTATTACACCAACCTCACCACTTCGAAATCTGACGGTGAGGGTCACTCGGGGTCTAGATTGACGACGTTTGTATCCGAGCCGGAGGATGACCAGACTATGCAAATGAGGAGAGCTGAGCTGCGCTCGAAAGTGCTACATGATTCAGCTTGAATACCGGTGACTCCTACATTTCCTTCACCTCCAGCACACACGGTTGAGCAGGTACCTCTAGTGACCATAGTATAGGCACCCCCTTCTCGATTGTTGAACATGCTGAAGGATGCAAGGTTGAGGACTATCTTGAAAGAAAAGTTGTTGTCTAGAGATAGAGTGGTAGACAAGTACCTAGAAGTTTGGAACACCATCATGTTCCACAAGTTTGAGATTTTTATATGGCCCCGAGGCTCATACATACCTTCCTGGGTCCGAGAGTTTTAAAGTGACTATGGGAAGTTGGTGCCAAAGGGGAAGAAGAAGGCCAGTTCGTTTGCACCGGTTGATCATTTGGTCGTGCGTGGTAGAAAGGTGAAATGTAGTAGCACCAACATTAATGAGGTGCTTGGGTATTCTATGAATGTCATCCACGTCTTGGTGGATCAGATACACAAGAAAACTCTGGATAACTTAAAGGAATGGTTGGCTCCTCTAATTTCTGACATCACACTGCTATGGATCGAGCCTGGAGTTTTGATAAAGAAGGAGGATTTGAATGTAGCTGCCTGGTATTGGTTTAAATTTATTAGCAGCACTTTGATGTTTTCCCAGAACGAGTCCATACTCCGACATCCTAAGGCGGCGTTGTTGGGATGCATCATTGAGTGGGATAGGCTGAATCTCAAGTTGATTATGGAGCAGGAGATGACCATGAGGGTCAAGCAGAGTCAGACTTCACTTCTTTTCTCGGTGTTGATCACAAAGTTATGTCGATGTGCTAGGGTGCCTTTTGTAGAGAAGAGGGATATGGAAGTGAATCCCACTTCCTCTACTAACATCCGAAGGATTGAGGCCGAGTACACTACAGACGATGATGAGAGGAGAAGAGCTGCACCGGTGGACACTTCTCCAGTTGTTGATGTGGAGATACTAGAGACAGACACGTCCCTTCCTACTCAGGCAGGCGAGCCTTCAGGTACCCCTAACACTTTTATTATTGTTCCTTCTTCATCTGTTGTTGCTACTACTTCTACTGCTATTGCTGTTTCCCAACCCCCATTAACCCAGGTGATGCTATTTAAGATACGCCATATGGCCAAATCGGTTGACGTACAGGATTTCCGAGTAGAGGCTACTATCCCTACTAAGATTGAGAGGGCCATTGCTGCCACCTTAGCTCCTATCTGAGCTGAGGTGAGAGAGCACAAAAAGTTGATTACTGCGCATGGCCTATCATTAGATGCCCTCACGGTGAGAGTAGAGGCATGTGAGCAGAGCGGATGCCAGTCGGCTAATGTAATGCCTTTGAGAGCCGATATGACTAGCTTGAGACGTGATGTGGATGAGCTTAAATACACAGATCTATCTATGTTTTTTGGCACGGTGGACCTTCCCGAGGTCCTGAGTACAGAGTTACCAGCCATTTCTGAGATCCCTCCGGCTACTACGACTAGAGATGTTGTTGTGGCTGATGATGATACCGATTTAGATATCCCAAGACTGATGAGAAGGAAGTTGGTACTCGTGATGCAGGAATATATGATGATCTGGAGGACCTAGAGGGCGCGATGGTACAGACAGCCATAGAGGCCTCTCTTCGGGACACATCGATGGTGGGCTCTAGTGGAGTGAAGGATGGAGCTGAGCCGGTCACTGATGCCCAGATTGAGAGAGTCCCGGATGTGCAGAGTTCACCTCAGGCTTATCCTGACAGGGGTATCTTGACTCTCTTTAGTTTTATTTTGAGACTGTTCATTTCTGTTGCATTGAGGACAATTGTTAGTTTTGTTTGGCGGGGTGAGGTATCTTCATACCTGCCTCTTTTGGGTTGTTTTTGTGAATGTTTGATTTTTGTTAGCCAGTTATGGTTACTTTTTGTAGCTTTTTGGTTTTTAACGTGAATGTTGGTTATTGATCCAAATTTAAAAATTCACATCTTGATGTTTGTGAATGTGGCTGTTCTATTGCATATTTAAGTATCGGTTGTGATTAGTACCGATGACCTGAATAGTAATCTTCATTGAACAATATGTTCATGAAATTCCAATGAGGTAAATTTGAGTTGCATAAGTAATGTGTGAACTCTTAGCATCTCATTGTGACTGGTTGATTGTTAAAATGAATCTTGTGATGATCGTTGCACGTGAGTTGAAGTTGTAGAATCTTTATTGATGATTGTGTTGAACGCCATGTGTTATGAGAATTTATTGAAATATGTGCTTGGTAATACCTAGAACTTGCCCCGTTAGTCCAATCGACAAATGTAGGTGAATGATAGAGATGATCTTAGGCAAAATTTTTGGAGAGTCTAGTATACCTCTTTGTGACCAACTTGTGAAAGTTTGAACCTAGCTTGGCACCATTTGAGCCTAACTTTTTCTTTGAATGAAAAATGAGCACATTTGACCTCTTTTTCCCATCACCTAAAATGTTCATGAATCATTGGTCTGTTTGAATAGATAACTTTGGCCAAAGGCCTAAGTTGGGGGTGTGGTAAAAAAGGAGGAGAGTCAAGAAGTTTGTAAAAATTTGCCCTTGGTGGATTATATTGAAAAAAGATGGAAACCCTTCATAAATAAAAAAGAAGAAGAGAGAAGATAAGATAAAGATTGAAAAAGAAAATGAATGTTGCAGTAAAGTCTGTGCAATAGATAAAAGAAATGGGATATCTAATGAATCATGCTTAAAAAGAACATAGGGTGAATTGTGAAAATCAAAATGAGTGAAAGAAAAGGAGAAAAAGTGAAATACAGGCCATGCTTCATGAAGGTAGAAGACACTAAGACAAAATCATCATACCTTTACCCTCAACCCCGTTACAAGCTTTGAAAGACCTTTGTGATCTTGATTGAGCTTAATGTCATGTTGATTGGAAAATACGGGCAAGCCTATGGATAGAATCATGCATGTGTTTATCTTTGAGAGTGTGAGAGTTACTTTTGATTCCTTAATTCTGAAATTTTGATGAGCTTTGTGTGAGCATGGAATCATTTTTGATGTGAGGGCATTCAAATACTTTTGTTGAGCTTGAATTTGCATTTGAAGCAAACATTATGAGCTTGAGTTCTATTTGACGATGGCTAGTCACAGTTCGAAACCTGTAGTGCACAATTGAACATTGCATGGGTAGATTGCACTTCATGTGCATTCATGTTGAGTCTTGAGTAGCACTACTTATAGATATCTCTGTTGAAATGATTGATTTTGTGTTTTACTTCAGGACAAGCAAAAGTTTAAGTTTGAGGTGCTGATGAGTCGGGGATTTTGATTGCGACTGCCTACACTTAGAATCGGATGAAGTGTAGTTGAGAGTTATCATTATCCGGTAAGAAAAAGTAAATTGATCCTAGTTAAACTATGAAAATGCATACGTGTATGAAGAATGAAGCAGTGGGAAACATACTTGAAGTTAAAGAGGGAACGAAAATTTGTGGGCTCATCTACATTCGGTAATTGGCATGAATTAGGATTCCCTGGTGACATATATTAATTTTTATAAAACATCTAAAATGTATATATGTTTTGAGCATTATTTCTAAACATTTACATGATGTAATCCTATCCTGTTCATGACATGTAGTTCGTGGAATCTTCCTAGCAATTGATGAAATAAATAAATTAATTAATTTCATGATTTTTATTATTAATTTGACTTGAAGTTGCTTTAATTATCGATTCATACTTCAAGCATAGTCTTCAAAAAATAAAATACCTTGACAAGACTTGAAGTATGGTGCATTTGTAACCATTTAATAATTATTAAATATAAATTTATAAAAATGATTTGAATCATATTCAATTCAATATATATTAGTCCAAATAAATATTATGGATTAATATAAGTGAGTTAATTATTTAATTCCAATAAATATGGATTTAATTAAAGTTTAAATTAATTATTTGGGCTACAATAGATGAGCCCAGTTTGCTAAGTCCAATGTAATCAATTGTCTTTGTAATGTTGGTTTATATTTTATGGATTACTGAACACAGTATATACCCAGACAGGAGATGAAATAGCTACGATACCGGAACTACACAAAGCATTCATGAACTACAAAAGGATAACTAAAGGAACCCTTTTTTATATAAAATTCTATTCAGCACCATCCGAGATACTTTATGATGAAATTAAACCAATTATACAAGTTATAAAAATTGGATTAACTAGAGATATGATCATACCAGAAAAAATAGAAGAACAAGACGAAATACAAAAAGTGGAGATACCGGCATTTTATGCAGGAAAACGAATTATTGGATTAGCTACTATCCTAAATGAGTTAACATCCAATTATCTAAACAAAAATTCAATATGGAGCTATTATTCAAGAGAACAAACAATGATATATTCGAATTGTCGAGAATTTAGAGAAGCAGATATGGAAGAACTCAGGCAATGGGCACTTAGTCTACTAAAACCTGAGCAACAGCCAACTACAAGAGCTATAAGGAAAAACTTTATCTCATCAGAAATAATGACAAGATATTGCAAAACTATTGGGCACAAGTATCCGGATCATCAATGTTCTAAATGTCAAGGTGAAGATAATGTGATCCCAGACGTACAGCTGGAGTAAAAACAAGAAGCAACAAAAGCTGACAAGATAAAAAGAAAAAGCTATGCGGACAAACTAAGTAGATTACTTTATGTAAAGAAAAGAGCTAGTGGAAGACATCTTTATGTAAAGTTAGTAACGTGTTAGGTTAGTAATATTTTGTAAGAAAAGTTGTTTGTCTATTACTTTGTAAAGGTAGTGGAATTAGGAATCTTTTAGTGCAGATGTAAATTAGTGTAAAGTAACTATAGTATGATAAAGTAACTCTAGTAAGGTTACTTATATCTGTATAAATAGAGGGCCATTGGGCAAAACTAAGGTAAGACTTTCTAGACGGAAAGCAAGCCTCTCTTTGTAATCAAAATACTCTCAATAAAAATATCAGTTTCAATGCTAAAGCTATGGATCAAATTGCAGATACTACACAGGTACATAAATTTATGATTATGCATAGCTAAAACTGTTGATTCCTGAATATCATAATAATGATAGAATAGATTTATATTAGTTATTATATACTAGAATTATTATCAAATGTTTTCTAGTTTGTTAACATGAGGAAAGAAAGGAAAACTTCCAACTATGCCATCCTAAAGTTGAAACCGTAGGCATGGATAGCCATGAGGGGAGTAAACATAGTTGAGGCGCTGGAGGAAGGAAGTACTTTTGAAAGTACGATGTTAACAGTGACAAGAAAATATTTGGAAATAATCTAGTTTATAGTAATCCAATATGAATGATATTTGTCAGGATTATGATATGAAGGAATTAAACTAAAATTGCTATTGTATTAAATTTGTTATGTCTTACTTGCATGATGAAATAATGTTAACACATAAGATATTAGTCCTGTATATACTTAAGAACATAACAGTAGAAATAAGAAGAATAATATGGGAGAAGATACATGAAGAAGAAGAAATGAAATTAATAGACCAGATATGGTATGAAATAGATGAAATAAATAGAATAAATAACGAAATTATAGACTTTAACTTAAGTGATTTAGAAATCCAATATTCAGATTGAAATGAAATACGAATACTTACAAAATTGGATAGAAATAATGAAAGATATAAAAGTAGTAGAACAATTAATGGAAGGAAATTTATATATGTATCAAAGAACCCAAGATATATTATATTTAGAATACATCATAAATAATATTAATGAATTATTCAGGTTGAAACGATTATCAGAAAAATATTACGATAAATATTATTATATATTACCATGATCCAGGTTCCGCAGCTAAAATTGGTATCAGAGCCAAATAAGTAAAAATGGACGATAAAGAAAATCATAAGTACCAGTTAATCCGAAAAGTAATATTAAGCAGAGAAGAATTAAAACATAGAGAAGAAAGACTTCAATACAATATATATGCAGGAGTATGTCAAAAATCTATATTAGCCCAGAGAAAAGTAATATCTAACATAAAACATGAAATATCAAGAATAGAGTATAAACTGAAACATAATTTAAGATGAATAAGGAAGAATTCGCTATAGAAGAAAAAACCTACGAAAATCCTGAAGGACTAAAAATAAAAATAATATTTTCAAACTTAGGAAGAAGATATAAAAAAAATAGGTGACAGTTTATATTTAATGATAGAAAAAGAAACAGTAAAATTAGAAGATAGTCTAACTGCCATGGTCAGAATAACAAAAGAAAATGAAGAAATAGATAAGAAAAAAGAAATAGAAATAATAAAACAACAAGCAAAATTAGAAATACAACAGATCGAAGAAGCAAAAAATGATAAGATAATTGCACTAGAAAAAGAATTAAATATGCTTAAAGAATTATACATAGCTAAACAAAAAGAAAAAGAAAAAGAAACAGAATTAAAACTAGAAATAGAAAACTTTAAAGAAAAATTAAACCCAGATATAAGTATAGAAAATGTTGATATAGAAGAAGAAAATTGCTCAGAACAAGGCTCAGATATAAGTGAAACATATACAGAAATATTAGAAAAGATAGGCGAAGATGATACAATAGAAGTAAATACAGAAGAAATAAAAAATAAGGGAAGTACAAGCACAGAAGTAAAAAACCCAAAAACAATGAGTCCTGAATATTACACGGTTAGTTATGAAGAATTTGATAGATATGATAGTTTATGGAATAAACGACTAAATAAAAATAAAAAATGGACACCATCCACAACATCCAAAAATAATGGCTTTCTAGATTTAGATTGCGTAGCAGATATAAATAAAACAATACAATTATGGATAGGCTATATATCAAAACAATTAATAGATAATAAAATTGGAATGACAGAAGTACCAGGATACATAGAAAGAACATTTATAGGAACAGTAAAATTATGGTTACAAAATTTAGTAGAAGAAAGTATAAAAACATTAAGAAACAATAAGAAAATAGATGGAGAAATTGCAACTACACCAATTGACATATTAAATAAATATGAAATAGCTATAAGAAATGAATTCAGTAGCACAACTACAGAAGTAGAAGAACAGAATAAAGAAAAACAGTTAAATAGAAATTTAATGTTAAAATTAGCCATATGTAATATGTGTTATATAGACGAATACACATGCGTATTTAGAGAATATTATTACAAAGGAACATACACTACAACAAATATGATATATAGCTACGAAATTATTAGCTACGACATCAAATTCGTCACTAATTATTCACTTTTAATGACAAAATTTACTTTTTGTGCTTAAATATATGAGACACATACTTTTAGTGACGA
This sequence comes from Solanum okadae, assembly GCA_036553675.1. Lineage (NCBI taxonomy): Eukaryota > Viridiplantae > Streptophyta > Magnoliopsida > Solanales > Solanaceae > Solanum > Solanum okadae. The sequence continues at coordinate 13,833,556 of CM071683.1, forward strand.
AACATAAAAATCTGTAGCAAAGTTTCGTCTACTAAAGTTTCCCTCCAAAAAATTAATTGGCGCCATTTGTTAAGTAGTGTTAGTCACGAATTTAAAGTTATCGGTGACACGTTATTTCCTCACTAATAATGTATCTAATTCATGACAAATTATTTTTAGTCTTAAAATTTATTGATTTTTGGACCCAAAAAAATTTCATCTAAAAAAATATGTTGTTACAATATCGACAAATTAGAGTTCGTAGTTAAATATTATAAGTTTTAGCTATAAGAATTTAGCTTTAATTATGATATTTATTTTCGTCACTATTAGTATAAATAATTGGTGACAAAGATTTTATTGTCTCTAATCAATTTGTGATTTAGTGACAACAAAAAATTTGTCACAAAATATTTAAGGTGTTAAATAGCGACGACTTAAAATTTGTAGTGAATAATTCAACTATTTGCTATGAAAAAAATTCAAAGCTAAATATAATTTTTTTTTACTACAATTGTTCATAATTACAAGTGACAACTTACAAAAAGAATAATATAAGTGCTTCATAAGAAATAGACAGAGTCCTTTCGTTAATTGGCGAGGGAAAATAATAAAACCAACGAATTTGGCGATTTTGTAAAAATGAAAAAGTTCAATTCATGAATTTTCTTAAATTACACAATTAGAAAACGCATCATTTCAAAAATACAATTCAGGTTAAAAGTATTGTGAGTGGGGTACGGTTCTGCCACTAGATCACTAATATTTGTTGGTTTAACACTTTTGTTTTTTATTTGATACACTTTCATTGATAAAGACGATTTTAAAAAATAATTTCTCTAGTCTTGGTGCTAATTTTGGTGTGTGTCTATTGATTTGTGATTGGTAAACTGCATAAACTAAGTCAATCTATTTGCGTCTGTCTAAAAATATGTAGCTATTTAATAGTAATTCCACAAACGCACGTAGATCAACTATACATAGATAACATCGACTTACAAACTTAGGCTTTGCAAAGGTGCGAAATATTTCATGAATTTCTATTGACTTTTTCCATCAGTGTGAAAATCGAAATAAACTAAAAAATGAAAGCACAAATGAAAAAAATGAACAACCTAGGATTTCAAATATATTATGATGAAATACTATAGTTATGGGTATCGATGTTTTTTTTTTCAAAACAATTGATTTACTGACCGAATTGAACTGATTATTCAATTTTTTAAATAAAATCAAAAGTTTAATTTTATATAAATTTATAATTGTACTAAATAATTTTTAAAATTTATATAAATAACTGAATAAAATGACAGAATCATACTGAATATATTTAAAGATATGTTAAAAATTATACAGTTTAATTAAAATATAATCTACATTTAAATGAATTGTGGGTGGTAAATTTCACGCACTTGTGTATGTGTATAAATAATCATATAATATATTATATCTACAAAAGTTAAATTTGAAAAAAGTGAATGAAGTAGAAAATAAATTAAAAATGAGAGACAAGAGAGAGTTGATCGGATGGTAAGTACTCATCACTTCCAACCTTAAGGTTGTGAGTTCGAATCCCTAAGAAAGCATAATGTGGGAGCTTCTAGGGAGGAGTTTAAAATAACTTTGAGATGGGGGAGGATAATAGGAAAATTAACTTTTTTTATATTAATAAATTTGTCCCTAATTAATACATTTAATAACAAAATAATTTTTGGTATATAAAATATAGTCATTAGTGACGAAATAAAATTTTGTTCAACTACGAAATGCATATAATTTTAGAGACAATTGATATCGTCACTGATTGAAGTAAAATAATTAGCGACAATATAATTTTGTCGGTAGTAATAACCTTTTTAGTGACAAAACATACTATTATCTAAAAAAAAATACTTTTTACTACAAATAAATTTGTCACAAATATTTAAGCATTTGGGGACGATTTTTCTTTCTGTAGTTAATATAATACTTTTAGCGACGAAGCACTAAATCGTCTTTGTATACTTTTAGAGACACACATTTAGTGACGACTGAGTGACGAATTATTTTTCGTCTCACGAGTTTTTCAGTGACGAAATATGATTTATAAATGACGAAATTATTTGTCACTGATAATCGAATTTGTTGTAGTGATATAATACAGAAGAAGCAAAAGAAATAAGGAAATTATATTTTACAAAATTACCAGAACCATTTAGTTCTAAAATAATAAAAGATTGGAATGAAGCAGGATTGCAAGATACACTTGGAGCAAGAATGCGATACTTACAAAAATGGTATTCAGAAATATGTGAAAAATATAGAGAAGAAATGAAAATGGAAAAAACAATAATTAAAAACTTAGCATGTTGTAAAGATAAGATAGCACCCCAATTTGGATAATGATAATTATTATAAAAAGAAGTATAGGAAACCAGGAAAATATAAAAAATTTAAATCCCAATATAAGTATAAAAGACCAAGAAGAAGATATTATATAAAAAATACTAAAGCAAAAAGACCTTTTAGACCTAGGAAAAAACTATCAGAATGTACATGTTATAATTGTGGAAAATTAGGACATTTAGCTAAAGATTGTAAATTACCCAAAGATCCAAAAAGAAAACAAATATCTGAAATAATAATCAATGAAGAAATATATACACAAATAGATCATATAGATTATGAACCAGATAGCGATGACAGCATATACGAATTCGAAATTGAGAACAACCTATCTGAAAATGAAATAGAAGAGGATAATAATGACTGAAAGAGAAGTAAAAATAATAAATAAAGACGAATATACAGATGAAGAATCTACAGAACAAAAAATAATATTTGATGTCAACATATTTGAACAAATAAAAGGAAAAGAATTAGATCTTAGCGTAGAAAAAATATTCCAGATACCATTAATAAGAAATATATTTAAGAGACAAAAAGAAGAGTACTATATAGTAAGTCAAAAAGAACATATAATAGATTGAAAATATACTCAAGGAAAAGCAAGAATACCTATAATAAATAAACGAATAATAAATAAAGAAATACAAGAAATTAAAGCTAAAGATCCCATAAAATACGTACACTTAGGTGGAACAGAAATATTAATAAAAGCTTGTTTTAGAGAAGGGATAGATACACCGATAGAAATATATTTAGCAGATGATAGAATAATAGAACCAATAGAAAGAAGCATAATAAGTGCAGTAAAAGGAAATTTGATATACCAAAATTTTAAATTCATAATAAGTGCTAATTATTCAGTCGCAATAAATGATAAAAATATAGATAAATCATTAGTACTATATTGGAAAATGTCAGGAATAGAGTTAGCCCCAGGAAGTAAAATATTTACAGCCCGCTGTAAAAACCTATATGTATTAACAACAAAACATAAGATAACAGCAAAAAATAAGATTAATAAAATAAAAATAGAAAATCCTTTTGAAAAAATTGTAACGGTAATAGATAATAATGATTATAGTTATAAGGAAATAGACATAGAAGAGGATTTAGAAATAGTAAGTGATAGAATAAGTACATCAAAAAGAATAAAAAATATAGATAAAGATAATGAAATATCCCAACCCACAAGAAAATCGGTAGAATATCAAAGGATAAAAGCAATTGAGCCATACCATTACTATATAACAGGAATAATAGAACAAAGAAAGCATATTATCATAATAAATACTGGACAAGAAGAAAATTTAATACCTAGAGAATTAATATCAGAAGAGGAAATAATCTCTAAAGAACAAGTATGCCCTGAATTACCAAAAGAATTATTGCATATAGAAGAAACAGCTCAAAAAGAAATAATCATAGGAGGAATAATGATATTAATAGATTTCAAAATATATCAAGAAGATAATATAATATTAGGAATAAAATGGTTAGAAGAAATGAAACCGTATAATTTAGAAACTACACAATTAACAATAACATATAAAAATAAAAAGATTATAATTAAGAGAACACTATGAAAATTTACATACTTGCAAAGATAATAGTAGAAGGTTATTATAATAGATACTACACCCCAATGTTAGATACAGGAGCAGAGGCAAATATGTGTAAACATAATTGTCTACCAGATGAAAAATGGGAAAAATTAAAAACACCTATAGTAGTAACAGGATTTAATAATGAAGGAAGCATGATAACATATAAAGCAAAAAATATAAAGTTACAAATATGGGATAAAATATTAACTATCGAAGACATATATAGTTATGAGTTCATAAACAAGGATATGCTCTTAGGCATGCCATTTTTAGAAAAATTATATCCACATATAATAACAAAGACACATTGGTGGTTTACTACACCATGTAAACGAAAAATAGGAGCAAAAAGAGTTACTAATAAAAATAGGAAAACCACACCATGGATTAAAGGAAGTGAAAAAATCACTCAAAAATTAGAAAATATTAAAGAAAACACTCGCAATATAGAATTGATAATATTTTCAATAGATAAATTAAAAATGATCCAAGAAAAATTAGATATGTTATACAGCGAAGATCCTCTAAAAGGATGGGAAAAACATAAAACAAAGGTAAAAATTGAACTAATTGATGAAAATAGCATAATCACTCAAAAACCATTAAAATACAATTTTGAAGATTTAAAAGAATTTAAAATGCACATAACAGAACTATTAGAAAATAAATATATCCAAGAAAGTAACAGCAAACATACAAGTCCAGCATTTATCGTAAACAAACATAGTGAACAAAAAAGAGAAAAAAGTCGTATGGTCATTGATTATAGAAATTTAAATGCAAAAACAAAAACATATAATTACCCCATACCAAACAAAATACTAAAAGTAAGACAAATACAAGGTTATAACTATTTTAGTAAATTTGATTGTAAATCAGGATTTTACCATCTAAAGTTAGAAGAAGAATCTAAGAAACTAACAGCTTTTACAGTACCACAAGGATTTTATGAATGGAATGTACTACCTTTTGGATATAAAAATGCACCAGGTAGATATCAACATTTTATGGATAATTATTTTAACCAACTAGAAAATTGTATAGTATACATAGATGATATATTATTGTACTCACGAACAGAAGAAGAACATATAAGATTGTTAGAAAAATTTATACATATAATAACACACTCAGGAATAAGTTTAAGTAAGAAAAAGGCAGAAATAATGAAAACCCAAATAGAATTCTTAGGAATACAAATAGATAAGAATGGTATAAAAATGCAAAACCATATAGTACAAAAAATAATAAATTCTGAGGAACAACTAGATACTAAAAAGAAATTACAATCATTCTTAGGATTGGTAAACCAAGTACGAGAATATATACCTAATCTAGCAGAAAATCTTAAGCCTTTACATAAAAAATTAAAGAAAGATGTAGAATATTATTTTGATAAAAAAGAGCAAGACCAAATACAAAAAATAAAATTACTATGTAGGAACTTACCAAAATTATACTTTCCAGACGAAAATAAAAAAATTATATATATAGTAGAATCAGATGCTAGTGAAATAAGCTATGGAGGAGTATTAAAATATAAATATGATAAAGAAAAAATAGAACATCATTGTAGATATTATTCAGGAACATTTACAAATCCCGAAATAAAATGGGAAATAAATAGAAAAGAGTTATATGCATTATATAAATGTTTATTAGCTTTTGAACCATACATCGTATATAATAAGTTTATTGTAAGAACAGATAATACGCAGGTAAAATGGTGGATTACACGGAAGATACAAGATTCGGTAACAACTAAAGAAATACGAAGACTAGTATTAAATATACAGAATTTTACATTTACAATAGAAGTAATAAGTACTAACAAAAATGTTATTGCAGATTACATCTCAAGACAGAGCTACTCAGACAGATCTAGACAAAGAAATTACTCTTGAAAAGATATTTGATGCCATGACATTACTTTGTACAAAAGTAGATAGCATGGACAAAGAAATACAAAAAATGAAAAGTCAGCAGCATGACGGTAAACATGCGGAGCTAAGTCAATCGGAAGACTTGAAAATTCCAGAACTAGAAGGTGACGTTGGGAAACACCGAAAAACCCAATCTAACAATTTGTTATATACAGCTGCAGGTAGCACATCATCTACAAAAGAAGAAAAAAGATATGTTAATACAAATATGAACAAGATATTTGAAAAACCGTTCATACCCAGAAATCAAAACCCCTTATTTGTACCACCACAAATAAATACCTACAAAGATAGCTTAAGCCAAGACAAGAAGATCTATAACCACATAACCAGAGCCTATATTGAAAACATCCACAAAATACAAACCTTTTTGAACAAAAACCCCAGATCTAAAACTACTCAAAATCCACACGAAGATTATATTACCCAAACTCTACAAGGATACAATAAATTAATTGCTTTACCTAAGACAAATGCAAATCTAGTGGCAACTTGCTATAACTATGGATTACTGAACACAGTATATACCCAGACAGGAGATGAAATAGCTACGATACCGGAACTACACAAAGCATTCATGAACTACAAAAGGATAACTAAAGGAACCCTTTTTTATATAAAATTCTATTCAGCACCATCCGAGATACTTTATGATGAAATTAAACCAATTATACAAGTTATAAAAATTGGATTAACTAGAGATATGATCATACCAGAAAAAATAGAAGAACAAGACGAAATACAAAAAGTGGAGATACCGGCATTTTATGCAGGAAAACGAATTATTGGATTAGCTACTATCCTAAATGAGTTAACATCCAATTATCTAAACAAAAATTCAATATGGAGCTATTATTCAAGAGAACAAACAATGATATATTCGAATTGTCGAGAATTTAGAGAAGCAGATATGGAAGAACTCAGGCAATGGGCACTTAGTCTACTAAAACCTGAGCAACAGCCAACTACAAGAGCTATAAGGAAAAACTTTATCTCATCAGAAATAATGACAAGATATTGCAAAACTATTGGGCACAAGTATCCGGATCATCAATGTTCTAAATGTCAAGGTGAAGATAATTGTCAGCCAAAAATAAAAGCTAGAAACAAATGTCAAGAGAATCAGTTTTAGAAAATCCTTAATATAGAATGAAGAAGGAACCCAATAATTAAAAAAAGAACAAAACTTGAAGTTATGAAGACCTGCATGGGACTCAAATGATAAACCAATTTGAGTTGAATTGCCTTAGAATAACCATTAGGCATATCTTGAATAATGCAACCAGAAGGGAGCCTTCAACATTTTTCAATTTTATTTTGTTGCGAACCTTCTTTGATTGTGTCGACAGATACATCCACAATAATCCAAGTACCTTCAACATGTTTTTGACAAAAACGTAGAAATTGTATTTCAAGGACAGGAACCACATTTGAAATAATTTGTATTTAAGTTTCAATCTGTAAATTAATACTTTCAAGCTATTAGGGAAAAAAATAATATGAAAAATAGATATGTAATTTCCATCAAAATAATGAGTAAGAGATAATACCAATAACAGAGTACCACTCATGCTTTCACCTATGCTAGTAGAAATAACATCAAAAGTATTGACATTACCAATAATGCATGGAAACATCTCTACCCATTGACTCTGCATATATAAAAGACAATGATTATAAAAAAAATATAAAATAACAGGTAAACATATTCTTATGTTTATGACCAAAGTTAAACTTAATTGACAAAAAAATATGTAACAGTTAGTTGAAGCACCATTAATTAAATAAATATGTTAAATATAATAAAAGTAAGAACAAGAAAAAAATGAAGCAACATTTTTTTCATACCAAATAGGGGGTATAAGTAGTTAATAACTGAAAGTTCTTAACGAATTTATGCGAAAAGGAAATTGGGATGAAAACCAACGTAACTCATTCATCAACATCTCTACAAATATCAGACTATTGCCATCCAAATGACCTTGTGGCTTTTGTTGTGAAATTGCTAGGTTTTATGCCAATAATTGGAATAAAAGATCTATCATATTCTTTCATAGTTAATATTTCCCCACCTCCATCCAAGCTTCTAACCCAGAAAGGTTCATAACTCATTGCCAACTTAAGCAACTCATTCAAGGAAACCAAAGCGAGATTTAGTAACATTGATTTATAAAGTGTTAAATCTTTGTTAACTTAGTTTATGGGTAGACTACTTGATAGATATTTTCCCAAATCAACCTCATATAATGATAAATCGTCCACAACATTTATATCACTAGTTTCATCTCTTCCCGTAACTAGTTCTAACCCAAATTTTTCCATCATGGAATTTAATGATCCCTCTAAGAATGTAGAAGGTCCCAAAAATTTGTTTGCGTGGATAGCAATCCTCGTAACTTCATTTTTCAGGCGGGCATGCTCATTCAATATTTCCTTCTCATCAACATTTTCATTTCTTATAGTATCTTTATTATGACACGGATCACAAATTGAATTTTCCATGACTTCCTTCATTGCGATATACTCTATGAAAAGTTTTTCATTTTGTTGTTGCAACATTCTCTCTTATCATGTCGTTTCAATTGCGTCTGAATAAACAACATAATTCACTTTCATAAGTATTACACAAAAATTTACACAAGGTTAACATGAATGAAGAAAAATATGACATATGACCATCACCTTCAATATGGATCATTTATTTTGGAACCAAAATTGCACTTGTTTTTGGCCCACGGAAAATTTTGTTGCGAGTTCTACTCTAGTTTTTTCGTCAAGATGTGATTTTTCTTTGAATACACTAATACCACAAGGAAAATAAATTGAAAAAAATGTTAATCAGCATAAGCATATTAATATATGTAAAGCAATTTGGAATGATACACATACACTTCAAGCTCTTAAATTTGATTGACATTGTATTTATGCCTCTTTGATGAAATACCATGTGGAGAATTCAATTCATCTCCAGATGAACCACCATCTCTACTGTTAGTAATAAAGTTGTCCTCATTTTGATCCTCTCTAGGTCCTCTTATCATAAGATTAACCAAACTTTCTCTTCTCTCAGTCGTATCAGTATGATCTTCCATTGTTAACTTCTGTACTAATTTATGATGTATCTATTCAATCGAATATCACATGTGACAATCGACACACCAATATTTATACACTTTTTAGATTGATAAAAGTTTTGAAAAATCAAAATTAAATAATTTTTGAGATACCCTAAAGAGACCCCAAATATCTTTAATTAAGGTAAAATAAAATAAAATAACTCACTGATCTTATTAAACCTACATACCTAAATTTTGTACAATATATCTGATAGCACAAAGTCACAAACTAATAAGGAACTAGATTTAAGAAAGAATTGAACACATAGACTATTCCAACTCATTGACTTATATAATTTAATTAGTTTCACGTTGTATAAGCTTATAAAATGATAAAATACTATTAAATCAAAAGATTCTTTTATTCTTGAATCTTAAATTGATGTTACACTTTATATACCTCATATATCTCTAATTAATTTATTTATATATAAAAACCAATGATCCCATAAAAACTGCATTAATAACTTTAAAGGATCTGTAATTATACCAGAAAGTCATAAATTCAGATTTTTTTTTAGAGAAAACAACCATGTTGATTTTCACTAAACCAATTATTTTCTATTTTTCACACTGCTAAATTATAATAAAAAAATTGTGTACAGCAAAGAAAAAGACACCGCCTTTTTAATTTGATAAATTTCAAATGCTATAATTTAAAAGGAACTTTTATACATGAACAACGTGAGACTTTGGGACCTTTTAAATGTTGATGTTTGAGATGTTTGAGACAAATAGAAAATTAAAGTAATTAAAGATAAATACTTGTATAATATACACTTGAAAAAAAATAGAAATAAAAAATGAATTACTTGATCGATAGATTATTACAAATTTCCTTATCCAAATGGATCCTTCTTTTGTTGTGTTTGGAGAAATTGAAGGCAGTCTCAAATTTCTATTTAGATTAACAAGTAACTTTAGACTGATAATAAAAAATGTATTAGTAATAGCTATATATACTACAACTTTATATTGGATAGACTAGAAAAATATGGGCCCACTTTGAATAATTTCCTACTCAGTTAGAAAAACAGATAATTATCAAGATTCTTATCTAGAATTCATTTGATTTTAAAATTCAAACTATCAGTAACTTTTACCTACATTCTATATATGTATTAAAAAATTAGGGTTAAATTAACTGAAGTAACTTTAGTATGGTAATAAAAATATATTATTAATAGCTATATCTGGTAAAAGTTAATTCTTGATAGATCGGAAAAAATTGGCCTACTTTAAAGTCAAATTATCAAGCTATTACATGTTGTATTTGTATTAAAAACATCACGATGAAGATCTAGCATCTTAGATGGGTTCAACAGAACTCAATAATTTTGACGCAATTCTATATTTGTGTTAAACTGTAGCATGATAATTTTGATGTATAACTTCATAATTTTGACGAAGATCTAACATCTAGCATCTACATGATAATTAAGATACTTTTATTTCGATATAATTAGGTTTCATACATTTAGCATGTTTCCACTTAGAAATTTCTATTAATTTCATATGATTTTATGATTGATCAAAAAATTGAAAAAATAAAAGCAAAATCATTCTAAATATCAAGCATGATACAATTTTTTTTGGACGCGAACTACATTGTATTTCTCTATTAGAAAAATATTAAATATGAACGTTCTTGTTGATTGTGAAATAGTTTTAGAAAATGAAATTGATAAACATATAAAATCAATAATAAAAAATTAATACTACCATATGATAGTGAGTTCAACTAGCTCCAAGCGGCGGCAAAGAGGGAGATGGTTGTGAGTTCAAAATGGAAAACCCTACTTCTTAGGAATGATAGATAAAAGAACACGACTCTTTTGGAGTGGGACTATTTGCTGTTTTTATTTTAGTAATTTTATATTTCTTTTTGGGTTCACTTGGACCATTCTATATAAATTTAAGATATGAAAAATTACATAAATACACAACTTAAGATATCACAATATCAAAAATTCTTTACCATTTTTAAAAAATTACAAAAATCCCCTCTCGGATACATCCCTATCTCCCTCACATACATCTCTATCCCCTCTCAGGTGCATCCCTCCTATTCAGTAATGTATTATTTGCAATATATCGGACAATCAATAAATGTATATGAGAACAACGAAAAATTTGAGATTTTTATAATTGGGGAACTTCCGAAATAAAATATAATTAGCCCCAAATGTATGAGATTTATGTATGTTATACTTCAAGCTACGAATAAAATGGAACATTTAGCTCCACAATTTTATTTTATTTTAAAAAGAGTCCACTATATTGATAGAAATGGTAAGGTAATAATTAAATCAACAAACTAATATTAAATGATTTATGTGGATTTTGAAAATTTGATATTACTCCTTTTTCAAAAATAATTAAATAATATTATATATATGAAATTGTAACACGCCGTTATTTTGTTATGTTTTAAAAAAATGAGTTTACGATTGACGAGCCAAGTTATCATGTTTTGTGTCAACCGTCGAGGAGATGTTAGGTGATTATACAAGAGAATATTTGTATAGGTCATTTGAATTTTCCTTAGACCAAACTTATAGGCCAAAGAGAGTCTTGAAGCAAAAGCTAAAGTTCTATATAGCTTTATGTGTGAGAGATGAAAGGCGAGATTTTATTTTGTTAAAGTTAAATTGATGAAGCTAAATGAAGGAAGGATTACAGTATTATTACATTTCCAAGAAATTACTTCTAGTAGTTATGAAAACTGATTCACTTATCCTGAAGAATGTTCTTGATGGGATTGGGAAATTCCATGAAGCATTACTTTGGAGGTGAGGTGCATATAGAGACTCAGGAAAGCTTTCCCAAGTGGTGCATACTTTTAGAAAATGGAACCTAATGGCAAATCTTTTCACTAATGTAGTTTTTTATTTTGTAGGCACAATTACCATTTCTTCATATAAGAAATTACCAACAAAGGAAAAATAAATACTTCATATGGACAAACAACAAATCCCAAGCATGCAAATCAAGAGAATTCAAAATACTCAATACAATCAACATGTTCAAAATGCAACACTCATCTAATACAAAAGGACACAAACATGGATAATATATAAAGGAGCAAAACATGTATATAATGGTCAAATCTGAACAATTCTTTCACAATTTGGTCAAGATTTCACTAACATGTGAATTGATTACCAACTTATTGTGGTCTCATCTGTTCACGCTTATGAAAATGAAATCTTGACTGGTGGTCTATTTTTAACATATGTTTAATAGTGGTATCCGCTCCCGGGACTCAGCCTGTTGACGAAAATCACTAGTCAAATTGTAGATATACGGGAAGATACTGACAAATCCTAGACAACAAAAAAGATTTGAACTTGTAAATGGATAGTTCCCCGAAGCTTTTCATCTCTCAGTGCTAGAAGACGGCTTTGTTTATTCGGATTTCATGGCATATGTGAGAATTTTAGGTGTTTTTGGTGAAATCTTAATTGAGCTTGAAGGAAAGGAGCGTATTTGAGTATTTGTCAATCCAACTATCTCACGCCGCCGGCCATAGTCCTTTCTTCTCCGATGGAATCACTGTTGAAGAGTGAGCTGAAAAGACTTTGGTGTTTCTTAATTGATTGTTTGGTCTTTTGTTCTTGTTTTTAAACGTTTTTTTAGTGTTTTTTGTGTGGGTCCTTTTTTAATTTTCTTTTTTTTTGGGGGGGGGGGGGGGGGTTTCTTCCCATTTTATGTACAGTTTATGTTCTTATGATAAATAAAAGGGAAATCTAAGCAAATGCCCCATAAATACAAATTAATTATCAATATATACCCCTTTACGTTGATGCTCCCCTAAATAATTACAATAGATGCCGAAATGATAATGTTTTCTTAAGTGATACTAAATCAGTGTGTGTATATATATATATATATATATATAAAGAGTAGAAGTTACAAGTAAGATGAAAAGACATAAGTTACGAAGTTTGTTAGACACTAAATGAATTAATAATTATTCATTGATTTTATTTGTAAAAATAAATAAACGAATGTGAATAACAATAGTAAAAATACAAAAATGAACTAAACAATAAAATGAATGGCGACTACATAAAAGTTGTAAATATATTTCAAACAAAAAAGAATATTGACAAAATCAGATAGTTACATACCAAAGGAAATGATATCATAGAATTAATATTATTCTTTTTGTAAGCATAACAAAAATGAAGTTTCTGATCATCATAATTTCTTTTTCTTGAAATGAGATAATTATATTAACTCTGTTTCATATCCAAAAAAAATAATTGAATAGTAAAGAACTAAATGAGTAGCATTGTCAATACATGTAGGTAAGTTATTTATACAATTTAAAGTTTAAAAAAATTCTAACAAAAGTAGCTAAGTTCCTAATATTTATAAGACAATAGTATATAACATTTATATTCATGTTAGTATTAGATATATAGACAATGTTGATATTTCTGTTCATTTGTGACATGTTAGATTTTCTCATCTTTTTTTAAACATATAAAATATATTTAAAAAAATTGCATTTCTTAAGTGCAAACTATTCATATGTATATAGTAGAATAAAACATTTATCGTGGTGAAGTACATTGAACAAAAGATCATATTTAGAACTAACAATATATTGCATTACGTTAAAAAAAATTTTATGTTTTAATTTCCTTCATCTTTATAGAAGTACTGATTCTCCGAACAAATTCTGATTCCGTAAAAAAAAATTGAAGTTCTTTATTGTGTTTTTATTATTACATTTGTTTATTATATTTTTTTAACATTAATTATATAATTATATATATCATGAAATGAAACATACAAAAGTTATGAATAATACTTAAAAGTAGAAATAACAAGTAAGATGAAAAGACATGAGTTATAAATTTTGTTCGACACCAAATGCATTACTAATTATGCATTTATTTTATTTGTAAAAAGAAATAAATGAATGTGAAAATACAAAAATGAACTAAAAAGAATAAAATAATTGGTGACTACATAAAACTTATAAATATATTTCAAACAAAAAAGAATAGTGACAAACCCAAATTATTACATACCAAAGAAAATGACATCATAGAATTAACATTTCTTTTTAAAACATATTTTGCAAGCATAATAAAAATGAAATTCATGATCATCATAATTTTTTTTTGTTGAAATGAGATAATTACATTAACTATGCTTCATAACCAAAAAAAAAAGTAGAATAGTAAAGAACTAAATGAGTAGCATTGTCAATACACGTAACTAAGTTATTCATGCAAATTAAAGTTTAAAAACATTCTCACAAAAGTATCTAAGTTACTAATACTACTCGAAGTAAATAAAATCTAGCAAAAATAATCTCTAATTATGCTTGGAAAAAAAAATCTATAGGCCCTTTCTTAAGAATCACGCAAATTCCTCAATTTTTCGTGTATATTAGCCCAAAAATCTGGCGCCTGGAGCATCCAATTTTTTTTTATCAAAAAGCTTTAGAATTATCACGTATACTCACACCATTTTTTTCATGCCCATTTCCACATTTACAAGCCCTTTTTAGGGATCACGCAAATTCCTTAATTTTTCATCTGTATTAGCCCATGGATCTGGCGCCCAAAGCACCCAAAATTGTTTTTTCTCAAAACACTGTATGAGGACCTCCGTATTAAGTTGGGGAACCATCACGTATTCTCACACCATTTTTTTCACGCACATTTCTTCCTCTACAGGCCTTTTTTATGAATCGCGCTAATTCCTCAATTTTTCGTGTGTATTAGCCCATGCATCTGAAGCCCTGTTTAATGCTCTACAGAACCTTTTTGGTTCACACTGTTGTCATTCGCACTCATCCTTTCACCTGATCAACACAATTAGCAACACAAAGGTAAGTTGATTCAACTACAACTCAAATAGATCACAATTTAAACTTTGATAAATGAATTCTAAACACCACTCCCCGGCAGTGGCATCATTTTGATTAACGTTCAAACACCTCATCGGATAATAGGTCTAAATGATCGTAATCTAGTATAAGCCCAACAAGTGAGTTGGGGTCGATCCCACACGAAGCGGTACAATTTCAAATTCAATAATGAAGTTATGAACGCGATTTAAATGGTTGTAGGAATAGGAGTTATCGAAAACATTTAATTAAATCAAAAGGTTGACATCAATATTAGGTGGGGGATTTTTATATCAGATAGGTGTCACAACTACAACAATTAACAAGAATAATCAAATGAGTAAGAGGTTCTTGGAGGAATGACCGACTAATTGGCAATTCTTGCTCAATGGGTGTTAGGTAATTACTAAAAGCTACTAAATCTTCATTAGTAGGATGGGCCTTAAATGAGATAATTTTCTTTCAAACAACTATCTCGTTTCAATTGAATTCGTTTGAACCTTAACAAGCTAAGTAAAAAATCAGCCCACAACCTCACTACATCTAGTCTCTCGAGCTAGAGAGGTAGAACAGGACAAAAGATTCACTCTCTTGAGCTGAACCCACAATGACCCAATCACTACAAATGCTAGTTTATCAACTTAGTTTTACACCTCTCTCTCAAGCAAGCATAAAATACTAAATCACATTGAAATAAACATTCAACAAAGCAATTTAACCGCAACAACAAATCAGACCCACTTCGAATTAACGCTACAATCAATAATTTCTAACACCCATTCAACTAAATTAAGCAATTAGTCACATGGTCAAACCCCCAAGAATAGAGTTTTAGCTATTCGTCATCAAAGGAGAAAATTCTGTACCTATCACATGCTCCATAGTTGGGTATTGATTTCCAAAATCTTAAAATGAATAAATCTTGCTTTAATTATAACACCCAACTAGAAATCTCAAGAAAAATGCTTCAAACCAACAAAAATAGTGTTTTTGTTCTCAATCTCTCTTTTCACAATGTTTGGAATATCCTTTCTCTTCAAAAAACATATCAATTTCTACTGATCCAAAATTTGGCCTTTTTGGGGCCAATTGGCGAGGAAAGTCGTTCTTCACCGACCAGTTGGCGAATCGCCAATCAATGTTGTCCATCACCCTCTTAGCTCAGTTTTCATCTCTATCGTACTCTAACTTTGGCAGTCTGATTCGGGGTTCGCCGAGTGGTTCGGCGATGCACCCTTTGTTCCTTTTTATCTCCACTCTGCTTGCAGCTTCAGTGATAGTCTTGTGCACTTCGGCGGACACAACCCCTCTTCGCCGATCCATTCGGCGAGTCTCCAATAGGGAACATCCTTCGCCCAAATTTATCTCATCTCAAAGGTGGTGTTCTGTCAAATTGGGCGGGCTAAGAGCCACTCGGCGGTCCTCCGAGTGTTCTTGGCGATCACCAGGGTCGCTTTTCTCCACTCTTTTAGCTTGTTGATTCCTTTTTTGTCCGGTAGTGTCCTTGCCTTGCTCCTTAGCCTGTAATGCGGCAAATCATCTCTCTAACATCAGTTTTAAAGCATAAATTTAGCATTTGAGGAAACTTATACTATCACAACAAAGCTCTAAATGAGTCAAAATCTCGGACTCATCTACACCCCCAACTTATACTTTCGCTTGTCCTCAAGTAAAATTTAAGATCAGCAGTTCAATAAGGATGTCTACAAACAGTGCTGCATCAGACTCAACATAAATGCACACAACAAGGTTCAAACTATTCATACAATGCTCAATTGTGCACTCAAAGATTCAAATTGTGACTCACAATTATTAAGGATACTTAAGTTCACAATACTTGCTTCAAATGCAAGTTTAAGCTCAACAAAGGTACTCAAATGTCCTCACAACAACGATGATTCCACATTCATACAAAATTCTTAATTGAAAGTCCCAGAATCACATACAAATGTCACAGTCAAAAAGACGAACACATGCATGACTCCACCCATAGGCATGCCCTTATTTTCCAATCGAAATTCATCTCAGCTCACTAAAGATCACAAAGGTTTTTTTAAGGCTTGCAACGGGGTTTAGTGTAATGGTATGGTCATTTAGACTTGGTGGCTTCTACCTTCATGAAGTGTGGCCTAAAAATCACTCTTTCTCCTTTTCGTTCACATTCAAGCATGTTCAAACTCCACCCAATTATTCAACTAGACATGAATCACCAGATACCCCATTTTTCACTATGTTCACATACTTTATTTCACAATTCTTGCTCTTTTTCAATCTTTTTCTTTTCTTTCCTCTTTTCTTTTTTTTTTACATGAAGGGGTTTCATCTTTTTCAATACAATCCATCAAAGGGGGAATTCTTCACACTTCTTGACTTTCCTTCTTTTTCACCACACCCCCAACTTAGGCTTTTGGCCTAAGTTGGCTATTTAAACATACTAATACTTCATTAAGGTTTTAGGTGGTGGGATAAAGAGGTCAAAGTTGCTCAAGTTTCTTCCAAGAAAAGGATAGGCTCAAAAGGTGCAAAGCTAGGTTCACACATCTCACAAGATTGGCCACAAAGAGGTATAATGTCAAAGTGGCTCACTCTTCAAAATTCTTGCCTAAGATCATTTCAGTTGTTCGCTTCACTTAATCAATCAGACCAATGGGGCAAGTTCTAGGTGTCACAAAACACAATGTTCAAAACAACCTCATCACACAAGGCATTTGTAACAATATCAAACAAGACTCCACACCTTCTAGCTAGCGTGCAATGTTCATCACAAGAGATTCATTTGACAACCGTCTAGTCGCAACGAGATGCTAAAAGTTCACATATTGCCTATGTAACTTCGTTTGCCTCATCGTAGCCAGACATTCATGTCTTTCAATTAAGAGCACTATTTAGGTCATCGATATTGACCACAACCGACACTTGACAATGCGAGAGAACAACAAGCTACTACCACCCACACTTGACAATGCGAGAGAACAACAAGCTACTACCACCCACACCAAAAGCATACAACATTGTCCTCAATGTTATGAAAGAACAAATACAACACAAAGTGAACAAAATACAATAAAAATAAAAAAAATAAAAATGAGAGTCGCTGGCACTTAAACAGACACAGTAGGGTGAGAAGGAATCTTCACTAAGTAGACATTTGGTGAGGGGTTGTAGAAGCCACCGAACTACATTTAGCTCGCCAAAATATCCAGACTGCAATCACTCCAATTTGGGGTAGGAAGGCGAGCGATATCGGGTACGCATAGTAGCATCGGCGCATCGCCTAGCGTATGTGAAACCTCGCCAAAAGTTCCAGGACTCTGACCTTGCAGGATCGTGCAACGGGCGGAGAAAGTCGGGCTCGCCCAATATTTTTGGGGCATTACCGAGTGGTCTGAGTATATCGCCAAATATTCCAGTATCTCAGCTCACTTTTGATGCCACAAAAGCGAGCAAAGTCGAGATCGCCAAACCCATTCGCTGGATCGTCGAATGGGTCTTAGCATCGCAGAATCACCTATACTTGCACGTTCAACACACATTATTCAAAACAACTAACACTTGGGTTGCTTCCCAAGAAGAGCCTTATTTAACGTCGTGGCACGACGTGGAAATGCTTTGAAGCATCTTCCAAGTACACCACTATAATCACTGAAATTTCATGGCATTTTCCAAAATATAATTTCAAGTGTTGCCCTTCCTTACCTTTGACTTCAATGGCCCCATTTGTGAACACTCGTGTTACTCTAAATGGACCGGACTACTTTGACTTGAGCTTTCCCAGAAAGATTCTCAGTCTAGAATTGTATAGCAACACCCAGACTTCAACTCGAAATTCTCTCCTAAGGATTTTAGAGTCGTGCCTTTTCTTCATCTTCTCCTTGTAGAGAGCTGAACTTCCATATGCCCTAAACCTGAATTCATCCAGTTCATTCAACTAATGTACTCTTCCTTTCCAAGCCTTATCCCAATCCAACTTTAATGCCTATAGTGCTTTGTGTTCCCGTTCAATCGACAAATGACAAGATTTCCCAAAAACCAGCTGATATGGGGACATGCCAATTGGTGTCTTTTAAGTAGTACGATATGCCCAAAAAGCATCATCTAGATTTTGGGACCAATCAGTCCTATTAGCATTCACGGTCTTTGCCAGGATACTCTTAATCTCCCTATTTGATACCTCAACTTGGCCACTCATTTGAGGATTGGTGTTGCCACTTTATATTTCACTATGTATTTACTAAATACATAAGCAAAGAGCTGGTTGCAAAAATACGAACCTCCATCACTCATAATAGCCCGAGGGGTGCCAAATCTTGCAAAGATGTAGCATTTTAAGAATTGAACAATGCTCTTCCCTTCATTGTTGGGTAGTGCCACGGCTTCCACCCATTTAGAAACGTAATCCACAACCTCCAAAATATACTTGTTACCAAACGAACTCATAAACGCCCCATGAAATCTATTCCCCAAACATCGAATAAATCAACTTCTAGAATAGGTTTAAGACGTAACTTATGCCTTCTGGACACCCCCACCTTACTTTTCGCATTGTATGCATTTCTTGACAAATTCATGAGCATCTTTGTAAAGGGTTGGACAATAGTAACCACTTTGAAGTATTTTAGCGGTTGCTCACACACCACTATGATGACCACTAACTAGCGAAGCTTGACAAGCATTGAGAATTTCGTTGACTTCTCCTTCGGGCACGCACCGCCTCATAATATGGTTTGCAAATTCTCTGAAAAATATGGCTCATCCCAAAAGTATCTCTTGACATCGAACAAGAATCACTTTTGTTGATGGAAGTTCAGGTTTTCCGGCATTAACCCACATACCACATAGTTAGCAAAATCAGCATACCAACGATCTGAGTAAGGGTGGCCATGAACACCTACTCATCTGGGAATGAGTCATCTATGTCTGACTCAAGCTCATCATTTTCTTTGCCCTCCAACCTAGATAGGTGATCGTCTACCTGATTTTCGCAACCTCTTCTATCTTTGACTTCAAAGTCGAATTCTTTCAACAACAACACCCATCTTATCAACCGTGGTTTAGCATCTTTGTTTGCCATTAAGTACCGCACGGCTTCATGATCAGTGTGAACTACCACTTTGTTGCCTAGCAGGTATGCCTGGAATTTCTCAAATGCATAAAACACCGCAAGTAACTCTTGCTCCATAACAGTGTAGTTACGTTGAGCACTATTCAATGGTTTGCTTGCATAATAGATTGGATGGAATAACTTATTGCACTGTTGTCCCAAAACAACACCCAACGCAGTCCCAGTTGGATCACACATCACTTCGAATGGTTCTGACCAATCTGGGCTAATAATCATTGGGGTAGAGATTAATTTCTCTTTCAAACGCTTAAAGGCTGCCATACATGCATCATTAAAGTCAAATTTCACTTCTTTCTCCAACAACTTGCACAATGGGAGTGCAATTTTTGAGAAGTGTTAGATGAATCTTCGGTAGAACCCGGCATGCCCCAAGAAACTACGAATGCCCTTTTACCAAGATTGGTGGTTGTAGCTTCTCCATTACCTCAATCTTTGCCTTGTCAACCTCCAACCCCTTTTGTGAGACCTTGTGACCCAAAACAATGCCTTCCCTAAACATGAAGTGACATTTCTTCCAATTTCGAACCAATTTGGCTTCCACACATCTTTGAAGAGCCTGCCCAAGGTGTGCTAAACATGTTTCAAAAGAATCAGCAATTGAGAAGTTATCCATGAAGACTTCCATTGAATCTTCTACCATATCAACAAAAGTAGACAACATGCAACGTTGAAATATTGCCGGGGCATTACACAACCCCAAAGGCATTCTTTTGAAAGCGAAAGTGCCATAGGGACAAGTGAAAGTGGGTTTCTCTTGGTTTTCCGGTGCAATTGAGATTTGATTATACTCGGAATAACCATACAAGAAGCAATACCATCCACGCTCCGAAAGTCGATCTAGAATTTGATCCATAAAAGGTATGGGAAAGTTATCTTTTTCTGTCCAAGAATTTAACTTCTGCTAGTTAACGGTTTCATAGAAATAAGTTCCCCTTTTTCATTTGGGACTACCGTGATGCCGCCCTTTTTTGGTACACATTGTACCAAACTCACCCATTTGCTATCCTCAATAGGTTAAATTACACCTGCATCCAACCATATTATTATCTCCTTTTTTACCACCTCTTGCATCGGTGGGTTCAATCTCATTTGATGTTCAACACTCATCTTGCACTCACTATCAAGTTTAATCTTATGAGTGCAAATGTCGGGTAGAATGCCCACAATGTCAGCGATAGTCCACCCTATTGTCTTGATGTACCTTCTCAACACCTCAAGAAGCAATTTTACTTGCCATTCGAGCAAGACAAATGTGATGATTACATGCAATGTGTTATTTACCCTCGAAGAATGTATATCAAAGATGAGCGGGGAGCACTTTCAACTTAAGCTTTGGTGGCTCCTCCTTGGATGGTTTGGTGGGAGAATTTTCTCGATTCTTTAGATCAATATCTAGCTTCAATGGGTTCCTTGAGTATTCACCTAATCCCGACAAAGTAACTACCACTTCATCATTACCTTGAACTTCGGTCTCATCATAATTTGCAAGAACAACCTCACAAGGTTAACTCATACACATCAAATGGCTCATGCTTGCCACTACTTCATCAATTACATCAATCATTGAAACTAAATGAATATCACTCAGGTGTTTCATTGACTTGCACACATTAAAGGTGACCTCATCTTCGTTAACCCTGAACTTTAATCCCCCACTTTCAACATCCACTAACGCTCTCCTGGTTGCTAAAAATGGTCTTCCCAAGATGATGGGATCTTCAGCATCAATCTCAAAATCAAGAATAACAAAATCAGCCAAAAAGATGAATTGATCGACCTTTACCAATATATCATAGAGTATCCCAATGGGGCTCTTGATCGGCCGGTCTGCCATAAGAAGCCGCATTGTTGTGGATTTTGGTACGCCCAGCCCAAGTTGTTTATAGATTTCATAGGGCATTACATTTATACCTGCCCCCAAATCTCATAGAGCTTTAGCAAATTGAAGCATATCGATAGTGCATAGGATGGTGAATGCCCTCGGATTTTCTTTCTTTTTAATCATCTCACTAGTCATAATGGCAATATAATTATGAGAAGCTTCAATTGTCTTGAAGTCCATGCTCATTTTCGTGGTGACTAGCTCCTTCATGAATATGGAATAACCCGTCATCTCCAACAATGCTACCACTAATGGTAGTTTTATAGAAAGTGTTTTGAACATTGCTAAAAATTTCTTGAACTTCTC
The DNA here is from genome assembly GCA_036553675.1 of Solanum okadae. Classification (NCBI taxonomy): domain Eukaryota; kingdom Viridiplantae; phylum Streptophyta; class Magnoliopsida; order Solanales; family Solanaceae; genus Solanum; species Solanum okadae. Next base: position 13,855,768 of record CM071683.1, read on the forward strand.
ATCCTCATTTTTCTTCTTGAGGCGTTGAGGAAACGGAGGAGCTATTTTGGGTAGAGATTGCACAATCTTTGGAGTTGAGGTGCCCTTTTCTTTACCTTTTTGTAACTCTTTGGCAGGGCTTTGCTTATGATTTTCCTCCTTCTCTTTGAGCATATCATTTTCTGGTGCTTGAACCGGATTCTCTTCCTCATCAATATTGTTCTCTTCTTCATGAGCTTTCACCCCATCGTTCCCCTTCGTATTACTAACCACCATTTTTCCACTTCGAGTCACAACTGCCAAATCTTTAGCACTTCAGCCCTCGAAGTTGGTGTGCATTCAGCCTCACCCCCTTTCAAACTCTTTAGGCTCCAATTGTCGTGAAAGTTTGCCTAGTTGGTCCTCAAGTTGCTTGATTGCATCAGCATGAGTATTCACTATGTTATTCAATAATGAGAAATCAGACTTCATCTCTTTAAGAACGTAATCTGATCTTTCAACCTTGTTTAGGATACGTGACAACAATTCATCCACCCTTAAGTTATCCGAACTGCCCTTCGATCTTGGGCTGTCACTTGATTGTGTGTGGTACTCTTCATGACTCTCTTCTCTCCCTCAAAAGTTGTTTTGTTCACTCCAATCTGGTAGTAAGGCCTTTGCTCTTCTTCTTTATGCGAGTTCCGACCTTGATTCTCACCCGCCTTAAAGTCGCTTGGATGGGAACCCTTTTCAAGTCTCAACACTCTCCTTACTTCTTTGGGTTTACCCACATTTTCTAGCATTTGCTTTTGTAACAACTCCACTTGGGCTAGTATCTTGCTAATATTCTCATCCCTCTCTTTCTCCTTGTCAAGTTGTTCTTGAGTCATTCGAAAATAAAAAGGGGAAACTCGGTCCTCTTGAGTTTACCATGCCTGATTTATCTTTGTCATTTCATCAAGAAGGGACGAGGCTACCTCAAATGATTGTAACATTATTCCTCCTCAAGCCAATTGGTCAGCCACGCCTTTGTTCACTGAGTCTAAACTCCGGTAAAAATACTGAAGTATCACATCACACGGCAGCCCATGATTAGGACATAGTAATAGTAACTTCCGGAACCTCAGCCAAGTTTCATGAATTGGTTCCCCTTCTACTCGCTTGAAGTTTTGGATGTCATCATACAATTTCACCATCTTTGAGGGTGGAAAGAACCTCACATAAAATGCCTCGGTGAGTTCCTCCCATGATAGAATAGTGTCTTTTGGTAGCTCAGCTAGCCATTTGGTTGCTTCCCCCCATTAAATAAAAAGGGAATAACCGCAGCCAAATAGATTCTTGTGAAATATCCTTGAGCGAGAATGGATTGCATGTCCCACAAAGTTCCGAATATGCTCATGAGGATTCTCATGATCTAACCCTCCAAATTTGCCTTTCGCTTGCAAGAGTGCAGCATTGTATTTGTATCATGGAATGCAACATGGTCTTCAATCGGAGGTAGGCGAATAGCACATACGCCCAATAGAGCTTCATTAGTATGCAAGAAGTCGTCACCAGCACACAGTGCTATCATTCGCACTCATCCTGTCACCTGATCAACACAAATTACAAAACAAAGGTAACTTTATTCAACTACAACTCAAATAGATCACAATTTAAACTTCAATAAATGAATTCTAAACACCACTCCTCGGAAGCGACACCATTTTGAGTAACGCTCAACTACACCTCATTCGATAATTGGTGTAGACAATCGTAATCTAGTATAAACCCAACAAGTTAGTTAGGGTCGATCCCATAGGGAGCGGTAAAATTTTGAATTCAATTATGAAGTTATGAACGCGATTTAAATGGTTGTAGAAATAGGAATTATCGAAAACTTTTAATGAAATCAAAAGGTTGACATCAATGTCAGGTGGGAGATTTTTATATCAGATAACAGTCACAACCTTGACAATTAACAAGAATAATAAAACGTGTAAGAGGTACTTGGAGGAATGACCGACTAATTGCCAATTCGCGCTTAATGGGTGTTAGGTAATTACTAAAAGCTACTTAATTTTCATGGGTAGGATAGGCAGTAAATGAGATAAAAAAATTTCAAACAACTACCTCGTTTCACTGAGTTCTTTCAAACCTCAACAAGCTAAATAAGAAAGCCAGCCCACAACCTCAACACATCTACTCTCTCAAGCTAGATAGGTAGAACGGGACTACAGATTAACTCTCTCGAGCTGAATCCACGATAACCCTATCACTACAAATGCTAGTTTATCACCTTCGATTTACATCTCTCCCTTAAGCAAGCATAAAACACTAAATCACATTATAATAAACATTCAACCAAGCAATTTAACTACAACAATAAATCAGACGCACTTCGAATTAGTGCTACAATCAATAATTTCTAACACCCACTCAACTAAATTATGCAATTAGTCACATGGTCAAACCCCCAAGAATGGTGTTTTAGCTATTCATCATAAAAGGAGAAAATTCAATACATATTACATGCTCTATAGCTGGGTATTGATTCCCAAAATCTTAAATTGAATAAATCATGCTTTAATTACAACACCTAACTAGAAATCTCAAGAAAAATTCTTCAAACCAACAAAAAGAGTGTTTATGTTCTCAATCTCTCTTTTCACAATGTTTGGAATACCCTTTCTCTTCAAAAAAATATCAATTTATACTGATCCAAATTTTGGCCTTTTTGGGTCCAATCGGCGAGGAAATTCGGGCTTCACCGACCAGTCGGCGAATCACCGATCACTCTTTTCCATCACCCTCTTAGCTCAAATTTCATCCCTTTCATATTGTAACTTTCGGTGGTCTGAGTCAGGGTTTGCCGAGTGGTTCGGCGATGCGCGCTTTTTTCCTTTTTATCGCCACTCTGCTTGCAGTTTCACCGATAGTCTTGTGCACTTCAGCGGATACAACCCCTCTCCATCGATCCATTCGGCAAGTAGTAAATAGGGAACCTCCTTCATCCAAATTTCTCTCGTCTCAAAGGTGGTGTTCTGTCAAATTGGGCGAGCGGAGAGCCACTCGACCGACCACCGAGTGGTCTAAGCGATCACTAGGGTCACTTTTCTCCACTTCTTCAGCTTATTGATTCCTTTTTATCCGGTAGTGTCCTTGCCTTAATTCTTAGCCTATAATGTTGCAAATCATTTCTCTAACATTAGTTTAAAGAATAAAATTGAGCATTTGAGGACACTTACACTATCACAACAAAGCTCTAAATGGGTCGAAATCTCGAACTCATCACACCCAAAGCACCCAAATTTTTTTTCTCAAAAAGCTTTATTAGGACCTCTATATTGAGTTGGGGAACCATCACATATATACTCACACCATTTTTTTCATGCCCATTTCTGCATCAACAGGCCCTTTCTAAGAATCGCGCAAATTCTTCAATTTTTCGTATGTCGCCTATGGATATAGTGCCTAGAGTAGCCAAAAACAATTTCTTAAAAAACCTTTATGAGGACCTCCATATTGAGTTGGGGAACCATCACGTACACTAATTTTTCATGACCATTTCCGCATCTACAGGCCATTTTTAGAATCGCACAAATTCCTCAATTTTTCATGTGTATTAGCCCATGGATCTGGCGCCCGGAGCACCCAATTTTTTTTCTTTCTAAAAAGCCTTTATGAGGACCTCCGTATTGAGTTGGGGAACCATTACGTATACTCACACCATTTGTTTCACTCCCATTTCCGCATCTATTGGCCAATTTTTGGAATCACGTAAATTCCTCAATTTTTTGTGTGTATTAGCCCATGGATCTGGCGCCCAGAGCACCCAAAATTATTTTCTCCAAGAATTGATGAGGACTTTCGTATTGAGTTGGGGAACCATCACATATACTCACATAATTTTTTTCATGCCCATTTCCGCATCTACACGCTTTTTTAAGGAATCGTGCTAATTCATCAATTTTTCGTATGTATTAAGCCCATTAATCTATCGGCCGGAGCATCCAAAAATTTTTTTCTCAAAAAACTTTATGAAGGCCTTCGTATTGAGTTGGGGAACCATAAAGTATACTCACACCATTATTCAAGCCCATTTCCGCATCTACATGCCTTTTTTAGCAATCACGTAAATTTCTTAATTTTTGTGTGCATTAGCCCATAGATCTGGCGCCCTGAGCACCAAAAAAAAATTCTCAAAAATATTTATAATGACATCCGTGTTGAGTTGGGAAACCAACATGTATACTCACACCATTTTCCATGCCCATATCAGCATCTACATCCTCTTTCTTAAAATCACTCATATTCCTAAATTTTTCGTGTGTATTTTCCCATGGATTGATGCCCAGAGCACCTAATTTTTTTTTCTCAAAAAAACTTTATGACAACCTTCGTATTGAGTTGGGGAACCATCACGTATACTCACACCATTTTTTTCACGCAGATTTCCATATCTACAAGCCCTTTTTAGAAATTGTGCAAATTCCTTAAGTTTTCGTGTGTATTAGCCCATGGATCTGGCTCTCGGAGCACCCAAATTTTTTTTAGGACCTCCGTATTGAGTTGGGGAACTGTCACGTATACTCACACCATTATTTTCACGCCCATTTCCGCCTACATGCCCTTTTTTAGGAATCGAGAAAATTTCTTAAATTTTTATGTGTATTAGCTCATTGATCTAGCGCCCAAAGCACCCAAAATAGTTTTCTCAAAAAATGTTATAAGGACCACCGTATTGAGTTGGTGAACCATCACGTATACTCACATCTTTTTTCATTCCCATTTCTGCATCTACGAGCCCTCTTTTAGGAATCACACAAATTGCTTAATTTTTTGTGTGTATTAGCCCATGGATCTGGCGATCAGAGCACCCAAATATTTTTCAAAAAAAAACTTTATGAGGACCTCCCTATTGAGTTGGGGAACAATCACGTATGCGCACACCATCTTTCCACGCTCATTTTTGCATCTACAGGCCCATTTTTAGGAATCATGTAAGTTTCTAAATATTTTGTGTGTTTTAGCCCATTTATCTGGCGCCCAGAGCACCCAAAAAAATTTCTCAATAAACTTTATGCGCTCCTCCGTATTGAGTTGGGGAACCATCACGTATACTCACACCAATTTTTATGCCCATTTCCGCATCTATGTGCCCTCTTATAGGAATCACGCAGATTCCTCAAATTTTTGTGTGTATTAGAACATGGATCTGGCACCCGGAGCACCTAAATTTTTTTCCAAAAAAGCTTTAACAGGACCTCTCTATTGAGTTGGGGAACCATCACGTATACTCACACCATTCTTTCACGCCCATTTTTGCATCTACAAGCCTTTTTTAGGAATCGCGCAAATTCCTCAATTTTCGTGTGTTAGCCCATGGATCAGGCACCAGAGCACCCAATTTTTTTTTCCACAAAATGCTTTATGAGGATCTTCGTATTGAGTTGGGGAACCATCACGTCTACTCACACCATGTTTTTCACGGCCATTTATACATCTACATGCCCTTTTTTAGGAATCGCACAAATTCCTCAATTTTCTGTGTGTATTAGCCCATGGATATGGCGCACGGAGAACCCAAAAAATTTTCTTAAAATTTTTTTTGAAGACCTCCGTATTGATTTGGGGAACCATCACATATATTTTCACCATTTTTCTCACTCATTTCCTAATTTTCAAGACCTTTTTAGGAATCACGCACATTCCTTAATTTTTTTGTATTTATTAGCCCATTGATCTGGTCCGAAAAACCAAAAAATAATTTCTCAAAAAACTTCACAAGGACCTCCGTAGTGAGTTGGGAAACCATCAAGTATACTCACACCTTTTTTTTACGCCCATTTCCGCATCTACCTGCTCTTTCTAAGGAATCACGAAAATTCCTCAATTTTTCGTGTGTATTATCCCATTGATCTAGCGCCCGGAGCACCCAAAATAGTTTTCTCAAAAACTTTTTGAGGACCACCGTATTGAGTTGGTGAACCATCACGTATACTCACATCATTTTTTCACGCTCATTTCCCGCATCTACGAGCCCTTTGATCTGGTGCCTGGAGCACCTAATTTGTTTTATCAAAAAACATTATGAGCACCGCCATATTCAGTTGGGGAACTGTCATGTATACTCACACCACTTATTTTGCGCCCATTTCCTCATCTACAGGCCCTTTTTTAGGAATCACACAAATTTCTCATTTTTTTCGTGTGTATAAGCCCATGGATCAGGCGCCTAGAGCACCCAAAAACAATTTCTCAAAAAACTTTGTGAGGACCTTTGTATTACGTTGGGGAACCATCACATATACTCACACCATTTATTTCGCGCTCATTTCTGCATCTACAAGCCCTTTTTTAGAAAACGCGCAAATTACTCAATTTTTCGTGTTTATTAGCTCATTGTTCTGGCGCCTAGAGCACCCACAATATTTTCTCAAAAAACATTATGAGGACCTTCTTATTGAGTTGGGGAACCCTCACGCATACTCACACCATTTTTTTGCACCTATTTCCGCATCAGAGGCCCTTTTTTAGGAATCGCTCAAATTTCTCAATTTTTTGTGTGTATTACCCCATGGATCTGGCGCGTAGAGAACCCAAATTATTTTCTCAAACAACCTTATGAGAACCTCCGTGTTGAGTTGGGGAACCATCACGTACACTCACACCATTTTTTTGCGCCTATTTCCGCATCTACGGGCCCTTTATTAGGAATCACGTAAATTCTTCAATTTTTTGAGTGTATTAACCCATGGATCTAGCGCCCGGAGCACCCAAAATTTTTCTCTTAAAATACTCTATGAGGACCTCCGTATTGAGTTAGGGAACCATCACGTATACTCACACCATTTTTTCGCGCCTATTTCCGCATCTACATGACCGTTTTTAAAAATCGTGCAATTTCCTCAATGCCCATGGAACTCGCACCTTGAGCACCCAAAAAAACATTTATCAAAAAAAATTGTGAGGACCTCTGTATTGTGTTTAGGAACCATCACATATATTAATACCATTTTTTTCGCGCCCATTTCCGCATCTTCAAGTCCTTTTTTGAAAATCATGCAAACTCCTTAATTTTTTTGTGTGTATTATTCTCAATAAAACATCATGAGGACCTCTGTATTGAGTTAGGGAAACATCACGAATACTAACACCATTTATTTCGCACGCATTTTCGCATCTACATGCCCTTTTTTAGGAATCGCTTAAATTCTTCAATTTTTCATGTGTATTATTAACATGGATCGGGCGCCCGGAGCACCCAAATTTTTTTCTCAAAAACTTTATGAGGACAGTCGTATTGAGTTGAAAAATCGTCACGTATACTCACATAATTATTTTCGCGCCTATTTCCACATCTTCAGGCCTTTTAAATTTTCTCAATTTTTCGTGTGTATTAGCCCATAAATTTGGCGCCTAGACCACCAAAGTTTGTTTTCATAAAAAAACTTTTGAGGACCTCCGTATTGAGTCGAGAACCATTACTTATACTCACACCACTTTTTTCGCGCCCATTTCGGCATATACATGTCCTTTATGAGGAATCGCTCAAATTCCTCAATTTTTCTTGTGTTTTAGCCCATGGATCTAGTACCCGGAGCACCCAAAAAAATTTCTTAAAAACCTTTATGAGGACCTCCGTATTGAGTTGTGGAACCATCACGTATACTCACAACAATATTTCGCATCCATTTCTTCATCTACAATCCCTTTTTAGAAATCACGCTATTTCATCAAATTTTCGTGTGTATAAGCCCATGGATGTGGCGCCCGGAGCATCCAATTTTTTTTCCCTAAAAAGCTTTATGAGGACCTCCGCATTGATTTAGGGAACCATCAGGTATACTCACACCATTTTTTTCGCGCCCATTTCCGTATCTACCGGTCCTTTTTGAGGAATCGCTTAAATTTAAAAAAAATTCGTGTGTATTAACCCATGGATTTGACGTTCATAGTACCCACATAAAATTTTTCTCAAAAAACTTTACAAGGACTTCTGTAGTAAGTTGGGGAACCAACACGTATACTCACACATATTTTTTTCGCGCCCATTTCTGCATCTACATGCCATTTTTTTTAGGAATCACGGAAAATCCTCAATTTTTCATTTGTATTAGCCCATGGATCTGGCGCCCATAGCATCCAAAAATAATTCTCAAAAACCTTTACGAAGACCTCCATATTGAGTTGGGGAACTATCAAATATACTTACACCATTTTTTTGCGCCTATTTCCAAATCTACAATCCCTATTTTGGGAATCGCGCATATTCTTCAATTTTCCGTGTGTACTAGCCCAAGGATCTAATGCCCAAAGCACCCAAAAATATTTTCTCAAAAACTTTATGAGGACCTCCATATTGAGTTTGGGAACCATTACGTATAATCACACCAATTTTTTCGCACCCATTTCTGCATCTACAAGCCCTTTTTTAGGAATCGCGCATATTCCTCAATTTTGCATGTGTATTAGCCCATGGATATGGCGCTCGGAGCACCCAAAATTTTTTTCTCAAAAAACTTTATGAGGACCTCTGTATTGAGTTGGGAAACCATCACGTATACTGATGTGCCGCAAAATCTTGGAACATTTGATGCGTGAAAACTAAGAATTCATACTAGAATCGAGTGTATTTATGTGGATATAATGTGTTTGGAAGTGTTTGTACATGTGAAACAAGTGGAAGTGAAAGAAGATAGAAAAGATGAAAATGCAAGTTGGAATCTTAGTTGCTGACAAACCAAGTGAAGATCACGGACGCCTTTACGGGCCGTGATCTAGTACTTCTCCTACACATTCATCTCGAGAGAGTGAATGGGCTAAGGCGGAGGTTGTGCCTAAAGCGGCAACTCGATGTTCGAGAGAAACCGAATCGATTCGGGGTAAGTTGCTCGAGAGAGAATTTACCCCCACTATAGTCTAGCCTAGTCACAAATACTCAACAATTTACAATCAAAAGCATGTACCCGACAATTTAGTTTATCCCGTATTCCTATCACATCCCAAGAATCCCGTCTCTCTATCTAGTTTTCGTACATTTTCGTTGTTTGTAGTTGTTAATTAATACAAAAGCCCCCATTGATAATTGACGCTTGCATCACCCCCTTTAGATTTTGTATGTTTATATTTGATAATGTCTATAGATATAACTAATAAGAACCTAATTTTATTTTTCTATTAATTCTCAAAACCACTCCCTTGGGACTCGACCCGAACACTTGGTTTAGTTACTTTACTATTGTACGATTGTAGACACTTGAATTGGATGTTGTGTCTTGATTATGCAAACATCAACTCCGTGCTGAAATTTTGGAAACGTATAAATACAATTTTTGAAAGAAGAAAAGGAGTTCCCACACTGTTTATCTTTTGGTTTTTTAGTTTTATATTTTAGAACATTGTCTTTATATTTTTAGTTCTTGGGATTAAGATTCGGAGATTTTAGTTGCTTTAGTTTTGATTTCAACATTTGGGGATTGCAGATAGTTAGCAAATCAGATGAAAAACCTTGTTGGTAATGATATCTTGCTTTTCACTATGCTTAGCTAAAATCCCTTACCTTGGGGATTTGATTATGTAGTTGAATGCATTAATTAGCTAATGTGTGTTGTTAGTTTTTTATTTTAATGTTGTTTTAAGTGGGTTCAATTAATTGATCATGTTTTAATTGAGAAATTGTTGTTGCAAATGAAATTCTAGCTTAGTTCTCTATGCTTGCTTGAGAAAAAGGTAATAGAGTAGAATTATTGATTGATAGTTGCACTGATTGCCTTTTTAAAATCAAGATTGATAAAGTGGGTTTGATTGCGTCCTAACAAATCGAGCTTGAAAGAGTAGATTAATTAAGGAATTGGGTTGTTCGGTTGTGTTATGCTTGTTGAGGTTTGAAAGAATTCACTTGAAGCGCAATAGTTGATTAAGAAATGGCTATTGTACTCGAAACCTAGCCTACCCGTTGAGATTCAACAACTTTGAGCAACTAGTAATCACCGATTACGTGAAATTAGCATTCAACTGATCACACTCCTAAGGTCCAATCTCTAGTTATTTACTTCACATGTTATTTGTCTTAAATTGGTTACCCAAATACCCCCATTTGATGTTAAACATTGAAATGTTGTGATTTGTTTTGATATTACCAAATCTTTACTTCTACAAACGATTAGGACACATTTTTACTTCTTCATTGAATTCTTTACCGTATCACTCCATGTGGGATCGACCCCAACTCTTAGTTGGATTTATACTTGTTAGCAACCGCCTACACTTATAATGGATGAAGTTTAGTTAAGCGTTATCAATATGCAAGTGATGTACTCAGTCTGTTTTAATTTTTTCTTACCCAAGTAATAAGCCTGGTTAAATAGTAAATAAGTTAACTTTAATTTGTTTACCTTTAAGGTTTTAACTAGCTAGATCTAATAAAATTAAAAAGGTCTAAGTTTAATGAGGCTAGTAACTAATATACCACCACTTAAAGATTCACACTCAAATTTATAGATGTTTCATTTATCTTTGTATTCTAAATTGTGATTGTATAGTCATTCGTTATATAATGTCATAACAATTGGGCTTAACAGGAATAGCTGAAATTTATATGTCGGCTTTAAAAACATTGAAGAAATAGGGTGTATACTCGGGAAAAGGATCTTATGATGTTGGTAAGATTTTGTAGAAGAAAAATAGGACAGTGAAATTGTAGATAGTGAAAAGAGGGATGAATTTATTTCAGATGAAAAAAGAAAAGCACGGGAAAGGAAGAAGGGGGTTGTATGGTCAAAAGTTCTTTAAAGTATTTTCCTATTATAGTAAAACAGATGAACTTCAAAAAAGTTGGGAGAAGAAGGGTTATCTGTGTTAGAGATGTTTTAGTTGATGTTATTTTGTTAGAAGAATGTGTATGATAAAATTAAAAAATTGTTGCTGAAAGTTACTTGTCACGATCCAGGGACACCCCCTAGATGTAACGTGGCATACAAGACCATGAGAGCCCTCATATAAGCCACTTAGCTTTCATAGTACAGATAATAGAAAATCGGTTAGATTAAAAACATTTTCAACAATACCAAAGTTTTTATAAAACAAAGAGGAAGTCTTATACACCTGTCTCAAAAACCATCTAATACAATAGAATCTTGAAACACAGCCCCTACAACAATTCTCAAAATTAAATGAAAAGAACATAAGGAAAGTGGTGGCCATATCCTCGGATGAATGAGGACTCACCAATCTTGAACTCTTCTTCCAGTAGAGATCCTAGCCACGAGGATGAGAATCGGGAATGCCAGACCCTACATTTCGATAAGAAATGTAGGCAAGAGTATGAGTTAGTACAAGATGTACTAAATATGATAGCTTGCATAAACTTAACATAAACATAAGATTTAGACAACATAAGTCATACAGCATAATCAATGCACATAATAGATCATTTCAACATATAAGGGGTACTTCTTGAAGTAACCTCAATTCACATATAGTCAAGACATGGGTAATCCGCCACTAGTCTTACTCATCATAGAAAGCAAACTCAAGCAACCATCAAAGCTCATCACCTATCATAACATTTTCTAGCTTATCTTTTAAAGACATGGGGAATCGCCTCTTGCCTTACTATAAAGGATCATGGGTATTCGCCTCTAGTCCTTCTCACCTTGGGATAACGGGTAGTCGCCTTTTGTCCTTCATACTATAGGATCATGGGTAATCACCTCTTGTCGACGTACTTTAGGATCATGAAAAGTCGCCTCTTGTCCGTTCATCATGAGACATGGGTAGTTGCCTCTTGTCTTTCTTTCATGAGACATGGGTACTCGCCTCTTGTCTTTCTATCATATGATATGGGTACTCGCCTCTTCTCTTTCACTTAGGATCATGGGAATTCGCCTATAGTCCGACTCTAAGGAATATGGGTCATCGCCTCTAACCTCATCTCACTTTCATAATTCCTAAACTTAGATTCATTTTAGGTGAGTAATCCTTTCAACCTAGAATAATTCAACGCGAGAAAGCCTTTCACAATCATAGATAAGAAAATCATGTGGGAATGATCCCTTTAAGAACAATTACATCAATAATAAACAATTCATAACATATGCCTCAATCTCAAAGCAATTCATATGATAATTATCACATATGCTTCAATCTCAAAGCAATACTTATCACATTTTATTTATCCTATAAGAATGGACATAAACCCTAAATTCACCTTCCATGGACTAAAACCCATTTACATCAATTTCATCTTAGAAACATAGGTTAAGCATGGGCACATAAAACTCCATCATAAAAGCATGTAATCCTCTCAATTCAAGCATAATAAATCGTAATTTGATAAATTGAATGAACATTCACAAAGACCCACAACTTTGAAGAAAACCATAACTCCAATTGGAGAATTTCTACTTTCAATTGGGAGAACATAGGGGCTCCATGGATGCAAGGATTCCATGGATGAATAAAGCTATCATACCTTGCTATCAAAGCCCACAAATAGTTTGAGAATGGAGACTTTACCTTGAACCCTAGCTTCAACCCTTCTTCTTCTTCTTCTTCAAGTTCTAGAGGGAGAAATATTTTTGAGAGGAAAAACCCATTTTCTTTTGATGAATTTAAGAGAATGACTTGAATGTGTATGTTTTGGGGTTAAAATCACTTATATAAGGGTGAAAGGCATGGGTAAAACAACATAGTATCAATATTAGAGAATTAGGAAAAGACCCAACTGTCCTCAAACTTACAGCTGACGCAACCCTTTCATGCCAGGCTCCATGAGCCGTCAAGGACTTCACGGTCCATACTGGTTGTCAGTCCTTAACTAGTGGCTTTGCAAGCCTCCCCTTTACCCTCTCTCCCTTCATGACCCTCTCCATGGCCCGTCTAGGTATTCATGAGCCGTTAAGTGGCTCCTGTAGAGGGTCTGCCTAAAAGGGGCTACTACCTCCCTTTTCACGGGAATCACCACGTGTCGTGGTGACCACCACGAGCCGTCATGGTGCTCGTGGGAGGTGAGCATCCCTTGGATGGTTTGTATGAGCCACCACGGGAAACACCACGTCTCATGGTACCCTTCACGGTCCATCTTGGCCTTCATGAAGGGTGCCCGGGCTCAGCCCTTGGATTGTGACCTCTCACTTGGTCCCTTACTTTGTCTACTAGATTCCGAGGTGTTACATTATCTTCCCCCTGGGAAGATTCATCCTTGAAGAGGAATTCTACCCACCTCATGAAAGAAAAGACTCAAAACTAGCAGCCCATCATGCATGCAATTACATAAATGTACATATCCGAGGAGGTAACATCGACTCCATGCTAAACATACTCAATGCATCATAAGAAAGATATGAACTAGACCTAGCAACCCAATATGCATGAAATTTCAAGACTATTCATACTCGAGGAGGAACTACCATCTCAAAGATAAAAGCATGCTCAACATTATCTCATGAAGTCTAGATGCAATTCATACTCAATGCACAACAACATGAGGAAAATCAATCACATAAACTCATTTCTTTCAAAATTCAAGTTTTTCATGAACATGCATAAAAATAGGGAATCATGGGAATATCTAAAACACATGACACTCAAACAAAGAGTAAACCATGATAAACTCATAACCTCAAGCTATAGTAAGGATAAAAGGAAAAATATGAGGATATAGGGACATCATATTGGCCTCGGACTCCCAAGTAGAACCCTCAAGTAATTGATTCCTCCACAACACTTTCACAGAAGCAACTTCTTTGTTTCTGAACTTCTTAACTTGCCGGTCTAAAATCTCAACCGAAACTTCTTCATAAGAAAGATTCTCATCAATTCCCAAACCTTCTAAGGGAACATAAATGTCGGATCTCCAACACACTTTTTCAACATAGGGACATGGAAAATCGGATGCACTAATGCCAAGTCACTAGGTAATTCATGTTCATAAGCAACCTTACAAACACACCTCAAAATTTTATATGGACCCACATAACATGGAATAAGCTTTCCTTTCTTCCCAAATTTCATTACACACTTCATGGGTGAGATTTTCAAGTAAACCCAACCATGAACATCAAAATCAAGATATCTTCTTCTAACATCAAGATAGGACTTTTTTCGAAGTTGGGTTGTTCTCAACCTTTCTCTAGTAAGTATGACTTTTTGCATTGCCTCATAAACTAAATCGGGTCCTATCAATGCAATTTCACCCACCTCAAACCAACCTATAGGAGATCTAAACCTCCTACCATAAAGAGCCTCAAATGGAGCCATACCAATACTCGAGTGATAGCTATTATTATAAGCAAATTCATTCAAAGGCAAATGGTCATCCCAATAACCTTTAAAATTAATGACACATGATCTAATCATATCTTTCAAAGTTTGGATAGAATGCGCTGCTTTCCCATTGGTTTGTGGATGAAAATCCGTGCTAAGCTTAACACGAGTACCGAGCCCCTTTTGGAAAGATTTCCAAAATTGAGAAGTAAATTGAGTACCTCTATCAGAGATAATGGACAAGGGAATTCCATGCAACCTTACCATTTCCCTTAAATACAACTTAGCGTAATATTTTCCTGAATAAGAAACTTTGACATGAATGAAATGGGACGATTTCATAATTCGCTCTACTATAACCCAAATCAAACCATACTATCGCCTGGTGCGAGGAAGACCAACTATGAAGTCCATAATCAAATATTCCAACTTCCAAGTAGGAATTATAATGTCTTGAGATCAACCTCCCGATTTCTAATGCTCAACTTTCACTTGTTGGAAATTCGGACAGTTAACAACAAATCCTGTAATATCCTTCTTCATCCCATTGCACCAATAGATCTCCCACAAGTGACAGTACATCATGGTGGGTCCCGGGTGAATGGAATATCGAGAACTATGGTTTTCTGACAGGATTTGTTCTCTCAAGTCATCAACATTAGGAACACACAAACGACCTTGATATCTAAGTACACCATCTCTCCCTTGGGAGAAAGCCTCAACAGACATTCTAAGCATCACTTCTTTCAATTCTACTAAGGTCGGATCAAGGCATTGCTTGGCTTTCCTATCCATCACAAAAGACGATTCTTAATCATGGTTAACCATAGCACCACTCTTGGTGGAGTCCACTAACTGGTCAACCAACTAGGAAAATCTATGTTCATCTCGTACCAATCCTTTCTTATCTTCTTCTATATGGGCAGCACTACCCATTGATGTTCGGCTAAGAGCATCTACCACCACATTTGCCTTATCAAGATGATAGAGAACACTCATATCATAATCCTTACGTAATACAACCCACCTTCTTTTGTAAAGATTAAGATCTTTCTGATTAAACACATATTATAGACTCTTGTGGTCTGTGAAAACATCTACATCAACACCATACAAGTAGTGCCTCCAAATCTTTAAGGCAAACATAACTGCCGCTAATTCTAGATCGTGGGTGAGACCATTCTTCTCATAGACCTTAAGTTTCCTTGAAGCATAGGCAATAACCTTCCCATTTTGCATATGTACACATCCCAACCCAATTCTTGAGGCATCACAATAAATAACAAAACCATAGGTTACTTCTGGTAAAGTCAACATCAGAGCGGAAGTAAGTCTATCCTTGAATTAGTGAAAAGTCTTCTCACATGCTTCGTACCATATGAACTTGGCCTTCTTTTCAGTTAAAGTTGTCAATGGAGAGGTAATCGAAGAAAACCTCTCAACAAACCTTCTGTAGTAACCAGCTAAACCCAAGAAACTTCTAATATCCAAATGGGATAAAGGTCTAGGCCAACTTTTGACCGCATCCGTGTTCTTAGGATCTACCTCAATACCCTTACTGGAAATAATATACCCAAGAAAATATACGGACCTTAGCCATAACTCACATTTGCTAAAATTTGCAAAGAGTTGTTCATCCTTAAGAATTTGCAACACAATCCTCAAATGATTGATGTGATCATCATCACTTCTCGAAGAAATCAATTTATCATCAATAAACACAATTACGAACATATTAAGGTATTGTCTAAACACTCTATTCATCAAATCCATAAATGCAGCCGGAGCATTAGTCAAACCAAATGACATCACCAAAAACACATAATGATCATGCCTGGTTCTAAAAGCCATTTTTGGAATATCATCTTCCTTTACCCTCAATTGGTGATAACCCGACCTAAGGTCAATCTTGTAAAAGTAACTCACTCCTTGGAGTTGGCCAAACAAATCATCTATCTTGGACGAAGATACTTATTCTTAATGGTCACCTTATTCAATTGTCGGTAATTAATACACATACGGAGTGATCCATCTTTCTTCTTAACAAACAAAACTGGAGCTCCCATGGAGAGATTCTCGATCGGATGAAACCTTTATTCAATAAATCTTTCAATTTCTCCTTTAATTCCTTAAGTTCTACGGGAGCCATTCGGTAAGGAGGAATAAAAATAGGCTGCGTATTTGGGAGAAGGTCAACACCAAAATCTATTTCTCTTTCTGGAGGAATACCGGATAGGTTATCTGGGAACACTTCCGGAAATTCACTAAAATTGGGGACCGATCAAGATTAGGGGTTTTAGAATCCATATCCCTCACCCTAAGTAGATGGTACATGCAACCCATAGAAATCATTCTTCTAGCCTTAAGACAAGAAATAAACTGACCTATCGACATAGAATTTTCCCCCTTACACTCTAGGATAGGCTCATTCGGAAACTGAAATCAGACTGCACGGGTTCTACAATCGATTGAAGCATAACAAGAGTGCAACCAACCTATACCAAAGATAACATCAAAATCTAGCATATCAAGCTTTGCCAAATCAACAAAAGTAACTCTATGGGACAAGAAAATGGGAAAATTTCTATAGACCCTCTGCGTTATAGTAGAATCACCAACAGGATTAGTAGAGACATAAAAAGGATCTAATAACACATCAAGAAGAACATCAAATCTCATAGCCATATATGACATCACAAAAGACAAGGTAGCACCGGGATCAAGTAAAGCATAAACATCATGTTGAAAGAAATTCAACATACCGGTGACCACATCGGGAGAACACTCTTGTTAACCATGAGTCTGAAGTGCATAGAACCTATTTTCCTTGGGAACATTGGTACCCGAGCCACTTGGACCGGATGAAGGATAGGATTGAGCCGTATGATGACTATCTCCCTCATTCTTAGCAACTCAAGGACAATCTCTTAGCTTGTGGTACATCTTACCACAACCAAAACAATCATTGGAACCCGCTAGACATTTAGCTTCATGTTTTCTTCCACACTTAGCACAATTTGGTAATGAAGACCCACTACCACCTCCTTTAGGTTTAGCGTTAGACACCCTCTCTTTGTTGAACTTAGGAGCATTGGAAGAACCTTTGCCCAAAAAACCTTTGTCGAAACCTAGAACGACCATATCCATCGGACCTTGCATGAGAGAAATTACCATCACTGGTCTTAGCGCTTTTATCTCCCTAGACCTCTCCTTAAGTTTCTCCTTTTCAATCTGTTGGGCATGAATCATGAGAGGAAAAATATCCATGTCATGGACAAGCATAGCAGTAAGATATTCTTTCAGCCCCAATTCAGACACACCCGAAACGAACTTGCTCATCCTTGCCCTAGAGTCAGCAACTATAGAAGAAGCATACCTTGATAATTGAGTGAACATCAAAGCATATTCTTTCACACTCATGTTACATTGTGGGATATTAATAAATTCAAGAACTTTTTCCTCCTTTATCTCAAGAGGTAAGAGCCTATCAAGAAAACCCGACTTGATCCTTTCCCATTCTAGAGGACCCGCATCTTCCGGTCTTGCTTCCTTCCATTGCTTGAACCAAATTTGAGCAACACCCTTAAGTTGATAAGTGACCAGTTCTACCTTTTCCACAGGAGTCACTCCCATAATAGCCAACACCTTGTAAACCTTATCAATAAACTTTGAGGATCTTTCTCAACCGTAGAACCATACAATTTCGGAGGATTCATCCTAGTGAAATCCCTCACTCTAGATGCAGTCATACCCATATTTGGATTCATGGGACCACAACCTCCCTTTGGCTTAGGTTGTCACGACTTGAGCCAAAACTTGGAAAGTTGTACTAAATGCATTAGTCACTAGCTCGTCCAAAGGGTCAATCAGAGCTTGAGGAGGAGCTCCTTGACCAACATCTTCTCCCTTGGATCTTCTAGCATAAGCCCTTCGAGTAGTCATATCCTGTAGACCATCGGATAAGGATTAAGAGAGAGACCTTATAGAGTTAAACTCTATCGCACGACATAGGGTAATGATGAGGTGAAGTTTCCTAAACATCTTGTAGCCTCTTATTCATAAATGTGGCGCGTTTCACACTCATGAAAAAGACTCTATTTGACGTGGTTTTGAGACATCCCAGAACCTTTCTAAACCTTGTGCTATGATACCAAGTTCGTAACGACTCAGGGGCACCCCCTAGATGAAACATGGCATAAAAGACCTCGAGAGGCCTCATAACAGCCACTAAGCTTTCATAGTTAAAATAATAGAAAATCAGTAAGATTTAAAACAATTTCAACAATACAAAAGTCATTATAAAATGAAGCAAAAGTCTAATACCCTTGTCTCAAAAAACTTCTAATACAATAGAACATTGGGGCACATCCCATACAACAATGTTCAATACTAAAATGAAAAGAGCATATGGAAAGTGGTGGCCATATCCTCGGATGAATGTGGACTCACAAATCTTCAACTCTTCTTCTAGTCGAAATCCTACCCATGGGGATGAGAGTTGGGAATGTTGGACCCTACATTTGGATAAGTAATGTAGGCAAGAGTATGCGTTAGTACAAAGATGTCCTAAATATGATAACTTGCATAAACATAACATAAACATAAGAGTTAGACAAGATAAGTCATAAAGCATAATCAATGCACATAATAGATCATTTCAACATATAAGGGGTACTTCTTGAAGTAACCTCAATTCACACTTAGTCAAGACATGGGTAATCTGCCACTAGTGTGACTCATCATAGAAGGCAAACTCAAGAAACCATCCATTATCATCACTTATCATACCATGTTCTAGCTTATCTTTTAAAGACACATGGAATCGCCTCTTGCCTTAATATAAAGGATCATGGGTATTCGCTTCTAGTCCTCATCACCTTGGTATCATGGGTAGTCACCTCTTGTCCCTCTTTACCATAGGAACATGGCTAATTGCCTCTTGTCCAACATACTTTAGGATCATGGGTAGTTGATGAGTCCACAATTTGGACTCTTTTAGGGCTTTATTTTGATAGATTTAGTGTCCTCAAATGCATATTTTGTCTCAATAACTGATGAAAATCCTTGATTTTTAGGTATTTGGAGTTAAAGACTAAGCATGGACACTATTGGGCAGAAAGGAACAAGGCAACTGAAAAGAACGAAGAAAAGATAGCCTGAGGATTGACTAAACCATTAGGCAAGTCACTGAATGGCTATTGTCTCGCCTAATATTCCAGTGTGCCAAGCTCTGAAGTATAAAATCGAGTCGGCCAGTTAGAGGAGCAGTCGGCGATTCGCCAAACAAATTTCGCGATGCAGTACTCCATCGCCCAACATTACAGAACCTCAATTTGCTGAAGGCCAATGCAGAAAGGCGATGAACCAGAACAAATAGAGGATCACCGATCCACTCGGCAATCCCGACTAACTACGTCGAGTGGTCTTTCGCAGCACACTTTTTGACAACTATAAATACTTGTTTAAATTGTTAGTTTAGTAGCAGATTTTGTATGAGATTTTTTATGCAACCCATATCAACTTTTATTTTCAGTTCTTAGAACTTAGAGTTTTTGAGACAATGTTCCTTAGCTTTGAAGATTTCTATTTCTAAGCAATTGGAAGTGTGTATTGAAGATTATTTACCCTAGATGTGTGTAAAGTTAATATTTATCGTACCCATTTGATGGAAACCCTTTTTGGTATCAATTTCTATCTCTTTACTATGTCTAGCTAAAACCCCAATTCTTGGGGTGTGATTATGTGAATATGGGTTGAATTTATTGCTGGGTATTGATAATAGATAGTTAATTTGTTGTTTAAAGGTGATTTCGTTCAGTAATTGTGTTTGAATTTAATGGGGTTGTAGTTGCAAATATAATTTTATCTTCGTGTTTTTGACTTGCTCGAGACAGAGGTTTTCAAACCAGAACTACCGAATTGATAGGTTGTGGTTATTGGGTTGTCGTGAGTTCAGCTCGAGAGAGTGATTTTTAAACCCTCTCCCACACATTCAACTCGAGAAAGTGAATGGACTAAGGCGAAGGCTATGCTTCATTGCCGCTTATTGGTGTACGAGAGAAACCAATTTGATTCGGGGTAAATTGTTTGAGAAAAAATTTACCCCCACTAAATCCTAGCTTAGTTACCAATTTATAGTGATTTACTATCAATAGCATTTACTCGGTTTTTTATTTTAGCCCATAATTCTATCACATCCCAAGTATCCGGTCTCCATATTCATATTTTTGTGTTATTTGCTGTTTTAGTTGCTTATTGACTACAAAACCCCCTTCAATAATTGACCCTTGTGTCACCCTTTAATTTATGATGTTTTTAATCATTAATGTCTATAGCTATGATAGACTTGAACACTATTTTGCTTTTCTATTGATTCACAGTTACGAACCACTCCATTGGGACTCGACCCCAACTCACTAGTTGGGTTATATTACTACTCGCGATCGTTGGCACTTGAACTAGAAGTAGTGTCTTGATACGTGAAATCAAAATGGCACCGCTGCCGGGGAGTTGTGTTAATTGAGAATTTTTAGTTAAGTTGAATTTTTCTCTTGTTAGTTATAGTTCTACTTACTTTATTTTTAGTGTTGTTTTGATTGTTTGTGTTGAAAATAGGAAGTATGAGCGTAAATGGCTTCCAAGTAAGCCATCAAGATGACATCAGAAACTTCAATGATGTCAACGAGCTTCATGCTAATGACCCCCATCTCATGGGCGGTATTGGTTCCATTCGCTTGCCTCCAGCAAAAGGGAATGAGGTAATTCACATCACGAGTACTATGTTGCAACTCTTGCAACTAAAGGGGCTTTTCAGTTGTTTGGCTTATGCCGATACTCATGAGCATATTAGAAACCTTGTGGATGTATGCAGACCGTTCTCCTTCAAGAACATATCCCAAGAGTTGGTCCGATTGAGGTTGTTCCCGTTCTCTTTGATGGGAGAGGCGTGAAAGTGGCTGGCTGAATTGCCACGTGAATCAATCACTTCGTGGGAGGAGTTGGTTACCACATTTCAAGTGTGATCTTTCCCAACTTTGAAGATGATAACTCTTCGGGATAGCATTCAGAGCTTTAAGCGTCTAGAAGGTGAGCCAATACATGAAACTTGGTTGCGATTCAAGAAGTTGGTGCTTCAATACCCAACCCATGGCTTGCCTAATAACGTGTTGTTGGAGTATTTTTACCGAAGTCTTGACTCTGTAAATAAGGGTGTTGCTGACCAACTTTCTCTAGGAGGTTTGATGCATCAACCATATGTGATAGCGGCTCAGCTCTTGGATGGCATGACTAGCATAAATGGGGCGTGGTATACTCGTGAAGACCAAGTCTCTCCTCTCACGTTCAAGCTCACTAAGGAATAGATGGAGAAGGACTAAGAGAGGGATCAAAACATGGCCAAGATCATGACACAGCTTCATATTTTGTCTAAAAATTTCACGGGAGTTGGTGGTCAAGGTGTCAATGTCGTGGGTGTCGGGTGTGCTAATCCGAATAAGTCCAAGTTTGAAGCCTTGTATAATGAAGGGGTAAATTTCCTAGCCAACCAAGACGGTGGCTATCGTTCAAACTACCCGAGGCAGGGTGGTAACCAAGGTTGGGATAGGGATGAAGGTTGGAAATATCGAGATCGTGAATAGAGGGACCGTAATCCAAATTGGAAGGATGGGGAGAAGGTAGGTATGTACCTCCCCATGAGCGCCAAAAGCCAAAGGATTCAGAAGGTGGTAGATATGAGGATATGCTCTCTCGTATCCTCAACAAAGTTGAAGGGTCAGAGAAGATTTTAAAAGAAATGAAAGAAAATGTGCTTCTATTGGGGAGATCTACTAGTTGAGTACATGTACCTGCATCATGAAATGCAGCGTCCCCAATAAGAGACATCAGTACGAAATGAGAGCTCAAGCGAAACCAAATACAAATAGATAAGGATTTGAGACCACTTTTGCTTATACTTGTGGAATCTTGTATGTTACATTCTTTTCTTTTCTTTTATGTGCGTTATAATTTTATACGACATATGATACAATGATCAGCTGATCAGTGGTAGAAGAGGATGACCCATGCTAGGCATTTTAACCCCTGGGATGCTGTCCTCATAATTCCGCAAATTAAGATCGGGCCCACAAATTTTAGCCCTGAAGGCAATTCTAACTCATAAGCCACTCGTCCTACCCTTCGAAGGATCCGGTATGGCCCAATTAATCTTGGACTATGCTTTCCCTTTTTGCCAAATCGCATAACACCCTTCATAGGCGACACTTTTAAGAATACCCAGTCATCGACACAGAACTCTAAGTCCCTTCGTCACACATCTGAGTATGACTTCTGTCGGCTTTGAGCTGTTAGCAACCTCTCCCGAATGAGCTTAACTTTCCACTATCTGCTGGACTATGTCGGGTCCAATGAACCCTGACTCACCTACCTCGAACCATCCAATGGGGGATCTACGTTTTCTCCCATACAAAGCCTCATAAGGTGACATCCCGATGTTGGAATGATAACTATTGTTCTATGCGAACTCAATAAGAGGCAAGTGGTCATCCCAACTTCCCTTGAAGTGTAGCGCACACGCCCGTAACATATCTTCTAGTGTCAAAATTGTGCGCTTAACCTGGCCATTTGTATGTGGTTGAAAGGTGGTACTAAGATTAACTTGTGTCCCTAATTCTTTCTGGAATGACTTCAAGATATTGGCGGTAAATTGTGCTCCTCTATCAGAGATAATAGATATTGGGATACCGTGTAGCCTAACAATCTCTCTAATATAGAGCCCTGCATAGTCTTCGGTCGAAAAAGTAGCCCTGGCTGGTAAGAAATGGGCTGATTTTGTTAGTCTATCAACACTACCTTAATAGAGTCAAACTTGCGATGCGATCGAGGTAACCTTGTAAAAAAATCCATATTAATTGCTTCCTACTTCCACAAAGGAATGGCTATCTTCTGAACTAGCCCATCGGGCTTTTGGTGCTCAACAGTCACCTGTTGGCAATTAGAACACTGCGCCACAAACTCAACAACATCCTTCTTTATCCCAGGCCACCAATAGTTCTCCTTAGTATCATGGTACATCTTCGTCGAACCAGGGTAAATAGAATAACGGGACTGATGTACCTCTTCCATAATTCGTTGTCGAAGCCCTGCAACATTCGGAACACAAAATCGACTGCTATATCTGAGGACTCCATCTTCTGCTATATCAAATGCTAAAGACTACTGATCCTGAGCCCTGGCTCTAAGCTGCTCTAAGCTAGGATCCTCTTGTTGCCGTGATTTAATTTTTATAACTCGAGATGATACAGTTGTATCCTGAATTTGACCCCACTAGCGTCTGCCTCTAACAATCAGACTCCCAAGCTAGCTAACTGATGAAGCTTTCGCGCTAGCTCCCACTTCTCAACACCTAAATGGGATAAACTACCCATAGATCATCGACTGAGGGCATCGGCTACCACATTCGCCTTTCTTGGATGATATAAAATATCCATGTCGTTGTCTTTCAATAACTCAAGCCATCGATGCTGTCGCAGATTTAACTCCTTCTGTCTAAATATATATCGAAGGCTCTTATGATCTGTGAAGATGTCAACATGAACGCCATACAAATAGTGTCTCCAGATCTTTAACGCATGCACAACTGCAGCCAACTCTAAAACGTGGGTCGGATAGTTCTTCTCATGCTTCCTCAACTGCCTTAAAGCATATGCGATAACCTTACCATGTTGCATTAGAACACATCCCAACCCAACACTAGAAGCATCGCAGTACACCGCATAGCCCTCTGAACCCTTTGGAAATGCTAGAACTGGTGCTGGTGTCAACTTGTCCTTCAGCTCCTGGAAACTATGCTCGCAAGCTTCAGTCGACTAAAACTTAACTGTTTTTTTAGTCAGCTTCGTTAATGGTGCTAAAAGTGAAGAAAACCCCTCTACAAACCTTCTGTAGTACCCAGCCAACCCTAAGAAACTACAAACCTCAGTCGGAGTCATAGGTCTGGTCCAAGTATTTATGGCGTCAAACTTTTGTGTATCAACCGTAATGCCTGCATCTGATACAATATGGCCTAGGAAAGTCGCAGAGCTCAACCAGAACTCACACTTAGAGAACTTTGCGTAAAGTTCCTGCTCTCGAAGAACTTGAATGACTGCTTGCAAATGCTCTGTATGCTAAGCTTTTGAATGCGAATAGACCAAAATATCATCAATAAATACAATCACAAACGTATCTAGATACGGCCTGAATATACTATTCATCAGGTCCAAAAACACTGCCGGGGCATTGGTCAATCCAAAAGACATAACCAAAGACTGAAAATGCCCATATCTAGTTCTTAAAGCTGTCTTTGGAATATCTTTCTCCCGAACTCGTACCTGATGATACCCTGATCTCAAATCAATCTTTGAGAAGTACTTAGCACCTTGTAGTTGATCAAACAAGTCATCGATCCTCGAAAGGGGATACTATTCTTTATAGTAGCCTTGTTCAGCTGTCAATAATCGATACACATCCTCAGTGAGCCATCCTTTTTTCTCACAAATAATATCGGTGCACCCCATGGTGAAGCACTAGGCCTGATAAAGCCTTTATCAAGCAAATCTTTCAGCTGATCCTTCAACTCCTTCAGCTCAGCAGGAGCCATTCTATAAGGATGGATAGATATGGGTTATGTACCTGGTAGCATATTGATAGCAAAATCAATTTCTCATTCTGGAGGGATACCAGGAAGTTCGTCTGTAAATACATCTAGAAACTCATTAACTACTGAAATAGACTGAAGAGTCGGTGGTTCTGCATCTATATTATGAACGCGAACAAGATGATAAATACAACCCTTAGTAATAATATTCCTTGTCTAAAGATAGGAAATAAACCTACCTTTCGGCGTTGTTGTATCGCCTTTCCATTCTAGAACTACCTCTCCTGGAACATGGAATCTAACAATCTTCATCCGGCACTCAACATTAGCATATCAAGATGCTAACCAATCCATACCCATAATGATGTCAAAATCAACCATCTCTAATTCTATCAGGTCTACAGAGGTTCGACGATCGATAATTTCTACCGGTCAACCTCAATAGACTCTTCTGGTAATAATAGACTCACCAACTAGTGTAGATATAATAAAGGGTTGATCTAATGACTCTGCTACTATACATAACTTTCCCGCTATTAATGGAGTAACAAAATATAGAGTAGATCCAGGATCTATCAAAGCATAAACATAATGAGAGCAAACAATCAATGTACCTATCACAACATCTAGTGATGACTCTGGGTCATGTCAGTGGGAAAGTGAATATGTACAATTCTTGCCACTACCAGAATTATATGCTCCCTCTCTGCCTCCGCCTCTACATCTACTTACTGAAGTCTGAGGTCTATGTCTTATAGACTGTGCTGATGAGGAGGAACCTACTACTGACCTGGTCGACTGACCTATACCACCTTGACCTATGGTCGGGCAATTTCTCCACCCGTGCCCCTCTTGTCCACAAGAATAACAACCTGTGGAACCCTGTCTGCACCTCCGGAAATACATCCTACCGTAAGTAGCGCAATACGGCGGTGCTATCCTAGCCTAGCCTAAACCCCTCTGCTGCTAAGAGCCTGATGCTCGTGAACCCTCACATGGACCTTACTGGCCCTGACGATAAAATCTACTACCCTGAAACTGCTGTGGTGGAGGTCTAGGTGGCCTACTAGAATATCGAGGTCTGGGACCACCCTAAAAATCTCTCGGTGAACCAACGGGACTAGCCCTCTTCTGTCTCTCTCTCTCGACCCTCTCACTCGTATACTGTAGATGTCGGTGATCCTCTATGCCTTGTGCAAAGGCCTGAATCTGCGAGATATCCATATTATCATTTAGCGTAGTGGTAGAACAAGCCTCGATATAGTCTGAATCAAGCCCTCCCATAAATCTATGCACTATGTCATGCATTGTATCAACAAATACTGGTGCATATTTAGCCAATGAGTCAAATCTCAGCCCGTACTCTCAGACACTCATGCCACCATGTCGGAGGTTCAGAAACTGGTCCACCCGGCCATCCCTAATCTCTCGAAGCAAATAGTGATCTATGAAAGCTTTTGTAAAGCTAGCCCAAGTGGGTAGAGATGTATCATTTCCCCTAGATCTCTCCCAACTTTCATACAACAATACTAGAACATCACGCAATCGAAATGCTGCTAACTCAACTGACTCAGTCGTTGAGTGCGTATGACTCTAAAGATCCTATGAAGCTGATCAACAACGTGCTGAAGTTCCTCTCTACGATTATTCCCTGTAAACTATGGAGGATTCAAGGCAAGAACTTCACAAATTCTTCAACTTCTGGGTCCTTCAGGAGGTCCGGCAACATCTGGCGTAACTGGCTGGCATTGTGCAGCTACTAACTATGCTAACATACATATTGCTCTCTTGAAATCCTTGTCAGATGGAATATGAGGAACTAGAGATGGTACTGTTGGTGGAGCCGGGGATCCTATAGCCCTCGGACGCTCCTGAAGCGGTGGAGAAACTAT